>OZ020620.1:2500-1202500 GCA_963971575.1 Liopterus haemorrhoidalis | reverse complement strand
TGGGTATTTATATGAATATCTCAAGTAATGTTTTGCTTACATTTTTAACCATAACCACTTTTACACCCCTTACATTCACAAAATTACATAAATTATTTTATATAATAAATTATTATTATTGACAATACAGTCTATAGATAATGTGTAAAATAAGGGAACGAATGTGAACCATAAATAACCATAAATGTCAACAAAAATAAGTATTTTTGGTAGTTCTTGCCATCTTTTGTCAGCCTGGCAAACTAATCTAAGCTTATAATGGAACTAATGCCCTGGTGTACACTATGCGTACTAAACGAACCCACCTATTGTTTCGCGCTAACAATAACTTCTGGTTATTTTTTAGGTATAATATGTTTATTAATTGTTTCAGATTCGCAAGTTCATCCTGATACTTTGCTTCAATGGTTGAAGAAACAAGTCATTCATCACGAAGACCTAATTGTAGAAAACTTGACTAATTCGTTTAAAGATGGACTTGTTTTATGTGCAATAATACATCGCTATCGTCCAGATTTATTGGACTTCCAATCGCTCAAAAAAGAAGAAATTGCTCATAACAATCAACTGGCTTTTGATATTCTTGAAAGAGAATTAGGTGAGTTTTTTTTAAATTTAATTAAAGCATTTAGGCCCAGTGTTTCCACCTTGAGGTACACCGCTAGGTAACTATCTAACAGCTAAGGTTATGTGGAACTTCATCTGCTGAATAAATGTCAATACCAATCAGTGAATTCAATACGTCAGTCTCATTATCCCTTAGATAACTATCCGATAGATAAACTTGTATTGAAAGACGGGATGACTTATATTCAGCACAGAAAGTATCACATAACCTTATCTGTCAAATATTTACTTAGAGGTGTACCTCAAGGTGGAAAAATTGGGCCTTACTCTTTTGAAAACTATGTTATTTCGTCTCTTCCTGTTTGATCCTCCTTGATCATATCTGCTTCCTATCTGTTCTTTAAGTCTCCATTGGCTTATTCATTTTATGCCTCCACGATTTTGTGGGTCTTCCTCTTATTCTTCTTCCTTTGGGACTCCACTTTGTTATTTTTTTAAGTTTCATATTGTTACACACTTTGTACTTATTACAAAATCAGTTTATTAAATCAATGAATCATTACAATAGACAAAAAAAAAGGTTAATTATCAGTTCTTGAGGAGCGAGCAGAACCATCCGACATTACGGCGGCGCCATTACTACTGAATCCCATTAGCCAGTGGCGGGGTGCCAACTTTTCGTAACAATATAATGTATTTTTTTATTTGTTCCAGGTATTACTCCAGTTATGACTGGATTTGATATGGAAAAATGCGAAACTCCAGATTTTCTGACAATGCTGTCTTATCTAAGTCAAATCTATGACACATTTAGAGGTGAAATCCCACACATCAAACACGCAAAACTCGTAAGTTTTCGAAAATTATATTAAAATTCATCATACTAACAAATCTCATTAGACTAAGGTAGAGGAATATCGAATTAATTTTTTTTCACACGGTTATTCATAAAAAAAAAAAAAACAATTTGACTCCCAGGTTTAAGCTTGTTGGTTTCATTTCGGATATAGTACCAGAAGTCAAGCAACAGAATTTATTAAGATTTCGTAGGTATGATCAAGAAACCCGTTACCGTCACTCATTTATCTGTCTGGTAAAAATTGCAATCAAAGTGCTGAATCTAGTGAGTTGAAATATCTACTATTATATTGTACAAGTGTTGGTATGTATGTTCTATTCAACTTCTGGTGTATCTTCATTTTTCCGGTAACGCGGAGAGAGGAAAATGAACCGCCGTCTTATCCGGGTGATATTTTTTTAGTGTTTATAATTAATTTTATTTCGACAGGGGGTACTGACTAATTTTTATTGATAAAAATAATGCATTTTTTCCTCGAAACCGTGTCGAATCAAAGTCACCATTGATCGGCACGGACAGGTTTTATCAGACGACAATTCAAAAATATTCTCAATACAAGACGGCCGGTCCAGAATATCTACGGCGAGAATCAAAGTGTTAAATGGTAATAATGATTCAGGATAGCTTTTTGGACATGCGAGATAATATTTTGAGGTATCAGAAAACATTTTTCAAAGAATCTGGGCCATTATTTGAGCATTTTGAGGCAAAAATATGCTTACAAGGTTTCTCGACAGCTGTCAAAATTTTTGCATTTTAAAATGGGACGAGATTTCACATTTTGAACGTGTTTTTTGACCGAAGAATACTAATTAAGGATTTAAGGTGAATTAACGATAAAGTTTAAGACATTTGCAGGGCGAATTTCCATAAAATAGTGTTAAAAAAAGATTTATATATATTAAAAATTTCAGGGTTAATCAAAGTGTTAAGTGGGGATAATGGTTCAAGATAGCTTTTTTGACGTGCGAGATAATATTTTGAGGCATCAGAAAACATTTTTTAAAGAATCTGGGCCAACATTGGATCATTTTTAGGCAAAAATATGCTTACAAGATTTCAAAAGGTGACAGCTGTGAAATTTTTTGCAATTTAAAATGTGACGAGATTTCACATTTTGAACGTATTTCTTGACAGAAGAAAACTAATTAAGTATTTAAGGTGAATTAACGATAAAATTTAAGACATTTGCAGGAGGAATTTCCATAAAATAGTGTTAAAAAAAGATGAGCGACGAGTGTGACAAAATGCCTTATTATATTACGAGTCGCGAAGCGACGAGTTTTAACAACGTAGGGGAGAAGACCGGCGTAGCCGGGCTGAGGCCCCTAGTAAAGTAAATACCTTATATCTATTCAAACTTCTAGATGCATCATTTACTATATGCCTACGAAATTTTAATATTTGTGAAAATCCACATTGCACATCAATATTTTCCCAAGTGTACATATTGATACATTTTAATTAGTAAAACA
Source organism: Liopterus haemorrhoidalis (assembly GCA_963971575.1). Classification (NCBI taxonomy): domain Eukaryota; kingdom Metazoa; phylum Arthropoda; class Insecta; order Coleoptera; family Dytiscidae; genus Liopterus; species Liopterus haemorrhoidalis. The sequence continues at coordinate 1,199,599 of OZ020620.1, read as the reverse complement.
GTTGGACAAATATATATTCCATTAAAAGTTATCTGATAACTCTGTGTTTTTAACAAATCCATATTTATCAGCATAGATTTCAAGATTTCCACCAAGATTTAAAACGATGGATAATTCTAAATTATGATAAAATATTTGTAAATGGAAATGCACAAGTTCAAAAAAATACATCTATTTGTAATATTACAAGTAATTCTAATTGTATGATTGGTGAAATTATTTTTTATGGAAAGAAAAAAATTAAAGCTAATTTTGAAATAAAAAAAATTAAAATGGATAATGGGTTAAATGGCATACAAGTTTATAGTCATGTCGAGAGAAATATTCATAAAAAACAGGTATTTTATTTATGACTTAGGACTGATATTTGAATCTCTTAATGTTATTTATATGAAGCGTTCATATCATCATACAACAATCGTTTACAGCACGTAGCGTTTCATGCACGACTATTTGTGGATTGTTCATACTTACGGCATATATCGTAGCGCATCAATCTTTTTACCGACCGCCAACATATATAAGGGAGGTATTGTGATCATACCGATTTTGACATTTCGAGATTTCGATGGATCTCCACGAATTGAGGTCCCTGCATAACGTTTTGACTATTTTTAGCATGATGTCTGTCGGTCTATCTCTGTCTGTCTGTCTGATTTTTATGAAACTTCATATTTAAGCTTTTAACATCAACGAGTTGATCAACTTTTGGTAAAAATCGGTTGACTAGAAATGGGAGCTTACTCGTGTTTTAAGATTTTTGCGAATATTTCCCAACAGAGAAATATTTCGAAAAAAATTATTTAACAAAAGTTGCTATAATAGCAATAACTAACAACTTTTATTTGAGACATTTTTTGATAAAGCGAATTTTTTTTTCATACTTATATGTAACGTTTCCATGGTAATGATAATCAGATCAATTCTGTAAAAAATTACTGTGTAGTAACGTTACTACAAGATAAAATATTATAAAAAGTATAATGACTTTCATTCATGATAGTAACTGACCTTGCTCATAGAGACAATATTAGTTACTATTATCATAGTAACTCAGTTACAGAATTGGTCTGAATATCTCTGTTAGAAAATATTGGGCCAAGTTATTTTTACTCTGCTGCTATAATGTATTTTATACAAGTACTTTGTGATGGCGATCGGTCCTGTGGTGGCCACAGCTGATTTTTATTGTACTTTTTCCTATATGGCGCTTGGTTGGATAGTTGTTTATTGCAAAACATTCACCACAGTGCCAAGATATAAGAAATTTTGTACTTTGTGTAGAACAACCTTAAATTTCTTGAAATATTTCACTGAAAATCTCTTCGGAGTAATGTTGAAGAGTAAGGGTGTTTGGACGCAACCTTGAGGAACTCCTCTCATTATTTTCAATTCGCTTTCCACCCTGACAGTTGCAGTTTCCAGTCCAGATTAGCAATTAAACACATCTTTATCATGTATTGTCTTTCGGAGTATATTGAGAGGTTTATCGAGTTTGATCTTGTCAAAAGCCTTCTCGAAGTTAACGAAACATATGTAGACATCTTTACTAACATCTGTATTACTTCAGACACCTTCTGAAGTTATCAGTTCCGACAAATATTCTTCATGAGAATGCTGGACGGAGCCAGAGAATGTTGGAATGCAAACACTACGCTACATGTAAACAATGCTATAGAAAAAATACTGAATAATATTTGTCAGGCATGAAACGCTACAGAAAATGATTGATGTGGTACCTCATTTCTTGTGTGCGCTTAAAATAAGTTTGGTAATTAGGTTAGTTTTAAAAATATATGTAATCGTATCATTATATTCATCAATTAAAAACTTCATCTTTCATTATATCATTTATTTTTTATTTATAATAATTTACGAAATAGGATATACCCGAAGTTAAGAAAGTTGAACGACCGATGCAAGTTCGAGTAATGCCTCCTCGTGATATTCTAACGAATCGTACAAATACTGTACAATCTAGTGCTCAACGATTCTCTTCGGGGAGGCATAAGAGACACGTTGAAACTCCAGCGGTGTTTACCCAAGGACCAAATGCTCCGGAAAGAAAAACTAGAAAACGAAGGAGTGCAGATAAAGTTGGTGCTTCTTTGGTGAGTCAAGTTTGTTTCCGTTGTATTAAAGAATGTATATTTGAGTTTGAATTTTTTGCTATACTTATATTTATTATTGTTTTACTGTTCTTGAAATGGTAATAGTACATTTTAGCTAAAAAAATATTTCTAGTCGTTTTTCGCTGAAAATTTATTCAGCGCTATTTTATTTATTTAGTCCTGCAATAAAAGATTAAGTCTGGTAAATATTTTTGCTAAAATGTATTTTTTTTTTTGGTACAAAAACATATTAAAATTAAGTTTTAATCCTATATTATAACAGTCATAATATGGTGAATAATGTAGAGAAAATTTGGCTCAACCTTACTTAACAACCTGGACCCTGTATTTCCATATTATAAAGTCATTATAGACCGGGAGCTCATGACAGTTTTTGGTCTCCGATTTCATACAGCATGCCTTTTGGAGGAGAGAATATTTACCCTGTGACAACAAAAAAGGGATGGTACTAAACCTCTGCACGCTTTCCGGTCAGAGGGAAAATTGCATTTCCACTTAAACACAAAATTTTTGTGCTTTTATCTGATTTAATATTGCTTGCCCTTTTGTCAAAAGAAAGTTATAACAAGTTTAAAGTCTTTTAAATATATGCATGCGATTCGGAGGGTCCCAAAGGGCTCAAACGGTCATGTGATCTTGTAATAAAAAAATATGATTTTCCGCGTTTTCATACAGCATGCCTATAATTAAAAGACTTTAAATTTGTTATAACTTTCTTTTGACAAAAGGGCAAGCAATATTAAATCAGAGAAAAACACAAAAATTTTGTGCAAGTGGAAATGCAATTTTCCCTATGACCGGAAAGCGTGCAGGGGTTTAGTACCATCCCTTTTTTGTTGTCACAGGGTAAATATTCTCTCCTCCAAAAGGCATGCTGTAGAAATCGGAGACCAAAAATGTCATGAGCTCCCGGTCTATTAGGTTGGGTTATGATAGTAAAGGGTTAGTACCAGAAGAACCTGAATGGCTCGAATTAAAATTAAAAGTACAGTCAGCGCCCGTTTAACGTACACAATGCGTACACAGATTCCCGTACGTTAATCGAACGTACGTTAAGCGGACGGTATATTTCCGTATAAATGCATGTAAATACTACTAATTGGTACATACTTTCGGTCCCTATGTTCATACGAACGTACATTTTTTCGTACGAACGTACATTTGTTCGCACGAACGTACATTTTTTTTTTGTATAAATGACCAATATTCATTGTTTGTTTTGAAGTTATATTAAGATATGCGTATGAAGCTTGAAATACAGTGTTACCAACTTTTATCTTTCAATTTTCCCCTTTCACTCACACTTACAGAGAAGAATCAGTAAATACGTCGAACGCAGCCGAATATGTACACGTATTTACGAGTACTTTTCTGTGTGTGAATACACAGCAGTGTATTCACATGTATTTAAAATAAAAAATTGGAACTGAATATGGACACTGAAGATATTAACGATTTGTTAGAATCACATGCGAACAAACTCGCAACTAATGAGTTATTAGAATTACAAGAGCAAATGATATCTGAAAAAGAAGACCCAAAAACCGAGAACGAAACAACCGAAATACAACTAAAAACAGTAAGTGGAATATTAGGCAAAGTGGAAGAACTCATTGACTATCGAGAATTCGGACCCGGATATTGATAAAAATTTCAGTGTTGTTTATAATATACGCAATAGCACCGCTTGTTATAAACTTTTATACCAAGACAAAAAGAAAACTGCGGTACAATGGACAAATTTCTAATTAAAAACAACAAATAATAATTTTTTAAGTACTTATTTATTTTTCTAAACATGTTTATTTTATATAATGTATGGTTTATTTTTATTTTTTTAACATGTATTTATATGTTAGTACTACGTATTTACTGTTCTATTACGATTTACGAAAATATTAGGGGCATTAAATTAATAAACTTCAATATCTTGCAAATGATCATTGATGAAAAAAAATGTGTAAGAATCTTTTTTTGTAGAAAATTTTAAAATCTGCAAGTTTTATTCAAACAAATTTTACGTTAAGTTTACTCTTTCAAAATTAAATGCGGTCCCGTCAATTAATAATCGGACATTTTTCGTTAATCCGATTATACATTATACATTGTGTGTTATTTCTTTTGCCTTTTTTTAACCATAAAATTGCTATATCAATACGAAAACAACGTTTTCGTGCGATCCGATGTACGTTTGCGCGGACAATGTGTACGTTCGTACAAAAGCGACATTTTCATATTACGCGATGTACGTTCGTACGAACATAGGATCCGTAATTAATCATGTACGTATCATCGAACGTACGTTAAGCGGATGTACGTTAAGCGAGCGCTGACTGTACTCTGAACAAAATTTTGTGTTCTTAATGTTAAAGCCAAACTACTTCTTGTATAAAAAATGGAGATTTAGGTTGTTGAGTAAAGTTTTATAGTAAAATAAATTTCTCTTGTTATTCTCCAAGTTCATTTTATAAATATTTAATTTATTTCTAAGTTTATTCTTAATCTTCTTTCCTTTTCCAGCTATTCCGAATCCCAATTTTCTTTAAAACAATTCCTTTTTTAATTTTATTGTATATATTACTAACATTGTAAATTTATTAATTTGTATATAAGTGCATGAAAATTATATACTTTTAAATTGTATTTTGTTGTTATTTTTAAACTTAAAAACTGTAAAATGCAAAAACACCAAAAGTTATTGGTTAAATTTTTGAATCTTTTGGACTCATTTTTAACTATGCTTCCATCATATGTAATGTTATATTTCTGATCAATTGAGTTATTTTAACATCGCTAAATTCGCGGTTTGCGTTTTGCAGTTATTATTTTTATTCTACTTATTTAATTGATAATTTAGGAGGAACGTACACAAAGATTACAAGATATTGTAGCGAATAGAAATGAAAGAATGAGTCGAAGAAAGCAACAGCGAAAAATGCAGACTGAACAGTTTATTAAAAGCATGCAAATGTTACATGCCAATGATCGAACTTCTGAAGGGGGCCCCTTTGAGGATTATTCTATATATCTGTACAGACAGACAGCCCCCAATTTTGAGGATAGAGTTAAAGATATGGAAAAGAAATTGTTATATCGCGTAAGATTTATGGCGTGTTGTAAAACGTTGAATTGTGTGTTTAATTTTAACAAAAATAACATTTTTATTTTTATTCTAACGACGTTTTGATGTTTTAAAATGTGTACTCTCAAAACTAACATTTTTTAACAATATTAGTTAAAATATTTTTTATTTCGTAAAAGATCAATTTGTTCAAAATGTTCCTTATTAAAAATTTCCAAAACAATAAAGCCCCTAATTTTTTTCTAGACTTAACACTGAATGAAGATTCCAAAAATTCAAACCGTAGCTCTTTACTCCTTACCTTTTCCGAGATAATAATTATTGAAATTGAGTTATAATTTGTTAAATTTTTTCAAAATGGTCTCCTATAAAAAGTTTTGTATAATAAAGCCCTAATTTTTTTATAGACTAAACCAGTGTTTCTCAACGGGTGGTCCCGAAAAAAATTTTAGTGGTCCGCGAAAGTTTTTAAATGTGTTTTTTGCAGTTTTTTTAAATTTTTTATGCACATTTTTTATGTAAATAATTTATATTCTGTTTATTTTCTGTAAACTTTCTGTGATTTTCAACAAATAAAGTAAATGTATTTAGTAGCACATTAAATATATTTGTTTTCTTGCAAAAAATGAACCAACAATTATAATTAGTGGTCCGCGTTAGAAAATTAGATATTATACTGGTCCGCGGTGCGTTTTTGATTGAGAAACACTGGACTAAACAACACTTGGAACTTCCAAAATTCCAATCATAGGTCTCTGTAACCGTTTTCGGAACACAAATTTTTGAAGTTGAATTTCAAATTAATCTTTGCCGACCGGCGTAGCGTAGTGGTAACACATGTGCTCTGCGTTGCGAAGGTCTCGGGTTCGAATCCCGTTCAGGCATGGCAATTTTTACAAATAAAAATTGTACTGGCTAATTGCCACAGCAGCAAAGGCCATTAAATTAAATTTAAAAAAAAAATACTATTTTTTTTTCAAAATTTCCTGTAAAAAGGGCTAATACAATTAAATTCTCAATTTTTTAGGACTAAATAATACATGGAGTTTCCAAAAATGCTATCTGCCGGTATCTATTTATGATAAATTTTTGAAGTTGAATTTTAAAATGCTAAATTATTATTATTATTATTATTACATATTTCAAAATGGATTCCTTTAAAATGAATCTTTACAATAAAGTCCCCAATTCAAACCGCAGATTTCCGTTTTCGAGACAATTTTATAATTTTTACGCATGTGTAGAAATACTAATATTTATAAAATTAAAATTAAAAATTATTTATCTATATATTTAATCGCGAATATTTGATCTAAGATAATAAAAGATAGTGCGACACCTAGATAATACAATTTGTTTAGAGATTATGCGATTAATTAAATAATTTTATATCTAATCTAAAGAATTATCATATATTGCTAAAATACAACATTTGAAAATATAGTTGCGATCCTTTACTTACTTTCTGTGTCCATAATTCGTCCGAAATATAGCTGACTTTTTTTTTTTTTTGTTAGCTACAGAGCTAGTTTATTTAGTAAAACATATGTATATTTATCAATATACCTATGTGCAGTAAAACCTGCTAATGTGGCCTCCTGCTTATAAAGACCTAATTAAGTTGGCTACTTTTTTATGGGCCCTGCAAAATAATACCTACAGTGGGTGGCCAAATTATTAGGGACAGTGCAGATTTTCTGTAATTTTCAAATGAATTTAATGAGGAAATAAGTGGCTTTGGGTCTCGTATTTATTTTTATTCATTAGAGTGCTTTATTTAGAATATAAAACGACATAATTGCTTATTCATAATCATTTATTTTTGTATAAAAAGTGTTAATTTAACAAATTAAGTAAAATCTTCATACTTTGTAATGCCACCCTTTGCTGCGATTGCGGCTTCCAGGCGTTTGGGCATGCTTTCTATGCAGACTTTTGCGTTGTGTCGGAGATTGGGGTTGTGATGCCACTCTCTGATAAGGGTTTCTATAAATTGCCGCTTGGTGGTGATGATTCCTTTGTCGATCTCCCGCTTTTTAAAATAATAATGATACCAGCAACAAGAATATAGAAGAAAAATGATTTAAAAACAATTTATTTTCTCACAAAATGCATTTCAACTTGAAAATTACAGGGGGGGTGTGCTGTCCCTAATAATTTGGCCACCTACTGTACATCCATCTTTCTGCGGTGACCACTGCGCCTATGGTGACTATTTTGAGCTGGTTACTTTTGTGAGATTTACTTCAAGTTACTTCAAGATTTATTCTATATTGTATTTTATTATAAATTAGTTTTTACATTTACATTTTTTATTTTTTTTTTCGTACGAAATTATGCGCCTACTAATAGAAAATACCTGGGCTTCGAACCGGAACTGAACCGAAAACCGAAAAAAACCGTTATTTTCGTCGGAACGAAAACCGGAACTGAACCGAAAAAAAGCGGTTAATTTCGGTTCAGATAATGTTTATGTGAGTGAATATAAAATACATTTTATTTAAGATTATTTTTTAAACTGATGAGCAGAAAAAAATCGTAATGCGTAATTTTTTGTAACTGATAAGTAAAAAAAAGGCGCTTCTATTATTGCGGTGGGGGGGGGGGACGCTCAGAACCCCGTTATGATTATCACAAAATAAGGAATAAAGTGTTCTAAATTATACTAGAAAATAAATTTCTAATACAAATAAAAGCATTTAAAAATTTATCACTCGGAACTGAACCGAAAACCGAAAAAAAAACGTTATTTTTGCCGGAACGAAAACCGGAACCGAACTGATATATTTTTTAATTGAACCGGAACGAAAATCGAAACGAAAAAAATAACGGTTCGAAGCCCTGGAAAAATACATGTGCAAAAAACATGTTTTTCTTTAGTTAAAAATAATTTAGATCTCCTGGATCAGATGCCGTTTAACTTTCTGCCCTCCGTCTTACCGGATGAACGCCTTTATCCAAAGAAGGAACGACACAATCACTTTTTTTAATATATAGAAGAACCTGTACTGTTTATGCAATGAAAATTAATGTTTTTGTGAATTATTAATAAAGAGTAACGAATTTAAAAATAATAATACAACTGAATCACCAAAAAATCTACGGTTTATAGATTTTGGTGAAATTTTTATCAGTTGAATAACATAAGTCAATCTGTCTAATTATTAAATATGTTACAAAATTTATATAAAATATAGATTATTTGTTGATTTTGCTGTATTATTTTTTAAATTCGTTACTCTATGAATTATTTATTAATACATGTCCTTGCGTGTACAGTGCAGGATCTTCTTAAGTTGTAAAGAAAAAATATAAGGATGATACTTACCTGTGATTGGAAACTAATAAAATTAAAAGGGAAAAAATAAAACACAAAACTTACAAATATTTTATTTATCAATTTTTTTTTTACAAAATTCGTATTAATTGCAACTTTAATTTTATCTGAAACTGATTTTTGCGGCTTCTACTTACCCACTAGCTTTCAGTGTCGGAAACAAACTGAAGTAAACTGAAAAATTTCTCTTAAAATTTCTTAAAGAAAGTATTTTACGTAATCTGTTAGTTAACATTCAATTAATAAATTTCATGCACTTTAATTTTATTGAAAGTGAAAAGCACCATATCGAACCATATTTTAATTTATACTGATACAATTTCTAGTAGAACAAAATAGATAGCTTATCTACTTTTGCGTGGCTAATAGCTTGATAATACTAACAGTTTCCAAAAACACAATAAAATAAACGATTTAGAAATAATAAATTTAATTTTTACGTCTTCTTTTGAAGGTTTGCAATTACATTTTGATTTTTTATATAGAAATTTAGAATACTTAACATCTACGAATGGTTCTTGTTCTGTAAAATGAAAAATATATAATATTTGCATGTCAAGTTTGTAAGTCTGAAATTTTTTTCTAAAAATTGTTTTATATATTTTATTAATAATTTCTTTTATTTAGGATCGCGATGTTAAAATGCCTGGAAGTTCTGGAAGAGGAGAAAAGGACGAAGAATTTTCAGGAAGGATTAGAGATTTTGAGGATAAATTGCGAGAGCAGGCTCCGCAAGAAAAGAAACCAAAAGATCTCTTACGCGCTATTGGTAAAATTGAAACTACAGATTGGAATATTAAAGAAATTGAAAAGAAAATACACGAAAATAAACTTGGAAAACCTGTTAATAAAGAAAAGGAAAAGGTTCCTAAATGGAGTAGAGAACAGGTAGATAAAAATAATACCACAAAATATCCCTAATTTCACCATGGTGTCTTTCCACTATTTTTTAATCCAATAATTCAAAATATTCTTCATAATTAGTCAATTGTCTCTTATTTATTCTTATTAATTCTAATGTTTTTTATTTTTAGTTCTTAGCAAGACAGACCAAAATAGAAAAACGTGGCTTAGACAGACAGGATTCCGAAGACAAGAAATACGCAGCAATAGACAAGACTTTAAAACAACTTGATCAGAAACTGAAGGAAGGCAATATACGACAGCAAGGACAGAATAAAGTCTCCGCTATTACAGAACAATTTGCTAAACAACCAGCCCAATCTGAATCCAAACCTGTTCAACGATCGGTAAGAATAGAAAAAATTCTATCGATTTCGATTTAATGTTATTAACTTTTGTTAGTGCAAAATGGTTCACGAATGTTTGAAATATTATCAGAACTATATTTTTAAAACAATTTATAATAAGAAAATTATTTAACAAGATATTTACTAGCCGGGGTTTGTGACAGAAAATTTGACGGCTAGGGACGCGTTGGTTGCCGGTAAAAAATCTCAAAGTTTCGGTAACATTTGATTCCATTGTTAGCAAATATTTTATGTAAAAATAAAAAAAAAATCAGCTGTGGACACCACAGTATCGACCGCTATCATAAAGTACTTGTTTAATTTATGCTGCTTTATCAAAAAATGTTTCAAATAATAGTTATTGCTTTTATAGCAACTTTTGTTGAATACATTTTTTCTAAATATTTCTCTGTTGTGAAATATTCACAAAACTCTTAAAACCGACACGAGTAAACTCCCATTTCTAGTTAATCGATTTTTACCAAAAGTTGATCAACTCGTGCCATTGATGTCAAAAGCTTAAATATGAAGTTTCATAAAAATCCTTTTAGCCGAATTTGCTCTACACGGTACACGGACCGACGGACAGATCGACAGACAGACAGACAGACATCAAGCTAAAAATAGTCAAAACGTTATGTAGGAACCTCAATTCGTGGCGATCCATCGAAATGTCAAAATCGGTATGATCACAATACCCTTATATATGTTGGCGGTCGGTAAAAATTATTTAACAAGATTTTTATTAGCCGGGGTTTCTGACAGAAAATTTGACGGCAAGGGACGCGTTGGTTGCCGGTAAAAAATCTCAAAGTTTCGGTAACATTTGATTCCATTGTAAACAAATATTTTTATATAAAAATTTTAAATTAATTCTCATTTTAGGATTTTGTAGGTATGACCACCAAAAAACCCTTATAACGTCACTAATGTGTCTGTCTGTCTGTACGGTAGAACCTTTAGCCAAACGGCTAAACATAGAAAGTTGAAATACTTATAAAATTCTTTGTACCCACATATAGGAAAAATATAGAGTTAAAAAAAATTCAGCGCGGGATAAATATAAACAAATATGTATTTAATAGAAAAATAAATATTTCCTCTGTCTGAAAATATGCTATACTTTTTTTTTTGTCCAAAAATATGATACATTTACAATTTTAATCATTTAGAATGTTTTTATTTATGAAATAGTTAGAAATATCTAGTAAAACAAATAATACAAAAAGTTTTTATTTAACAAGGACGTGGCTGTCTCCACAGCTTGTATGGAACATGATGTTGTTTGTAATCGTCCTTTACGATGAAGTTTTGCCTTATTAATGTGCGGAATCTTATAGGAATTCCTCCTTTTGCTAACATGCTTCTGGACAAGTTTGCAATATTAGAAAAACATTATCAAGGGTTTGTTGTTTAAAAAGAAACTTTTACTTAAACATTTTTTAATATCTTTTACGAAAAAATGTATTCTTTATAACGACTTGAAAGTAAAGTATTTTTATTTACAAGTGTTCAAAGTGTCTTGCATTTTGATTTAAACACTTTTCCATCTTTACTCTTGACTTATCTACTGTGGTTTTACAAAATTAAGCTTCATGAACCATTTTTGCAAAATTTTGCTCTGCTAAAACTACTAAAATATTTTTAATTATGTTAAAAATATGCTTATGCTTTTTATGTTGGTTTTTTGTTATGTTTTTTAGGGTTTTTGTTAATAAAATAAGCAATCATAAACGTATTTTTTTTGGTTTTTATTTATTTTTATAACACCTTTCCCAATAAGTACGTATTTAAAATATTTTTAAAAGAATCAGCTTAAAAGTATTTCTTTTTCAGAATTCTAAGGTTGCTGTCCCAGCACAAGGTGGTTCGGAAACCTGTCATTTCTGTCAGAAAAGAGTTTATCTCATGGAAAGATTGTCAGCGGAAGGTAGATTTTTCCATCGTGGTTGTTTCCGATGTCAATATTGTAGTACAATGTTACGACTTGGTTCTTATATGTTTGATAAAGATGGAAAGTACGGACATAAATTTTATTGTTCTCAACATTTCGGAATGCAAGGACAACTTAAAGGACATAAAGTTAGGACAAGTAAAGTTCGAAATGGACAGAAAACTCCGGAGAAGGGGATTCCAGATATTACAGTCGTTGATTTGGTGGACAGAGGTAAATAATAATAATAATAAAATCCCATTTCTGTGTTAATTTATCTTGAATTCATATAATTAAAAATTTCTAAGCTCAAAATATTGGATCGGCTAAAAAAAATATTTTTTTTTACACGAACCAGTGAATACATTTTAAAAATAATTTTTATTTTATTTGTCTCATACGACACAATTTTTTTTTAGTTCAAACACCAGAACGTATTGAATTTAGCAATATGTCAGCTGGTGTTTCGGACCATGAAGAATCTCTAAGCCAAATGGATGAAGATGAATGGACAGACAGAAACTTTGGAGCGTCAACTGCTGAACTTGGATCAAGCGATGACTCAGATTCTTCGTCAGATTCAAGGTTTGATAATATAAAAAATAGATTTAACTAGAATTTTTTGTTTTTTCAAAATTTTTATTTAGTTTATTTTTGAATACATAGAAATTATCTGAGAGTTGCAACGACACATTAAATTTGTATAATGCTCGTTTTCTAAAATTACATCCGAATTAACCACTTAATGCTTTTAAAAGGAACGTGATTCGCCCATAATTTTAATTAGGGTGACCATTCGTCCCGATTTTTGCGGGACTGTCATTCACTTAACATTGTCACTTAACATTTTGTCCCGCATTAAGATGCGTCCCGCAAAAGTCCCGCATTTTAACATTTTGTCCCGCATTTGGATTTGGGAGGTGAGGACCTTTTTTTTTGCTCTTCACTTGGATTTTGGGAGATGAGGACCTTTTTTTTGCTCCGTCCCGGATTGCCTTCTTAAGAAAATGCTCACCCTACTTTTAATACAACAACTATGCTGACTTCATGCTTTAGATTCCTTATTAGATACACGGTCGATCGCAGTTTACGACTAAGTGCATCCACGTGCTGATCCCAACGAAGGTAAGGATCAACGTGGATACCAAGAAATTTAACGAAAGGGGGATTGGCAAGATCATGTTTTCTGGTGCTCAGTAAGGTCTGGGTTTTATTTGTATTTAAAATTAATTTATTGCTAGAAAACCAAGAGTTTTCACTGTTCACTAGAGAAACATTTCCAGTAATAAGGCAATCTAAATCATGGTTGCAATTTAGTAATGTTGTATCATCAGTGTAAAGGATTGATTTAGATGTCATAGCGAGAGGCAAGTCGTTAACATATATCAGAAATAATAGCGGTCCGAAAACTGAACCTTGGGGAATACCAAAATGCAAAGGAAGATACTCAGAATGCTACGTTTAAATTGGGTAAACTGTTTTCTATTAGATAGTATGATTTAAGCATGGCCATTTATTATGACCATTTAACCTATAATAAGAGATATGATAAGCTTTTTAGTAGGTAGTTTTAACTTTTTATTATTATTCTTATAATAATAGTAATTATTGACGCAAAGTAATAGTTTTTTTGTAACATTCTTATTAGAAAACAGTTGCATTAAGTGGTTCATCCCGCATATAGTTCATAATTTTGATGTGTTGCTGCACGCTCAATTTATTAGTTTATAAACCTACATATGTAAATAACATACTTTGATAATTTGTGAGGTCTCACCCTTGGGAAAGACTGTAAGTTTCAAGGTTTTATTTGAAACCAAATAATTTTGTTAATCGTAATAACTGAACTAAACTAAAACAAAGTTATTTGGTTTTATCTAGTTTACATTTTTTTCCACTTTTAATACGATTTTAATCTCCAGCGGTTCTGAATCGGATGATGACGAAGCATATGAAGAAGCTCTGGATGAACCGCTTACCAAAGAAGGAACGCAGAGATTGGTTGAACGATGGTCTAAACGTTACAGCAAAGATCGTAGAGACTCAGCATCATCGGAAGACTATGATACAGGTTCCGATCAAAGTTATGAAAACAGTTCTGACGGTAAGTAAAAATTTAGATGTAATATAATATAACAACACAAAAGGGTGACTTACTTTGCTTACTTAAAGTAAAAACTGTGCGGTAAGACCTACAAAATTTTGTGTTTTGAAATTTTTCCAGAATCCGAAAGCAGTGAAACAGCAACGGAAGGTGAAGAAGAGATACGAGCTCGAGAACTTCGGAAACAAGAAGTTCGAGTTGAACCTCCAATCGTCCAACACACTGACACTGGTTCGGATACCGAGGTGAAAAATTTACTATTATCTGAACCTATATTTTCACCAATACCTGAAAATGATTTATATGTAAACGGTTGTAGCATTGTATCCGAATCCCCTGATGTAAATTTCAACGGGCTTAGTAATATAAACGAGTCCGAAAATGTCCCCGAAACAAAGAGTGAACCTATTAAAATGTTTGTTAATGATGGTGGGTTAGGTAATTATGATGATAATGTTGAAGAACTCAAATTTAGACTTGATTTTGATGAAGAAAATGATAATAAAATATCTTCCGAACCTAAAACTGATAATGTAATTGATATAAAATTAGTTATAGCCCCCGAAGTTCTTAATCGATCATTAGAAAGCATAAATTCTCCCGAAATTGAATTTTTTGATTGTAAAGAATTTAGTTCCCCAGAGAAAAACGCGAAAAAAGACTCAAAACCAAAAAAATCAAAAAAGAAATCTGGTTCTAAAACAAATTCTGGTACTAGTACTCCTAAAAGTTCTGGAAGAACAACTCCAAGTGGAAAAAATACACCAAAAAGTGGTACTAATACTCCAAAAAGTGGTACTAATACTCCAAAAAGTGGTACTAACACCCCAAAAAGTATTTCTGGTAGAACAACCCCACAAAAATCACCAAAAAATATATCAGCCAATAATTCCGGCAGAACTACCCCCATAAAATCAAAACCAAACGCAATTCAAAATTTTATAAAACAAAATTCATTTGATCAAAAAAATTCTGCGTACCAAAAACCCGATAATACACCTCTGTTGATCATAAAAAGAACCCCCAGTAAAATTAATTTACCTAAAGAACAGCCATTACTTAATAAACCAAGAATTGCTTCCTTATCAAATATTAAAGACGCAAAAAAATATTTTGGTGAAGAAAGGGTGATTAAAAAACCTGTTATTAAAATTGAACCCAAAAAAATAGAGCCTAAAATTGAGCCTAAAAAGGAGGAAAATAAATTAGTTGTAGCTCAAAATCCTTCATTTGAGTTTGAACCACAAGAAGAAGACCACAAAGGTGTTGATGATTATATTGAAAATTTACTCGCTTGCGAAGACCAATTATTAACTCCAAACCCATCACCGACAAAAGAATTAGATGTACCTTTATCCGAAAGCATTGAAGACTTATTAAAAGCACTTGAAGTTGAAACAGGAGATGTGGAAGACGTAGACATAAATATCCAAAACGAAATAAATACAGAAAAAATCGATGATCTCCTGAACTGGATATCTGAATTAGAACACCAACACCGTCCTGAAGACCGTAAATTATTCCGTTCTTACAGTGATGTTAAATATAAAGACTTAGAACAAACTCTTAAAAAACCACGAGCAGATTCAGTAGTTAATAAACTTCCAAAAGATAACATAAAATTTTTCGAAAAAAGATTTTCTGCCATCAAATTAGATGATTCGACTGAAAATAACTTTATTAAACTTGCAAAATCAAGTTCTGAAAATAGATTTAATAAATTTAAACAACCAGAAGTGTATTATAACGAACCAAAAATTCCAGACGATCTAAGCGAAATAAAAATAGATATTAAAAATGTTCGAAGTATGTTTGAAAAGGATTCAAAACCCTTACAAAAAAGTAACTCCATGCGGTCACCACCCAAAATACCTCCCCGAACCCACAAACTAAAAAAACAAAACACCTTCAACGATTTTGATAATTTATCATATAATTCTATTGTTACCGTTAAATATAATCATAATATGGATGAATTTGATTCTTTGTACGCTGAAACAGAAGCAAAAACACTTCAAGAAAGTGCTTCTGATATGACAAATGATTTAAAAAACTTATTAGATGTTGTTGAAACTAAAAATACGCCAAATCTTCAAGAAAGTGCCAGTTTTATGACAACAGGTTTGCAAGATCTTTTAAATGTTGTGGAAAATAATAGTTATGAAGAAGATGTAGAGGCAGAAATTGATAAATTGTATGAACAATATCTACAGAGAAAGAAAGAAAGAGAATCAGAAGAGAAAGATAATGATTTACAAAATAAAAAACTTGAAAATGATATACAAAACATTGATTTAATATCGGAAGAATGTAAACAAAGTAATGAAATACAAATGGAAAATTATTGTGAGGAAAATATTAAGAAAAACAATACACAGACAATGGATACAGAAAGGAAATATAATGAAAATTTACAGAGTATATCGCAGGAAGAACTACAAAATGTTGAAGGAAATATTAAAAAAGGCGAAATGCAAAATAATTTAAAATGCAATGATTTAAAACAAAATGAAGAAATAGACAGTAAAAAATATGATGAATTACAAGATGATACTGAGAAAAATATTAACAAATTCAGTACGCAATATATGGATTTAAAATCGGGAGAAATCAACCATAATGAAAATTTACGGGAAAATGAAACTGAGGAAAATAAGAGTACACAAAACATGGATTTAGGTTCAAAAGAAAGAAAACAGAATAAAGAATTACAGAGTAATAAACTGGAGGAAGAAAATATTAATAAAGACAATTTGAAAAAATGTGATAAAGAATTAGAGATGAAAACCAAAGAAAATGAAGAGAAAATTGATAAAATAGACTTCACGCAAACTCAAAATACAGATTTAAAAACAGAAATTTCAGATTTAGCTCAAACAGCTCATGAAATTAATTTAGAAAAACTTTATAATGGCCATAAAGAATTAAAAACTGATAATTTGATTCAAAATAAAGAAAATATAATGTCAAACACAAAGTCATATGATAATTTAAGTTATCCAGAACCAATTTATGCTTCTGTTAACAAAGCTCTTAAAACTAAATATTTAACTGAACCCCAAGTACCAAAACGTACTCGAAATGTATCTGCTAGTCTAGAAAACATAGCCAATATGAAAGCGCCGGTAGATTTTGGGGAAAACAAAATTTTACATAAATCAGATAGATCTTTAGATAGTGTTGTTGAAAAATTAAAAGATTTGGACTCTGATAGTTCGGTTGAAGAAGTCCCGATTGTTCCAGCGCGTAAGAGGTCTAATGTTGATAAACCAAAGTTAGAACTTAAACCCGAATTACCCCCTAGAAAGCGTACTAGTAGTTATGCTATTAGACAAGCTAATATACCAGATTCACCACAAAATGATGAACCAGTCACGAGAAATGTAGCAAAAGCTAAGGGTAAAACACATAAAAAAGATAATAAAGATTGTATTATTCAGTAATTTTAATTTTAATTTATCTAGTCAAACCTAGTCAATGTTTATTAAAAATCTGACTTATATAAATGGAATGAATCATTTTTTTAATGAATTTTTTTACATTTATATTGGTGTTTATGGTGATTGTATAATTTATTTTTGTTCGTATATTGTAAATTGCATTTGTTAATTGTTATTTTGTTGCCATATTGTTGATTGCAAATGAAATTATTTAATTATTTTATAGTCTTTTTATTATTTATTTAGTTTTGTTTAGTTTTAAAACATTGTATGCGGGTTAATTCGTGTTTTGTACCTCTATTCTGAATATTCCATAAATATTGTAACACTTAGGCCCAGTATTTCCACCTTGAGGTACACCTCTAGGTAACTATCTGACAGATTGTCAGTGATTTATAGAAAATTTCATTTTCGCATGGATGTATCTCAAAAACGAAATGCGATAAAGACCTGCGGTTGAAATTTTAGAAATCTTGACGGCCTAATTGACCTGTAAAAATTTTGACACCATTTTTTTTTTAATTTTCATTTTTTTTCGTAAATTTCATTTGTTTCCCGCATACAAGAGAAAAATAAATGTATAGATGCGATTTTTGTGTATTGTGTGCCTCTATAGATTTATATTTCTATGAACCTTTTAAGTTGGTGGGCCTTTTCAACATTTCTCGTTTAGCAATGGTGGCGAAGGTAAATATTTTGGTTTGAACTTTGTGTTTAACTTTTTTTTTGTGTCCATTGCTAACGTGAGTGTTGTTTGGCATAGCTAAATCTAACAGCTAATAATGTAGTTATTTAAGGTGCTAATAGCCACAAATGTCAAAATAACTAACGAACATGTACATCTGAAAAGCTGAAATTAACTCAGAGATGGTATAATTAAAATTAACCTGAAATAGTAAAGGAACTATTTTTGTTTAAACTGCCCATCGTGATGTTTGGCAGTAACTGCAGAAGGCAGTAGAATAGTACTTTTACATTGCTAGGATCTGTGTTAACTTGTCAACATAAATTTAGATCCAACAGATTTTAGCAATCTATATTTTTGATAAACTAAAAAATATTTTGTTTTAACGTTAATTGAGTACAAGTAAAACCCCGGATAACGTTATTGTTGCTATTATAACGCTATTTTACAAGTTCAATATCTAATAATAAATATTTAATAAAAGCAAGCCTGTAGCTGCAAACTTTAAATCGTTTGTACCTGCTATTTGTCAGCTAAGCAAGGGCACGGACTTGAGTTCAGTTCCTGCTTATGTCAAATAATTTGTGTAAAAATTTCTATCAATGTTTGCATGCTGTGATGGGTTTTACTTAGAAAGTAAAATCGTTTTCTTTATTTGGTACAAAATATACCTATTAACTTATTGTTAAAATTTCGTTTAACGCAATTTTTACCGACCGCCAACATATATAAGGGAGGTATTCTGATCATACCGATTTTGACATTTCGAGATATCGATGGATCTCTACGAATTGAGGTCCCTACATAACGTTTTGACTATTTTTAGCATAATGTCTGTCTGTCGGTCCGTGTACACGTACAGATCAAATTCGGCTTAAAGGATTTTTATGAAACTTCATATTTAAGCTTTTCACATCAATCAATTTGATCAACTTTTGGTAAAAATCGGTTAACTAGAAATGGGAGTTTACTCGTGTCGGTTTTAAGAATTTTGCGAATATTTCACAACAGAGATTAGAAAAAATTTATTTAAAAAGTTGCTATAAAAGCAATAACTAAAAACTTTTATTTGAGACATTTTTTGATAACGCAGCATAAATTAAACAAGTACTTTGTGATGGTGGTCGGTCTTGTGGTGACCACAGCTGATTTTTAACAACGTCAGCGTTATCTGGGGTATTATTGTCAATTGTATTTTAAATTGATTGAAGTTTTCCTTTCTTCAAATTTATTATGTGCTGCAAATGTAGCTTAAAATTAAGCGCTTCGCCAAGGCCAAATCTCATCCTAACTAGTTTGCGCTTTCTCTTTAAACAATTGGTGCTGATGGGATCATACGGAATATTAACCAAAAAAATAAATCAATTTTGATGAAATCAAACACTTTGTTTAATCATGTGTTCAATCAATTTGAAATACTCTGTATGTTTTAATCTTGTTTTTAAATGTTTTTAAATATTGTTTTCATTATGAATATTTTTGTAATAATTTTTCTTTTTTAGATCGCATCCGATGAAGAGGATAGCATATCATCAAGTGAAAAAGAAAATTCAGCAACAGAAATAACAACTGATTCAGAATTCGACCATGACGACATGACACCAACTCGTGAAATACCGTCCATATCTTTAAACGACATATACGTTTCAAAACACCGTGGAAATTATCAAACCCCTAAAAAAGTTCAGGTGAAATCTGGTGAACTTCAAAGACCTATAAAATCTAATAACATCGAATTAAAAATGACTCAAATCACTCCAGCACCAAAAATAATCTCACCAGACATCACCAATGTAAAACCATCACCATTAGTAAATCCTAGAAAGGGTGATTACATTTTAAATCGCACGCAAAGCACAGGTGGAATAGCAGCTAAAATATCACTTGAATTAAAGAAAAAATATCTTTTAGACACTTCTGCTTTAGCTGGAAACATCCAAAGATCAGGAAGTGCCACTGCTTTAGATACTAAGCTTAAATCTTTCCATAGTAACATTTCTGAACATCAAAAACTTCTTAATCCAGCTCCAGAAATAAGTCCAACAATGCAAGCATTCCTTCAAGGTACTTCAAAATTACACCAACCACTTTCCCCTAGTATAACACCAAAATCCCCAACATTTATCGATAATAAATTCGAAATAACACCAGAAACAATCAAATCACCAGAAATTATCGAAAATTCAACACCAAATGACAAAATTTCAATGCAGCCAGATATAACAAAAGATTTAATAGAAGACCAAAAAGAAAAATGTGACTCTACCAAGGAATACACACCTGATATTATCTATACAAATGACACAGAAGGTCGTCCACGAAGTCCTGTACATGAAACCTCAATAATAGTCCCTGAAATATCCTGGAACATCAAACCCAAAACTGATATTGATTCCGATTCTCTATCCTCCGAAAATTCACTCAACGAAAAATCGCCAAATAAACAATTCAACGAAATTCCACGTGTAGAAATTCATGATACAACCGGAGAATTATTGGATGATGATATAGTAATGGATAGTTTATGTATAATCCAAGAAAAATCAGAAGAATCAGAAAGTATTAAAATTCCCTCCATAATATCAGAACCACCAAAATCAATACAAAGCGAAAAGAAATCTTTAAACCAACCCAAAATGTTACCACTTATCGAAAATGGTTTTAAATGCCATGAAAATGAATTAGAAAACTCAAGTGGTCGAAGTACACCAATAAGTATTTCTGAATTTAATGATGGAACAGCTGCTGCGTTGACCGAAACTGAATTATCAGACTGGGCAAGAGATGGTGCAGTATCCGATAATTTAGAAGACGTAGATTTTGGTATATTTGGTGGTAAATCTAAAAAAACAAAACATAAAAAGAAACGTAATGCCAAAATGGCAATTAGTGAAGATTTTGAAGATCATATATGTGGTAAAATTAAAATACCAAGTAGTCAAAATGGAATACCAATTGCTGATTTTGATAGTATAGAATTTATGGATACTGGCTCAGAAATCAGTTGCGATGATGTTGTTCAAACTAAAAACACAGCAGTTAATAGAGGATATGTTCAATTTGTTCATGAAGAAGAGAAAAAGAAAGATATTCCAAATAACAATCCAGTTATTGAAGCTGTAAATGAAAATATTAATATACCACCACCAGATCAAAATACTGGGTACTGCGTCTTTGGAAATGAAGAAGCATTTGATAAGATTGATAAAGAAGAATTAAAAGTAGATAATGAAGATGACAGCTTACTTAATGTAGAAGGGACTACAACAGAAGAAAATACATGTAGTGATTCAACAGTTAAAAATTTAAATAAATCATTAGAAAACCTGCCAAAGGAGACTGATAATACAGTAGAAGACATCGATAATAACACTGATGACAAAGTGGAAGAACTACCAACACCAGTTGTTGAAGAAAAAAATGGTTTAGAATACGATGAACATGTCAAAAGGTTACAATTTAAATACGCAGAGTTCGGTTTTGTGAAAGATTCTATTGATATCCGAAAGTCTAAAAGGAAAAGCAAGACCCAATCTCCACCTTCACATTCAGAACAATCAGATCCACCAAAAGAGAGTCCAGTTTCTCCAGTTCTTACACCATCTTCTAAAAAAATAGATGAAATAAACAAGGAAAGAAATAAACAAAAAAATCTAATACACGACCTTGTTATGGACAGAGTTAAAACCCAAAGAAGATCTCTGGATAAGAAAAGAAAGATTAGAGATGCCTTTAGTCCTAGTAATAGTCCAGTAAGGGCTGGTTTTGAACTTGCAAAATCCGCAACAGTTTCAGTATTAGCAGAAAATAACAATTCCAAAAACTTATTCCTTCGTTTAGACACAAAACCAAATGAAACAATCGCCCTACAAAAATCTCCAACAGTTATAGGAATACCAGAAGAAAAAGAAAATAAATTAATAACATCCCAGTCTTTGGATTCGGGTACAAAAAAAGAACGTCCTCTTTTACGGCCTTTGAGTGTTATCGAACCAATAATTCGTCCGAAACTTGAAGTTTCACTTCCAGAAACACCGTTAACAAACCCTGAAGCATTTTCACTCCCTGATATTCATGATGAAGTATTTAAAACTCCTGTTGCACCACCACGAACTAAACATGAAGATGCGAAAAAAACTGCGGAGAAATTTAAACTCGAAGCAAAAGCACGGGCAAGACTTATGTCAGACGAAGAATTAGGGTTGAGTCCGGAGGATAAAATTAAACTTCGAAAAGAGAAGTTATTGAGGAAAAAGAATAGCGTTGAAGATTGTATACAGGATAGTATTGAATCGTTAGTTTTGAATAGAGATAAACGGACTGCGGTTTTAAGCGATAAGAAAGATGAAGCGTTAACTAGTTCTTTTAGTAGTACTGATATAACAAATAAATTATCTCTTTATTCCGAGGATGTTTTAGATGAAAGAAATCGAACTAAATCAGTTTCTGAAATATCACATATTAATGATGAAGAATTAAAAAAATCTTTATCTGGTAATATAATTCAAAGAACGGAAAGCCAAAGGAGACAACTACAATTTTATAAGTCCGATCCGAATTTATTAACCGAAAATAATAAAGAAAAAAAGTCTAAAGATAGGGAGAGACGAAAAAGTATTATTAAATCGGTGACTGATTTTTTTCAAAAAAAGAAAGATGTTAAATCACCAACAACTGTTAAAGAAAAATTCCGGTTCAGAATATCACCAAAATCTAAGGAAAAATCAAAAGTAAGTTTTTCAAATTGGTTTTATACAATTTATTGGGTCGAATCAATATGTTTTTGATTTTTTTTGCGGCTTTGAATTCCTACTTCGATTTTTTATTCGATATTGTGTAGTCAGCTCTGGGATTGACTCAGTCTCAAGTATTTAATTCTTAAAATAAGTACCTGTTTGCACAGGGATAATAGAACCGATCGAAACGTCATCTTAATTTCATATCTATGCGGTCTAGAAATCAACTTACTTGTACGACTATCTAGGCGCGGTGGGAAGTGATGAGGCTTTTGAATCACTAATGAGTCATTACTATTCATACTTTGAAACACTAATGAGTCATCACAATTTATACCCGAGGATGAAACTTATGATTCAACCCAATAGTTTTAAAATCTGCCCCAAATGAATTTTAAATAAATAATTATTTTCCAGTCTTGCTTTAATTTGGACCAAAATGCGATTGTAAGCCTTCTTCTATATTTGCATGTTGTGTTTTTTGATTTTTGTGCATGTTTTTGAAAAAATCTTGCATTTTTGATTTCTTTTTTTACGTTTTTTTTGCACAAATTTGCACATTTTTTGAAGTTAAATATGAATGTTTTTTATAATTCTTAAACTTTAGGAAAAAATTGCTGAGGTTCCTGATAGGAGAAAAAGTTTGACAGAACCACCGAAAGAGGAGCGCGTATCGCCTTCACCACCCCCAATACCGCCGCCTCCATTAAACTACATTGCTGCCAACAGCAGAGGTTTGTAAAAAAAAGTAGAAATTTGAAAATTTTGCATTAACTCTCAAAAAGTATAATAATAGAAAATCGTTATTATTAGTTTAAAATTTTGGCGCACTACATCTACAGCTATTAGCGCATATCACATCCCATTTAGATTTTTTTAAACCACATAACTAGACTAAATTTCTCAATTACAATAGGGGATTGGCATGATTTTTTTTTATTTTTTTATTATATTCCTCTTGTTGCATATAAACATAAAAAACAGTTTTGCATTTTTTTTATTTTAATTTGAAGGCTTAAAAGTCATAAATGTATGTAGCGCGCGAAAACCACGTGTGACGTCATACCCTACATATGTGTACTGCGTACAGCCTGCACAGTCTGTCGTGAACTTATTTGCTTGTATAACTTTTATAGATTGTGTAAAGTTATAGTGATTTTAATTAAAATAAAGTTTAGTTCTATAAAAACAATTTATACATGTTTACCGAATTAAATTTTATATTAAAATATATAACCTATATTGCAGTATTTCAATTATGCCTCTAACGTTTTGTAACTTCATGTAAACAATGTTGTAAAATTCTGAAATCTAAATTACATAAATATTTACAGAGTTGCAGCGGTTTACTTACAACTCTGTTTTGACACCACGTATTTCTTCAGCACTATAGCATTCATTATTTTTCATATATTCCATGAGCATAAAAGTATCAATGTTGGGTAAATTATCACTCTGAGCCCTAACAAAATCTTTATCTGCCATTTTAATAATAAATGCGTGAAAAATTGTTTAAAAACAAATACAAAACTCTCGAACAAGACAATATACACACGTAAAGATTATGTTGTAGTTTGGGCTGTCTAGGGATGACGTCATGCTCAGTCGTATTTACTCGGCAACCTTCGCGCTGTGGTTGGCTTATTTCAAATTTACAATATTTTAATTAAAAAATTTGGCTGTAATATTAATTAAAATGTGATTTTTGTTTTGTTAGGTGATTTTATGCGTATCCCCTATTGTTCAATTTATTGTTGAAATTTGAACACTTTACACACATCAATATTTTTTTTCACTTAATTAATCAATAAATTGAATCGTGTAAAATCCACTTAAGGAAATAACCGAGATGAACATAGGTATTGCCCCATCCTGTACAATTACTTTTATCCCAATATTGTTCCCAGAAACAGTATGGAAGCAATCGAAGACATGTTTTAAAATATCGAACTGAGGGGCTAAAATCAGTTCTATACGGCAATTGCCGCGTCGATTGCCCATAAATTTTATTTTCTCGGATACAATTTAATTTGAATTACTTGAGAGTTAATTTTTGTTGCACTATCACTGTTAGTAGCTTTTGCTCCACTGTAGATTAGGACAGTTAGTATTTGTTTTAACAGATGACAGCGCCTCTGACGGCGAAAGTGAATGGAAAAAAATGAACAGTACAGAAACGCTAGATAAATCTCTTACCTTGGACGGATCAACAAGTGGTGGAAGAAGAATAAGTAGAAGTATGAGAAAAGCTGCTAAACAAGCACAAATAAAAAGGTAAAAACACTTAATTTGTTTTGGGGTTAATATAACGGCACGACAAAATATGTACATCAAACGACAAATGTTGTACATCAAACTTTTTGCTCCGCACGATTATGTCTTTATAACCAGGGCCAATCTAGGGTATGGTGAGTGAGGCACTCGCCTGAGGCGCAAAGTTGGTAAGGGCGCAAAAATCATTGCGGCACCCTTTTTTTTGTCATAATTTCGACCCGTCATCCTTTTTTATTTTATGACAAAGTCTGGTACTTTGCCTCAGGCGCAGAAAACCCCTAGTTCGGCTCTCTTTATAACGACAAATTTGGTTCTTGCACGACAGAAGATGACAGTTGAACTACAAATATTGTATTCGTTAGTGCGTACGGCGGGAACTGTATTTGTCATTAAATTAAATCTGAATAGTGAGATAAATATATATTTAATATTGCTAGCACGGTGTTGCAAAATATTCAATAATTTTCGAAAAAATAATTATTTAATTAAAAATTCCTGTTGTACTATTTCTGGTTCACATTAATGTGCATTACTCAGATTTTCAGGGTAACCCCCTAGGTTTTTTGTTTTTTTTTCCATATTTTAGTAAAAATCGTGTTGTAATAATAACATTTTAAAATACTACCTTTCGTTCTTTAATCTATGTTTTAAGAGCTTTCTATTGAAAACACACAGAAAATTTAAAAAAAATATATATCGTACAGAAAAAAATAAATATGGACAATTAAAGCTTTTTTTGGCCTCATAAATGCTACACAGAAGCAAAAAAAGTTACGGTTTGTACACGGGTCCACAGATGGCGCACCAAGCTTTGTCGTTATTTAAATATTTTGTCGTTTTTTAAATATTTTGTCGTTATTTAAATATTTTGTCGTTACTTGAATAATTTGTCGTGCATTTTTTATTCTGTCGTTTTTTAAATCTAATTTGCTGTTAATTGACTTATTTTGTCGTGCCGAAAAATGAAACCCATTTCTTTTGTAAATATTGGTGTTTGAATTAACGGAACTAAAAAGCCTAATGTTTGCTTTTGTGTATGTTTTTGTTAACTAACTAATTTTAACAGACATCGACAAGCTCAAGAAATTCAACGAAAACTCGAAGAGACTGAGGTTAAAACAAGAGAATTAGAAGAAAGAGGTGTTATTATTGAAAAAATATTCAGAGGAGAAGCATCTAGTGGATCTCAAGACGAAAGTGAACTGTTAAAAGAATGGTTCAAACTGATGCAAGACAGAACGGAATTAAGAAGATATGAAAAAGAACTTCTTCTTAGAGCACAAGAGTTGGAATATGAAGACAGACATGCCAGGCTGCAGCAAGAATTGAGAGAAAGATTGACGTGTAGTGGTACGTAATTTATTTTATTTTACATCGTTTCCAATAGACTATATTATACCCTTTTCACACTAGAACTTTAAGACGAGTGAACTTAAAGTTCACCGATGTTTAACATCGGTATGCTTTCACACTTGATGTTTAAATATCTGGTGCTGTCATCAGCTACAGTAATTTTGTCCTTAAGTTACCGTCATGAAATTACCAGTTTTGAACTGTCTGCGCAAACGCACATTTTGAATTATTATAAACAAATAAGGATATTTCATTTCATTCTCCAATAAAGACACTACAATAAAGAATATATTACACCTGTATTAACATGTAAGTCGATACATTTTATCTCAATTATTGTAGCTCTGTATTTTATTAAACACATTATTAAAATAAATAATTTTATTATAACAATAAGTATAAACTTCTTATAACGTCGATATAATACAGTATTCTTGTTTATGATAATATAAAATGTTGACAGCACAAATTCAAGGAGTATTTTTTTATTTATAGTTGAAGGTAATGGGATTCGGACCAGTCAGAAAATAAAAACAAATTTATTAACTTGGCTAACGTTTCGATTTTAATTTAAATCTTCATCAGAGCTTAGTTAATAGTCACGATATAAAATAACAATTTTAAAATTAATAACGAACACATCATATTGTCCGGTTATTGAACTCAGAAATAAGCATATAATATAATAGATTTAAATTAAAATCGAAACGTTAGCGAAGTTAATAAATTTGTTTTTATTTTCTGACTGGTCCGAATCCCATTACCTTCAACTATAATTACTAACTTACGGACGTAACTCATCTAATCAAGTATTTTTTTATAATAGAAATTAAGTTGGCAATGCGGACGAAGTTTAAGACGCAGATCTCTGTCTTAAACATCGCTTGTATTTAGACAAGGCCATACGGTTTCACATTAGCGTTTAAAGATACATTCACTTTAACATCCGATCTTAAAGATCTAGTGTGAAAAGGGTATAAGTCACAAAATGGGATTCAGTGCTGCCGTCTCGCGGTTAGATTCCTTTTATTTGAATTTAGCATGTTTTTTTTTTGTTAAATTGTATTTTGGAAATATAAATTAAGTTTTCAAAGTAAGAGAATGCTTCACATCAAAACTACAAGTAAATATTTATTTATTAAAATTCTTATTTTATATATTATAATTTAATATGTCATTATTTTTGCAGAACAATATTATTTTGCAGGTTAATTTTGAAAATTTTACGTTAATAATCGTTATTATGGCAAGTAACATAGCAATAAGTATGTGTGCCATATCTAAATGGTTTGAAGGAATAATATGTTGTTTTTATTTTATCCATTATTGTTTTTCATTTTCATTTGTCAAAAACGAAAAAATTTGCAATAATAATGTAGCTGTAATGGTTACAATTTGGAGCAAAAAAAACACCATTATGCATTCTAAAACAAAATATTATGATTAGTGTTAATTAAATAAATACTAAAGATATTTCGATTTTCATATTATTTAAAAACGGAACCTATAAATATATCTTCGAATCCTTATTTATATATTTATAAAATCATTATTTTATAATATAAAGTATCTGGACTGTATATATTAGTATATACTTATCAAAAATACATATTTTTTGATCCAAAATTGAAGATATTCATAAAATTAAGGTAACAAAAGTAATGTCACATGAATTTTAAACCAGTCAAAAATTTCCGAAGGACTCAGCTCTCAGATGGCAGCACATATGTGACGACACACTAATATCTATTGTGAACCGATATCCATCCCTAATTTTATTATTTAAGAAAAAAAACTTTGTTTTATGCCCGTATTATCAAAAACCTATTATTATTTATGTATTTATTTATTTACAGATGAGGATAAGACGCAAGAGGATGTAGCTGCAGAAGGTGCAATTTTGACAGAAATGTTAGAAATTGTAGCGAAACGTGATTCTCTGATTGCCCTCCTTGAAGAAGATCGTCAAAGGTCGCCAGAAAATAACATGTTTTCTCCACTATCTGTCTTGTCCTGTCTTTGTATTGCTTTTGTCTTAGCTCTTCTATATGTTGATGATTATATATGGCCAATATGATCTTCAAAAATTGCATGGCGCAAGTCAAAACCAAAAAAAAAAAAAAATAATAATCATATTTAGTGTATAAAAAATCTTTAATACCTTCTATAACGCGGTTAATAGATTTTTTTTATTAGACGTACAAAATAAGAAATAGTAAGTTAATTTTATTTTGCGAAATAAACCGATTTGGTCCATAAATTTAGAATCATTAAATGAGCAGTTAAATGAACATATAAAATGTTGACAGCACAAATTCAAAGAGTATTTTTTTATAATAGAAATTATGTTGGCAATGCGGACGATGTTTAAGACGCAGATCTCTGTCTTAAACATCGCTTGTATTTAGACGAGGCCATACGGTTTCACATTAGCGGTTAAAGACACATTCACTTTAACATCCGATCTTAAAGTTCAAGTGTGAAAAGGGTATAAAAGCATTTTAAAAAATTTGTGGGAAATGACTTAGAGATGAGCGAAACAGTGATTTTTAAGAACCCCGTGATCGGTGACTGTTCTTTTTCAATAGGGCAAACTGACACCAGTTGTCAGGGCGCCCTGATATCTGGTGGCGATTTTCGGAAGATACGAAAATGACATTGTTTAATTTTGTTCAATGGAGAAATACGTGTTTCTGTTGTTTGTGTCTTATTTTTGTGAATCGTGGCAAAAAACTCATTTTGTTGTATGCCGCTAATGGTGGATAAAGAATCCCCACTTTAACATTCCATCATTTTCGTAAATCGGAAACAATACCAATTGAAACGATATTTGGAGGTAGAAAAGGTTTCTATGGATCCAAAAACTAAAAATGGACAAAAATCCAAGCCTATGTATGCGCGTTTGTTCGTATTTTATGGAAAGTGATTTTTTACGTCCAAGAAAAGACTGATAAAGGCCCAAAACTTGCCTAAAGTCCGTTCTACATTATACTTTTTTCAATATTATCCAACTCTTTGATACTACAGAATATTTGTTCAATAAATTTTTTCGAAATATTTCTCTGTTGTGAAATATTCGCAAAAATCTTAAAATCGATACGAGTAAACTCCCATTTTTAGTCAACCGAATTTTACCAAAAGTTGATCAACTCGTGCCATTGATGGCAGAAGCTTAAATATGAAGTTTCATAAAAATCCTTTCAGCCGAATTTGCTCTGCACGTGTACGCACACAGACGGACGGACGGACGGACAGATGGACAGACAGACCAACAGATATCATGCTAAAAATAGTCAAAACGTTATATAGGGACCTCTATTCGTGGAGATCCATCGAAATCTCGAAATGTCAAAATCGGTATGATCACAATACCTCCCTTATATATGTTGGCGGTCGGTAAAAAGTTGGTAGTTGGTACGACTGAGAAGTATACAACTGTCACCCAAAAATTTGACCGGAGGTAGTTTTGAAAATAGTGGAGTTTGTAGTGTAGCATCGAAAGTTGGAAGGAAATATTGTATTTCACATACTTTTTACGTCAGTACTACGCAAAAAATCTGTAATGCTTCGCGAAAAAGTATAATGTAGAAAGGACTTAAATCATCAGTTGATATATTAAAAGGCCCCTCCACTTTTTCAGGCAGAGATTTTTATTTTTTACTAATATATTTTTGTTTTTATATTGACAGACAGTCAAAAAGAATTAAAAATAGATGAAAAACTAAAAATTTCCTTGAAATTTCTTTAGAATAGTATTTAATTATATATCTAGTAAATCGTAGATTACCTTTGAATAAAAAAAAGCACAAAAATGCTCGGAAAATGCAACTGTTCATACTGATTTCTAAATCAGGTTGAAAAAATCACCGTCAGTGAAATATCGCTCATCTCTATGTACCATGAGTTCAAAAAGAAATTACATAAGGATTGGCTATAGAAAAATAAAATAATGTATACTGCAAGCTTTATATAACAATATAAACTTATGGCAACAACAACAGTGATGACAATTTATTAATTCTAAAGCTTGAGGTTGACATAACTTGTATTTTCCATATCCAACCCTTATGTATAACTTTTTGAACTCATGGTTGTCATCGACTAAGTGGCTTTCTTCAACTCTTCTATTCTGTGCACCACTTAAGCATTGGGATTTTTTTTATTTAATCATATAATACAGATCTAAATTTTCTTATAGTTTTATGTATTGGTTTTGACTCTATCAGATCTATTTCTGTAAATATCTATCAAAATGGCTGTGGAATTTTCTATAATCATTCCTTTAGATTTAGTAAAGGTCAGTATTTAAATCTATTATTGCCGTGTTTTTTTACTGATAAAATTTTGTAAATAGTATTTTTTGAAATTATGCATAAATTTGCATTTGTATATATATATGCATGAGTTGCATGTGCAATTTAACATTCCATTGCAATAACACGAACCCAGTTTTGCGTAGTAGGTTTTGGTTGCAACAGCTCTGCAACACGGCATGTGCATTAGGTAAGCTTTTAGTTTCTTACTTAGATTTTCCTTCTTATTTCAAAATATAGCAATTTAAAAATTGAAAAATAGGTGGGGATGATTTGATAAATTTTTAACGTGAATTAAATCAGTCCGAGGGCTACATGTATAAAAATAGGTATAGACCAGGGGTCGGCAACCTGCGGCTCTTTTAGAAAATATTCTGGCTCTTTGAAAATTGGCTGGTTTTTATTTTAATATAATTTATTTTTTAATTTTCAACTTTCTGCTTCTACTATACAGGTTTTGTATTGTTCAGGGTGTTTTACGGTGCAATTCACGCCCGGTAATTCCCCGAGTTGCTGCATATTCCCTTTTACAAGAAGTAATTTCTGCTGAATGATATACGTGCAGAAACATTTTTACATTTTATTAATTTTCAAAAACAAGGACAATAACAACGTTATTAATGCATTTTTTTTGCACAAACTATTGTTAACATGCAAGAAGCTTTTGGAGAAAGATTTAAAGAGTTTAGAAAATATAAAGCTACACTAGCTCTTTTGACAAAGCCAATTGAAGCAGATATGCAGCAATTACATTTATCACCATTCCCATTAATCAGGTACAATTTGAACTTCAATTATTGGTTTTGAAATCCAAAGATTTATGGAATAATATATTAAAACTTAATTCTGAACTGGAAAGTTTAGAAAGAGACAAGTTCATTTTATCCAGCATAAGTGGACCGAAATTCGCAATCTTCAAGATGTAGATAAAGTTGTTTTCGAAGCTTGGAATCGTCTTCCAGAATCGTTCAATCATTTAAAAAATTATGCTTTTGGACTACTGACAATTTTCGGATCCACACATTACTGTGAGCAAGTCTTTTCAGATATGAAATTAATAGTCAGTTAAGAAGTAATCTTACTGACCTGAAACTTGAGTGCTGCCTTAAGTTAAAGATTACTGAATATTTACCAAATATTGAAGTCTTAACGAAAACTATGCAAGTAGCAATCGTCCCAGTAAAAAAATTATTATATTGTAATATACTGGCAAGTGCAATAGGTATCACAAACTAAATGTATAAGTAATAATTTATTTATACATTATATTTTAATATTATATATTAAATATAGCATATATTTTTTAGCGGTTCTTCCATGTTATTGTTTTTGTTTTCAATATAGATTTGGCTCTTTGTCACTGAAAGGTTGCTGACCCCTGATATAAACCATCACAAAAATAGTTCGGACTTTAAAGGCTTAAGCTACGTTCACAGCTCTAAAATAAATAGACTATAAGCGAGTTGATTATCTTTTCTTTAAAACAATTAATCTTCCCTCTCAATTTCTCTCTAACTATTCTGTTCTCCCTCATCACGTGTCCTATCCACTGTAATCGTCTACCTCTCAGTTCTTGTGTGATACTCGACCTGTAAAAAAAAACATTATTGCTTTGAAAATTTATCAAATCACCCAACCAATTTAGGATTATCCATTTTTTAAATACACGATTTTTTTTTTGGTCTCACGTTTTTTTTTGGACTCACGTTTTTTTTTTTTAATTTGTTCTCAGGTATCATGAAGAGGATCGAGATTTTGAAGCACAGATGTTGGCGAAAGGGCTTATGTTAACACCGATTAAAAAGACCCCGGATTAAAAAGTGTTCATTAGATTAAAAATTATGTGATGCTAGTTTCCAAGTGTAAACGGTCCTTTAGAAGAGTGTTTAAACTCTTGCTGTGATGAAAACAGTGCTTTTTTCAAACAAATTTCTGCTACTAAATTTTTTATATTTACTTTTTACAGCTTATTTTAGTGGAAAAGTATATTTTTGAGACAACGCAAAAGAGATTTTATGAAAATATTAATTAAAACTTGGCTTAAAAACTATTTAAAACCAGTTTTAACACAATTTATGCAGACATGAAGATGTTTTATACACATATAATCATTTAGCTTGCTGTAGCTTCCAAAGTTAATCATCTCGGACAGTAGGCATAACTTGAATGGGTGACCGCGTACCTTGTGATGTACTACCAACTTAAAACATTGCATTTCTTCCCTATACTTTTTCCGAGAACAACGTAGAGCATTATTCTAGTTTTCTGTATACAATATCCTAAAAACTAAATTCGGAAAATAATAAACTTGAGTTAAAATATTATTTATTTTGATATTTTCATAAAATCATAAACATTAGCCTTCTAGTATATTTAATTTTTTTTTTAATATTTTATTTTGAACTTACTAAAATGACTGAATATTTATTTTGATTTTAAGAATTTAGCACAAATGTAAAAAATAGGTGCTTAGTTTTCTGTAAGATATTTTAATATTTTGAAAATGATGAAACCAAAAACATTAATTTAATTTTTACACGCTGAAAATTGTGGACTGTTTTTATTAAACGAAAGAGTTTTTTTATATAAAAAAGATGTTTAAGAATCAAGTTTTATAAACATTTTATTAATATCTTTTACGGTTTACGAAAAAATGTATTCTCTGTAACGACTTGAAAGTAAAGTATTTTTATTTACAAGTGTTCAAAGTGTCTTCCATTTTAGTTTAAATGCATCATTATTCTTGAGGTGTCTGTAGCTCGCAGTATAATAAAAATATTTTTATTTTTATTATGTTCCTAGCTACAGATAGCGAAGAATGCGAAAGTATTTAAATCAAAATGGAAGGTACTTTGAACACTTGTAAATAAAAATATTTCACTTTCAAGTAGGACTTGAAAGTAAAATATTTTTATTTTTATTATGTTCCTAGCTACAGATTGCGAAGAATGCGAAAGTGTTTAAATCAAAATGGAAGGTACTTTGAACACTTGTAAATAAAAATATTTCACTTTCAAGTAGGACTTGAAAATAAAATATTTTTATTTTTATTATGGTCCTAGCTACAGATAGCGAAGAATGCGAAAGTGTTTAAATCAAAATGGAAGGTACTTTGAACACTTGTAAATAAAAATATTTCACTTTCAAGTAGGACTTGAAAGTAAAACGATCTCCGATGGAGTTTAAGGAAACGGTTCAAACCCCGTTGACTCCTTTTCGGA
This sequence comes from Liopterus haemorrhoidalis, assembly GCA_963971575.1. Classification (NCBI taxonomy): domain Eukaryota; kingdom Metazoa; phylum Arthropoda; class Insecta; order Coleoptera; family Dytiscidae; genus Liopterus; species Liopterus haemorrhoidalis. Next base: position 1,165,739 of record OZ020620.1, on the reverse strand, counting down.
TTTGTCGTGGCTATGTTGTAAAACACTTTGCTACATAACAAAGATTGAAGGTTTCAAAAAATTTTGAGGTTTAATAATTACAGTCTGATGATTAGGAAAGGAAAATGTATTTTTTAAATGTTTTTATCGTGTGTTTTGTACAGATTTAGTTAAAAATTTATGTATTATTTTGTGTTATGCATGTATAAATAAAAAAAAACTGCTTTTATAAATTATGAAAACGGAAATAAAGTTTATAAAAATATTTTTCTATTTTAATTCTTTATACCTAATATTTTTTTCAGTAGATAGGATCCAACAAAAAAACATTTTAAAAATCAGTTAAAATTTTTGAGGAACAGCAGCGATAGCTATTTGTTCCAGTTTTGAAAAATCAATTTATTACAGAAAGCACTCAGTTAACGTTCACAATGGCTGGATTCGGGAAGCATGCTCGGAGTTGTTCGAGCCACTCGGTTTAACTCCAAAGCGTTTGAGAAAAGGCCAATATGCATTTCCTCGAGCGGTCTGGAGTTAAACATAGTGGCTCGAAACACTCCGAGCATGCTTCCCAAACCCAGCTATTGTTTTGCCAATATGTTGTACGTTAACTGGACAGTGTATTTCCATATATATGCTTATAATTTCAATTTTTCGGTACGTCTCTTGTTCGTGGTATTTTTCAGTATTAAATTTTATATATTTTGATTTCTTATCGTTAAAAATTACTAAAAAATATCCAAAAATGTAATATTGCAACAGGTTTCTTGTTTTATTTTTCTTTTAAACGAGAATTTTTGAATTTGATATCCTATTTCCCAAAATGGTTTATTTGTTCCTGCGCACATCGTCAAATTTTTATTACGTCACGGCGTCAGTTCAGCTATGGGCTTGCGATGAATTGTACGCATATTTTTTTAGTGAATATTTTTCCGAAAATAAATTGGAAAATAGAACAAAAAAAGTGAAATATTAAAAGAAGATGATAAATAAATAATTTAAGAAGGCACTGGAATAAAAATTTAAGAAAAAAGTATTGAGAAATTAAAAAAAAATATATATATACATTGGATTCTTTGAATATGTAGAACCTGTTGCTTATTTATTTTGGAAATAAAGAAAAATAGGTGAGTGTTCATTTATTTTAAAATATTAGGGCCTTAATATTCAAAATTTTGATATTTTATAGCATTTTAGAATATTTTTTATAATATCTCTTTGTTATATTTTATAAATTTTTACATCGCAAAATTCGAGGTCATTTATTATTGAAGGATTAAATTGATAAGGAATTAAAGTCATTAGTGAAATTAACCTTGAAGTATTCAACTAAATAAATGCAGGTGTTTATTTAATTTAACTTGTAAATTTTAAAGATAAATAATATATCAGACAAAATTATTGCAACAAATTTTGCATTTTTTGTTTTTTTATTTAATATTACCGTGGAATTTATTTTTTTAAATTAATTTGTTATTTCTTTCAGTCTCATTTTCTGAGAGGAATTTTACCGGCGATTGTATACGATATCGGCAAGTGTCAGGCCGGTTTCCGCCAACATATCGAACGCCCGGACCTAACTTACAATGCAGTTTTCAAAAGGAAGGATAATTTTCGGTAAGTTTCAAGTTTTTTCAATTCATTATTGTTATTATTCATTCAATTAAAGTAGGCTTGTGAACTAATAGAAACCAGGGGTGTTTAATTAATTTTATGTTGATAGTTCATTATTAATATTTTTTTTAAATTTGACTTAAGGTATGTTCAAGAAACCCTTATACCATCACTCATATGTTTGTCTGTCCATGATAAAATCTCTTGTAGGGTATCGTCGGTATGATCAAGGAAACCTTAGAGTAAAAATTTGAAAAATTCAGAGTAATGCACAATAATAGAATCTTGAATAGTACACACGGAATCTTTAGCTGGATTTTTTTTTTGGAAAGATATGGCAGTTTTAGAATTTTTGAAGAAATATATTTTAAAGTAATTCATTTACATTTAAAAAGTTACAATTGTATCTGATTTAAGAAAAAGCCCATATATTTAAAAATTAAAATCTGCCTACTGAGATATATATTTTTTAATCAAGGCATTTGTTTCAGGATCAATTGGGCGCTAAAATTTTCAGCGCCCTAATGGGAGGGGGTTTGTTGTCTCCAAGTGGAGACTCCGGGTCTCGGAGTATTCTGGGTTCTGCGATACCACCAGTCCCCATCTTACCTCTCGTACCGAGACCACAAACTCCTTGTTTAGAGGCTACGCAACCTTAAACATGACTAGAATTAGTAATAATTTACCCTCGGTTGGGATTTAAATGCACACCACACAGATGTTTCTGCAGTCTCTATGACAACGGGAGCAGATGTTCCAGTATGGACCGAAGCAGAGGTCCAGATTCATGGAGTACGGAGAAAGGAGTTCTTCCGGGAGTTGCAGAAGCAATGATGCCTCTACGCTGAGATGAGAATTTTAAATGGGTCCACCAGAATAAAAGTGTATTAACTCACATTATAACAAATTTACTGAAGAGCAAATTGAACATCAAATCCTAAACCAAACATGGATTTAATATTATTAAAGCAATATTTATAACAACAGAAATAGAAAATTGCATTTGAAAGATGACCTTATACCACATGTCTTTCAATAAAAATGTAATTTTATGAGCAAATGGAGTTAATACACTTTTATTCTGGGGAACCTACAAATAATTTAAGGTAATACAATTTTAGGGAGATTATTTCTAATTTTACCTCAAAATATTTGCTTTTTAAATACGATTTATCCAATATGGGTGTTTTTGATATATTCTGAAAGTGATTGATGCTGTCTAATCTTTTTGAATTTATTCTGAGACCAATCGTTAAAGTCGAATCGGTTCAGACATTTAATATTGGTCCGAAAACTGATCCGTAATCAATATCCATTTTTTCTTTCGGATTTGAAATATTAATTTGAAAACTAATCAATAATTTTAATTTTTTCTTCTTAATATAAATTTAGAGTTAAAACTTTTATTAAACTTTTTTAAAAATTTAGTTAAATAAATCTTTTTGCCTACAGTACCGATATCTCTTTGCGTTTTTGCGAAATTAAAAATTAGTTTGGAAAATAATACCTATTTTTTAATTTAAAATGAATTTGGAAATTACTCAATTGTGCCTAAAATTATTTTGCCGATAACTTTTGATAATAACGTCCAAACTGTTTGGATCTTTCCGATTTGTCTGGCAACTTATCTGTGATGTCAAATTTTTTGGAAATTTGATTTTATAAAATAAATGGACATTATAATGATGACTGAAAAAAATTAAATTACTTCACGACTAACAATGTTTCTTTATTAAATTTTGTAAAAATTACTTAATTATTTTATAGTTGGGAATCTTATTTGTTTATTATTTATTTATTTAATTGAAAATTCATATTTTTATTTAACATTTTAATATTTAACGGTATAGTAGTTGAATATATTTCCTGTGTAGGGCGTAAGGGCCCCATTTATCAGGTTTGGGCCCACCTGGTAAATGTTTACACCTCACATGGAAAATTTTCAATTTTTGAAATAATGTACGGAGTATTTTAAAAATAAATAAATAAATAATAAATATTTATAGCTGAATATTTGTAGAAAACATATGAAAATTTTGAAACATTGTAAGGTTGTGATTTTTTTTTTTAACAATTAGTAGTAAATTTAAAAAAAAATCATGTTATGATTAGTTGGCAAATTGAATTTAAATATTTTGAAAAAAACAAAATTATTATGATAGTAATAGGTGGGTTCGGGAAGCAGGCTCGGAGTGCTCCGAGTCACTCTGTTTAACTCCAGAGCATTCGAGAAAAGACCTAAACTTATTTCCTCGAGCGGTCTGGAGTTAAACAGAGTGACTCGGAGCACTCCGAGCCTGCTTCCCGAACCCACTCAATATAGTTAGTTATTTAAAAAATAAATACAAGTTGATTAGTAGACAAATTAAATTTAAATATTTTGAAAAATATTAATTATTTTGAAACTAAAAGCGTAGTTGTTTTTATGAAATATAAATTCAAGTTATGAGTAGTTAACAAATTAAATTTAAAATATTTGAAAAAAAAAACAGTAAATTAGTTTTAATTTTTAATTTTTTTCGAAAAATAAATTCGACTTACGATTAGATGGCAAATTGATTTTAAATATTTTTAAAACAAAAATAAAATTATATTGACGGTAAATTAGTTGGTAAATTTTTGAAAAACAAATTTAAATTATAGTTAGTGGATAAATCAATTTTACATATTTTGTAAAATCAATATTAAAAATTTGTAAGATAAAATATTTAAAAGGAATAATATATATTAAAAAAAAACAATATTTGAGAATATTTTGAGTTGAAATATTTGAAATAGTTTATATTATTATAATATATTTATTTTTATAATTTATTTTATTATAATATATATTATTATAATAATATTATTATAAAGCATTGTATTTATTTATATTTTGTTGTATATTTTGTAAAAATTATTGTTTATGTAAAAATAAAAATGTATTTGTTAGTGTGGAGAGGCACTAAATGAATATTGTAAAAAAAAATGTGATTGTGAAATAGAATGAATGAATAAAAAGAAAAAATGAATGTGAAAAAATAAATGGATGAAAAAATGTTGAGAAAATTAAGTGTAAATAAATTTAACTGAATTGAATGTGGAGAAGAATGATTGGAAAGAACTGAAGAATGAAACACTTTGATGACTGTGGATGGGAACGCATTTATTGAACAATATTTATTTTCCCATGCATTCCTGTCCAAATGAGAGACTACTAAATGTGGAAAGAAATGCATGGAAAAATTATTCTCCCATACGTTCCTATCCAAATAAGAAAATGATTGTGGAATGAGAGACTGCTCTGAATGGGGGAAAGAAATGCATGGAAGTATTATTCTCCCATACGTTCCTGTCCAAATAAGAGAATGATTGTGGAATGAGAAACTGCGCTGAATGTGGAAAGAAATGTATTATTCCTTTGTTAATATCCTCTGTATTTGAATTATTTTTAATAAATAAAATGCAAAATTAACTTTTTTGTTTCAATAACTTTCTACCTTATAAATCCTTTCTGGGGTTGTTTTTTCTTTTCAGATGACGAGAAAGTAAATAGAGTAAGTATGAATGCATATATTTAGTTGAGCAAGGGAATAGCCCTTGATATGGTGAGTATTCTTTCGAATTCATTGTATACAATTTTTAAGAGCTTGCAAGTGACATTTATGGAAAATATTTTGAACTAAATTTTAATTAAAGTACTATTTCCCAAAACAACCCCTATTTTATGGCCATAAGTACACCTAAGTATCCACTATTAAACACTGCTATTAATATTTCATCCCTCTTGTTCTTAAGGTTGTGTTGTTATAAAGCAATTTTTATATCTCACAACACTTAAGAGTTAGAGGGTTGGGTTTGGGTACATAAGTACAGACGGGTATAAGTACTCTACATCCACTATGGGAACCCTGTAACCTTTATAGTTTCCGGGATATTAAATAAATAAAATTCACTATTCCCTAAAACAACCCTTATTCATTGCCCATATACCGTCGATGGACAAAACATTTTTTGTGTAAAATAAATTTTAAGGGTTAAAATTAGGGGATGAAACTTATAAGAGTATGTTTTATATGTTCTACTATCCCCTCGTACCCTAATTTCATCCACCTAGTTTTGTCAGTTAGCTAGAAATTTTTGTCTGTGAGAAACACGGTTTTATACAATATTTCAGAGTATTTTCGAATTTGTATCAGGATCGCAGCAGGGCAGAGAGGTGTTTAGGCAATATCTCGAGAACCACAAGGGTTAGGATGTCCAGATTTGGTACATCCCTCCATAAGGACCCTAGGTATACGCTATTAAAATTTCATCCCTCTATTCCTTAAGGGAGGCGAGTTATAAGTGTTTTTTATATCTCACAACCCTTACGAGTTAGAGGGTTGGTTTTCGGTATGCAGATTGCCCATGTCCTACAGACTCTACAGCCATCAAGAGTGCCCTACAACCCTTATAGTTTTTGAGATATTAATTAAATTAAACAGAAAAATTGATCTAATATGTGACGTCACTGAACATTAAAAATTAAATATCTCAAAAACTGTAAGGGTTGTAGGGCACTCTTGATGGCTGTAGGGTCTGTAAGACATGGGGCATCTGCATACCGAAAATCAACCCTCTAACTCGTAAGGGTTGTGAGATATAAAAAACACTTATAACTCGCCTCCCTTAAGAAACAGAGGGCTGAAATTTTAATAGCATTAACTAGGGACCCATATGTAGGACTATACCAAATCTGGACATCCTAACCCTTGTGGTTCTTGAGATATTGCCTAAACACCTCTCTGCCCTGCTGCGATCCTGATACAAATGCGAAAATACTCTGAAATATGTTTAAAAACCGTGTTTCTCACAGACAAAAATTTCTAGCTAACCGACAAAACTAGGTAGATGAAATTAGGGTACGAGGGGATAGTAGAACATATAAAACATACTCTTATAAGTTTCATCCCCTAATTTCCACCCTTAAAATTTATTTAACAATAAAAATTTTTTGTCCATCGACGGTATATGGGCAATGAATAAGGGTTGTTTTAGGGAATAGTGAATTTTATTTATTTAATATCTCGAAAGCTAGAAAGGTTATGAAAGGGGGATAAAAAAACGTTAAAAAACCCAAATTCTGAACCCTTGAGGCATTTTTGCCCCTAGCGCCTCAGGGGTTCATAATTTGGGGTTTTTAACGTGTTTTTCACGTCCCCTTTTATACCCCCGCTCAAATCGAAGACTCCACATATTTTGCGGTGTTTAAGCCCCCCCCCCACTCATATTTAAGATTCAAATTTTGAAATACCTTGAAATATGTAGAAAATCGTGTTTTTCACAGACAAAAATTTACCAGCTATCCGACAAAACTAGGTGGATGAAATTAGGGTACGAGGAGATAGTAGAACATATAAAACATACTCTTATAAGTTTCATCCCCTAATTTTAACCCTTAAAATTTATTTTACACAAAAAATGTTTTGTCCATCGACGGTATATGGGCAATGAATAAGGGTTGTTTTAGGGAATAGTGAATTTTATTTATTTAATATCCCGGAAACTATAAGGGTTACGGACCACAGATATATGTGGCTGAGTGGTAAAACGATTGCCTATTGACAGTAACCAGGGTTCAATGTCCAATTTGATCAAATTTCAACCCCTCTGTGCCACAGATTTTTTAAATATTTTATTTAAATATGTCATTCATACTTATCTTATATCAGCCTTTTTTCAGAGTCCTGAAACATTAAGGAGCATAAGTTGTTGGAAGAAAACTCAATTTTTTGATACACACTTTCAACACTTTTTGCCTGAAATATTAAGGAGAGAAGATTTTAGGAAGAAAACACAATATAATTTCTACATTTTTATTAATAATTAACGTGTAATATACAAATATACATTTGATAAAATAGGATACAATTTGCATATAAATACACATAATGATGCGAATATTTGTGGTACCATTTTGAAAATAAATTTTTCGAAATAATAATTCTTAAACAACCCCCCACATTTAAGTATATTTTAAAAATACATTTTCTCAAAAACTGAAAGAGATGACCAAAATCTCTTAATTTTTTTGAAAAGAACATTTCTTAGTCTATAATACTTGAATTATTTAAATGTTTTTGGGGTACCAGTTTGGGAGCTATAGCCCTTTTTACAAATGAACCCATATCTCAAAAATTAAAAAACAAATTAATTTTATAAAAATACAATCTGTTCCAAACGGTTAAGCGGAACTAGATTTTGCAATCTAGTTACTTTCATCGTTTAAATCGTGCCTTTCGAGTTTTGTTTAAGCTTTGTAAATCATACTTACAATAAACATTTTTTGGTTAAGGTTAATATCATTTTAAAATGTAATTTTCTTTATATTTTGATTTTTTGTATCATTCTTAATACAAATTTCCCATTTATTTATTTTTTTGTCATTAAAATATCTAAAAAAAAATATTTAATTTTGACATGTCATTCGTTTCCATGGTTACATTGTTAGAAATTTAAATTTTGACATCCCAACGTGAAAAATGAAATATCGCAAGCAAGGTCCCTTCTCGTGACAACCTAAAAGAACTAAATTCCCATTTAGTTCCGCTTAACCGTTTGGAACAGACTGTATTTGGAAAACCCTAACCTTTTAATAATATAATTAGGTGTGTTCGATTTGCACATTTGCAGTTACTGTTTACTGCCGCGTTAAAGCGTAACAAATAATTCGCAAGAGAAGCAGCTGTAACTTTTTCGCAGTAGCGTCATAAACTGGCAGTAAATTACGACAAATCGAACAGATTTGCAGTTACTACGACCAAATGAACAGATTTTTTTAACGCGGCAGTAAACAGTAACTGCAAATGTGCAATTCGGACACACCTATTGATTTTTTCAGATTTTTTGGGGTACCGGAAAAAGAGCTACAGCTATTTTTTCAAACATATGTTCAGATAAACTAAAATTATGCAAAATTTAAAGAGTTAAAAATTAAATAATAATAAAATAAATAATAAATATTTAATAATTAGATCAAACTGTCAAATTGGCAGTGATAAGTAAAAAACAGAAGGTATTGAATGCCACATTCTAACGTTAATACCTTGCTCTGAAATTCCGGGTCACTATATGGTCATAAGAAAATTAATCTTCTATCTTCTTGAGTCCCGTTCTCTTCGAAATTCCTCCAGTCCATCTTCTAACACCCGTAGATTCATACCATTATGAACTAAAATTGATATAACGCCTATTTTACGTAAATCTCTTATATTTCGATCTTCATCATCGAAAAACAGCATTTCATTATAACTAAATGGTGATTTTCTCCTAAAACTAAATACTTTTTAATAAAAAAACACTGTAAATATATAAAATATTACTTGTTAAAATGAGTAGTTTTATTCCCAGGATATATTTCTTTATACTGGAAATATTTTTCCCATTTAAAGAGTTCTAAAAGTTTATTAGCACCATCAATTTCACTAGTACGGGAGGCAACTCCAAGTTTATAACCTTCCTTATTTAATTTATCTAACATTACTGGTACTTCATCATAATATTTAATTTTTTTACCATGAATATCCACAATATCACCTTTTTCACTGAAATTTTAAAATTAATAACCTGAAAATATGGTTTTAAAATACGTACTTTTTTCTAAAAGGTGGTGTTACATGTGTATCAACCCAAAAGGGCCAAAGGGTGTAATCTAAAAAGTAAAAATAATTAAAAACTGCAATTTAAATATTATAATTACTTGAAATTGCAGTACCTAAATCAAATACTATTAATTTTGGCCTTGCCATTGTGTTTTGGAACTGTAAAAACCTTAAATAAATATATAATACGTTTGATACATTAATAAATGTAAATTAAAACCATATTAAAACAGTTTTGTTCATAAATAACTAACTTTTTCCATACTTAGGTTATTACAAGACGTACGACTTTCAAAATGTCAGAAGGTTCACGGAGTTTTTGAAAGATGGCAGCACCAGGATTAATTCTAACAAAAAAAATTATTGAACCAATTTCAAAATTGTTTTGAAATAGATATAAATGTTACTATTGAGAAGTGACACGCTTGAATACGCCAACTGGTGACCAAATTATTGTACTAAATATTGCAGTACAGTTTGAACTTATTACGTATATTTGAATGCTGAATTTTTGTTACAATTTCGACAGAAGTTGTGAAAAACTATAAAAGCGGAACAAACTGTATTTTTATTGACTGTCAGTTAAAAAAGGACAGAGATAGGCATCTTAGTTTTTTACTTTTCCTAAAAAAATGGAAGAAAAGTATTCCAAACGATTAGGCGAAACTAGATTTTCAAATCTAGTATTTCTTTTTCTCCCTGATTTACTTCAAAATAAACTTATTTATTTTGAGTCGTAGATCTCAAAAATAAAATCTATTACAAGCTACGGCTTATAGTTTTTGAATAAATTAAAAAAAAAAAAATACTTACAATTACCATATTTCAAAAAAATTCAAATTTTACATTTAAAAACTACCAAGACATTAATTTAGTTAAGAGCCTAAATACGTCCTAACACTAGTTTTGAGTGTTGATTATTACTTTCGGCTCCATTTTGTAAAAATCCTACTTTATTCTTTTAAATAAATATTAAAATAATTCATTTCACCTACCTGTTTCAATGCAGCAGACCTAAAGAGTTAATAAAGTAGAATGGAAGTGTAAAATGGAGTGTGTGGACGTATAAATGGATGTGGAATGTAGTAGAACGATTAAAAAACCAGATAAGTCACGGAAATATTAAAATAAAATTGATAACAAATCGCTTATCGCTTAAAAATTCAGCTTATTGTGGTTTTTTGCCTTGGGGTTCCAAAGAAATAGTATAGGGTTCCGCAGATGAAAGAAGGTTGAAGACCACTGGACTAGATAAGGGTTTCGTTTTGAAGCTATTAAAGTGCACTAACAATTGAAAAAAATATTAAGTTTAAATTTCATTGTGGAAATACTAAATTTGATTCATAATGCCGAAACTTTCTCACACAATTTCGTTCAATATCTCAAAAATGGTTAAAACTATGATAAAATAAGTAAAATATTCTGAAAGCTGATTAAATTTACTACAATAATCCATATACAGATCTTCAAAAACATTTACCAGGGACTGAACCATTGAGCAATTTAAAATTTAAATTTTTTCCTACGTTAAAAGATTGTGTCGATTCCGGACTAACCCCGGCTGTTAATTTTTTATCGGCAAACGAAGCCTCATTTGCCGATACTTTCTCATTTTCCCCCGGTCTGAGCAATTTAAAATTTAAATTTTTTCCTACGTTAAAATATTATGTTGATTCCGGACTAACCCCGGCTGTTATTTTTTTATCGGCAGGCGAAGCCTCATTTGCCGATACTTTCTCATTTTCCCCCGGTCTGAGCAATTTAAAATTTAAATTTTTTCCTACGTTAAAATATTATGTTGATTCCGGACTAACCCCGGCTGTTATTTTTTTATCGGCAGGTGAAGCCTCATTCGCCGATACTTTCTGATTTTCCCCCGCTCTGGTTTTGTAATCATTTTAGTGAAATAAAATAATTTTTACATGTAAGTATGTAATGTTTAATAGTGAATATAATAACATGTGTATTATTTTGTATCATTTTCACTGATTAATTCGATACGTACAGTTATGTATTCTTGCAATTTTTAAATAATAAGTATCATATGTATCGTTCTTTACGTTATGTACCTTATGTAATACAAACGCACAGAAAAAACTAGTATATGCATGGACAATTACTTGGATACAAGACACCAACTCTAGTATAGATAGGCCAGAATATTACTTGCTTCGAATTATTTATCCAAAAACAACACGTGACACACCAAAGTAACGATCATGATAAAAATTAATAAAACGTGAATTTACGTATTGAACAACTCTTTCTGTATTTCGCTCATAGTCTTTAGTCTTGATTTAAACAAATTTTGTTCTAAAGAAATTAATTATCTAACATTTTTGCTATATAAGCTGTTCACTTTTGTAAGAACAAACTAAGAGGGAATTTTGTTTTCAATAGTTTGCACCTTTGAAGCTGTATGTCATGTTGGTATTAAAAAATGTCACTTTTTTAAAATGTCGATCCATTTGACATATGTCATATTGAAAAATGATATCTTAATTATAATGATAACCTTATCAACCTAAAGTCGGTTTTACAGCGTAAGGAATATTTTTAATTGACATTTAAAGTCAGTAACACATCATAAAAGTAACCAAAATAACCAGATCTAGTGTGTTTTTACAAAAGTGAACATCTTATCAGAGTTCAAAAAGAAGTTACATAAGGGTTGGCTATAAAAAATAAAAGTAATGTCAATAGCAAGATTTAGAATTAATTAACTCTCATTAAACTGTCATTACAGTCTGTTCCAAACGGTTAAGCGGAACTAAATTTTGCAATCTAGTTACTTTCATCGTTTAAATCGTGCTTTTCGACCGTTTTGTTTAAGCTTTGTAAATCATACTTACAATACACATTTTTTGGTTAAGGTTAATATCATTTTAAATTGTCATTTTCTTTATATTTTGATTTTTTGTGTCATTCTTAATACAAATTTCCCATTTATTAATTTTTTTGTCATTAAAATATATAAAAAATAATAATTTAATTTTGACATGTCATTTGTTTCCATGGTTTCATTGTTGGAATTTTAAATTGTGACTTTCCAACGTGAAAAATGAAATAACCCAAGCAAGATCCCTCTCGTGACAACCTAAAAGAACGAAATTACCATTTAGTTCCGCCTAACCGTTTGAAACAGACTGTAACTGTTGTTGTTGTCATAAGTTTATATTGAAAATTCAGTTAAGCTACAATTATAATGGTAACACGAAAAATTTATGATTGAATCACGTTATCGAAATGGTATTCGAAAGAACGGCGAATGAATTAACAGTGCGGTGTCATGTTTAGAGGAATTTCGGCTACAATTTCCAGATATTGCTTTCCTAGAAGCAGATTTTACAGCGCACTCAGAAGATGTGTTGATTTATTCCGAGATACAGGGAGCATTACTCATAGAGATAGAACTGGAAGGCCAAGAGTTCGTACTCAAAATACAGTTGATGATGTTCGTCAACGTATGAACGAGCAACCAATATATTTTAAAATAATATGTTGGATTAGGTATAACCTGTTTCTTTTTAAATTTTCTGTTCGTTGAAATAAATTTGGTGTTTTGGATTGTGTCCGAAGCAAGCAATTTTTAAACTATAGAAGGGTAACACTAAAACTAATCTATGTAGAACATCAATTGGAATAAAATGGAATTCTTAAATCTTAAACTAAAAGTGTTTTTGAAACACTTAATTCAGCTACAAGTTACGCCAAAGATTCACACACATGAATCAAAAATTAAAAACAAATACTCCTCTATCTAGCCATTTTTGATAGATTTAGCACATAAAACAATTAATTAAACTGGTAAAAATTAACGAACATTGAACTAAAAGCACAATATGCTAAGTTAAATTTTAGAAGCATGCTTTAAAAAAACTTAAAATATTTAATAAATAACAGTAGGCCTTCTAAAATATTGTCGTGAATGTAAAAATTATTATAAAATTGTTTAGTAACTAGTAAAAAAATAAATAAAAAAAAGCAATCTCATTGAGAAAAAAATTTCGGCAACTAAAATTGCAGCAATTATTTCTTGCGGGTGCAATTATTGCATTAGTGCAATAATTGCATTCACAAGGAATAATTACTGCAATTTAATTGCATTTTTTTTTCTTAATTTTGAAATTATTTTTCCAATTTATTTTTATTTTTACTAAAATTAATTTGTTTAGAAAAAATAAAAATCAATAAAAAAAACAATCTCATTGAAAAAAATTGCTGCAACTAAAATTGCAGCAATTATTTCTTGTGGGTGCAATTATTGCATCAGTTGCAGCAATTATTGCATCGTTTCAACAATTATTGCATCAATTTCAGAAAATTATTGCATCAGTGCAATTATAGCATTCACAAGGAATTATTGCTGCAATTTAATGTAATTTTTTTCTTAATTTTGGGATTTTTTTTTTTTTTACTAAAATCAATTTGTTTCGAAAAAGTAAAAATAAATAAAAAAGACAATCTCAAATTCGAGAAAATAATTTTAACTAATATTGCAGTAATTATTTCTTGCGGGTGCAATTATTGCATCAGTTGGAGCAATTATTGCATCAGTTTCAGCAATTATTGGATCAATTTCAGCAATTACTACAGCAGTAGCTGACAATATTTTATTAGTTGAAGTAATTACATCAATTGCAAAAATTATTGCATCAGTTGCATCAATTATTGCTTCAGTTCTGCAATTATTTCATCAGTTGTAGCAATTTCTGACTTGCAAGAATCAATTGTATTAATTATTGTGTCAATTCAGCAAATATTGCATCAAACGCACCAATTATCTAGTCAAATTCAACAACTATTGCCCAGGCAACAATTATTTCGTCTTTTTCAGCAAATATTGCGTCATATTAGCAATGTTTACATTAGTTACAGCAATTATTGTAGCAGTTGCTGTAATAATTTCCTTAGTTGCAGCAATTTTTGTATAAGTTGCAACAATAATTGCGTTAGTTGCAGCAATAATAGCGTCAATTGTAGCAATAATTGCGCCAGTTACAGCAATTTTTGTTTGCAACAATAATTGTGTCAATTGTAGCAATAATTGCGCCAGTTGCAGCAATATTTGTATCAGTTGCAGCAATAATTGCGTCAGTTGTAGCAATAATTGCGCCAGTTGCAGCAATTTTTGCATTAATAAAAAAATGAGCTAGATAAGGAGAAAAAACAATATTTTGTAGTAAGACTACATGTATGAAACTATCTTTTAACCTGCATGCATAAACCGGAAAGACAATTTTTGTTTCTTGGGAAATTAAACACTTCTTTTTTCATGGTGGTTTATATTGTTTGAATACCCATGTATTGTGTTGTATGGTGTCAGTAGTGTATGGTGTCCCAAAATCTGGAAAAATAAACGAGTGTAAGAAAAATAAAAAAAAAAATGTGTAAATTGAGACATTGTCATTAGAGACAATGTCAGTTTAAAGGGGGTGGAATATACATAGAAATATACAAATATATTCGGTTTAAACATTGTAAGATATGCGCACTAGCGTACCAAGCATAGTTAGTGCGTGCTCAAAAAAAAATACAAATTAAGCGATCTTATAGATTGCTACAGCCAAGTACTTGTGCGTATTTGGCAGCATTGCCAAACGTCCCGATTTTTGCGGGACGTCCCGCTTTATGAACAATAGATTGTCCCACACGGGACAGCTAAATTCACGAATCATTCAAAAAGAAATAAATCGTGATTAAAAATGGCATCAGTTTAGGCTGACCAGATTTTTTAAAATAGAAGTAAAGACTTTTTTTTGCTCGTCACTTATATTTTGGGAGTGAGGACCTTTTTTTTTTGCTCATCAGTTCTATTTTGGGAGTGTAGACCTTTTATAAACATTTTGAAATATTTTTAACTGTACATTTTATAAGGTTGTTCCGCTTTTTGCGCCTTAATCCCCCATTAAAAATAGTCAAATTGAAAAATACATTTTTAAAATATTTTCTTGGAAGGGGGAGGGGTCTAAAACCCGTGCCCCTCCCCCGAGTGAGTTCCTGCTATGTTCTTTATGCAAATAAATTATTATTATTATCTTTCAGAAAAACGGTTCGTCTTATTTGCTCGTTACTAATACCTACACATTTCTGTTGAAGGCTTCAAATGGGGATATAAAGTACGTAATGCGAACAAATTGCCCTAATAAATATGTACGTTAAAGGAATGTACGTTAAACGAGCGCTCCCTGTAATATTTTTATACTGCCCCGCGAAAAATTATTTAGATTTTTTACTAATCAGCGAAAATATTACCGTTCCGCAATAGAAAAAAAGGTTAAAAAACACTGTCATAGAATAAAATTTAATCGGCTGGAGAATTACCATTTACCAGCAACAAAAAATAAAGGCGGTTTTTTTGATTTAAGCAGAATTACATTTTCAAATCACTTTTATCGATTGATTGAAACTTTTGTTTAGGAAAATCCCACTTTAATATATAAAAATTTAACTAGTGCTAACTTAAAAAAACTTAAATTCCATTTAGTTCCGCTTAAATATCCGGAATAGCCTATAGGTCTATTTGATAGCAATAAAATGCCAAAGCGGCAAACAGGCAATAAAAAGGTTTTTAGAATATTTGGCTCTATATGAAAACCACGTGGTCTGCGTGACGTTTCGTACGGTCCTAATACACCTCTATAAACACTATTTTAAACGTTAACTACTCGAGAATGAAAATTTGTATTTTTCGTATTTTTTTAAATTATTTTTAAGAATATATTTGTATATTTCTATTTAAAAGCATTGATTTACAGGTTCAAAAATTACATACAGACTTTTTTCAATATATTTCATATATTTGCGAACGATTTTTTTTTATATTTTTTTCTTATTTGGTTTTTAAGTTTTACTTAGAATTGACTTTGAGTAATACTACCTAGTATTTTCTGTCCTCTTCGTTCTCTTATAACAATTTTATACATATTACAGAATATACTAGACTTGTTTTGGCATACATAGTTGCAAAATTTGATCTGAGATATAATATATATATATATATATGTATATATTGTATTCTTCATATATATATAAAGCTATATTACAAATAAATACACTCAGTTTTGTATTGTGATGTAAGTGTTGTAATTTGTATTGTATGTATGTATTTTTGAACGTGTAACTTTGCGTCACGTGGTATTTTTACAAATTTGAGGTAAAAAAATTAGTTAAACTTTGACCTCCTAGTCAATATTCATTGCTAAGAATCCAAATTTGCAGCCAAATGCTCAAAAAAGCAATTCATTATTTGTTGTAGCTGCAAATTCAAAAAGTAATCAAAGTCCAAAAGTAGGAGATAAAGTCCAAAATGTAATCTTCAGTCCACAAGTCCAAATAAAGTTCAACATTAATTCTCTCCATAAAGTAATTTAAAGTCCAAAATTAATTTTAAGTCCATAAGGTAAGCTTATGTCCTAAATTAATTTAAAGTCCATAAAGTAATATTAAGTCCAAAATAAATTTTAAGTCCATAAAGAAAGATTAAGTTCAAAATTAATTTAAAGTCCATAAAGTAATCTTAATTTTAAAATTAATTTTTAGACCATAAAGTATACTTAAATCCAAAATAAAAATTAATTTTGGTCCTAAGCTACTTAATGGACTTAAAATTAAGTCCATAAAGTAACTTAGGACCAAAATTAATTTTAAACCCATAAAGTAACATTAAGTTCAATATAAATTTTAAATCCATAAAGTGAACTTAATTTCAAAATTAATTTTAAGTCCATAAATTAATCATAAATCCAATTTAATTTTAAGTTAATAAAATAAGCTTAATTTCAAAATTAATTTTAAGTCCATTAAACAACATTAAGTCCAAAATTAATTTTAAGTCCGTAGAGTAACTGTAAGTTCATAATTAATTAGAAGTCCATAAAGAAAACTTAAATCCAAAATTAATTTTTAGTTCATAAAATAAGATTAAACCCAAATTTAATTTTAAGTCCATAAAGTAACATTAAGTTCAATATTAATTTTAAATTCATAAAGTAAACTTAATTTTAAAATTAATTTTAAGTCCATAAATTAATTATAAGTCCAATTTAATTTAAAGTTAATAAAGTAAGCTTAGTTTCAAAATTTATTTTAAGTCCATAAAACAACATTAAATCCAAAATTAATTTTAAGTCCGTAAAGTAAACTTAAGTCCAAAATTAATTTTTAGTCCGTAAAGTAACTTAAGTTCAAAATTAATTTTAAATCCATAAAGCAACATTAAGTCCAAAATTAATTTTGAGTCTATAAATTAATCGGAAGTCCAAATTAAGTTTAAGTTCGTAAAGTAAGTTTAAGTTTAAAATTGATTTTGGGTCCATATAGCAACAGTAAGTCCAAAATTAATTTTAAGTCCGTAAAGAAACCTTAAGTTAAAATTATCAAGCTCAAAAATAAGCTTAAGTCCATAAAGTAGCCCTAAGTCCACAAAATATCTGTAAATCCATACAGTAATGGTAAGTCCATAAAGTAACTTTAAGTCCATAACGGAACTTTAAGTCCAAAAAGTAACATAAAAGGATGTAAAAACAAATATCTTGGGGCAATTTCAATTTTCTCTTTTAAAAAATATTTTTTTACCTCAAATTTGATTGTTTAAGTACAAATGCAATTTTTCGTAAAATATACCAAAATTTCCATGGCAATTGTGGCTATTAGTGCATTCCCAATCAACAAATGTTTACAACTGGTATATTTTACGAACTTACATTTTGAAAAATAATAATAATAATAATAATTAGACTACACTGGCGATAGGCACCGTTAATTGACTTGCAACTAAGTGTTTTTTTTACAATTTACACAAATTTCGAAAAGACCCAAATACATCACAGTGTTTCAATGTGGAATTAATAAGGTATACATTCAAATTCGATAAAGGTGATACTATTTTGTGAACCTTTTTTTTTTGGGTCCTTTCGATGGAACAAAAAGGTGCATTTTGCACAAGAGGTTGAGATATCAAAAATCCACTTCAAGTTTAGAATTTTTTGACTGTTTCTTACAAAAATACTAACTCACAACCTTGAAAAAAAATTGGATTAAAAATCTGTCCATCCGGCAAAAATAACAAAAGCCTAAACCCAATTCACGAAAAAATTTCACAAAAAAAATTTGCCGCAACTAAAATTGCAATTGCAACAAGTTGCTGCAATTATTGCATCGAGTTGCAGCAATTATTGCATGGAGATGCAATAAAAGTTGCATGAAAAAAATTAAGTGAAAAACTTGATTTTGGTCTTTTTGGATTTTATATATTTTTTGTGTAAATAATTTTTTCGTGAATCTGGGGGTTCATCGTCATATAAATAAACAGTAATTTGGTCCACACACATTTTTTTTTTGATTATTTCAAAAATTTTACTACAACCTCTGCTATTTTGCTTCGTTTTTTTTTTTTTTTGAAGAAGAAAAAAAAAAAGCTAAACCAGGATTAACTTAACTTTTAATCTATAGTACTGTATTTAAATTTTAATACTAGACATTAACTATGATATACATTCTAAAAACTATGTCTTTTTTAAAACAAGAACTCTTTAAAATTCTTGTGTACTTTACCTAACATACTTATTGCACATACGGTTAAAATATGGCGACACATATAACACACATCAAAATTATCATATATACAGGTCGTTCACGAAATCTCACAACTAGGAATTTTCAAACAAGATTAAAAATCCTAAAAAAAAGTAAAAAAATCGCTGCAAATTTTATTGCGTGCAATTTAACTTGCTTGCAATTTTTATTGCATGCAATTTTACTTGCATGCAATTATTGCATGAAGTTGCAGCAACAATTGCAAGCAAAATTGCACCATAAATTGCATAAGAAAATAAAAAAGTTTCATAAAATTTGTAAAAAATTGCAAAAATTTTATTTGCAGTAGTTGCATAGTTTGATTTTTACGAAATAAATAAAAATACACAAATTTTAATTGTAAAAAAAAAATTATGCTGCAATTTTTATTTAAAAAAAAATTCAACAACCTGATTACGTTCTGAAAGCAAAATAAGGCTACGTAAAATAATAATAAAAAAAAAAAATGCAACACTTGTTTGCAATTATTTATTTATTTAAAAAATATAATTCCAACAACTTATAATGAGTAAAATTTAAAAAAACTAGTTTGCAATTGTTGCTGCAAGTAATTGCCACAAATAAAATTGCTGCAATTTAAAATAACCATCAATTTTTGCAACTTAAACTCGTAAAATTAAAAAAAAAAAAACTTGTTTGCAGTTGTTTCTTGCAACTAAAATTGATGCAATTATTTTTTGAAAATAAAATAGCTGCAATTATTGCTGCAGGAAGGGTCTTAACAATAACTAAGATATGTATTTTTCGATATGTCAAAACAGCCAAAAACAATTTTGGACAATTAAAAAAATATGTTTTTTTTTAAATCTTGAAAAAATTCCCAGTGTGGATTCCACAATACTTTAACCTTAGGTCGGTGTTCCATTTCTATATTTTTAAATATATACAAAATTTTTCAAATTATAAAAAAAAAAAAACTCAAAAAACGAAATGAAACATCGTGCCTATTTTTTTAGGAAGACGATTAACAAAAGCAACATGTAGTAACTACAACTATTTGAACTTTTTAATATTCTATTTAAAATGATATACGTTGCCAAATATCATTATTATTTTTTTAAATACATGTATTGACACAATATTGACTCTTATAGCTTTCTCAAAAATTTAATTAAAAGCACACGTAGCCAATTTTTGAAAGTACGTTTTTGGAAATTGTATTTACAAAAAGAATTGTTTTACGGCCCAGAAAATCTGGCCCCTAGACCCCCTAGAGAGTCAAACTTTATTTAGATAAACTCAAAATTTCCCTTCCTTATAATTTAAAACGTACTTTAAAAAAAATGCCTTTATTTCTTTAAAATAATTCAAATCTACATGGAATATATTATATACTTTTTCTTTACTTTTGGAAAATTTGTGTAAAAAATAAAATTTTTAGAAGTAAGTGGTCATTTTGAAAATTTTACAGATTTTCATCTGTAATTTTTATTGATAATTGAACCTGGTGATATGTTTATTATATATAAAAAAAATCTACATTTTAAAAATGTAGATTAAAATGCAGTAACATCGATTTTTGAAAATATTCGAAATAAATTCGCTTATAAAAACAAAATTTGGCAATTTGCAGTCTTATATTAAAAAAACTATTAAAAATTAATCTACTTTAGGCCATTTTTATAATACTGCTAAGGCCTTCTTTTAAAAATTAATAACAAAAAAAGGATTAGGCCCACTATTCTTCATTTTAGGACATCTATTTAAACCAACGAAGTTTTGGATAACTACGGTAAAGCTTTTCAAACGATTTCGGTATAAATTCTTGATCAAAAGATTCTTTGTACGACTCTATGAAACTTTTTCCGTGAAAAAAACTATTAAATTACCTTTAGACATGGTTTTGAACGATGGTTTTGAAGAACGTTTTGACGTACGAGCGCTATTTGTGTTTACAGTAACTTGAAAATAATCATCTCGGCTAAAAATGGAATTAAATCGTGAACATTTTCGATTATTTTTTACAACTTTCGACGTGGTTTCACCTAACAACAATGCATCGATGAACTTAATTCGACTTTTGGCGATGAAGCACCATCAAGAACTACTGTTTATCGATGGTTTACCGACTTTAATCATGGCCGTAGTTCGCTTAAGGACGAATTTCGTGAAGATCGTCCTAAATTGTTCCGGAAAACATTGATGCTATGCGTGAACTGATACTGCAAGATCGTCATGTGACTTATCGTGAGATTGAGGTATCCTTGGGTATTAGTGGGACCAGCATACATTCCAGCAAAAACTATAGCATGAACATTTGGACATCAAAAGATTTTTTCGCGTTGGATCCCACATAATTGCAGTGGAAAAAGCATCGGAGTGGAAAAAGTGCTTCGAAAATTGGTTTAAACACATGGAAAAGTATATTGATCCTAACTTAGAACCCGAAATGTATTAGCGAAGACCGGAACGGTGTTCCAGATCGTGAAATAATGGAAAATATTCTTCCGGTTTAATGTTGTTGTATTATTTAGTCGCACAATAATAGTAAAAAGGCGAAAAAAGTTCTGGTTTGGGAATTTTTTTTTGAGTCCTGTTACAAACGTTAGCCTAACAAGGGTATACTCCATTTTAGGACATCTTTGATGTACGAATATTAGGCCAACCACAACAGAAGTCTGTTTAAAAAAACTATTACAAGCGCTAGGCTAAAAAAGTTATAAACTTTTTTAGGACTACGGTATACTAATGTTAGGCCAACAAGGGTATACGTTATATTAGGCCATCTACAGTGCACCAGCATTAGGTCTACGAGGAACTACACTTACATTTTAGGTCTACAATGAACGAGACAATTTTATAACTAAAAATCGATGTTTCTGCATTAAAAAACAATGACAACGTAATAGAAATAAATTCAACAGTAATAAATAATTTAAAATCTATTAACATCGGTCTAAATTTATACAAAAAAACTAATTAGATAACCAAATAAGTTCGTGCGATTTGTCACATTAAAATTATAAATCTTAAACAATTAAATTTTCAAGTATTCGAGTTTTTCGTTGTTCAACTTTTTAGAACTACGGTCTATAAACAAGGTTACACGCCATTTTAGAATAATTAAAATACATAAACGAATGATCCAAGATGAAATAGTACAGGAAGTTTCATTTAAAGATAACAATTAAGTTAAATTTAAAGTGATATCTAAAAATTAGTTATTTGTAATACTGAGAGGATGCCTGGCAAAATGGTTGAAAACTATATGATTGTTTCATTAAAGATGGGGACGTATAAGTTGTCTATCGTAAGCCGAGCCAAAAGCCATAAAACTCTAAATACGCAGTGGGTTAATAGGCTCCGCCCTTACTATTCGGGATTTTACGTTGGGGCAATTATATACTAAGTAATAAATACAGTGTTGTCCGACGATGGTTCATTTAGTTAGTGTATGTACAATTGTAGTCGATTCACAAGAAATACGAACGCTACTGAGTCTCCTGGTTCAGAACGACGGCCTGTAGAGGGTAGGAGTGCCCGCCTATCTGGCAGGACGATCCAAATGAGCGATTTAGGTATCCTTGGAGTCTTCTAAAAACTTAAGTCCCGAGAATAGCGACAGCTGAATATTTGCTATTGGTTTTAAATCAAAATTTAGAAATATCTACCATGCAGGAGAAAAGATAGACTATTTCTTTCGGCTTGACGGTTCAAAATTAGCGTTTTACGTATCCTTGGAGTCTTCTAAGGAACTATATCCTGCGAATAGCGACAGCTGAATATTTGTTATTGGATTTAAAATAAAATTTCGAAATAGCTACCGCGTAGGAGCAAGGATGTGCTACTTCTTTGGGCTGAACGGTTCCAAATTATCGATTTAGGTATCCTTGGAATCCTTTAAGGACTAAACTCCCGCGAATAGCGACGGATAAATGTTAGTTACTAGTTTTAAATCAAAATTTCCAAATAGCTACCGCGTAAGAGCAAAGATAAGATTCGTCCTTTGGGTTTGACGGTTCCAAATTAGCGTTTTATGTATCCTTGGAATCCTGTAAGGACCAAACTCCGGCGAATATCAACGGTTGAACATTTTTGATTGGTTTTAAAACAAAAATTCGTAATATCTACAACGCAGGAGAAAAGATAAGCTACTTCCTTTGGATCAACAGTTTCAAATTAGCGTTATAGGTATCCTTGGAGTTAGAATAGCGAGGATTGACTATTTAAATAATTGATTTTGTGTAAAATCGGACAAAATTATTTGGTTACCTATTATATTAGTGACATAACAAAAAAATGTAGACTAACTTATAAAAAACTGACCTGTCTTTCGTAGTTTGAAGTATATTTAATCCTCAGAAATAATCCACAGGATTACGATGCAGGTTTAAGGAGAAAATTTTCATACATAAACACATTTAAAAATTGATAAATATCTAACAATAAATAAGAAATAATCCTAATTGTTTTTGTTTGCTACTAAAAGTAATGTCTTTCTCTGATATAATTTTTTATCTTCTTAATTATTACTTTTTATAAATTAATCCAAAAATATGAAAGTTTTACACGATATGTACTCATATTACATATAACAACTTCCTTAGATCGTTGATTTTTTTTTTAAATGTCGAAAATCAAAAATTAAAAAATTAATTCAAAAATCATTTTAAGGATATGTGAAAAATGGTCGTTGGTCGTTTTGGTGGGGTCACGTTATGGCCAATGACCCAAATACAGGTAACAACCCATTTAGGGGTCGCGACCCAGTTAAGGGGTCGTTGGGGGTTACGTGACACAGGAGGTTATAAATGGGATTTGGGGAGGGGTGCTGTGGCAGGTGGGAGGAAAAGGAAGCATCTCTTCGTTCTGCTGCTCTACTGGTCCTGATCCATTTTGGCTTCGTTGCCATTATTGGCGTTCCCATTATCGAAATTGGAACGTATCGACATATTACGTGACGAGGAAAAGCACAGCTTCATTATGAATGGGAATTTCGTACCTGGAAACAAAAACAAAGTTAATTAAAGCAACACAAGGTTTCGCATGTATCAATAGGGGATACGCATAAAATTTATATTTCCTTAAAACTACACTTTTTTGATATGTTAATGTTAGTTATGTCACCTAACAAAACAAAAATCACATTTTAATTAATATTACAGCCAAATTTTGTAATTAAAATATTGTAAATTTGAAATAAGCCGACCACAGCGCGAAGGTTGTCGAGTAAATACGACTGAGCATGACGTCAAACCCCAGACAGCCCGACTACAACATAATCTTTACGTGTGTATATTGTTCGAGAGTTTTGTATTTGTTTTTAAACAATTTTTCACGCATATATTATTAAAATGGCAGATAAAGATTTTGTTTGGGCTCAGAGTGATAATTTACCCAACATTGATGCATTTATGCTCATGGAATATATGAAAAATAATGAATGCTACAGTGCTGAAGAAATACGTGGTGTCAAAACAGACTTGTAATAACCATTTATGTATTCTATAACTTTATGTAAACAATAAACGCTGCAACTCTGTAAAATGTAAATATTTATGTAATTTAGATGTCAGAATTTTACTACATTGTTTACATGAAGTTACAAAACGTTAGAGGCATAATTGAAATACTGCAATATAGGTTATATATTTTAATATAAAATTTAATTCGGTAAACATGTATAAATTGTTTTTATAGAATTAAACTTTATTTTAATTAAAATCACTCTAACTTTACACAATCTATAAAAGTTATACAAGCAAATAAGTTCACGACAGACTGTGTAGGATGTAAGCTGTACACTGGGTAGGCTGTACGCAGTACACTTAAGTAGGGTATGACGTCACACGTGGTTTTCGCGGGCTACATACATTTATGATTTTTTTAAGCCTTCAAATTAAAAAAAAAAAATGCAAAACTATTTTTATGTTATATGCAACAAGAGGAATATAACAAAAAATAAAAAAAAATCATGCCTATCCCCTATTGCAGCGTTTCCCAAAGTGTGGGTCGCGGAAAAATAAAAGCACAAAAAAAATTTTTTTTGTACATATTATTTTTTTACGTCAGTTAATCACTAGAATAGTGTGTATTTGTGCTCTTTATTACTATACTATATTCTTTATTACTATACTATACTCTTTATTACTATACTATACTCTTTATTACTATACTATACTCTTTATTACTATTTGTTACTATAAAGCTACTGCTTTAAAATAAAATTTGTTTTGTAAATAAATGTTTTTTTTTCATAAGGTGGGTCGCGAAAAATTTTAAAACCTCGTACCGGGTCGCGGTAAAAAAAGTTTGGGAACCGCTGCCCTATTGTGTCTACTGACAACATATCGCGGGTGACCTGGCAATGCCTCCTATCTGCATTAATAGAAATTTAAAGGAGAGGTAAAAACTGCTTTATGTCAGCCGTTTTTGCGTAGTTTAAGATAAAAGGTAATGCTTTGTACGAAGTTTAGACCTTAAATATTTTTCTTGTTTAAGAAGTATCGTCACAACTTGTGCAGTAATACGTGGATTACAATGCTAACCAAGAACTTATTTTCGCTAAAAATTGTAGATAGGAGGTATTGCCAGGTCACCAGCGATATTTAATTACATAAAAATTCCATTTAGAATTTTTTAAAAATTTTATATAACATTTTCAAAACGAGGAAACGTAGTCGTCATTATTTGTGTTTTCGTCATTAATTTTGTGTGTTAATATACTTTGCAGCATGTAGTTTTATGCGAGCAATTAGCGTGTGTCAGTGTTTACGAGACGCTAATGTTGACAGCCACTAAAATAATAACATCCAGAATGTACGTGTTGCTTCACGGGACTTCGCCGGGACTCGCTGCAAAGTTAATGACCTGTCGACCCGGCCCACCCTAATATCTGGACTATCCCACGGGAACGTTGGGAAAAGATGCGCATACAACATAGCCATGGGGAAAATATTACACTAGATTTAGAGAGAAATGCGCGCATAAGAATATTTAGTGCAAATATAAACTACAGTTAACGTTTTTTAGTTAATGCTTTTACCTATAACCTGTTTCTTTGGTTTGAGCGGAACTAGTCTGGCGCTTTTCATTTATTATTTTTATACCCGCAAAAATTTCTTAAATCAAAAAAAAAAAAAAAAAAAAAATACGTCAAAGTAAGCCATGGAAAAGAAATATAGAGTAATATAAGGATTGTTGGAGCAAAAACAAAAACAGTTTATTACTGTCATTTTTGACATTTTGTTTACTCAAGGCTGTTTGTATAAGTGCGTCCATTTTTCTTACTATTTTATAAAAAGAAATAAATAACAGTTACAGTCTGTTCCAAACGGTTAAGCGGAACTAAATTTTGCAATCTAGTTACTTTCATCGTTTAAATCGTGCTTTTCGACCGTTTTGTTTAAGCTTTGTAAATCATACTTACAATACACATTTTTTGTTAACGTTAATATCATTTTAAATTGTCATTTTCTTTATATTTTGATATTTTGTGTCATTCTTAATACAAATTTCCCATTTATTAATTTTTTTGTCATTAAAATATATTAAAAAAATAATTTAATTTTGACATAGGTCTTTCGTTTCCATGGTTTCATTGTTGTAATTTTAAATTTTGACATTGCAACGTGAAAAATGAAAAAACCCAAGCAAGGTCCCTTGTCGTGACAACCTAAAAGAACGAAATTCCCATTTAGTTCCGCCTAAGCGTTTGAAACAGACTGTAGTTTTAAAAATCAGCTGTGCCACCACAGGACCGTACTTGTTTAATTTATGTTGCTTTATCAAAAAATGTCTCAAATAAAAGTTGTTAGTTATTGTTTTTACAGCAAATTTTGTTAAATATTTTTTTTCGAAATATTTCTCTGTTGTGAAATATTCCCTAAAATCTTAAAAACCGACACGAGTAAACTCCCATTTCTAGCTAACCGATTTTTACCAAAAGTTGGTCAACTCGTGCCATTGATGTCGAAAGGTTAAATATGAAATTTCATAAAAATCCTTTTAGCCGAATTTGCTCTGCACGTGTACAAGGACCGACAGACAGACGGACGGACATACATACAGACAGACAGACCGACAGGCATCATGCTAAAAATAGTCAAAACGTTATGTAGGGACCTCAATTCGTAGAGATCCATCGAAATCTCGAATGTCAAAATCGGTATGACCACAATACCTCCCTTATAACACTTCACTCAATACGGTCTGACATATATATGGCAACACTGTTGAGAGACCCATATGATTTCTGGATAGTACCAACCTTCAAACGATACGTGTGAAAATTTCATGACATTCTGACAATTAGTTTAGAGGTTACAGTGGTTTTAGTGACTCCAGTTTTGTAATTTTCAAAAGAATGGATAAAAAAGAATTTCGTGTGTTGATTAAACATTGTTTTTTGATGGGAAAAATACTGTTGAAGCCAAACAGTGGCTTTATAAGCGTTATAGAGACTCTGCACCAGGCAAATCAGCTATTACTGATTGGTATGCTGAATTTAAATTAAGTAATTAATTTTAATTTTTTTAATTTTAGAAGCGTTGGAATGAATGTATCACTTTTGAAGGAGAGTATGTTGCAGAATAAAGTCGAATTTCTAAAAAAAAAATGTTTTTCTTAGTTAAACGGAGGCTTATTGAGCGACGTGGTATAAGTTGGCGGTCGGTAAAAAACCACAAATTGAAGAAATCCGCCCCTGTTTAACAAATTTCCACATACAAGCAGGTAGGCATGTTTAGGCTGCAGGCATACATTTCTCTGGAACGTGTGGCATTCCCTCTCAGATAATGCCGTCCCCACTCTGGTTCCCAGCCGCCTCCAGACCCGACAACATAGTCCTACCATCTCCATTAATAAAATACTTGTCACACGCAAAACGAAATCGATACTCTCCCGTTTTTCACTTGATAATATAATCTTATAAGAAGTGGTTACTTATTTACTTGTTACTATTTCAATAGAGTCACGCGAATATTTGAAACAATTACATTTTCTAATAAAAAAACATTTTTATGAATACCAAGAAAATTTATTTGATGTCCTTAGTCGTATATAATACCTGTCTAAAGAGATAGCTATAAAATTTATGTTTGGAGATTAAAAACTTCCATTTAAATGCTTCCAAATGGCGAGAGAAACACAAAATTAAAACTTACTACAAAAATCATCATTTAAAAAAAATGTTTCTGCTTAGGACCACACGAAAGAAGTGAAAGGAATGTCAAAAATCATTTTCTTGTATTAAAATTTAATGTGAAGTGTAAATTTTCATACATTTCAGGGTTGTGTAGGCATTTAATAAGTATAAGAAGCCAACATAATATTGGATGTCTAGGAATATTTTTTCTATAATCACATCAAAATCAACAATTTGTAGGGTTTTGTAGATATGACCACCAAAAATAGAACATAGAAAGTTAAAATTTGGCATACTTGTACAACTTTTTGACCTACATATAGGAAAACTATAGAGAGTTCAAAAAATACAGCGCGGGATAAATATAAACAAATATGTATTTAATGGAAAAATAAATATATTTTTAAAATTTTGAGTGGGGTATCAAAAGAAACCTTTTAATGTGTGGATCAACAATTTTTAATTTTGAAAAAAAAAAATTGTATTTTTGCCAAAAATGTGTCAAAAAACTTTTATCCCTCACCCTATCTCCCAAAGGAATTGATCTGAAAATCTAAAAAAAATCTCCGTAATGAACATCGATGGGAACCAAAATAGTTCAACAGGAATTTTTTGATCAGATAAATTTTTCGAAAATGTCGATTTTTTTGTGCCGTTGATAAAAAAAAAAAATATTTAAAAAAAAATGTATTGTGTGGTATCAAAAGAAAGCCCTTAAGACGTAGATTATGGAACGATAGATAGTTTTTTGAATGTCGTTTCTTTTAACACGAATTTAGCCAAAAATGTGAAAAGTTTTTGTCCCGCACCCTTTTACCAAAAAGGGTTAAACGAAAATTCTGAAAAAATAATAGGTAATGTATATTGATCTGAGTCGGAAACGTACGAGAGGAATTTTTGATCAGATTGTGTTTTTGGATAAAATGGCAGTTTTTGTGTTTTGGAAAAAAATAATTATTTTTTTAAATCATGTTTAAATTATGGCTAATAATGTTATGATTTTTTTGTATTTATAGCTAAGATAGTGCGTGTATTTTTTTGGAATTAAAAATATTAAAAAAATAATATATTTTTTTAACAGTTGCGAACTAAGTTATACCACACCACAATACACTCTACACTGTAAAATATTTCTTATTAATTTAATGAAGACTTGAATACGAACCAAATGAAGAAAAAAAAAAACGCTGGGATATTTAGCAAATTATTTAAATTTTGTTAAAAAATTAAATGGAAGCTCTTAGTTCTCAAATAACGAATAAAAGTGATTAACAAAAAATTTGATTTTGATGTGATAAATATACCTAGACATCCAGTATTATGTTGGCTTCTTACACCTATTAAATATCTGCAAAACCCTGAAATGTGTGAAAATTCACACTTCACTTCATTTTTTTTTACATTAATTCCATTCATTTGGCGCCCTTTTCTACTGATCACCCGAAGCAAGTGCCTCACTCGCCTCACTCTCGATCTGGCTCTGATGGCACCAATGGATTTTTTTAAGTCACGTGCTCACTTTTAAACGATTGAAGTGGACTTTTGCAAACCAAAATGATCACAAGCCTCATTTAAATGTAAAATGTTACTAGTTTTCAAAATCTACTTCCGTTTAAATCAAAGAAATCAGACTACATAAACCGAAATAGTACATCTTATATTTCTAAAAAAAAATCACCCCGTATTTTCCCGGAGTTTTTATTTACGCCTGCCATATAAATAATTCCAGTTCTCCGGTAATAAAGACAATATTCACACCGGAAAATTTATTTCTCTGTGAATCCTTACTGTGTGGACACCATATAATATATAAACACGACAGTTTCGTGTTTTTATTTTCGTGAAAAAGAAACCGAAATGAAACCAAAGAGAAATTTTATAAAATGTCTCACAGAAATTAAATATTTAAAACGGTTTAATATATGTTGTTCTACGTGGTAGAACATTTCTCTGTAATCCGTTAGAACATTTTAATTATTTCAAATCAGGTTTACCGAAAGAACGAATTTCATGAATTATTACTAAAAGGATTAGGGGCTTTAATATGAGTATTTCGCAAATTTTAATAAGTGAAATAAACCATTTTGTACAAACGCAAGGTTCAAAACTGAAGTACATTATATTTTTTTCAAAAAAGGATCGTTTGACGTGGAAGGGGGGAAGTGTAGAACAAATAAATGAGTTTAATACTTGCGATATAACTTCCAAAAATAACGAAGAATACAGACATACACAGGAGTTAATGAAGAAGGCCAAAGCAGAAACGGCGCAAGTTTGGGGAATAGGCGAGAGAAAATTTACGGACAATTTCAAACGCAGAATGTTTATGTTTGATACTCTGGTTAAGAGCGTGATGCTATATGGAATGGAAATATGGGGATGGAAAGAATAAGAAGATATAGAAAAAATTGATGTGAAGTGTGAATTTTCACTCAATTCAGGGTTTCGCAGGTATTTATTAAGTGAATGATGATTATTTGGGATGCCAAAACAAATTTTGTTATTTATTTTTGTTAATTTTAATTCGAATGCCTAATACCATTATTTAGGTTTCTAAATATGTGCAGTATTTTTTTTATATAGCAAGGTTCATTAAAATTTTGAAAATTGCGCCTATGGGTTCCATTGGTTATTTTAAGTCATAACTCCGCCCCTCTGATTTCGTGTATTCAATTTCAACAATTTCCACTGGTTATTAAATTTACGCTTTTAAAAATTAAATGCAACATTTGCCCAAATATAACTAGAATTTTGAAAAAATAATTTAAACAAAATAAAAATGCAAAAAAAAAAGAAAAAATAAAATTGTCTCGAGACCGGAACCCTAGTTTGTAAATTATAACCAAAATGCTAACCATTACACCATGAAAGCATGCTGGTTTACTTTGTTACATAAGTTATTAAATATTTTACATGGTCAAGCAAAAAACACAAAAATGCGTTAAACATAAACATAATCTAGACAAAAATTCCTGTTGTACTATTCCGGTTCACTCAAATGTTCATTACTTAGATTTTTTTCAGATTTTTAGTTTAAGCCATCTGGGCTACAGGGTGTGGGTCAATTTTTTTTTGCACAATATTGGCAAAAATCGCGTCAAAATAATTTATTTTGCAAAAATAAAATTTTGATCGTTAATCCACGTACTAATGGCTTTCTTTTAATACCATACTCACAATTTTTATGATGAGATATAATTTTCGATGTCAGATATTTGTTCATATTTTTAGGGGGATATGTTTTAGTATTTTTCCTATGTGCGGGTCAAAGAGTTGTATAAGCATGCCAAATTTCAACTCTCTAGGTTTAGCCGTTTGGCTACAATTTTTTACCGAACAGACAGACAGACGATAAAAATGACGGTATAAGGGTTTTTTGGTCATAGCTACAAAACAATAAAAAGATGAAAAAAAAACCACACGTAACCACGGACTTATAAGAGATACTCTGCCATACTAAAAGTACGACAGTAACAACACTACGGCTCAATGAGACCATGGTTAATAGATTAAAAATGATTTTCTTACCGGGACTCTCGATAGCCGCATGATTACAGGCCATAACGGCTGCAACAGCCTCACTGGTGGATTCAAATTCCAAAAGGCCCGAGCTGGAGCGTTCACTCTTCATCGGGAACAATTTGACAGCTTTTGGAGGTGCCACATCGTACTCTGTGAACACGTTTACCAATTCTTCTTCCGTCACCTGTGGTGGGGTGTTGAAAAAATGCAAAATCTAAAAAGAAAAATATAAAATTAATAAACGAGAATAAAAACATTCATTAAGCGGTCTTGTTTATTGATATATTGATGTACGAAAATAAATAAAGTTCTGATGTGATACCAGGGCCGGTCCGGGGCGCCGCGAAACATGGAGCGCAAAATTAAGGATATTAAAACATGTTTTTTTTTTTGTATAATTTCAATAAATTACCACTCGATGATGATTTGATTAATTTATGCAAAGATCTGCATCTGAAATTAAAAATAGACAGCGATTGTGACGTGAATGGAGCAAAATTATTTGATGAGTTGAAATCTTCATCAGCTCTTTTGCCTAAAGACATTTATGAACCTTTAAGGCCCGGTCTTTCCACCTTCAGATAAAGTTACAGGTAACTATCTGACAGATAAGGTTATTTATAACTTCATCTGCTGAATAAATGTCATCCCTTCTTTCTATACAAATGTATCTATCGGATAGTTATCTAACGGATAATGAGACTGACGTATTGGATTCACTGACTGGTATTGACATTTATTCAGCAGATAATGTTATAAAATAACCTTATCTCTCAGATAGTTACCTGGAACTTTATCTGAAGGTGGAAAGACCGGGCCTAAATGTTCTAAATTTTATAAAATCCAATAAATTACAAAATGTGCTTCCTAATATTTGGATTTCATTAAGAATAATGTTAACGATACCAATTACTGTTGCTAGTGGTGAGAGAAGTTTTAGTAAGTTAAAATTGATAAAAAACTATCTACGCTCTACAATGAGCAATGAGAGATTAAATAACTTGGCGATATTATCTATCGAAAATGATATCGCATCGAAATTAGATATCATTGAAATTTGTCAAAAATTTCGCTGATTTAAAAGCTCGAAAAATTTACTTTAGCTTGTAGGTAATATGTAATCTGTATAAATTATTATTTAACGTAGTTGTTTTTTCAATTTAATAAATAAATTATTAATGCACATTCAGTTGTTTTTTTTTAGTAGATGATTCTCCTACAGTCTGTTCCAAACGGTTAAGCGGAACTAGATTTTGCAATCTAGTTACTTTCATCGTTTAAATCGTGCCTTTCGGCCGTTTTGTTTAAGCTTTGTAAATCATACTTACAATAAACATTTTTTGGTGATTTTTTTCATCATTTAAATGTCATTTTCTTTATAAGTTAATTTTTTGTGTCATTCTTATTACAAATTTCCCAATTATTTATATTTTTGTCATTAAAATTTATAAAAAAAATAATTTAATTTTGACATATATACTTCGTTTCCATGGTTTCGTTGTTGGAATTTTAAATTTTGACATTCCAACGTGAAAAATGAAATAACCCTAGCAAGGTCCCTTCTCGTGACAACCTAAAAGAACAAAATTCCCATTTAGTTCCGCCTAACCGTCTGGAACAGACTGTATATAATAATTTTATTTTTTTTAATAATATATTTTCAAAAATGGGCTTTCTTTTTTTTTTCTCTTCTTTTTTTGGCCTTGGTAACTATAGACCATTGGCCAAAAAATGGGCTTAAAACCAATAAAATAATATATTTTTCAAAAAATATACCCATCATTCATTAAGGGGCGCAATTCAAATATTTGCCCGGGGCGCTAGAATCCGTCGGGCCGGCCCTGTGTGATACGAAACTTAAATAAAGTTCTATAGTTAAAAATCTCTTTAAAAATAATAAAAACATTTTAATCTAATTTCAATTTTCTTGCGAGTGTTCAAAAGTATAGTTTTTCGATTGGCAGAGATCTTAGTTTTTATTCAAAAAGTTCTTTATTGAAATTACGAGAACTGGAAAGTTTATTTGCGAGCTTTCATCATGTACAAAGCTCGGTGAAAACTTCGAGCAAAAGCACAAATAGAAAACGATAATTGAAAACTAATTTAGAACAATAGTTTTACATTCGTCCTACTAATTAATTCCATTGTTTCAATAACAATACATTTAGTAACGTGCTTTGTTGATTTATTTCAAGTGTAGACAAATTTAGGCTCGATGAAAATCAAATAAAGAATAATAAAAACAATTTTAATAATGAACTTTAATTAAATGAAAACATAGCAATTAATATGGGCTTAAAATTGAATTTATTAATAAATTACTTCAAAATGAATAATTTTTTTAAAATCATTTGTTTATCCAGTGGTTTTCAAATTGTGCGTCGCGGCGCTATAATGCGCCGTAACGATTTCATAGGGGCGTCGCAATATAATTCCAATTTTCGAAAAAAAAAAAAAAACAAGATCTTGATTTAGCTTTGTTTTTTATCCGTAGTTTCAACATTAACGTCACAATATATTTAAAATTATTAAAAGTTTTTACAAATGCACTAAATTGTCTTAAAATTTGATATTCGACCACTTTCGTTAATTATCGAATCTTCCCGAAATTGACGAAAAAAATATTTTTTTGCATCAAATTTAACAATTTTTACCGTTTTCCCGAACTAAACCAATATGCACAACCGAAAATGGACTACTTACGTAAACTTTTTCGTTACTTCAATTGTTTGATTCGAATTTTTTTGGGTTATTTTTATTAAAAATGACGAGCGATAAAGTGACAGCTAGCAATACACGGCAGCCATCTTGGAGACTAAATATTTAAATTAAAAGTAAATTATTAATATTATCTAGTATATTTTTATTTAAAAAACAGAGTATTAATTTTGCAACTTTCAAAATATTGACTTTTTGCTGTGTGAGGACAAACATTGTCATGATGAAAAATTATTCCTTTTCGGTTAAATAAATTTCAACAAATGACTAAATCAGATATTAAAGAAAAAAAGTCCAAAGGATACCTCAATTTCATGATAAGTCACATGACGATCTTGCAGTATCAATTCACGCACAGCATCAATGTTTTCCGGAACAAAAACCGATTTGTGATGACCTTCACGAAATTCGTCCTTAAGCGAAATACGGCCACGATTGAAATCGGCAAACCATCGATAAACAGTAGTCCTTGATGGCGCTTCATCGCCAAAAGTCGAATTAAGTTCATCGATGCATTGTTGTTGGGTTAATCCACATCGAAAGTTGTAAAAAATAATCGATCGAAAATGTTCACGATTTAATTCCATTAGAATGGAATTCTTTCCAATCCCCCTAATATTTTTACGAGTGTTTTGAAGACAGTATTTTTCTAATATTTTCGAAAAACTCTTTCAACAGCTTAAATTATATAACACCAGAGTAAAATTTTAAGCTAACTAATATAATTCCCATAAGGTATTATTTATGAAACTGTCTGGTTAATAAACAAAGTTTCGGTTGTTTTGGGCTATGGAAATCCTCCTGAACCCCTCCCCCTAATACTGGAGTCTATTAATAAAATATTTCACTTTCAAGTTGGAAATTTATAAATTACCAACATAAATTAACAAGAAAAATGTTGGATATTACATCAAACTATTAATGAAAAAATTGTGAAGCATGAACTTTTAGACAAAAACTGATGTGATATTTGAGTTCAGCAGCACCAAATTAGTAAGAAACAAGTCTTAGATGTAAGTCAGCAAAAATTGTAATCGATTATTACATAATCGATTATTATCATTCGATTAATCGTTGCCATATCTATGCATGCACGTCTTTTTTACACTTTTGCAATATGAACAGCGTTATGTTCTTACAGTTTGACACATAATGCATTCATTATTTGATGATAGTGGATAAAAATATATTTTTCGTTACCTTGCTGGGTGGTTGAATTCTGTTCTTGCTCGCCATGGCTGGATTCATAAATCTATTATTTTTGTTAGTGATATATTCCTTGTAGCTTGGAGACTTATCCGGCAGAGGGTAGGGATTCGTCACCTCGCTCAAATACGGCTGTTTGCTGAACGCCAATTGTAATTTATGTTCCGTTGGCCCAGTGTTGTTCTGTTCCGCATTAGCTGGAGTCTTCGGACAAGCACCAGTTGGAGCCACAACAACGTTATTCAAATTCTGAACGCAACGTTCAACAGCAATATTATCGCCCATTTGCACCATTGCTGTTCCTTCTTTAGTTTTTAAGAACTTAATCTAAACAAAAATAATATTAGACATATACATTTTACAACAAATCATTGATAAATTCACATTTTAAGGGTTTCATAGGTATCTGGCAGTGGTGGCTGTTGTAGAAATGTGGGAGTCAGTGACGGACTTTCGCCTTAGACAAAAAAGACATTTGTCTTGGGCCCGTAATTTTCAAGGGCCCGGATTTGGGACCATATTATAATTTTAAAATACGTAAAACGAATAAGGCCTCAATTTTTTTTTTAGATTATATAAACTACGAGGAATCCAAAAAATTTAACCCCAGGCCGTTTTCTCTAACCGTTTTTGAGTTACATTTTTTTTTTTTAATTCACAATTTTCACAAATCATGTAAATTATGCCATTAAAAAAACTGTCATAATCTCAAAACGCCTTAAACAATCAAAGCCTCAATTTTTTTCTAGACTAAATAAACTACGAAGAATCCAAAAATTCAAACGGCAGGTCGCTATCTTTAACCGTTTTTGAGTTACTTTTTTTTTTTAATTCACACTTTTCACAAATCATGTAAATTTTGCCATTAAAAAAACTCTCATAATTTCAAAACGCATTAAACAATCAAAGCCACAATTTTTTTCTAGACTAAATAAACTACGAAGAATCAAAAAATTCAAACGGCAGGTCGCTATCTTTAACCGTTTTTGATTAGCATTTTTTTTTTTTAAATTAACAATTTTCACAAATTATGTAAATTATGCCATTAAAAAAACTGTCATAATCTCAAAACGCATTAAACAATCAAAGCCCCAATTTTTTTCTAGGCTAAATAAACTACGGAGAATCCAAAAATTCGAACGGCAGGTCGCTATCTTTAACCGTTTTTGAGTTGCAATTTTTTTTTTAATTCACAATTTTCACAAATGATGTAAATTATGCCATTAAAAAAACTTTCATAATCTCAAAACGCATTAAACAATCCAAGCCCCAATTTTTTTCTAGACTAAATAAACTACGAAGAATCCAAAAATTCAAACGGCAGGTCGTTATTTTCAACCGTTTTTGAGTTGTGCTTTTTTTAATGGTTAAGATGCCTAATTATCCTATATTCGAATCCTGGTTTCACTATCAGATCAATTCTGTAAAAATTTACTGTGTAGTAACGTTACTACAAGATAAAATATTATAAAAAGTATAATGACTTTCATTCATGATAGTAACTGACCTTGCTCATAGTGACACATTTAGTGACTATGATCATAGTAACTGAGTTACAGAATTGGTCTGTATATCATCATACTAAATTACATGAAAATATGACTTTTTGCGTGAATATCGGACGGACGGATGGACAGACAGACAGAAAAATTAAATGTTTTACTGGTCCGTGGTACGTTTTCGGTTGAGAAGTAGCTGTACTACAGGATCCGTTCGCTAATGTGAATTCAGAATTATACTTAAAACGGTCACTGAAGCAGCGACCCGATTATTAAATTATTTGAAACCTATCACTGATAATAGGGGAAGTATTTTAAGATCGCAGCGCTATTGTGGCATACTTGGAACCTTCAATATAGACATTCGTTACATATAAACAACGTGAATTTTAATATTTACTGGTGGTTTATGTAATTTTGCTACAATATTAATATTTGTTTTTATGCAATTATATTTTTATGCAAACATTTTTTATAAAAAAAAGCGCGATAGAATGTCTATTTCTGTAGTTCCTAAAATCCCACCAGATGTCATATCGCTTAGCAATTTTTCCCTATGTGTTGCCACTAAATTTCTAGTTTATACCTACGAAACCCTAAACAAAACCAAACTTACCCTAGAAACATTTCCGTACAAACACATAAGATTAAACAATTTATCCGTGTTTGTTCTCAACGGATCCAATCCGTAAACCATAAGAACAGCTCCTTGTTGATGTGGCATGTAGCTACCCGGTGTACGATCCTGCCTGTAGTCTGTAGTCGCCGGTGGAGGCGCTCCCTTCAGAGAGTTGCGATAACCGTCGTTAGCCCCTGGTCCGTACGGATCACCGTACCCCGGTCCACCTCCCGCACTGTAGTCGTCATAACGAGTCTCCGCTGGGTAACCACCTGAAATACGAGTTGGGAATTACTACTGTGTCACAATGGGCTAAATTTAACAAACAACATCGCAAACAATTGTTTACACTAATGTAATGTTAGATGTTAATTAAACAAATATGAACTAAACGTAAATGTTACTGGAATTTGCTGGAAATGGTTCCGAAACGAATACCAATCCCAAAGTAACAGTCTGTATAATAAGACGTCCTTATGGATTTTTGGCAAACTATAAGAGAGAAAAGGAAAAACTAAAAGTAAAGAAGGTGGCCAAATTATTAGGGACAGCCCCCCCCTTAATTTTCAAGTTTAAATGCATTTTGTGAGAAAATAAATTGTTTTTAAATCATTTTTCTTCTATATTCTTGTTGCTGGTATCATTATTATTTTAAAAAGCGGGAGATCACCAAAGAAATCATCACCACCAAGCGGAAATTTATAGAAACCCTTATCAGAGAGTGGCATCACAACCCCAATCTCCGACACAACGCAAAAGTCTGCATGGAAAGCATGCCCAAACGCCTGGAAGCCGCAATCATAGCAAAGGATGGCATTACAAAATATTAAGATTTTACTTAATTTGTTAAATTAACACTTTTTATACAAAAATAAATGATTATGAATAAGCAATTATGTCGTTTTATATTCTAAATAATGCACTCTAATGAATAAAAATAAATACGAGACCCAAAGCCACTTATTTCCTCATTAAATTCATTTGAAAATTACAGAAATTCTGTACTGTCCCTAATAATTTGGCCACCCACTGTAATTTAAAAATTTACTGTAAATATTATTACGCTACTACTTAATAATTGGTC
This sequence comes from Liopterus haemorrhoidalis, assembly GCA_963971575.1. NCBI lineage: Eukaryota > Metazoa > Arthropoda > Insecta > Coleoptera > Dytiscidae > Liopterus > Liopterus haemorrhoidalis. The sequence goes on along the minus strand of OZ020620.1, from coordinate 1,127,194 downwards.
CAATCTCCATTATTATCAATTATTGCACGATATTTCCTCATCTGAGTAAGTCATAATATTTTTTTGTAATGTTGCATGATTTTGGCATTAAAAAATAATTTTTACTTCAACTTAATATATTGCTGTTTTTTCCGAATGAATATTTCTTACAGAATATCACATCTATATTTTATTTTATTATTTATATTTTACATATATAAATATTTTTCATGGCTACAAAAAAAACTACCACCTACTATGGCCTACTCAGACGAGAAAACATTGTGGATTAAACATATTGTTACGAATACAGCCCTACTAAAGAATGCAGTACCCTTTTTTGCAGTTTAAAAATTCTGTTATCATTGTTCTGTTCAAACCAGTTAATTAGATGTTCAATATCACTATTAACAACCGTTTATAGCGCTAATAGGCCCGAGTGTTTAAAAAATAAACCATATCATCCGTAAAAAATAATATCCTACTTAATCGACACTGTTGATTAATGTATAAGTACAACAAAGGCCCCAGAGCTGAACCTTGCGGACCGCCTGATTTTACATTTTATTCGTCGGATTTGATGTTCTTAAATCCTACCTAGATCAACTGACACTGCTGTATCATTAATGTATAATAAGAACAACAAAAGCTCCAGAATTGAACTTTGTGGAACATCTGATTTTACAGTTAGTTCGTGAGATTTGATGTTCTAAAATCCTACTTAGCTTAATCGACACTGCTATATCATTAATATACAATACGAACAACACAGGCCCCAGAATTGATCCTTGCGGAACGCCTGATTTTACAGTAAGTTCATCGGATTTAAAGTACTAAAATCCTACCTAGCTTAATCGACACTGCTGTATTATTAATGTATAATAAAAATAACAAAGGCCCCAGAATTGAACCTTGAGGAACGTCTGATTTTATATTCGATGTTCTTAATTACAACTACTTGTATTCTATTTTGGAGAATAAGTTTTAAACCAATTAAGTGCTATTCCTCTTATACCAAAGCAATCTAATTTATTAAGCAATGTACAGTCTGTATAATAAGACGTCCTAGTTGATTTTTGGCGAACTATAAGAGAGAAAAGGAAAAAAAACTAAAAGTAATTTAAAATTTTACTTATTTTATTATTACTAATTACTAATTTATTATTAATTTTTTTTTGGAGCCAACTGTTTTATTGCTTTTCAAAATATTCGCCTTTAAGATTTATACACTTTTGCATGCGTTCAAACCAATTCTCGAAACATTTTTTCCACTCTGAAGTTGGTATCTCAAAAACATGGTTTTCGAAGGCTTCCAAAAGCTTCTCGAGGTGAAAATCGATGTCCACGCATTTTTTGTTTGACATTGGGGAACAAAAAAAAAAACTCGTTAGGGGATAAATCAGTGAATACGGGGAATGAGATATTAATTCGATGTATTTCTCCTTGAACTCCTATGACTCAGGTCGTAAGTTTCATCCTCGTGAAATATAGTTTCCCTTTATATGCTAGATAAATAAAATACTATTTTTGAATTATTTAAAATGATATTAACAAATATATCCAATAGAATCTCAGTGGTTGGAATACTGTTATTGTCTTTGAAACTAATCGAAACTCTAAGGCGATGTGTTCTGATCCGGGATTACTCCGGATCCCCGGAAGGCCTATTCCGTAACACAAAACGCGCACTCTGAGAAAATTGCTCCAGTTACTACCATCATGCTTTTTACAAAGAAAAAAACAACCAAATACATTTTACCAAATATATTTCAATTATAGAAGTAATAATTATGTATGTTTTAATATAACAAATTCCTCAATAAATTGAGAGTAATTCCACAGTTCTAATTATCATATTGGAGTTGGATCAGCCACAATTCCTCCGCCTCGGATATTGTTATCGATCCGGTGTGGGTGTACTGAGGGGTAGTTTGTGAAATACACCGGCAACCGAACCAACGATACCGGACAATCGTCAGACGCCCCCGGAAAAGATTCAATCATACGAGAATTAGTACGCAACTGAACGATTTTATATCAATGCATTTAGATTGTGACAGAATGGGGATTTGATAAAAAAGGCAGTGGGAAGACACAAAAAAGTAACCAGGAATCAAATTTGAACAAAGTTTATTTTGAAATTTTCAGCTTTCAATACTGTATTTAGTTTAGTAGGCAACTTCTGTTTTGGTTGTATGTTATGTTTAGTTCAATTAATGTATAAAATGGCGCTGAGTGTTTATGTTGGATATTACCAGTTGTAATGGTTTATTTTATTGTTGTCTGGTGTGAAATTACATGCTCTTGCATCTAGTTGGCAGTTGGCAAACGACTGCATAACCAACAAGAATATTTCTCAGTATAGGACAGCCCGCAAAACGATTCTGTCAACACAAAATATGGAATGCAAAATGCTATTTTAGGGTCACTTCCATTTATAGTAGAATAATTAATAATTGCTAAAGTCTAAAATAGATAAAGGTATACCTAACAATGAAAAAACAAACGTTTATCTTAAATATAAAAACGAATTTTCCCATGTGGGCATTGGATGGTAACGAAAAAGCAGATAAAGCAACGAAAGAATCAACAACAGAAGAGATAGTGCAAGTGCAGATGCATCTTGTATAGAGATGGGAATTTCGGCTCAGTTTGCGGAACCGGATCAATGGAGGTCGTTCAGTTTGTTGAGCCGGTTCATTGATCCGGCTCAGTGATCCGGTTAAGTAAACATGTTTCCGAGACACAGGTCGGTCAGTCGTTCGGTCGTAGGTAGAACGTCGCTTAAAGCCGGCTCTTGCTTAGACCCGGTCAGTTGTCGGTCGTTCGCTCGTAGGTATAACGTCGCTTAGAGCCGGCTCTTGCTTAGACCCGGTCAGTTGTTGGTCGTTCGCTCGTAGGTAGAACGTCGCTTAGAGCCGGCACTTGCTTAGATCCGGTCAGTTGTCGGTCGTTCGCTCGTAGGTAGAACGTCGCTTAGTCCCGGTTCTTATCTAACATTTTTGAAACAAACAATTCACTTTATGTAGCTACTGTATTTTAAACCAGATGTGTTAAGTTTATGGCGATGTTTATTGCCCTTATAAATCGGATATCTGGGATTTCGTTACCTCGGCAAACTCATAAACTAACAAAATCTTTTTGGATTTTTTATTTCAGATGATCCAGTGACGAGTTATGCTGGTCACCGCAAAATCTAATTTTTTTCCCGGAGTCTGAGAAGATTTGCCACAGCTGGCTCATTTCGCCATATTTTGCCTTCAAAATTTTTTTGTATCTTCTTCAAAACATACTTTATATATGTACTTAGTTTGAAAATGAATAAATTTAACCATAGATTTGAAAAAAATTCACAAAAATATGCTTAAAATGTGGTTATCAGCTTAAAATAAATGATAAGTATAGAAATTGTAATCAAGACCAGTTTGTGGAAAAGAAATGTTTAAAAAAAATTCTACAAACATAATAAATAAATAATACCCCAATAAACTAATTAACTAACCATCTTTATTCGTCTTCATATTTCTTACTGATATTCCAAACTAATTTCGTACGTATATAAAGTAATAATTTTCGCTGCTTTTTTGTAATGCTTTCGTCTTTATTTCTACATTTGTTGATGTCATCTGCATTTGTATTAACTGAAGTTAAATGCAAATTTAGGACCATTTAGAAGTAGGAGAAATATCCATGTTTAATTTGGAGGGCAATGAATAAATTTGCCCGATCCTTGGAAAATGTAATGGCTTTTAGTCCTTGGGAGTTTCTGGGAAACTCATTTATTTATCTACAGTTACACCTCCTTATAACTCAGAATTTTTACCTGATTCGAACAATCGCAATATCGCGATTTGTTTTCTTTTATTGTAACTTCTATTCTATAGTTCAATTTTTATTTATTTTGGTTCAAATAATTGTCCTATTCTTTATAGTTATATTTAGAAATAAAGCATTGGTACAAAAGAAATTTATATTGTAGTCTAACACGCGAACTTATTGTTGTATGGGCAATTTTTATTATAAGCTTCAAGAGCTGCAGTACTCAAACTCAGTAACTATTTGCCTCAATATGCACTTCTTTAACCCGTACGAGGTGTGTAAATTAAGTAACCGGACTGGCAACATAGTGCTTGATCTGGGAACATTTGGGACGCGGGACTTGGAGGGACGGCAGGTGAACATGTGACACGCCCTCAGTACGAGTTTGAACTCGCTAGAGTAATTTAGTTGTCTGTAGAGATTTTTTTCGTGAAACAGTTTTTTCAGAGTTCTAAAAATGAGTAACATTCATTTCGAGCAACGGTGTGCTATCAGGTTTTGCTTCAGACTTGGCAACGGAAATTTTTGCGAAACTTCAGCAGGCCTACAGAGACAGTGTTTTGTTAAGGACCCAGGTTTTTTGGTGGTTTAAGTCATTTTCAGAAGTAAGAGAGTTGATTGAAGATGAATCACGCAGCGGAAGGCTTCATCTTCAAAAACCGATGAAAATGTCGACAGAATCCGGGATCTTGTGCGTTCAGATCGTCGGTTGACAGTCAGAATGATCGGGGAAGTAATTGAATTTGACTCACACTACATTTCATCAGATTTTGACCAATAAATTGGGGATGAGAAAAATCTGCAATTTCAATAAACGAGTTTTTGGCCAGTAAAAACATTCCTGTGGCTCCTCAGCCTCCTTATTCGCCTGACTTGAGTCCTTGTAACTTTTTCCTCTTCCCAAGATTGAAAAATCACCTCAAGGGACGCCATTTTGGGACAATCGAAAACATTCAAACGTTCGTAAGCGACCAGCTAAAAGCTATTCCAGTAACCGAGTTCCAGCACTGCTATGCGGATTGGAAGAACCGTCTCCAGCGCTGTGTGGCTTCCCAAGGAACTTATTTTGAAGAAGACAATATTGAATTCTATAATTCTATTCGATTTTTTTTTTTTTTTAATCAATCCGGTTACTTAATTATACACCTCGTGTGTACTATTGTTGAAATTTGAACACTCTACACACATCAATAAATTGAAAGTCAATTTTATCAATTAATTGATCAATAAATTGAATCATGTAAAAACCCACTTAAGAGACATAAATTGATTTAAAAACCATATTTTCCCGAAAATTTAGTCAAAAATAATATGCTGGGCGAATATACTACGAAACCCTGAAAAGTGACAAAGTTTGAGCTAAATTTTTTTGGTAGAAATATTAGAGATATCTTGGTGTATCAAAAGAGGGGACTTATTTATTTTTTTTTTTTAATTTAATGGACTTTACTGCTGTGGCAATTAGATAGGACAATTTTTATTTTTATTTTCTCAAATAAAAATTGTCCTGGCTAATTGCCACAGCAGAAAAGGCCATTAAAAAAAAAAAATAATATTTGTGAAAAATTCTATGCCTGAACGGGATTCGAATTCGCAGAGCACATGTGTTACCACTACGCTACGCCGGTCGGCAGGGGACTTATTTAAGTGATGTGAAAATAAATAAAAAATAAATGGAGTTCTTTTGTTTGCCTACTTCTGCCCTGATAGCTTTTATTTATAGAACGTATGTTATTTAAATTTTCACCTGTTTGGATCTGATTCAAATACCTGCAAGGTCATAATAAGAAGAAAAAAATTGGGACATTCTTCTAGATAAGAGTTTAGAGAATCACTCATAGGTCATTTTAAAATAAGTCTTATATTTATAGTCTCGTCAATATATAGAACACGGAAATGACATTTGAAATATTTCACCTCAAATACCTCTGGAGTCAGACGACATTAAACCGCGGGTTCAATTGAACTATTTGTATGCTATTGCGGTGCACATCCACCGTACAAGTTTCTCTCAAAGGGGTTGGGGGATGCTTGGCGAAGGGACTGTTTATACAACTAGTACATTATAACGGTGAAATAACGTCTTCCGTTGTCACTTTGAGTTCTGTCTCAACTTTACTAACTTTGACGTAATTATTTAAAGTAGCAACATTGTTTATTTGGTTTCATTAAGGAAGATTTCACAAAATCTAACAAATTATTTTAGTTTTTCACTGTCTTTATTTAAAATGAAACATGTAGAAGAGTAACAACTATTTGTTCTACCAGGTCTACAATTATGAAATGCGGATTTTTTTAAAAATAAATTACATTAAACTCAATAGAACAGTAAAAGTTTGTTTATTCAAAGTATGCTCCATTAGAAGTTATACATTTTTCCCATCTTTCAGGCAATTTGTGAATACCTCGCCAGTAGAACTCTTCCCCTTTCCCCGCAAACCATTCATCTCGCCATTCTTTCACATTTTCATATGAACAAAAGTGCTGCTCGGCCAGTGCGTGACCCATCGATGCGAACAAGTGGTAATCTGAAGGGGCCAAGTCTGGTGAGTAAGCGGCATGGAGTAGCACTTCCCACTTGAGTGCCTCCAATGTGTTGCAAACTGCTTTTGCCTTATGTGATGGAGCGTTATCGTGAAGAAAGATTACCTTGTGCTGTCTTCTTTCGTATTCTGGTCGTTTTATGAGCAGCGAATGGTTCAATTCGATCAGTTGTTGTTGGTAGTGTTGGGTATTAACTGTTTCACTAGGTTTTAACAATTCATAATAGACCACACCCTTTTGGTCCCACCAAGTACAGAGCATTGTCTTTATGCCAAAGCGATTCGGTCTTGCAGTTGATGTGGATGGTGAGCCTGGGTTCACCCATGATTTTTTGCGTTTGGGTTTTTCAAAATAAATCCATTTTTCATCGCCAGTAATGATACGATGCAAAAAAGACTTTCTTTTGTATCGTGCAAGCAAAATTTCACAAGTGTTTTTGCGTTTTTCCATCTGCCTCTCATTCAATACATGTGGAACCCATCTGCCGACTTTCTGGATCTTACTCATCTCTCGTAGGCGATTGGAAACAGCTTGTTGACTAACGCCTAACTGCTCTGCTAGTTGTTTTTGTGATTGACTATCGTCTTCCTTTAGCAATGTTTCCAATTTTGTATCTTCATATTTTTTTGGAGGTTTTCCATGTTCTTTGTCTGTAAGATCAAAGTCACCACTTTTGAAACGCCGAAACCATCGTTCACACGTATTTTGCGATGGAGCATATTCACCATAAGCTTCTCGAAGCAGTCGGTATGATTCAGCAGCAGTTTTTTTCAAATGAAAACAAAACAGTAGTACTGTCCGCCAATGCTCTTTATTTGGCACAAAATTTGACATTTTTAACACAATAAAACAAAACTATATGATCACTTTTCAAATTATAACCTCTACGCACTTAATGATAACTTAACAAAACGCCATATGTGTTGAAACTTTGAACTATACACTCTGTTTGCGCAGCAAGTTTGAAAAAAATCCGCACTTCATACTTGTAGACCTGGTACTGTTCAGTTTAGGGGCACCAGAAAGAAATCCATTTCTTTAGAGTTTTTCTAAACTATTTTCTTTTCCATGTATAATTACAAAACATAATTTCCATCATTATTTTTTACGGCTTTCCAAAGTTGTATTTAATTTTTCATCTCTATAGAATTGTTGAAACTAAAAGAAAAACGTCCATATTTATTTAACCATAAAGGAATAATTTTTTATCATGACAATGCACTTCCTCATTCAGCAAAAATATCCCGCGAAAAAATTCAGGTCTTAAACTGGGAAATTATTGCACATCCACCGTATTCACCCGATCTCGCGCTTCCGATATTCACCTATTTAGGTCTATGGAACATACACTCAAAGATAAAAAATTTCGAAATATCACCGATGTAGAAAATCTCCTTATCAGTTATTTTAAGTCCGAACCAGAAAACTGCTATAGGAAGGATATCCAAAAATTAGTACAACGTTGGGAAGCCGTAATAAATAATGAATTATATTTTGTTATTATACATAATAAAAATACTGCAAAAAAATATTTTGTACTAAAATAATGGATTTCTTTCCAGTCTCCCTATTATATACTAATAAAAAAAATGGCTTGTGTTAGGCTGATATAACCATTAGGCTGATATTGCTAAAAAATGAGTAAAACATTTTCATGTCGCCTGCGAACAGAAGGATATTACTATTTTTGAAGCAGGTATTACACCATTGATAAAGATGACAAAGAACAATGGTCCTAAATGAGATCCTTGTGGCACACCGGTATTGAAAAATGTCGATAGAGACTCGTTAACTGATGCTGCTTGCGACCTGTTCCTAATATTTGATATAACCCATCTTAGAAGGAAACCATGCACACCGATTTCGTGTATCTTTCTTATTAAGATGACCTGATCAGTTACTTAATTTATTACTTAAGTTAAAACCAAAAACTTAAGTCATCAATATCGAATGTCAATATCTGTCTTCACCAATCCTCGAAAGAAAAAAGGTTAAAAAACTTGCAGGGCCGGTTTCTGAAAGCTTAGCTGAGTTTAATCTTTTGGTTAAACTCAGTTACAATATAACAATCCCATAAGTAACCATAGCAACCATCTTTTAACTATTTGGTTATAGTTAACAAGGCTTTCAGAAACCAGCCCGCAGTTTATTTATTTTAACAGCTAATTATTTTGGATTCTCTCATTTCTTGAATTTAACTATATTCTAATTCTATAAATTTGTAAAATCGAGTACCGTCTAATAATTGGTTAGAGGGTGATGTATATTGAGGTACATAATGTGCAATTCCCACGCGGAACACGTCTCAAACGAAAACTTTCCCGATTATAAGACTTCAGTGTGATGGATTACAAGCACATAACATCAATATGTGGGAACCAGGAACGCCCTAATGCAAAAAAGAACATAAAATACTACAATTATATCATTTTGAAAACGTGCTAAATTTTCCATTAGTAATTATTAAATACAGTTGATGCTCTGTCATGTGAACTAATAGAAACTAGGGGTGTTTCATCAGGGCTGGAAACCGAAATATACGAGCTCAAAATTATATTACTTCGCCCGTTCGCATTTTTAAAGATTTTTACTTGAAATATATAGAATAAGTGAAATAAAACAAAACATATTACTATATACCTACTTATTAAACTACTTTAATATTTGATTAAATTTGTAACAAAAATTCAACACTAAAATATACGTAATAAGTTCAAACTGTACTGCAGTATTTAGTATAATAATTTGGCCACCAGTTATCGTATTAGAGCGTGTCTTAATATGCTTTTCTCATTCTACCTCTCTTTCATTTTATCTTGTGTTCTTAAGGTCTTTAAGTCTTGTCGTAAAGTACATGATTTCAATGGTCAGCAACTGATAAATCTTGTTAATCTCCTACAGGGTGTCGTCAACGTGTCCATTCCTCTATGTCATGTTTAGAGACTAACGGCCTTAACCAGAGACTGCCCTCTCTGAAAATTTATTGATTCCTAGAGAATCCTGTAATCCTGTGTCTCACAACTTGACAACACATTCCGCAGGATAACTCAAAACTTTATAAATACAGGACAAGAGGTACCTAACCCTAAACCCTTGAACTGTAAAGATTTGGAAAACAACAACTTTAAAAACTATAACTATAAAGCTGTACTTACAGTTCTAAAATTAATACACTATATGGAAAGTTGTTCATTGTTGATTGTCACTAACAAGTTTGTCTTATGGTACGCAATCGACCGTTACAGTTCTAAATATGCGTTCTCGACTATAGGAAGTTTTCCAAACTTTATAGTTAGTGCGTTGTTTTAATGACACAGACATAACACTACGGGCGATCTTTTGTCACGCAAGAGCATAATGCCTACAGAGACATTGTTTATATTGCGACTATATGAAAAACTAACAGATTATCTACAAGAAATGGAATCCCAGCAACCGGACAGTTGTTTATTTATTTTCCTAGTCGATATTTGCAAAATAAATTTACCTACCTCTTCTCTACCCATAACAAAATATATCTATGTATATACAAATATATATGTTTTAATTTTAGCTAAGATATTAAACGAAAATCTTAATACTTGGCAAAATTTAGTCAAAGTGAAATGTATTTTAAAAATCAATTACCGTTCGTTAATATGCACTTAAAGAGCTTCCATTTAATATAACCACAATAAAATTTAAATTAAAAAAAAATCTTTTCAATAACTCAAACGGACTAAATCGGATAAAAAATTCCTCTCGTACGTTTCCGGTTCATAGCAATATACATTGCTTAGAATTTTTTCAGATTTTTAATTTAACCCCTTAGGGTTAAAAGGTGTGAGACACTGATTTTTTTGTACTTTTTTGGAAAAAATCCTATTAAAAAAAAATAAATAAAATAAATAAAAAACTACTTCCTGTTCCTTTATCTACGTCTTAAAAGCTTTTGATATCACACAATAAATTAATTTTTTTTTGACGATAAAAAAAATCAATGTTTTGCGAAAAACCAATTTGATCAAAATTTCCTGTTGAACTATTCCGGTTCCCATCAATGTACATTATTGTGATTTTTTTCAGATTTTTAGTACAACCCCTCTGGGAGATAGAGTGGGGGGACAAAAGTTTTTGGCCATTATATTAATAAAAACCCATGAAAACATTTTTCAAAAATAAAAATTTGTTTGTGCATCCACGCATTAAGAGGTTTCATTTGATACTCCACACCAAATTTTTTAAAAAATTTATTTTTCCATTAAATACATATTTGTTTATATTTATCCCGCGCTATATTTTTTTGGACTCTCTATAGTTTTCCTACATGTGGGTCAAAAAGTTGTACAAGTATGCCAAATTTCAACTTTCTATGTTCAACCGTTGCTACAATTTCTACCGTACAGACAGACAGACACATGAGTGACGTTATAAGGGTTTTTTGGTGGTCATACCTACAAAACCCTAAATATGAGACTATAACAACTTTATTCTTTTTTTTTTTTGATTATGTACAGCCTTTAATTATAGATTATCTGGACATGACTTTATAAAAAAATCAGACTACCATTTTTATTCTTTTTTTGATTGACTGTTGGGGTTTAATTTAATTTGGCATATCGGTTATCGAGCTGTCAAAAACCCGTGAAAAGTCCGTCATAATTTAAATTGAATTCGTCGAAAAGCTAAATGTTACTTTTTCATTTCCTCTCAAAATACAAATAATGTACAAATCGATTCGGAAAAGATTGTTAACTAAAAAATTATCATTAAACAAAACAAAAGGAATTGTATTTAATATGCCGCCAAAACAATTGTGTGGAGTTTGTCTCATTTTAACTTTGCTATCTCAAGAACTATAATAGCTACGAGGTTAGTTAACTTAGACAACAATTAACAATTTATAAAAGAATATCAACAAGCGAATCAATTTTTTCGTTTTACCAAAAAATGTCTGAAATAAAAGTTGTTGCTTTTATAGCAACTTTTGTTAAATAAATTTTTTCGAAATATTTTTCTGTTATGAAATATTCGTAAAAATGTTAAAATCCACACGAGTAAACTCCCATTTCTAGCCAACCGATTTTTACCAAAAGTTGATCAACTCGTGCCATTGATGTCAAAAGCTTAAATATGAAGTTTCATAAAAATCCTTTTAGCCGAATTTGCTCTGCACGTGTACACAGATGTAGCGAACCGGTAACGTTTCTTTATAACGTACCATTTATTGTCCACTAGGTAGCGAGCCTGTGGTATAATATTACGTCTAATCTCAAACGGAAGTGAGATTACTGACTAAAGGAGTTCGGGTAGTAGGCGTGAGTGTTATCCAGGGTTCATCATTACGATATGTGCATTAAATGATATGTATTTGTACTTACCAACCGACTGAACAGGCATCTTGTATTTAAGTTTGGATCTAAGCTGTTCACTAAAGTTCTTAAATGTGAAGGGTTTACACTCGTTAACACGGTTTAAAATAAATGAATTAAATTTATTAACAGTAAAATTTACAAATAGTTTAAAAGATTAAAAGTTTAATATGTATTTAAAGGAATTAATAAAATAAAACAAACAGAATTGAGTAGACCACCAGAAAATATCGACACAGTGCCTCTACGAATGCTACTACCTAGATGTTACTACTAACAAGCCCGAATACTATCTGCTCTCATCTCCAGGGAGATAGGGGTTTAAATAAGCAGTTTAGGTATATTCCCAAGAAAAGGGTTTTAGCTTTGTTCAAGGGGACGCTAGTGTTCAGAGTTATTAAGCAATAACTCTGAACAGATTTCTTCTTTAACAAAGAATCATTTAAAAAATATATTTCTAAAGATACATAAAATTTCTAAAATTTTATTATTCGAATTCTCAAAAATATACCCTTTTTAAAAATCCCAAATAAATACCTTTCAAAGGAATTCTCCCGACGGATGTTTGTGAAAGTTTCTGATGGACCACTCGATTCGTTACATTACTCCCTCCTTTTAAAAAGTGTCTATCCATTTATATGGATGGACACCTTTTCTCAAGGGTCCTTCGCAGGTTTGGCTAAACCTTCAAACCGGAGAAGGATCCAAAGAGGAGTAAATACTTAACCTTAGGGGGCGGGGATACCAATGGAAAGACCTGCAGAGGGGAAGTCATGGCGGACCTGTTCATCCCTCTTGACCTGGTGGAAGTTGACCTCGCTGATGGTTGTGGAAGGATCTCAGATGTAAACCTGGTGCTGGTACCAATAGGAGGGTACCTGTTGAACTTGAAAATTTTCTTTTGCTGGTTGGTGCGCATCCATCTTGAACACCTCTTCGGACCTCGGAAGTAGGAAAATTTCTTTTTCGTAGCTGACTCGATGTCTTCGTGGAAGATTGCAAACTCGCAGCTCTTCTCCGTAGAATGTCTCATGGCTAACAACGGCTTACATTTAAATTAAATTTCTCAGTGTAGAATTTCTGTATTATATTGTTCTTCAGACCATACTTTATATACAACATATTTTCTTAAAATATTCTTCTTTAACCTTTCTTCGTTTTCTGCTTTCGTTTGTTTTCGTTTCTCGATTTCATTTTCTCTTCGTGATTTCGTTTTCGTTTTCGTTTCGGGGGTGGCAAAGCAACACCTCTGTTTGGCCACACGCAGATAGTTCCAGCTGTTGTTTTGTAACGTGTGCAGTCTCAACTATCGCTCCACGCCCTAGTAACAACGTGAACGGGCGAAACAGATATTTGCGGTTCGCGCTACGGGCTGAACCACCACAAATTTTACTAGTATCGTGCACGCAGACTCATTGTACAGTCGCCACGATTTCTCACTTTAATCGTCTACGAGGTCCGATTTGACAGTCGCTACGATCCAATTCTCACTGCTCCGCTTCCAGCGGCATCATTTTCACGTTGAATACTGCTTTGACTCCAACCCCAAAATCACAACTCTTCTGCCTTCTTCTGCTTCACATGTATGGACGTATAAAGTATGTCTCTTCTTCGATAATCAATCTTGCCACGAAATCGGCAACTGATTGACGTCGATTTCGCCTTTGATTGCCGTTGTAAGCTTCTGAGAGATTGCTACGCTGGGGTCTTCATAACATCTTCTTCACGGGTCTTGAGTGGTCTGTTGTTCGAGCCTTCTTTCTTCGGGATACATCATCTTGATTGTCGTACGTCGATCTTTTGCAAGTCAGTTCCACTGATAAGGACTTCTATGCGGTTGTTGACGGAAATAACTATTATGACGTACCGAGTTACGCGACGGAAGTAAACGGTAGCATTCTTGAGAGGCTCTGGTCGACTCCCGGTGGTAAACTCGATATGATAGATCGTCGGTGGTAACAATACATAAAATACACATATCATAATGCAATTTTTGTATCAGTGATGCTAAAGCAGCTGATACTCCCTGGATGCCGTAAAAGTCAAAACAAATTTAGGAACTAGAAATACACTTGAGATTTTCCATTCATAAACTTATACACATTTTGTACGTTAAATCCAATTAAATCCAATAAATCAAATCTCAAATAAATCAGTTAACGTTTGTGGTTTACTTCAATGTTTCGTATTGAAAAAAAAGAACAAATTAATTAAAAATTCTACGCACTATCATTTCTCTGTGTTTCAATTATTATCTCAAAAAAAATAATAATAATTTCATATCCTACAATACATTAGATTCATATCGCCAAGGTGGCGCATAGATAAGTAAAGCTTCTAGATTGCTTGTATTCTTACGATAACTTCTGATCACTGAGTCGGTTACTCGTTATTTTCTCTGTCTAAACTTGTACTAACGCTTAAAATTAAATTTAAAACTGAGTCCAAAAGTTTAAGTAAAATTTACTAAATTCTGTATCACCTTTTACAACAATGGCTTATCTTCAAACAACCGCTAGCAAGTTGCTAGTCGTTAGTGTAGCATTATGTTAAAAAAATAAAAAAAAAAATAAAATAAAACAAAAATTTAAAAAAATCGAGATTAATGCAAATTTTGAAAATAATTAAAGTGCAAGTTATCGACGTAATCTCGAATCTACGCTTCTAAATAACTACTATTCGAGACATATTTATTAATTATAAAATTTCTCATCACAAAACTGACAATGCATCTTGCTTATTCATAGCACGCTGTATGGTGTGATACCATTTAAAATTTCAAAATAAAACACTTATTATCAAACTAAATATCCATAAATCAATTTAAATAAAAAAGAAAAAAAAAAACTGGATTTTATTTTTGCTAATAAAATAGAAATAAATTTAGTAATTTCCATCTAGGCAACTTACATATACTTCTCATTTTTTTTCAACTTTTGTTTTCTGCTGGGTGAACACATACTAATATAATAAAGCTTACATATACTAAAGCATTAAATTAACTTCAAAAAAATTCAAAAATCATATAATATTACGGATATAGTATTAAAATACATCTAAAAACTTGTCTAAAACTTTTTCCAATCGTAAGAATTATTCTATTTAGTTTCAATAAAACGAGCTTTACTTAATGAGGAAAATACCAGTGGCGGTTTCGTAAAAATCTTTAATGTAATCATAAACGTAAACAGCATTTATTTTTGACGGAAACATTACTAACGAAATAAAAAACTATAATGCATGATATCTATTAAAATCTTTAACATAATTTTCAAAGTATTCATTATTTATATTCTTGTTCAAAGAGTACCTAATGTGTACAAAATCCGGAGAAATTAATAAGATATTTAAAAAAAAACGTTTAATATTAACGGGCATAAATCTATTAGCTTCAAACTATTATTTGTGTAAAACATGATAATTTTTTAAAACAAACATGGTAGCGATTACATACATTTTTAGTTGAAAATTAAATAAGTCTAAAAAAAAAATACAATAATTATTTATATTACTAAGTAGTACTACTTCTAATGAGTGAAGTGTACGTGTCAAACATTATTTCAAAACTCCCATTTTCAATTAATAAAATTAATAATTACAAATTATTTGTTACAAATATCGCTTTACAGACAATTTGATTATTTTCTCAAAGGTTAAAATGGTTTAACAAACGGTATAATTATTTTAGTAAATGTGTTACTTTCTATTGCTACCTGGGTTGGTCTAAACTTGCCTCGTTCCATGCGTTAAAGGATGTTGTAAAACCTTTTTTTAGGTAAACGGACCCTTCGGAAAGGCGTCAAAAATCATATTTATTTACGAGCTATACAAATGTTACTACTTCATTAATATTTGTTCAAAATTTTAAAATCAAAATTCAAAGAGCATTGAGTGAAGTGAATAAATAAATATAAATGCGATAGAGCAAATCTTCAAAATAATAATTTTAGTCGATTCTCTAAGATGTCACTTTAAAAAAATATAAGATACTAAATATACGTATGCATTAATTTCATACATTTCTATCAACAATCAACATTTTAATGTTGCAACTTAATTCTATAATTGTTCATGGTTCTAATCGTTGCACCAGCAGTAAAAAAACTCAACTGTTATATAAGTATAATTAAAATTTTATGTCTTGATGTCCTTTTCCAATATATATAAGAACAACATTTTTGCTAAATTATGAATTAATCAATTTCACTTGATTACTATTTTACTATTGTAATTTTATTTAATATTTACTTTAAAAAAATTACATCTACTTTCGCTTTTAACTATCTTTAACTTATCCTTTTATGCAAGTCAGGTATAAGTTGTCCCTTATTCATGAATAACTACCATAAATTTTGTTCACAGACTTAGTTGCCATTCTACTAAGTTTTTACAAATAAACTACAAAAGTTACCTGTTTTTTTTTAGCAAATATTTTTGTCAAGTGTATTTCGTCAAAGGAATAATAAAGAATGGGATGTTTGGATAAATTATTTTAAAATCTCAGTTCAGTAAGTTAAATTACGAAAACAAATTGGAATATTTGAAACGTAAGGAAAGAATAATTTTTTCTACCACTTGAATATTTCGAATTCATCACTTATTAATTATTATTCTCAATTAACTTAATTATTTAAATCGTATGTCACTCGAATTCATTTTAAATCCACATCTTTTAATTTCATCTAATTCTATTCTTTTTCTTTTCTCGCTAATCACTCTTGAAACACAGTAACATAAAACACGTGACAAATTCGCAATTGTCATTTCTCTCAATATACGCATCTAAATAATATTCTCACAAGTATCTCTATTCTCTAAGATAACTAACTATACTTCCAAAATACAAAATATTCTTTCCTTTATCATTTCAATATCCATAGAAAATTGAATTAAATTTCGCTGCCACCGTCCAAAGCTAAACCTTGGAAACTTTAATAATTTATATTACGGCCATAAAAAATATCGCAATATAAGAAATTATTACAAAATGTCATATTTTGTCAACAACTAGAATAATCTATCCCATGCCCAAAATTTTGTCAAAAAATTAAGTAAAACCCACTGTAGGGTACCAAATTATGTAATGTGGTCCCTGTACGCGTCTTATAAATCTTATAAATCGCACCGCTGCCAACAAATTTGTAGCGAACCGGTAACGTTTCTTTATAACGTACCATTTATTGTCCACTAGGTAGCGAGCCTGTGGTATAATATTACGTCTAATCTCAAACGGAAGTGAGATTACTGACTAAAGGAGTTCGGGTAGTAGGCGTGAGTGTTATCCAGGGTTCATCATTACGATATGTGCATTAAATGATATGTATTTGTACTTACCAACCGACTGAACAGGCATCTTGTATTTAAGTTTGGATCTAAGCTGTTCACTAAAGTTCTTAAATGTGAAGGGTTTACACTCGTTAACACGGTTTAAAATAAATGAATTAAATTTATTAACAGTAAAATTTACAAATAGTTTAAAAGATTAAAAGTTTAATATGTATTTAAAGGAATTAATAAAATAAAACAAACAGAATTGAGTAGACCACCAGAAAATATCGACACAGTGCCTCTACGAATGCTACTACCTAGATGTTACTACTAACAAGCCCGAATACTATCTGCTCTCATCTCCAGGGAGATAGGGGTTTAAATAAGCAGTTTAGGTATATTCCCAAGAAAAGGGTTTTAGCTTTGTTCAAGGGGACGCTAGTGTTCAGAGTTATTAAGCAATAACTCTGAACAGATTTCTTCTTTAACAAAGAATCATTTAAAAAATATATTTCTAAAGATACATAAAATTTCTAAAATTTTATTATTCGAATTCTCAAAAATATACCCTTTTTAAAAATCCCAAATAAATACCTTTCAAAGGAATTCTCCCGACGGATGTTTGTGAAAGTTTCTGATGGACCACTCGATTCGTTACACAGACGAGAGATCAATCGGAATCTCGAAATGACAAGTATGATCACAATACCTCCCTTATATATGTTGGCGGTCGGTAAAAAGGTCATTACTTATATTTATACAAAAACCACGTGTATTTTTAGCTAGTGGAGAGGAAATTTAAATCAGAATTTGCATGCGTTTAAAACTTTCAGGAACTTCTCTGGCAGGGCACCGATCTCTGAACTTATTTACCGCGGTAACAGTATTCTTACGACATAAAATGTACACCTCATAGATATTAAAAACATTTTTTTTCCAATAAATTTCATAATTCAAATCTATTTTTAAATTTATTTGCGGGAATGTGGGTTTTTATTTTATCTACACTGTTTTTATCACTGAAAACAAGTAGAATTTGCAACATTAAGTCTAGCCAGAACCACTATACATTACATTCTTTATATAGGGACTTAAATGTATACCAAATTTACCACAGTACTGTTTTTCGATATAAATAAATTAATTTTCGCGGTATTGATTTTAACACAAAGTTCAAGGATATATAAAAACTTTTGTGATTTATAAATCGATTTTTTGAATGACAACAGTACGTCAACAGTATTGATTAACAGCCAAAAAGGATACACCATGTTAAATACATTTATAGATAATTTCGTCCTGTGTTATTTAATAAAGTAATTGTAATTTGAAAATGTGGAGTACTTTTAGAAAATGGTTAGAATAAGTATGGGACCAATCTAGGACCTCTATTCCTTAGGGGTTCCTTCAGATGTTAACTCAGCAGTTTCGGTTGAATTTCCTGTAATTCAATCGTTACGTGACTCAGTTTTTTGTTCCTTACCAGTATTGAATCTCTTAACTGCAGTAGCTTTGTTATGTGAATGCTCTGTTAAGGCCCGATCTTTTCACATTCAGGTAAACCTCTAGGTAACTATCTGACAGATAAGGTTATCTGGAGCTTCATCTGCTGAATAAATGTCAATACCAATCAGTGAATTCAATACGTCAGTATCATTATTCGTTAGATATCTATCCGATAGACAAAGTTGTATTGCAAGAAGGTCATTTATTCAGCACAGAAAGTATCACATAACCTTATCTATCAGATAGTTACATTAATACCCCGCCACTCGAAGTTAATTCGTTCTAAAAAAGCGTCGAGTAGCGATTTCGTCGAGTGGCGAGTCATAAGAAATAAAGGGAATCATATGTACATATATACATATACATATAAGGAAATACATATATGTATATGTTTTCCTTTTAGCTATGCTTGCATTTCTATCCTTTAAACCCATAATAGGAGATAGGCATGATTTTTTTTTTATTTTTTATTATATTCCTCTTGTTGCATATAAACATAAAAAACAGTTTTTATTTTATTTTTTTGTAATTTGAAGGCTTAAAAAAATCATAAATGTATAATGTCTAACTGACGTATGACACTACTAGCTTACCGGCGTACATAGTCTGTTGTGAACTTATTTGTTTGTATAACTTTCATAGGTTATGTAAAGTTAGAGTGATTTTAGTTAAAATAAAGTTTAATTCTATAAAAACAATTTATACATGTTTACCGAATTAAATTTTATATTAAAATAGATATCTTATATTGCAGTATTTCAATTATGCCTCTAACGTTTTGTAACTTCATTTAAACAATGTAGTAAAATTCTGACATCTAAATTACATAAATATTTACATTTTACAGAGTTGCAGCGTTTGTTTACATAAAGTTATAGAATATAAAATAAAAATTACTTTGACACCACGTATTTCCTCAGCACTGTAGCATTCATTATTTTTCATATATTCCATGAGCATAAATGCATCAATGTTGGGTAAATTATCACTCTGAACCCTAACAAAATCTTTATCTGCCATTTTAATAATAAATGCGTGAAAAATTGCTTAAAAACAAATACAAAACTCTCGAACAATACAATACACACACGTGTAAAGATTATGTTGTAGCTGTATCTGTGATGTGAAACCCCTATCGTTTGACGTCATACTCAGTCGTTTTACTCGGCAACCTTCGCTCCGTGGTCGGCTTATTTCAAATTTACAATATTTTAATTCAAAAATTTGGCTATAATATTAATTAAAATGTAATTTTTGTTTTGTTAGGTGACATAACTAACATTAACATATCAAAATAATGTAGTTTTAAGGAAATACAAATTTTATGCGTATCCCCTATTATAAATATAAATCACTTATTTTAGCAAAAAACAAAAAGTGCATAGCTGTACTAAAGATATCTAGGCGCGAACTGCTGGCCATACGTTCATTTTGCTTTGTTTACCAAAATATGTATCACGTGATCGGTACTCGATCACGCGTCGGATAGCGATGCTTCAGTCGACTCTCACTCTCGACATTTACGTCGAGTGGCGAAAACGTCGAGCTAAGAGGCAGTCGAGTACCGGGGTATTACTGTACCTAGAAGTTTATCTGAAGGTGGAAAGGCCGGTTCTAAATGAACTATAGCAGTGGTTCAAGGTAGATTTTAATCATACAAATCCACAGAACAAAATCAAACAAAATTACATATTGAGACCATGGTTATTCGTGGATTCAACTGTATTTTTTTAAAATTATTACAAATGTAATAATTCTCTTGCGTTAACAGTGCAGGATTTTTATAATTGTAAAGTTATGAACTGGCCACATAGTGGTGTGACCTCTTTAGCTTTGGTGCAAGTCCAAATCATTAATTTAAATACTGTTAAATCTAATTTAAAATCCGAATTGTACATCAATAATTTCTAGTTAAGTTCTAGTTCTGTATGTATGTGCTTTGCTTGTGTGTGTACAGTATTTGTATGTGTAAGTTACATATTACATTATGCATGTTAACAATCACAACTCTATTCCATATGTCTTTGCCAGGGATTTATGCAAATCTTGTATCCTCTTGCATATATTTTAAAGTGCAGTTGAATGCTACCACCAAGAGTTAATGTAAACACATTTGTATACAAAATAAACTTGCAGTGATTTGCAACCTTTTTACCTACGCGGCACATTTAGTATTCCTTGGGGGAAAAATGATATCCCGGGAGAAAAATAAAAATATCTATAGGTATATATTACTAATATCTATAGGTTCATAAGCTAATATTCTACACATTCTTCATAATTTACACAAGAAACGTTATTTTATTTGGGGTTAAAAATGAAAAAAGTTTAACTCCCTAGTGTTATAAAATAGTAATGTCTTATTTAAAATTAAAATTGGACTTTCCAAATTTTGTAATAATTGAATTTGGAACGAAACTATGAGAGCTATCATAAGATAATTGGTATTTTCAATTATTCATTTTTCGATATACAATTTTCCGAGTGTCATAAAAATAATTGGTTTTCCCCGAATTTCCAGTATTGATAATGAATTATATAGTATCCATTTAGAAATTTTTGGAATGCCACCAAAAAGAATAATAAAATATAATAGTAAAAACGAATGTGTAAAATCGCCTGTAGAAATAAAGTTGAAAAAAGCCTTTCCAACAAGGATTAAAAAAAATGTAAACAACAGAGGCCTCAATTTTTTCCTACACTAAATAAATCACGCGGAATCTAAAAATTCAAACCCAAAGTCTCTATCTCTCTCCGTTTTTGAGTTATGAATTTTTTAAATTTACAATTTTGCACATACGTCAAAAAAAAAATGCTTGAACAACAAAGGCCTCAATTTTTTCCAAGACTAAATAAACCACGCGGAATCCAAAAATCCAAACCCCAAGTCTCTACCTATTACAGTTTTTGAGTTACAATTTTTTTAAATTTACAATTTTTACATCGGGTCTAAGAAAAAAACTGCTTAAATAATAAAGGTCTACATTTTTTCCTAGACTATATAAACCACGGGGAATCCCAAAATTCAAACCGCAAGTCTCTATCTCATACCGTTTTTGAGTTATAAATTTATGAAATTTCATCTGATAATAAATATGTATAATATGAAGATTAATGCATCTGTCAAATAGAATGCAATTTTCTTTAAAAACATGTCATGGCAGCAACAAGTATTTTATATTGTATGCACTCCAAAATTGTTGCAGATACAATTTATCTTTTTGGCAAATACGCTTTTTGTAAATAGGACACTTAACTCTGCCGTTTACTGTAAAATAATAGTGAACATGGATTTAAATTTAAATAACAAAAGGATGGAAATAGCACTATAAGATTACAGTATATAGGACATAGTATTTAAAAAAAATATATCATAAATAAATTTGAAATAGTTTTCATATAAGATTACGTTTTAAAAATGTTTTTCTTCTCAATCTGTTTTAAATTTTTTTGCTTATTAAGTAATTATTTCTAGTCTCGACATCTTTGGTCTCCATTAAGCTGTGCTTTATACACCGGGATCTTTTAAAATATTCGATTCAATTAGAGAACAGTTGCAGTTTCATTAACCGCTAGAAGCTTTAAGCTCCGGTTTTCCGAGCGTTACTTGCACAGCACGGCGGTGTAGGGTGTTGTCTACCTCTCAGGCGCAAGGGAATTCTGAGCAGGGAAATATTAAAAAGTTACAAAAGAATATGATGGGAAAAAATTGATGTGAAGCGTGAATTTTCAAATTGCAGGGTTTTGTAGGTATTTAATAAGTGTAAGAAGCCAACATAATACTGCATGTCTCTATAATTTGTAATTATTTAATATTTTATTGTATTTGAATTGTTTTTATGTATTACTGATTCGAACATATAATTTAATTTTGTTTTTTTCTGTGCTACACTATTATTGACATTCCTCCTGTTGTGTAGCCCAGCGGTTTTCAAAGTGGGGGGGGGGCGTGAAAGATTCACTAAGGGGTCGCGGGTTTATTGCAAATATGTAATTTTTTTTCGATCGTTTATTGTCGAATATAATGATAATTTTGAACTAATGAACAGGAAAAATTAATAGAATTTTCTTGTGATAGCTCGCTAAAAGATCAATTCAATCTTAATAATCCGGGGAAATTCTGGTTGGAAGTAAACAAGGAATATCCCGCCTTATCATCAAAAGCTATAAAAAATCTTTTACCTTTTGTGACCTCATATTTGTGCGAAACAGAATTTTCCACATTAGCTGTTATTAAAACAAAATATTGAGCACGATTAATAGTGGAAGACGAAACAGGAGTAGCTCTTTCTTCATATGAACCGTGTTTTAACGAATTATGTGCGAAGAAACAAGCCTATACATTAAAATTGATTTATTTTTATTGTATTTTGTATTATATTTAATATTAATATAATTTATTTTTATACAATTTTCGTGATTTATGTTGTGAGAATAAATATTTAGGAATTAGAGATATTATTTACATTACATATTTGTACTACTTTTGTGATTATTATTTCAATAAAGACATTATTTACAAATTTTTTAAAAAATTCTTAAATAGGGGGGCGCCAGTGATGGGATTTTTTATAAAGGGGGCGTTAGTGAACAAAGTTTGGAAACCGCTGGTGTAGCATATTTTTGTAAATAAATAATAAATAAATAAATAAACAAATAAAGAAATAAATAAATAACATTATTTGATTATTAAGAACTTAATTAACCTTTTAATTTTTTAAACAAAATTGAAATAATTCGTCATTCGGCAGGTGAACATGTGATACGCCTTCAGTACGAGTTTGAACTCACTAGAGTAATTTTGTTGTCCGTAGCGATTTTTTTCGTGAAACAGCTTTTCTAGTGTGTTCTAAAAATGAGTGACATTCATTTGGAGCAACGGTGTGCTATCAGGTTTTGCTTCAGACTTGGTCACAGTGCAACGGAAACTTTTGCAAAATTTCAGCAGGCCTACGGAGACAGTGTTTTGTCAAGGACCCATGTTATTTGGTGGTTTAAGGTATTTTGAGATGGAAGAGAGTTGATTGAAGATGAATCACGCAGCGGAAGGCCTTCATCTTCAAGAAACCGATGAAAATGTCGACAAAATCCCGGATCTTGTGCGTGGAGATTGTCGGTTGACAGTCAGAATGATCGGGGAAGAGTTTAATTTGACTCACACTACCTTTCATCATATTTTGCCCAATGAATTGGGGATGACAAAATAATTTCAATAAGTTTTTGGCAGTAAAAACATTTCTGTGGCTGCTCAGCCTCCTTATTCGCCTGACTTGAGTCCTTGTGACTTTTTCCTCTTCCCAAGATTGAAAAATCACCTCAAGGGACGTCATTTTGGGACACTCGAAAACATTCAAACGTTCGTAAGCGACCGGCTCACAGCTATTCCAGTATCCGAGTTCCAGCACTGCTATGAGAATTGGAAGAACCGTCTCCAGCACTGTGTGGCTTCCCAAGGAAGTTATTTTGAGGGAGACAATATTGAATTGTATTTCTATTCGAATAAAAAAAAAATTAAAAAATCAGTTTTGTTACTTAATTTACCTCGAAACCGAGAGTAATTCAAAAATTCAATCCACAAGTCCGCATCTTTGTTCGTTTTTGAATTATAATTTTTTTAAATTTTAAATATAATCATAACATGTTAACATACATACTTTGTGTTTTTAATTAAGTCAACAATTAAAGAGAAAAATGTGTATCACAAAAAAATTTCTTCCATTATTTCACTTGGCAGTTGAACAAAAAATTTTTATACAAAACAATTTTCACATATTTACAAATAAGCTTTTAATGCGCTTAACATTCTATTTTGGTTGGAAAACGCGACCTCAAAGATAATATTTACCAATCGTATGGCTCTACTAAAAATACATCGTTATCCGAATCTTGTTAACACTAAATGATGCAGCTGTCTAATTACAAGACAAAAAAACAATAAGGGTGATGATACACGGAAGAGGAGACAGTCTATATGTAGCTTTATCACGTACAACCACAGGTAGAACCTATAAATAACATAAAATTAAAAATAGGCCCGTTGCACACTAAAAAAAAATCGGTGTACGCGTAGCTTAATAAAGAAAATAATATTAAATACTCGTTAATTTTTTTTACACCAATTATAAAATTCTTGGCTTGGGTTTGTTTATTTAAAATGTTTCATTTTAAATATTTTTGTTTTCCAACTTCTTAGTAAAATAAATATAAAACTGTTAAAGAATAGTTTTAGATTATTATTCCCTCTCCCTTTCTCTCTCTCTCTCTCTCTCTCTCTCTCTCTCTCCCTTTCTCTCTCTCTCTCTATTTGTCTCCCTCTCTTATTATTAGTTGACGATTAACAAGATATGATAAACCCCAAATAATAATAATAACACAGCCCAACAGACATTTTGTTGCCTGCGAGTTTTTAACTGTCTCTAGGTAATTTTTGGGCACAGAATTCAAAATAGCCATCAGATTTGGTCTATGAGATCTAGTTTTTGAGATACGCTATATTGGCCTCTTTTACAATAAAATATCTTATTTCTTAACTTGTGTATTTTTCACGTTATTACTGTTACTATTAGCTCCAACTGCCAGTTACAAACACAAAAGAGACAAATTAAGGTATTTATTTCACAAAGTAGATAAATATACATCACTTATCACTTAAAAATGTTCTTTTGTACGACTTTTTAGCATGGAGTTTACCAGAATAGTTTTTCTGAAGACTCAGTAGTAGGCCATCATGTGGCTATCTTATCTTCCTTGATATCTATCTTCCATAGTTTTATGTCCTGATGGAATCTTTCCCCCGGTTCTTCTCTAAAATCACCTAGGTTTTCTGGTAAGTGGTCATATTACAACCGAGAATATTAAAGTTGGAAAGCATATTTTCCACTAATTCTCTGCCTTATGATTACCAAAAAAAATTTGTACTACTTGAATAAATGAACACCAAGAATTAGATTCAATCTCGTTCATTGATGCGGTTGGATTAAATTGTGGCTCTTCAGTAGGTTGCCTTATCTGTAGACCATCAAATATTCTGGCTTTCAGTTTTTCAGAGTTAATACCAGGAAATTTACGTGCCAAGTCTACACAAAGTCCATCTCGATTTAAAGCCTTCAAAAATTGCTACATAAGCCCAAACTTGATATGCAAGAGTGGAGATATAATTTTCTCTCTCGCAACCAAAGGTTCGTTGACGACGTTTTGTTTTTCTTGAATTATGACATTTTTTATTGGAAATTACACAATTTCTGTTAACCCAGTGCTTATCCTTAGCTCTGCTGTCCCAAAGCCATAAAAAAACAAGGATATTTTGTATATCCACTTTGCTGTCCAAGGAGGAAGTTTACCGTTTTTAGATAAAAAACTAAAATCAATTAGTCTGTATCTCAAAAACTAGAGCTGCTACGAAAAAGAGTCAGGTATTTTTGGAATGAGTACATCAAAAATATCTTATTATACAGACTGTACATATGAAAAGATTTAGACAACGATGAAGATGTTCAATTGGTTGATGGGAGCATCATAAAACATCTTAATGCTGAAGGGTCTTACACATTTTTAGGCATCAGTGAGAAGGTATTCAGGAAGATGTCCTCTTATTAAGCAGATCCTTCGTAGAAAGTATATGGAACGACTTAGGCAGATATGGAGATCTTGTCTGTCTGGCAAGAACAAGATCACGTACGTAACAAGTCATTCTCGGTTAAAATTCAAGCTAACCAAAATGTATAATTTATCAGATATAAAATCGTAGTACTTAACCCATATCCGACGGTGTCAGAATGTATTTGGAAGCGTAAACAGAAAAGCAACAAATTAAACGATATATTTTTATTTGTATTGTTTTTGTAAAAAACTTCCTGAAATGCAAGTGCGGGTTTTGTTTCCTGTAGTGATTCCTGGAAAAGTAGGTCATTCATGAAAAGAAGAACTAAAAACCTAAGGACGATTACAATGGCTTTAACTGGTACCGTTTTTGCTAAGAACTATATGATGCATTTAATGGAATATCGTGTGGAACAGAAAACTTAAAAAACACGTTAGAAATTATCAATCTATGCCAGTGGTTTTCAACCTGCGTTCCGCGGAACCCTGGGGTTCCAGGGGTTCCGCAACTTTAATTAAATGATTTTATTGGTTTTTTTTTTTTTTATTACTCTTTGCTTGATACAAAGATTTTGGTAAATTTTGAAAATTGAATAACTTTAAATCTGAGGGTGCTACAAATTTCTTAATCACCATTTTCGTCATCAGTAGGTCATATTTATTCCAAAACAGCTAATTTTACTCGACAAAAAGTTCAATTTTGTCCAGGATGGTTCCAATAAATATGCTGTTTACTGTGACTCCCTGAGCGCCATCCGAAGTAAACTAGGAAACTACATAACGCAAAAAACCAAAGAAAACCTACACGGTATTAGAGACACGGGCAAGGAAATCACGGTAGTGTGGATTCAATCTCATATTGGTATAGACGGCAACGAGAAGGCAGACACAGAAGCGAAAGAAGCCCTACGGGAAGATATAACTCCAAAACCGATTCCTACTTCCGACTTCAATCAAAAAAATTTCAAGTTAAAATGCATTTTGTGAGAAAATAAATTGTTTTTAAATCGTTTTTCTTCTATATTCTTGTTGCTGGTATCATTATTATTTTAAAAAGCGGGAGATCGCCAAAGAAATCATCACCACCAAGCGGCAATTTATAGAAACCCTTATCAGAGAGTGGCATCACAACCCCAATCTCCGACACAACGCAAAAGTCTGCATAAAAAGCATGCCCAAACGCCTGGAAGCCGCAATCGCAGCAAAGAGTGGCATTACAAAATATTAAGATTTGACTTAATTTGTTAAATTAACACTTTTTATACAAAAATAAATGATTATGAATAAGCAATTATGTCGTTTTATATTCTAAATAAAGCACTCTAATGAATAAAAATAAATACGAGACCCAAAGCCACTTATTTCCTCATTAAATTCATTTGAGAATTACAGAAAATCTGCACTGTCCCTAATAATTTGGCAGCCCACTGTATATATCAATTTTGATCAAAACTAAATTCAACAATAAACATCTAAATTATTATTTTAAAACGTTTGACCTTAAAATAAAAAAAAGACAGCCTATTGCAGCTTTTTGCCTTGGGGTTCCAAAGAAATAGCATTTAAACTGCAGGGTTCCGCAGATGTAAGAATGTTGAATAATACTAATTTGTGGGTACCTACAAAATCCTAAAATGTGTGAAAATTCACACTTTACATTAATTTTTTTATCGTTATCATGTCACCATGTCATCTACCAACAATATTTCAAAACAAAACATTATATAAATTCGGTGGAAAATTCAAAATTCATTTTATTATCTCAACTGTTTTTCCTATCATATTTCTCTTGAAATATTTCGATATTTCATCTCGGAAATAAATAGCACTCGTATCTCTCCCCCTTGAAAAAAAGAATAACAGACGCGAAACAATATTTTCCTTCTCAATATTTTTATAAGGATAGAAGAGAGGGACGGTGGGAATAGAGGAGTACAAAGGAGATCGTGTCAAATGTCAATGCTTAAAGATTTCAGCAGTTAAATTTAACTTGACATATGCGACAGAAAACGGGAAGAATTTTACGTATCAGAAATTTATTTTATAATATTGTCAAGGGGCTTTTAAAAGAAATGATAACGACAGAAACAATAGGAATTTAATAAAAAATGGGAAAAAAAAACCGTATACTATTACTTGAAAGGTCTTCTCAATGCTCGATAGGTGCACACTTTCTTAACGATATCTTATTTACCATTCTGTTCTCTTTCACATGTCATCCTCATCACCTAGTTTGATACTTGACCTAGTGCAACGATTCCCAACCTTTTCTGGTCATAGTTTTTTTTGGTCATAACTATTTCTCAAATTGTTTAATTGAAACCAATAAATTTCCTTGTAACTTCCTTGTGGTATATATATATATCAAAATTTATCCAGTATATCAAATGTTTCCGCTAGTATGATATTCTGAACGGATTTCCTAGCTATTAAACTAAGAAACTAATTGCAAATAGTTGCAGCCATCTTGTACCATCATGAGTCTCGCGATTTTCCTGTTTAAGATGTTTTATTTTTGAAAAAAACGAACATTTAGAACATGATAGCACTGTTCATCACATGTTACGTTATAAAGAAGACTTTAGATTGAAACAGTAATTGGATTGAATAATACATAAAGTGTAAACGGATTGGAACTGCAACAATGGAGGAAGATGGATGGTGTAAAGTAGAATGAAAGATGGTGGAGATAGGAAAAGAAATAATTAGGACTGTGTATTTTTACTGACACTAAACGAAAATTTATAGCTGTTGCACATAACGACCAAATACAAGATTGTATAAAGTTATCTTAAACAAAGAAAGGTTTTGTTTCTTCTATTAGCAGGGATGTAGAGATCAGCTAACCGAGGATTGGTATTGGTATACTGGGCACATGGCAAGACCTGCAATGAACAGATCAAGATGAAGAACTTATGTCAATGAGGCCAAAAGTCTGACTGATACTGCCCAAAGAAGAAAAATTAGCAGCATACTCACGCTTAGCCACAGAAAAGAAACAGTCATAACCATAGAAATAACAGCGAGAATCGTCATAGCATGACCAGAATATTTACGGTGTCAATACAACCATCTAGTCAACTATTCAAAGAAAACTCCTGTCCCCTCGCTGTATTTTTAAAAACTATTCAGACGCTCCAATATAACTAAAACCAATATTTTTAAAAACCAAATTTCTTGTTTTTCTGTTTTGAGAGATATTCGCCAGGAGAAATCCATTGTATTGACTGTTTCATTTATGGGGTGTAGTAATGGATCCATGTTAAATCAGCGGTTATGAAAATGGTTGTATGTTTTCTCCCTACCTTCCTGGGCAAACACAATCCCATCTTCAGTCTCCAAACAATTACGGTGTTAGCAGAAGGTTTACGGAATTAAAACAGCCGTCTAGGCAACTATACAAAGGAAATTATTGTCTTCTCGCTGTATATTTCAAAACTATTTAGACGTTTCAATAAAATTAAAAACAAAATTTTTTAAACTCTATTTTATCAGGTCGCCAAGGATAAAATTAGTTAATAATATTGCGAACTTTAACAGCTTATTATTTGACATTGGCTTAATATTTTACTGTTTTGTTTTCTTTTTTTTTATGTTACACATCTCGCCTGTTTAAAATCATTGTATGCTCTAAAAAATATCAAAAATTTATTTTTAAAATTAATTTTGTTGAAAATGGAACGGTCGGAAATTCGCAGTATTATGAAGCATGAGTTCTTACGTGGAACTACGGCATCGCATACCGCGCGAAACATTAATAGTGTATTTGGCTCTAGTGTTACTAGGCAGAAGACAATATCAAATTGGTTCGCCAAATTTCGTACAGGTAACTGGCTCATCGATCACAGCAGAAATATACTGCAAACAACTGGAAGAAATGATGCAAAAACTTAAAGAAAAACAGCCTAGATTGGTCAACAGATCGATTCCTATCTTACTGCATGATAACGCTAGACCAAACACAGCACAAATGACAGTGGCAAAACTACAGGAGTTGGAACTTCTTCATCATCCTCCATACTCACCAGACCTAGCCCCCACTGACTACCACTTTTTCCGCAATTTGGACAACTTTTTAATAGGAAAACAGTTTAATTCCGACAATGCTGTTCTACTGGCTTTCCAGGAATTCATTGACTCTCGTACGCCAGGGTTTTATACCATCGGCCTGAGCAACCTGCCGCTTAAATGGCAAAAGTGTATAAACAATATGGGTGCATACTTTGATGAATAAAATAATTCCTTATATTTGTAAGTAATCAATCAACTTTTTTTCTACAAATTTCGTCCTTGACGGTCTAATATTTTATTTTTTAGAAGAAAACAGGGTACATTCCCCCTATGGACTTTAGAAATAACAGTACTTTTACTTTATATTTAAAATTCCAAATATAAAATCCAAGTTTTGCCCCCCCCCCCCCCACGGTGAATTTTCTTCTGAGAACACCCCTGATTATAAAGATTTAATGCAGTATTTCATTTTCAAGAACTAACTTTAAATATTTAAAATGCTTTTTTTGTAACAATTAGTTTTTTTCTCCTTACAATCAGTATTTAATAAAACTCTAAAACTTCTATAAAAGTTTAACATGCAAAGTTTAAACATTAAACTCTTTTTAATTAAAACTTTGCAAGTGTCAAAATTATATTTCAGACGTCTGAAAATCTCCAATAATCTAATATATGTAAAACATATGTATAAGAACGTATGTTTAGATAACCAGTTGACCGATTTATACCGGTTGACCGGTTCGGAAACGATTTCACATACCAAAACCAAGAACTTGAGATGGCTTTTTATATTTGTAAAGGTCTGTATCGATTTCAGGAATAAAAGGAAACCAATTCACAATTGCTTTCAGAAGTTTTTTGGTTATTGTCGAGAAGTTATTCTATCAAGAAAAAAAATAAAAACTAACAAAAAAGTCAATTAATATTTTGCTGTTTTCATGTATGGTTGTAAGGGCTATTAGCGCATAATTCTAATAGTAATCATCACAAAAAAAATAAGATCTGGTCACCACAAAACCGATTATAAATATAAAGTACGATGTGTGTAAATTAAGTAACCAGACTGGCAACATAGGGTTTTATCTGGCAACATTTGGGACGCGGGACTTCAAGGGGCGGCAGGTGAACATCTGATACACCTTCAGTACGAGTTTGATCCCGCTAGAGTAATTTTGTTGTCCGTAGCGAGTTTTTTCGTAAAATAGTTTTTTCTAGTCCGTTCTAAAAATGAGTGACATTCATTTGGAGCAATGGTGTGCTATCAGGTTTTGTTTCAGACTTGGGCACAGTGCAACGGAAACTTTTGCAAAACTTGGCCTACGGAGACAGTGTTTTGACCCAAGTTTTTTGGTGGTTTAAGGCATTTTCAGAAGGAAGAGAGTTGATTGAAGATGAATCACGCAGCGGAATACCTTCATCTTCATGAACCGATGAAAATGTCGACAGAATCCGGTATGTTGTACGTTCAGTTCGTTTGACAGAATGATCGGGGAAGAGTTGAATTTTACTCACACTACCGTTCAGATTTTGACCAATGAATTGGGGATAAAAAAACGCAATTTCAATAAGTTTTTGGCCAGTAAAAACATTCCTGTGGCTCCTCAGCCTCCTTATTCACATGACTTGAGTCTTTGTGACTTTTTCCTCTCCCCAAGATTGAAAAATCACCTCAAGGGACGTCATTTTGGGACACTCGAAAACATTCAAACGTCCATAACCAACCAGCTGAAAGCTATTCCAGTATCCGAGTTCCAGCACTGCTATGAGGATTGGAAGAACCGTCTCCAGCGCTGTGTGGCTTCCCAAGAAAGATTTTGAGGGAGACAATATTGAATTGTAATTCTATTCGAATAAAAAAATTAAAAAATCAGTCCGGTTACTTAATTTACACACCTCGTAAACATGGCTTTAAACAGTTAGAATTTCTTAAAAATCTTGTTTATTTATTTATTAAAAACGCCACAGAAATAAAACATAACATTTGGTTAGCATTAAGGGTTACCAGCGCCTTATATCCAAAAGTATAAAGGAAGGATATAAATGTATATTAATATTTAGTTAATGTTGGGGCATGGTTTATAAGGCTATTAGCCCCCATAACAAGAAGTAAAAGACAGTAATTTACTTTAATAACTCAATAAAGAGATCATTAATGATTTTTCCGAAGGAAATGATTGTATCTATTTCCGTTTCCAGTAGTTTTTCATCCTAATCAAATCCCCATCTTATTTTTTTTTATTTCTATCGAACGATGTCTGAAAATTAACTCTGTCGCATGTCTGTTGAAATTTTAAAATTAGCTCACGATAATGCTCGTGACATCTCTTCTAATCAATATTGATGCAAAACAAAATAAAAACAATGGAAAATATTCTGTTCGTATTACCATTTTTTAGATATAAAAAAACAGTTCTGTCATAAATCTTAATATTTAAATTTGTCAACATTGAGAAATTTATGTGGTACAAATTCGCATTTGCGATTTTCGCACGTCTTCTTCTATACAAATCACAGCTATCCTGTAAATGATGATGTATGAACGACTCGAAATATACCACAGTATCAGAAGTACTAAACAGTTCTCAAAACAGAAGTCACAAACAATTTTACCATCAAATGATAGTTACTCCCTCCGTCCGATAACACTGGTCAACAAATTTAAACCTTATTTTACTGACTAAGATCTGATACTTGTTTTTAACTAATTTTGGGGTGATGATTTCAAAAAAGTTAACAGTTTCTGCCTATCACGTAAAATTTTTGTTCTATCGTATTTTGACTTTTTTCACCTTTTCACGTTCTGATATACGTCTACTTTAATTTCAACTTCGTTCTTGTTGTCCAATATATTTCGTAGGAACCCCTTACATGCAGGTACTTGTTATAGACCTTTTTACAACGGCGGGGGTTGCAAGGTCAAGGGTAAGGTACTTAGTAGGACCGCTGCATCCATTTAATGTTAGTGATGAACAGGGTGAACGTTTCCATCAGGATTTAAAAGAGATGGAGAGACGTTATCAAGGAAGGTGGGATATTCACATAATGGCTGACTATTGTTGGAGTATTAAAAGAGACTTTTGCAGGAAATGGAATATATTAAAGATCAAAAAGTCTTTTCCAATTCCTCATTTTTAATGAGTCTTTTTTAAAATTGTTTAAAAAAATAGTTTTTGTTTTTAAAAAAATTAACAAAGTTCAATTCAGAGACGCAAAAATAGTTTCATGAGGGGGGAGGGTTATAAAATGAGACGTATGGAAGAAAAATGCATTGAAGTAATAAAAAATCCAGCTTCATGGGAGGTTCTAACCCTCAAATCCCACCCGCCTGCGCCATTGGTTCTATTGTCGAGAATTCGTCTTTGCATTGTTTTTTTTTTTTAATTTTTCAATTTTTTTTCAAAAATTGTATACCCTTACTCAAAAGTGACCATATATTTGTGTTCTAAGGATAAAAATGTATAAGTATACCAATTTTCCGACAAAATTTTTAAAAAAATTAGCCGTAAAATTTTGAAATTTTGGTCAAAAATTTTTTGACTCCGATTTTAGCCAAAAACTAGTTTTAAGCTAATTTTGGGGTGAGGATAATGAAAAAAATATTTAAAAAATTCTTGCTTTCCTAGTTTTTGAGTAAGAGCCGATTTGGTTCAGTTTTTTGCCTATAATTCCAAAACTTTTGCCCAAACTTCAAAATGGACCAAATTTTCTTGATCTATGACCAAAAATACATTTTTGTACCAATTTTCAATAAAATCGGAGACAAAAATATTTTGCTTAAAAATCACGATTTTCTTAAGGGGTACCCCTTACGATTTTTTCGATTTTTGGCCATTTTCAACGGTTTTGGATTACTGCCCATACAAAACTTAATAATTGGTTTATTAGAGCCCAAATTTTATTTTAGACTAAACAATGTAGGAGGATTTTAAAAATTCAAACCCCATATTTATATCCTTAACCATTTTTTAGTTAGAATTTATCAAAATTTTCAAAAAAATAAAAAAACATGAAAAATTTTCAAAAAAATTTTTTGTTTCAAAATTTGGTTACAAGTCAATTAGGGCCTCAAGATTTCAAAAATTTCAACCGCAGGTCTTTATCGCATTTCGTTTTTGAGATACGTCCATGCGAAGATGAAAATTTCTATAAATCACGCCATATTAAAATTTGTCATAATTTTCAAATACGCAAAATGAATAAGGCCTCAAATTTTTTTTTAGACTAAATAAACTACGAGGAAGCCAAAAATTCTAACCGGAAGTCGCTATCTTCCACCGTTTTTGAGTTGTGATTTTTTTAAATTCACAAATTTCACATATAATGTAAAAATTATGCCATTAAAAAAATTGTCCTAATCTCAAAACGAGTAAAACGAATTAAGCCCCAATTTTTTTCTAGATTAAATGCACTACGAGGAATCCAAAAATTCTAACCGCAGGTCGCTATCTATAATCGTTTTTGAGTTATGATTTTTTTAATTCACACTTTTTACAAATAATGTAAATTATGCCATTAAAAAAATTGTTGTAATCTCAAAACGCGTTAAGCAATTAAAGCCCCAATTTTTTTCTAGAGTAAATAAACTACGGAGAATCCAAAAATTTTAACCGGAGATCGCTGTCTCTAACCATTTTTGAGTTGAGTATTTTTTAATTCACAATTCTTTCAAATACCGATCCGTCACTTATGAGCAGTAAAAATTTTGGTTATTTATAAACTAAAGTTTCTATTATAGTAGAGGGTAATTTAGTGAAAATCTAGATGTCATAAAGTTGATAAAAAGTTGAGCTTTGCAGTGATGAATGCTCTTCTGATAGAGAGAAACTTATTACAGCTTTTTTTGAAAGTTTAGGAAGAGACGGCAGGAAATTACTTCTATACGTCAAGTTTTTGTCTAATTTTTTCTTAAGATAACTTACCGGACAGTTTGATTAGATATTTTTCAAAATATCGAGTTTATATCAAAACGATATTAAAAATAAAAAGAAATAGCAAACAGAAAAAATATAAAACATAGATATTGTTAAACGTCAAACTAAGGCGTACATCTAGAGAGAGGCTCATAAACTTGACCCCCCCCCCCAAATACTCAAAAACACGACTTTAAGCGACACTTTATTCTTGTAATAGACTTGTAGAATGATATTAAATTAATGACATTTAGTATTTGCACCTCAAAGAATAGCAATCAAAAAATATTATGAAGCAAAAAAATATATATATTTTATTCCATAACAAAGTTATTAATTATTGAATATTAAAGGAATTAATGATTTTTAAAAAATTTATTAATTATATTTTACATGTATAAATATTTTCATGGCTACCAACAAAACTGCCACCCTAATATGGCCTCCTCAGGTACGAAAACATTATGGATTATATACATTACTAGAATACGGGCCGATTAAAGAATGCAGTACCCATTTTTGCAGTTTCTAGTAATATTTGTTTTGTTCAAATCAGTTAATTAGATGTTCAATATCACTATTAACTACCTTGTCTAACGCTAATAGGTCTGAGTGCTTAAAAAATAAACCGTATTATCCTCAAAAAGAAATATCCTACTTAATCGACACTATTCATTCATCATTAATGTATAATAAGAACAACAAAGGCCTCAGAATTGAACCTTGCGGAACGCCTGATTTTACAGATAGTTCATATAAAAGCATTTTACCATAATATGGTGTAGGCTGTATTTCTTTCTTTTCTCCTTCTTTTCTATATTATGGCAGTACGGGTTCATGTACGAATTTTACCCAGTCTTTTTTGTTTCTTGTCATTCTTTTAGCTTCTATAATCGTTTTTCCTCTCTTCTCTAGTATCCCTTTTACTGTTCTGTCCCATGTATTTCTTGGGCTTCCTATTCTTAGCTTTCTGTACGTTCTGGTCTCCCAGATCTGCTTCACTTGTCTTGTGTCTTGCAGTCTTTGCATTGTACTATCGGTTCTATATTGAGTTCTTTTCTTATATCTGTATTTCTGATTTTATCCATCTTAGTCACACCCTTTACTCTTCTTAAATACTTCATTTCCAAAGCTTGTATTTGACTCTTTTCTCTTCTTGAAAGCGACCAGGTCTCACAGCCAAAAGTCAGTACCGGTCTGTATATAGCTTTGAATACGTTTATTTTTGTGGTTCTTGTTATTTCTTTCCTATTGATGAGTGTATTCTTTATGTCAGAGTAAAGTTTTGTTGTCTTCTCTATTCTTGTATTTATCTCCATTTCTTGTTTTCCATCCTCTCTTATCTCTAATTCCTAAGTATTTGAAATTCTTAACTTGTTCAATATTAATGTCGTCTATTTTTATATTTATTTTATATATATAATATATTATATTATGATTAATGTACAATACGAACAACAAAGGCCCCAGAATTGAACCTTGCAGAACATCTGATTTTACAGTTAGTTCATCTGATTTGATGTTCTAAAATACTACCTAGCTTAATCTTGAGAACC
This sequence comes from Liopterus haemorrhoidalis, assembly GCA_963971575.1. Classification (NCBI taxonomy): domain Eukaryota; kingdom Metazoa; phylum Arthropoda; class Insecta; order Coleoptera; family Dytiscidae; genus Liopterus; species Liopterus haemorrhoidalis. Next base: position 1,090,651 of record OZ020620.1, on the reverse strand, counting down.
TTGAGGAACGGCCTGATTTTATATTTGATATTCTTAATTACAACTTGTATTCTATTTTGGAGGTTAAGTTTTAAACCAATTAAGTGCTATTCCTCTTATACCAAAGCAGTCTAATTTATGAAGCAATATATTATGGATCAACCGTGTAGAAGGCTTAACTTGGATCCAAAAATACTGCTAGTACTTCATGTAATAAAAGTATTAACTTTGCAGGGTCACATATGCTGTGTTTGGTAGCTCATTCCTCCACAGATTTCTAACCTAAACCATAACAAAATGCTGTTTTATATCAGTCAACCAATTTTTAAAACCTCTCCTACGAATTTTATCTTATTTTAAAATTCTCTCTTCTTAATCGTGTTCTTAAGAAAGCTTCCACCAAAAACCAATAAAAACTCAACATTGTATTCAATTTATTCCATTAATACAAGTTAAAAGGGCATGTTCTTTAGCTCCATTGTAACTGCTGAATCAACTAATAAGATTAGAAGTTTTTTTTTTAATGCTAGCACCAAGCAATTTAGCAACTCTGGGGAGCTTTAGTGCCTCATCATTTATCATATTAATATTGTAAGGTTCATTAGTCAACACGTCTAAAACAAAACTTTATCAACACGTTAAAGACCGAGGAAAAAATGAAAATATTAAATTGGAAATGAAGGTTATTAAAAAATTGATGGCAAATTGATGATTGCCATCACGCATTACAGAGTTTGGTAGGTATTGACAAGAGCAGTTCAAATTCGACCTGCATTTTGGTGTTTTCAGATCGATACAATTATGAATAAACATCTTCGAGGGTTATTTCATAAATAAATTGATTGATTGATTGGTTGATTTCCTATTCACTAATGGATAGAGCATAGCAAATTTAGTTTGGGCTTCTCGTAATTTTTTCTTAATGTGGTGTCTCCATGATAGTTTGTTATCGAGATGCACCAATATCTTATTGCTTGGTTAGGCGGGTTCCATGAAATAATGTTGTTGTTAATAATTATATCTGGCAGGTTACTAGTTTTTCTTGGCGTGAACATTTTTATTTCACATTTACTTGTATTTAGTTTAATGCACCATTTTTAAAAATATCAATAGTAATGGTTTTTTTGTAGATCACTGACTGCTCTGTTTTGAACCATGTTTTTTGTAACAATTCCCGTATCATCTGCAAACATGGCGATTGTTGCATCTGCTGGAACGGGCATGTCGTGTACAAATACGTTGAATAGAACAGGGCCTAAGACTGATCCCTGTGGCACTCCTGCTTGTATGTTTTTAATTTCTGATAAGATGTTATTGATATTTACTTGAAAAACTGTATGAACGCATGTATGTATGTTTCCTCTCAACGAAACAACGGCTGCAATGATTTAAAAAAATACACCAGCGTGTTCATAGAATTGTTTATGGTGAAATAGCTATTAAATAACCTATATTTATTATAGATTTGTCCATATTACACTATAAATTTTGCGTCAGAGCGACGATTGAGAAACACTGGTTTAAAAAAGAGCAATTAGGAATATTTTCGTTTGTATCATCAACCCAACAAACAGTTATAATCTCCTTAATGAATATCATTTACCTTTTTTCTGTGTGTTAATCTAAAAAGAGTATTTATTAATCCGAATTAAAGAAGAAAATCAAAGAGAGCAGTGACAGATTTTGTGCATAAAACATAACTTTATATTCAGGTCAGTAGATTTGGAACGTATTTAAAGCGGGGAACCCTTCTAAAGCTCCGGGTATTATCCGAGATCCATGGGCAAACATACAAACACGCGTTTTTGCCGGAGTAATCCGGATACCCTAATCAGGACGTGGGCGAGAGGGCTTCGATCTACCGATCAAATAGAGATACTGAAAAGTTGAACAACGCGAAAATGTAACAGAGGGTATCAACAGAATGATGAAACAATTCGTAATATGCGCCCTCATGATGAGCTTATTCTGCCAATGCCTAGTTTCCTAGACTTTTCCAATGTGTGTATATATACAGTATTGGCCATGAAGATAGCAACTACTCTTAAAAAAATCTTTTTTTTTATTAATTAAGAAAATGAATTATTATTAACAGATCATTTTTAATATTTTGTATAGTAACCACCAGTATTTATAACTTCCGGACATCTTTTCGGCATTGATTCTAATAATTTCGTGATCATTTCATTATCAATATTAGACAAGGCACCCTGCAAAGCTTTAAACAAATCTTCTCTATTTGAATGCGTTTTGTTTTTAATCTATCTGTCGATTATCTCCCAAAGGTTTTCTATTGGATTTAAATCTGGTGACTGTGACGGCCAAGTCATTAAGTTAATTTTTGAATCCTCGAACCATTTTTTGACCAACTTCGAAGAATGTTTTGGGTCATTATCATGTTGAAAAATATGTTTTAAAGGCATGAACTCATCAGAATAAGGTTCCATAACATTCTGAAGGATGTTTTTATATTTAAATCGATCCATTATTCCTTTAATGTGGTATAGAGAACCCATACCATATCCCGAGAAACAGCCCCATACCATCACACCACCTCCGCCATGTTTAACTGTTGGCAAGGTGTATTTTTGAACTAATCTTTTATTAGCAGGACCCCTAACGTAACTCACACCATCACTTTTAAACAAATTGAACTTAGATTCATCACTAAAAATAACTTTTTTCCATTGATCCACAGTCCAGTCAATATGATTTTTAGCAAATTCTAATCGGGTCTTCACATTCTTTTTGGATAGAAGTGGTTTTTTAGCAGGACGGCGACTAAAATGACCCTCACTAACTAATCTTCTGCGAATAGTTCTTGTTGAGACGTTTTATTGATCCGCTTGTGGCAAAAGGCCCTAAATTTTCTCCGATGTCAGAAAGGGGTTATTGGTAGATAAATAAATAATTTTTTTATCAGTTCGTTTTGTAGTTTTTCGTGGCCGCCCTGGAATTTTTGAAACTTCAAACGTACCTTCTTTTCGAAATCGTTTTATAATTCGTAGTAGATTTATGAACATTTATATTTTGTGAAATCACATTTTGCAGCCCGTCTTTAAAACCAGAAATTATTAAGTTCCTAATTTCACTTGAAACAGTTTTACTACGACCCATGATTGACAAATATAAATTGCAATATTACTTGTGCACAACATATTATTTATGGATAAAACCTGCATATAACAAGAAAATTCAAGTAGTTGCAATATTTTTTTTCCAAGCAAAAATGAAGAAATAATTTATTATTAATCTATAAGTCAGATTATTTGACTATTGATTGATGTAACAGACAAAATATGATTAAATTATATAACTAAGAATATTTATTTTACAATATTATTATTAAAATTTGAAAAATGAAAAATATTAAAAGTTGCAATCTTTATGGCCAATACTGTATATATCGATGTTAAACAAGTGTTACAGCAATTTATTCAATTTGTTTCCTTATTTTTTCCCGTGTTTGACTGTTGTTTTGATGAAGTGCCTTCATTTTTTTCTCTCTAATAAATTAATGTTTAAAAAGACGATAAATTTCGAAAAATTCCAATGTAACATTATCACTCAGCATCTCATAACATGGCGGGGGCATAAATCACGTGTGTTATGACAGGAATTATCAAACAGTAACATCTTTAGGTCTGGGTGGCGGTATTAGGGAGATCGCTAGCGACACCTCGAGCCCGCAAATTGAAATCATGCCAAATCTACTCAATCTAGATGTTCGCCCATAAAATACCAGCTTATATGTTACTGTTACACATGCAAAACAAGGCTTTATCTTAATGGCGCTGATCACAAAAGTATTTACCCGCTTGGATACATGGATATTAATCAATTTAAGACTTGAGTTAATGAACTTTACGTTAAATACAACGAATAATTAGTTGGGAATACTCGCGATAGAAGAAGTAGTCTAATAGGCAACTATTAAGATGAACTCTTCATTTCTTAACCTTCTTAATCCATTCCACTCCACTCCTTCGTCATCCAATGTTCTCTGTTCCTCGTTTTCAATTCCATCTCCTTGCATTCTCTTAGATTTTGTATATTTTCCAATGCTTCTCCACAAATCTTGAACAGTTTTTCTGTCCCACTTAACCAGTAGTTTATGTTTCGTTTCCACTGCGGAATATTGCTAGATGTTGTATATTTTCCAGTACATCTCCACAAATCTTGAACAGTTTTTTGTCCCACTTAATCAAAAGTTGTTTATGTTTACCTTCTTCTGTTAAATATCTTGGTTGTCCAATTGTTTGTATTTTATTATATTTTGCATTATATCTTGATTTGCCAATCCTGTTTTGTGTGTCTGTCAGTAAGCAAACATTACATTTTCCTCTCGTTCCCCATTTCTTACTTTTTCTTGCTTTTCAGGCTATATCCAGGCTGGTCTTTCGACCAGTCTGTCTCTAGTTTCTTGTTCCTTTCTACCATGTCCAAAATGCATAAATAGTAATAAAACCAAGTGAAAAATTGAAGTCGCTACCCTATTGGCTCTCGCATAAAATTAATAGCTCAACAGCCAACGAACGACGAAAGTTCGATTAAATTATCACTTGAACATTGCATGACTACTTCTCGATTTTGAGAATAGTTTTTTCTAGTACTATGTATGATGAGGTTTGTCTGTCCAGTCCCAATGACCATCGTATATACCTCTTGGGTTTGTGAATCACAATTACATTTACACCTTCATTAAAAAGAAATTTAATAATTCCACACTTAGCAACCGAATTTCAAACATTGTTGGTAAATGACAGTATTGATTCAGTCAAGTTGCAATTATGTAAAGTAACATACCTATGATGAATATAAAATCTCTTTACAGCTACTAATTACGTTCAGCAAAAACTAAAACGCAGATCCATTTTAAACCTCTTCAAAGCTGCTGCTTTCCAAGCTATGCCTTATTCGCATCGTGCTTCAAGCTCGAGCACACCAAGCACCAAAGCAACCTTAAAATTACCTGGAAAGAGGTATAGTTGGGGAGAATTAACTTGGTCGATAACTGTAAAAAGAACGTACGGTTCGACATATGAAAGTAATTTCTGTGTTTTATGCTTAGTTCAGATTTTGACAAGTGGTTGTGACATCTGCGCTTGTAACATCATGTGTTTGGAGAAGGCAAAGATCGGTAAATTTGTGTTAAATGCGCCGTTGTAGTTCGAAAGCGCGCTTAATACACTCGGGTACGACAAGTACTTGATTGAATACGCAAAATACGAGCCTAGAAATCAACTATAATAATTCATTGACGGTTTTAAATACTTATAATTTTTAATTCTTTAAATACAGCATGTTATTTGGGGTATAGCTTGTGTTGGTAGGGTTGCCAACTGCATCTGTGATTGATCAGTTGGTGTGTTGGTAGCCCTGCACCTGCTTGCAATGATCAAACAGCCCGAGCTATTTATTTTTAAAAGCTAATCAAAGAACATATTGTATAATCTAGTAACAGTGTTGTGCGGCAATTAATTAGTTAAAATAGAACAGTTATATTGAAGTTTGATTTACACCACAACATTTTGGATTCTATAAGATGTATGACTGTGCTAATATTGCTAATATGAAGGAGTAATACGGAGATTTTGATGTTGCTTTATATATAAATGTATAGCGCGACAGTTGGAGTGAACGGGTGTTAGTTTGTAGATGTCGTGTCGCTTTGTATATTATGGATGAGGATATTGCGAGTATGTACGTTAATTGTTACCAATCTATAACGCCCCTGCCGCTAACAGATGGAACATTGGGAACGCATTCATTATTAACACATATTGACAAAGCACAAAATGATAAAATCAGAACAAACGTTTTAGGGTTTCATGCTTTAACCAATTTATAATGGAAAAAAATATATAAAGACATGAGAAAATATGTACTCGGTACGATAAATTATGTCATTATAACGACTTCACGACAAATTATAACGAGGAAAGTTGCAGTTAGCATTAAATTAAATCTTATCAGTAGAATTAAATTATATAAAAAAAAAAAAACACAGAACTAACACAATTTTGTATTTAATAACTGATAACAAATTGTAAGTATAGAAAAAAAAATGACCTGAAAATGCCGACCAAAAAATATATATACAGAGTGTCACAAAAAATGCATCCATACTTTAAAAGCTGGTACCTTACTGATTTTTTTTTAGATTTAACCGTTGAGGAATAATGGCTGAAACCAGCTTAAGTTTTAATCCTACCGACTGCGCCACGTTATAATAATCATACTCTGATGTCTGCTGATTAAGGACTGACTTCGTCCGTTTATTAAACTATCAAGTACATGTTAAAACCTATTGGAAGTCAATCAAATTAGGAAATTAAAAGACTAAATAAATTTAAAAAAGTAACATTTTGCTAATATAAATAAAAAGAAAATAAATAAATTATTACAATCATAAAAATAAAATTAAAAACATTATACATAAAGTATTATCCTGCACTGTTTACGCAAGGAAATCACTGTATTTTTAAATAATTAATAATAAAAATAATAAAAACGTATTCGATTGGGAGTTGCTCGCTAGTAAAACTCGAATAGAGCATGACGTCATTTGCTCGCTCGCAGAGCAATTCCAGAGTGGTCCGATCGAAAACGCCAAATATCTGGTTTCAGCCATTATGTCTCAACGGTTAAATCTACAAAAATCAGCAAGTTACCATCTATTAAAGTATGGATACATCTTTTTGCGACTCTGTGTATAGTACGATCGGTAAAAGAAATTATAACATTGTTACAATTCAAGATAATATTAAAGTAAAATGAATGAAGCAAATGGGATTGTTGATAAAATTAATAGGCAATAAATCTGTAAAGTAATCGTTAATAGGTATTGTAGTTGTTAGAATTGTACTTCATTCTGAGTATGTTAGCACGTTATGTGACGGTTGTATCGGCAGATCAATCACTGTGCCTGTTGTACAGAATCTATTAGCGTTCTCCTGCCAATATATCGAGCCCGCTGGGCACGCTCATTAATTGCAGGAATTTACAGGAACTGTACGCTTCATTCCACAGTTAATCTTGGATGATCTGTTATCAATCTGTGTGAATAATCCTCCATGCAACCGGAATTTGAAACATATTTCTACCAACGAAACAACAAAAATTTAAAATACTGTGTTCACTTTGGTAAAAACAAACTAAGAGGGATTTCTATAGTTGGTACCTTTGAAATTGTATGTCATGTTGGTATTTAAAAATGTCACTTTATTAATATGTTAAACCATTTGACATTTGTCATATTGAAAAATGATATCTTAAGCCTCTAGTGCTCAACTCCGCTTCGAGGCGGATCATATATAAATCGATGTAAAAATACATACAAATTTCTTCGAAATGCCCATGGTCATCTACAGATGACTGCACAATGAAACCCTTACAAACGCCGATTGAGCAAAATTACACGTTTTTTAGGGTTTTGTAGGTATGACCAAAAAACCCTTATACCGTCATTTTGTCGTCTGTCTGTCTGTTCGGTAAAAATTTTAGCCAAACGGCTAAACCTAGAAAGTTGAAATTTGGCATGCTTATACAACTCGTTGACCCGCACATAGGAAAAATACCAAAACATCTAAAAAGCATACCCCCCTAAAAATATAAACAAATATGTGCTCATCGAAAAAAAAAATATTTTTTTAAAATTCTGAGCAGGGTATCAAATGAAAGCCGTTAGTATGTGGATTAATGATCAAAATTTTATTTTTGCAAAATAAATTATTTAGACATTATTTCTGCCAAAATTGTTCAAAAAAAATTTTGTCCCACACCCTGTAGCCCAGATGGTTTAAACTAAAAATCTGAAAAAATTCTAAGTAATGTATATTGGTGTGAACCGGAATAGTACAACAGGAATTTTTGATCAGATTATGTTTTCGGAAAATAACGCATTTTTTGTGTTTTTTGGTTGACGATGCATACATGTTATACTCTTATAACACACTAAGTTGATAAGCGTTTGGTGGTCTAGTGCCTCAGTTGCTCGACAACCACACAGGATCGTTATTCACTACACAGGTTCGTTCCTGGCTTGTGGAGTCAATTTAATTTTTTGTTTTTTTTTTCATATTTATTATTTTTAAATTAATTTGTTAAAATTCTAGTTATATTTTAGCACATTTTGAATTTAATTTTCAAGAGCGTAAATTTAATAACCAATTGGAATTATATTTTCATTCTGTGTCATTTATACGAAGCCAGAGGGGCGGAGCGTATGATTTAAGACAACCAATGAAAGCCATAGGCCCAATTTTCAAAATCATAATGAACCTTGTTATATAAAAAAAATACTGCACTTATTTAGAAACCTAAATAATGATATTAGGTATTCGAATTAAAATTAACAAAAAAATATTTTAACATAAAATTTGTTTTTAAAGCTTTGAGATTAACAGACGATAAATTATTTTAAAAAGATCGTTCATTTTGCCGTGGTTACTACAAAGCAAAATTTGTCCTACACACTCAGCATGCCGCCTTCACTTATTATATACCTGCGACCCTGCAATGTGTGAAAATTCACACTTCACATCAATTTTTTTGTTAAATACAATCAAGTGCAAAAGTTGACGTATTACAAATGTTAAAAACTGCATTAAAACTATACTCACAGAATGTCTTTTTAGGGTTTCGTAGGTGTAAAAACATTATTATATCATCACTTATATACAAGACCTCACAACAATTTTTCTTGTCAGGTATCTTTTATACCAGATGTTAAATTTTTAGTTGATCTCTATTTTGTGTCCAGTGATCGTTAGATGCATCCTTTTCCGAAATATGAATTCTTGATTTGTTTCAGAATGTATTAAAAATCGAACATCGGTTTTCAATTAAAGTTTTTCAGCCAAAGTTTCAGTTCTTATGTAAATATTCATAAAAAGAAAACTCAAAGTGTCTCTGAAAATTCAATTCTTCGGAGTTATGTTCAAAAAATATTTAACATAATGTTTTACATATTGAATAAATGTAGAAATATGGATAAATTTTTTAAATAAATCTTAAGTTTTGTAATAAATTAATAAATGTGCCTTTAATATTTAATTCATTAGATAGAACTTGCAGAATTTATAAATAATATCTTACGAAAAAAAAATTTTAAAAAATGTAATATTGTAATTATATAACTATGGAAAAGACTGATCTATACTCCGTCTCAAGAGTCTCTTCGAATTTCTAAAATCTTTAAACAATCACCTAAACCATTTAAAACATGCGCTTCGACATCATCTTTTCCAAAAAGTATTTCCAACGCCATCGAATTTCAAGCAAAATTTCACACAGACTGTTTTTCGATTAAGTCTTACAATTCGCCAGAGTAAAGAAAAACGAATTACAATGCCGTTATAAAATTCCAACAAAATAACTTGTAACAAACTCAACAGCAGTCAACTCACAACTGAAAGCGGTATTAATGGGTATTGCGCAATTACAATTCGCGTTTATACGTAGCAAACCTCGTAAAGGCAAATTGATAAAATTGTGGTAAATGCCTAACGCGCTTGTTCGGGCAAGCATAAATATTTTAGAAATGACTTACTGTATGGTTGAGGTCTGGATCCGAAGTGAGGCTCCTGCAAAAGTGGCTGAGGCCTGCCGTTCGTGTTTCCATCCTTAACTGGAACAAAACAAATTACTTAGCATTTTTCCAAAAGAAAAAAAATTGTCTTGTTTGTAATTATTTGTGTTAAGGACAGAAGAAAACCCATAAACCCATAAATTATAAGTTTCTCATACAAAAATAACAATTTAAAATAAAATTAGTAACAATCTATACATCAAATATTGCAGCGAATTTTTGTAACAAGAATAAAATCGTTAATATCCATGGTTTTTATTTTTTTATACGACTGTTAAAAAAACTGTGGTTATTTCACTTGTTTTTGTCCATTAAATGAGTGTTTATGGTGACTGTTAAAAAATGTAAAACATGTAAAGTTTCATAAGTGTTTAATTTTTTTACACTTTCCATAAGCATAATATATCGACTAATGAGGGTTACATAACGATCTAAACGGACTTGCAGGAACTTATGGGGACGACAGAACCATCTCCATGGACTGTAGACGTGTCCAGGCAGTCCGAAAAAGAATCAAAAAGTGCCCTAAAAACAATTGAAGTCAATTCGTGATATTAACTTCAAAAATAAAAATATTAGTTTTGTCCTAAATTTATAAAATTAGATACAGCCGTAGGAGAATGTGTAGTTTATATATTTTTTTTTCTGATTGCAGGCAGTCGTAAAAAAAATATTGTATGACACTCATACATAAATCGTCTATTTTCACTCATATTTAGATAGTTTTGTGTCAGAACATTTTTTTTTTTTTTTTAGTTTGATTGTATAGGCTAGAACATTCGTCTGCAATACTATACTTGATAATGGAAAGCCACTTGGTACACGTGTTCCTTACGAAATTTACCTATTTGGAAACTGCAGATTTTGATGGCAATATAGACCAAGTACAATAACTAAGTAATTTTCGCAAAAGAACATAATATTTACATATTTGGAAAGAAAAGCTTTAGTTACAATTTGCCGCATCGTACGTAAATATGGATTGGTTTACAAGATGGCACATATTATTTTTATTTACACCTCCATAATTTTTTTTTAATTTTCTTTTTTATTTTTATTTTTAATGACCTTTGCTGCTTCGGCACTTAGCCAGGACAATTCTTATTTTTGAAACATTTCATGCCTGAACGGGATTCGAACCCGAGACCTTAGTAACGCGTATAACCTTAGTAACATGTGTTACCACTACGCTACACGGTCGGCTTTTTTACAGTTAAAATATCCTATTATATACATAAGAGTTAGGGACAAAATGTAATGTAAAGATTGTTAATTTTATTTCAGATTGTTAGTTTTGTATGAAATCTTGTGTAAACTGTGGTGTGAAAATCGGGGCCAATTATAGAACCCATCGTATTTCCTGTTTGTTGAGTTATAATATTCCTTTTTTAAATTTCACCCCTAAAAGGTATTGGTATTTTTTATCTTAGCATTGTTCATGTTTTTTAAACAATAATGTATCAATATTTTGTTTTATGTTTCATTTAAAGTTTTCTTTCTGCACATTGTACACTAGTTTTTGTATTTTCTTTCATTTTTCATCATTCTCCGATTTTTCAATACAGCAAGACGCATTACCGGCGCTAAATTACTTGGAAACCAGACGTCATAGCAAGCATTTCTAAAAATAATGACCGAAATAAATTTTAAATTCTGCTAGATATTTACACATACATAAAGACTTTTGAGATATTATTTTAGATCTCGCATTCGCAAAAAAACAATCATAATTTTGTTAAGGTGCTCCTGAAAGTAAAATAGAAGAAAAAAGTCAGTTGTTTCATTCAAATCGAATGTCTTAAGACTTGTTTGGTATAAATTAGTGTTTTGAATTTTATACAAGCAATCGTGAACAATTTAAATAAACAATGTCTACTAGAAAGTGTTTGAATACAGCAGATACATTTTGTTATATGTGGAAGCTTTACTGTTCCAAATCAGAGGATGAACATTAGTGATTTTGTGAAGAAGATGTATTTAGCGTATTTTCAAGTTAGACTTGGCGACCAGGACAAGTCTTGGACTCCACATAAAGTTTGCAAGCCTTGTGTTGAAAATTTACGACAGTGGAAGAAAGGAAAACGTAAGAAAATGGCATTCGGCATTCCCATGGTTGGGAGAGAGCTTAAAAATCACACAGATGACTGTTATTTCTGCCTTACAAAAACTATAGGCTGCAAGAAAAAAAACCAGGCAGAAAATCACCTACCCAAACCTCAGAAAGGCGCTCCATTCTGATAATATACCTGTGCCAGTTTTTAGTGAGTCTCCTTTAATTGAGGAAGATCTGTCTAGTGACATGAATGAGCCTGATTACGACATGGATTTTGAATGCAGTCCTTCTACTTCTTCTACACCTCAGAGTAGCCGAAACCAAGCCGAATTAAACGATCTAGTAAGAGATTTAAATCTTCCAAAAATTGCATCAGAATTACTAGCTTCAAGGCTGAACGAAAAGCATTTACTCGAAGAAGGCACAAAAGTTACGTTCTTTCGTACAAGAGAGAAAGAACTGTTGCAAAATTATAATTTTAAAAACAGATTTCAAGTCTAAGGATTTGTCATTGAAAAATCGTTCGGTTTAGGTATTAAATATCTAATGTCCTAAATTTTTAAAGGGCATTAAACCTGCTTTAATCCTATAAATAACATTTAATATTTAAGTGTTCGGTGTCCTAATTATTTGATTCCGATTTATCTTCATTTCTTTCATGTCTATTCGTCCGTCCATCTCAGCAACGCCTCTATGGCGTTAATCACTGAGGATAATTAATTTAAGTAACTTCAATGTACGTAAATTAGCGAATTTAAATATGTTTCGAGTTCGTTAAGGGCGGGTAGTGTACAGAATGTAAATCTGCTTGTAACGCAAACCCCAAAAACTTGATGTGAAGTGTGAATTTTAACATCTAAAGGGTTTTGTAGATATTTAATAAGTGTAAATATGTAATAAGACTACAAAAAGGTGATTTTCTAGGACAATATATTTTATATATACATTATCTGTGTATTGATGTTATCTAGGCTGACCAGACGTACTCTTTTTTAGAGTATTATACCCTTTTCTAATTAATATCCTCTTTACTCTTACTTTTTATAAAAAAAGTTTTAATATACTCTTTTTTTTTGCTCATAACTTGTATTTCGAGAGTGAGGACCTTCTTTTTTTTGCTCATCACACTTGTATTTCTACAGTGAGGACCTTTCTACAGTGAGGCTAGTTTGTTGAGTTATAACATTCCTTTTTTTAAATTTCACCCTTAAAAGTGTAAATTGGTATTTTTTATTCGATAAAACGTCCCTTGGACATGGTGACATGAAATTTCAGTATATTCTTTCTATGATGTAAGTACCCATTAAGAAGGGATATTTCGGAATTCAAGCCTTAAGGGGTATAAAGGGGTGAAATGTGATATTACGGATTTCTCAATATCTCTTAGGACCAATGAAATATCGACTTGGTTTTTGTTTACAAAGATAACCCATACAAATGTCGAAAAACTCAAGATATTGTCCTAATCAACCGCTGAAGGAGTGAATCTACAATCGGGGTGAATTATAGAACCCTTCCTGTTTGCTGAGTTATAACATTCCTTTTTTAAATGTCGCCCCTAAAAGGGTAAATTGGTATTGCTATACGATAAAACCCTTGGATATAGTGACATGAAATTCGCAGAGTATATTCCTTCCATGATGTAAGCACCCACTAAAAAGGGATATTTCGAAATTCGAGCCTTAAGGGGTGTAAAGAGGTGAAATGTGATATCAGGGATTCCTCAATATCTCTTAGGACCAATGAAATATCGAATTGGTTTTGTTTACAAAAGTTACCCATTCAAATATTTGAAATATAAATTCAAGATTTTGTTCCGATACACCTAAAAGGGTAAATTTACATTCGGGTGAATTATAGAACTGTTTTTCCTGTGTTTGTTGAGTTACAACATTCCTTTTTGCATATACGTATTTTTAAAGTCTTTAGAAAGTGTTTTAACAGTTTTTTTAAATAGAATCAAGCAATTCGGACAGTATATTCCTCCTATGACGTAAGAACCCATAAAGAAGAAATTTTTCCAAGTTCAACCCGTAAGGGGTAGCCAACGGAGTGGCCGAGCTCGTTAAACAATGCAGTTCGGACTGTAATAACAGTCTGAATTGTGAAGTTGCTAGATTTAGTCTCCATTGGTGATATTATTCGGGCGAGAATAATATGTTTACATTACTCCCATTTTCACAGTCATTCACTCCTCATCCAGGTGTAGGAGCTCGCCCCCTGGCATCGGCGATTAGCCTCATAGCAGAAATAGGCCGAGGTAAAATTAAATAGTATAAAAAAAATCCTAAGCGGTAAAAATCATGCCAAATTTTAACTTTAGAATTCCAGCCGTTTTTCCATAATTTCTACCGTACAGACAGACAGATAAGTAACGTTATAAGGGTTTTTTTGGTCATACCTACGAAAGACAAAAAAAAGACATGTTGAAAGATTTAAAATTAATGAAATTTCACAGACTATCAATAAAATCTGTGAGAAAATAACCCAGCTGACCAAATGTTATATACCTCCCGGTGTTTTTAGATAGGTCAGATACGTTGTCCTGCAGGACTCTCCAGGACCCTTTCTAAGAATCAATCTCAACAGTTTTAGGAGCAGTTTTACGAGCGTACACAATTGGGTATGTTTTATGGCCCAGACGAGCTTTTGTAACGTCGAAGGATTATTGAAAATATTTTATTACCTGGTTGTAAAATATGAAGAAAAACACTATTTAAACGGGGATATGGTGATAAAAAATTTGATAAATAAAAAATTATAGAATAGGGAATACGTTAATTAAAACATCCACGGTTTTATGTAAAAATTACACCAGTGGTTCCCAATGAGTAAGGTAGAAATTCCAATCTAACTTAAGAAGACATGTCAATCGGTCTAACATATTATTAATATATCATAATAATCTAACTAGATGATTAAATAAAAATAGATGACAAAATAATCGAACAGGTAGGAAAATTCAAATACCTAGGCACAATTTCGCGGAAGATGGAAAAATGGATGAAGAAATTATGAAAAGAGTAGGCGCAGCAGGAAGAATGTTCAATCGCATCAAAGCATCGTTCTTAACTAAAAAAGAAATACCAACTAACATCAAGGTAGAGATCTTCAAAAAAGTGACAGTACCAATTTTGACATACGCCTCAGAATCCTGGACCACTACAGAGACGCACAGGTCTAAAATAAGAAGCTCCGAAATGAGATTTTTAAGGAAAATCGAAGGTAAAACAAAATTGAACAGAATAAGAAATGAAGTATTTAGAGAAAAACTAGACACAAAACCAGTAGAGACTATAATAGAAGAAGGACAGCTAAAATGGCTGGGACATATACACAGAATGAGTGAAGACAAAATAGTAAAAAGAGTTTATGAAGCAAGAACAGTGAAGAAATTTAGACCAGGAAGACCAAGAAAAACCTGGCACCAAGAAAAAAAAGAAGTTGCAACGAAGAGAGGCGTAAAGTGGGAGGAGATAAGAAAATATACAAAGGACAGAACCCGATGGAAAGAAGAGAACAACACCAGAAAATAAGCAACTCGACTATAGCCTTACACCGCAAGGTAGAAAGGCTTCAGGATTAAGTAAGTTAAAGTAATAATCTAACAATATAATAAGCTAAATCATATTTGTATTTTTAATAAGTAAAATTGGTTTTATGTATAATGAAATGTAAGAGAAATTATGTGGCAGCCGACTGAATAAATAAGGATTTTTTTACACTAAGGCCCGGTCTTTCCACCTTCAGATGAAGTCCCAGGTAACTATCTGACAGATAAGGTTATTTGTAACTTCATCTGCTGAGTAAATGTCATCCCTTCTTTCTATACAAATGTATCTATCGGATAGTTATCTAACGGATAATGAGACTGACGTATTGGATTCACTGACTGGTATTGACATGTATTCAGCAGATGAAGTTACAAATAACCTTATCTGTCAGATAGTTACCTGGAACTTTATCTGAAGGTGGAAAGACCAGGCCTAAAAGTTTTAATTTAGTAAGTGAGTTCAAAAAAAAAAATAGTTAAATTTTGAGCTTAGTAGTTGTTACAGTTGAAATTTTCAAGTCAACTGTTTTAGAAGGACTGCTTGAAATAAAACTGATACAGTCTTTCGACCTATATCGCATTTGAATGTGGGGAGCAGGTGATTTCAACCGATCGAAAATCAATAGTAAATGTTCGAATAAATCAAGTGGAACGGAAAAACATGGACAAAAAACAGGACGTATCCCACATGAAAAACCGTTTGTTTTTCCCTTCATTTGCAGAAGAGAAAAAAATACAAAATGAACAATTTGTTTCAAAGTAGTGTTATTGACTTACAGAAAATTGGGAGAAAATTATGTGAATTTTTTTATGTGTCACAGATAGGTGATACCTACAAAACCTAAAAACAAAATATCGGCGAAATTTTACCAGGTGTCTCATTAAGACTAAAATTGAGTTTTATCAAGTAAAATAACCATTAAAAATTAAATTAAATAAGTAGCAAAAAAAACAGCCTAAGTATTTTTACTTAATACTTCATTCTTTGTAGTTATGCCCAATTCTATTTCATAAAATGATAAAAGTTGACATCTGTATCTTTTCCGGAACAGCGTTTTTTTCCGGAAATTAAATGGAAACATGAAAAACTGGCTGACGTTTACTGAATGGACCGGTCACAAATGGTCGAATATTCACAATAAAAAAAGATATATTGTATTTTCTGATATTAAAAAGAATTTAAATTAAAAATATGGACGCAAAATATTGGTCTGTATAAGTACAATACAGTGCTCAACAAACTTTTAAAGTACAATTAAACACATAATCGAGAGCTTATTCTATTCCAGTAGTACTTCAACTTTTTAATAACATACAGAATTTTTTTTTAATTCACTCGATCTCATCCCTAGCTCTGTCCGTCATTGACAGACGATAAATTATTTAAAAAATATCGTTCATTTTGCCGTAATTACTACAAAGCTACACACTCAGCATGCCGCCTTCACTTTTTATATACCTGCGAAACCCTGAAATGTGTGAAAATTCACACTTCACATTATTTTTGTTGTTGTTTTTTTGGCGTTGCCGGTCTAGTTTATTTTTTTCCTCACTCACTCAAGTCAATCTTACATAGTTAAGGTCAATTTTCTTCTATACAAAGATGTACTATTTTCCTTTTCGTTCCCCTCAAATTTGTAATCCTATAGGACTTTCCCCATTTTATATTCAGTAGATTAAGGGTATCCCTTTAAATTTCTTACAAGATGCGGAGAATCTAAATCTGATTGTATCGAATCTCGCTACCTTTCAAATTTCTTTTCAATTGAAAAAAGGTAAAGGATTTTTTTCCAATATTTTTTCAACATAGAATCACTCACAGTTATAAATCATTCAACAGGAAAAATATGAGTGTTATCTATCAAATACGTCAAGAAAATATAATTAATCACTACGTTATACAGTAATACCTCGGTCAACGTACTAAATTCGTTCCAGGAGGTGATTCGTAATACGAATCATTCGATGAATCACGATTAAACATAAGTTTCAATGGAGATCTTTTAATCCATTCTACAACGTTCCCAAAAAGAGGACTGAAGAGTTGAAGTTTCACTATTTACATTTTAGACAGTTTAAAGTTCACACAGTCCATAGTTTTCAGTTGATGGAAGAATCACCTTCAGGCTGTCTCCATGGAAAGTTCAATTGTCCTTGTGGTGTTTCAGGAATGTAATGGATGGTTTCCAATAATATAATATGAAGCATGGATTAAATTAAAACCGATTTCGCTAAAGCCGTTGACAAAGTAAGTCACAAAATCCTGCTTGACAAAATGAGTGCCTTTGGTTGCAGCCCAGAAGTAGTCTTTTCCAATCTTATCTAACACAAAGAAGAACTAAATTTAGAGGCAATGAAAGGAAATCGAATTCCTTTTTCCCTACATCTGGCGTACCCCAAGGAACAATTCTAGGCCCCTTTCTGTTCCTGCTACTCATTAACGATTTACCTGTGGAAGTAGGAATCACTTTTTTATGCAGACGATCTTAAGCTGTTTCGTGTAATAAAGTCGGAGGACTGCCTGCTGTTGCAAAAAGACTTAAATAGTGTAGTGAAAAAAATAAAAATAAATAAACTCAAAATGAATATCAACAAATGCACAGTAATATCCTTTACACGCAACAAAAACAAAATAACTCACGATTACCATATTGACAATATAGTGCTGCTTAGAGATAATAAACTGAAAGACTTAAGCTGCATTCAGACCTCAGTAATTTAACACTCTGTGCGTTGTGGATAGTTTTTAAACGAGTGCAATTGGTATGATCGGACAAGCTCGTACTATACCGCTCAACAGTAGTATAGCAACGACAAAGCACGAGCATGTCCGATCATACCAAATGACCTCGTTTAAAAATTATCCACAGCGTACAACGTGTTGATTTATAGAGGTGGGAATGCAGCTTTAGGTGTACTATTTGGACACGATTTCAATTTAAGTGACCACATAGAGAAAATAGTGAATAGTGCCCTAAAAACTTTAGGATTTATACTAATAGAATTTATACTATAGAAACAGAGGTAGTTTTAAGATATCTACAACTTAATTACTGTACTGTGCACTAGTTCGACCTAAATTAGAGTACACGAATACAATCTGGAACCCAAATACAATGTTCCCACAAAAATCAAACAGAAATAGTACAAAAGAGATTTGTAAGAAACCTGGCCATGAAATTAACCGGAACATATCCGAATCTCTTATGCAAAGCAGTTAAAAAAACTAGCTCTCAATAATAGCAAGATATTTCAAACATTAGAATGGAGACGCGACATCCGCACTTTTAATTTATTTATTTATTGTTTGGGTGGTCAAACAGAACATAGTTCCTATAGACCTCCACGAAAAATTTACAATAAGATATCAATTATAAATAAAATGATACAATTAAAAAAAAAAAGATAAATATTTACATAAAAAATTAATACAACAAAAAGAGTTTTTTTTATATATATAAATATAATACATATCGATGATTTAAGCTCTCATTTTACATTCCACTAGTTTTTTAAAGACAGAAAATGACAGGAAAAATATATCGCAAGTATTAAAGTGATGGTTAAATGTGCACTTAGTTCTATTTAGAGGTGAATTCTGTCTAATATTTGTATGATAGTTTCCAGAGTAAAACTTATTTATTTGCCTCAAATTTGTAGCTGGTACATTAAAGTTTATCAGACTCAAAATATCTTCAGAATCAATCATACTATGTACAATTTTATAGACAAAATTCATCTCTAATTTAGTTCTACGGTCTTTCGCGTTTAAATTATTTAATAATAAACTAGATGCTCCAGAACTTCTTCAAAATTTAAATATTCGAGTCCCTGATATAAGATTGAGAATTAAAAATGATCACTTTTTCAAAATTTCAGAATCTATGTCACTACTGAATAAAATGCTCAGTCTAGTAAACAAGCAAGTCTCTGATAGACATGTAGATATCTTATACGACAATTATAGAAAGTTTTTTAATATAAAAATAAATTAGACTAGTTAAATTGTATTTTATTGTATGTATTGTATAAAAAACCAAATATTTTATTGTGAGCAGCATTAGGCAGCCCACGAATATATTTAGTGATGCGTTTTGATCTTTAATTTAACTGATTCTTTTGTTAAGATTAATACATATTGTATTATTTGTGGCCTGTAGCTATTTTCATAACGGTGCTGCAGTAAATGTCACGATTCTGACCTTTTCACTCGTTCTGTTCCTAGATATACGTCATGTTGTGCCACCAGCCCAATACCAACCATCTATTCTATTTCACTCATATTTCAACTCTAACCTTATTTATGGATTCGCTAAAAACTGTGTCACTAACAACCATTTATAATTAGGGCATGCCTTCTATTCAAAGCCAATTATCAAAGCTGTGGGGATCGTCCACAAACTAAAAAAGGTTTGGTTATTAACAACATAAAAAGCAAATGAAAATGGTGTTCATTTTCGTATTAACGAAAACGGTTCAAAATCCACCTACATTTTATTTTTACTTACAGTCACATACCAGGTGTGAAAATTAACCGGACTGATTTTTAAATTTATTTTTATTCGAATAGAATTACAATTCAATATTGTCTCCCTCAAAATAACTTCCTTGGGAAGCCACACAGCGTTGGAGACGGTTCTTCCAACCCTCATAGCAGTGCTGGAACTCGGATACTGGAATAGCTTTCAGCTGGTCAATTACAGACGTTTGAATGTTTTCGAGTGTCCCAAAATGACGTCCCTTTGTGATTTTTCAATCTTGGGAAGAGGAAAATTCACAAGGACTCAAGTCAGGCAAATAAGGAGGCTGAGGAGCCACAGGAATGTTTTTACTGGCAAAAAACTTGTTTATTGAAATTGCAGATTTTTCTCATCCCCAATTCATTGGTCAAAATCTGATGAAGGTAGAGTTAAATTCAACTCTTCCTCTATCTTTCTGACTGTCAACCGACTGAATGCATAAGATCCCGGATTCTGTCAACATTTTCATCGGTTCATGAAAATGAAGGACTTCCGCTGTGTGATTCATCTTCAATCAACTCTCTTCCTTTTGAAAATGCCTTAAACCACCAAAAAACCTGGGTCCTTGACAAGACACTGTCTCCATAGGCCTGCTGAGGTATTGCAAAAGTTTCCGTTGCACTATCCCCTAGTCTGAAGCAAAACCTGATAGCACACCGTTGCTCGAAATGAATGTCACTCATTTTTAGAACACACTAGAAAAAACTGTAACGAAAAAAATCGCTACGGACAACAAAATTACTCTAGCGAGATCAAACTAGTATTGAAGGCATATCACAAATTCACCTGCCGCCCCTCCAAGTTCCGCGTCCCAAGTGTTGATAGATCAAACGCTATGTTGCCAGTCTGGTTACTTAATTTACACAACTCGCATAGAGAGGAATTGTAATCATTCTAACTTTGTCTTCTCGAGATAGGCTGACAATTGTACAATTATACGATTGCTTACTTTAAAATTATTTTTGAACATTTTTCCAGACACCAGCCTAAAGGATTCCACACACCAAAGCGGCCGCGGTGGCGGCCACGGTGGCGATAATGCAGCGGCCTAACGCAACCTATACAATACAATGAGACCACGCACATACAAGCGTTCCGCTATCTGAGAACGCCACCAACTGCAGCGTTCAGTCTAGCGATCACCAAACACTGGCGGTCAAACTCGACAAGTTGCGTCAGGCCGCGCGATATTCATTGTTTATATACCACAGAGTGAATATATTTAAGAAAATAATGTCGAAAATAGATAATTTAACAGAAAAAATCATAGATCAGTAAAGGATCATTTAATTTTGTATGACTTAGCACATCCTGATTACAAGAATATTAGGAAAATAAATAAAGTGTGGGACGAAATAGGAAAAGTTTTGGAAATTGATAGTAAAGTCTGTTCCAAACGATTAGGCGGAACTAGATTTTGCAATCTAGTTACTTTCATCGTTTAAATAATGCTTTTCAGCCGTTTTGTTTAAGCTTTGTAAATCATACTTGCAACAAACATTTTTTGGTTAAGGTTAATATCATTTTAAAATGTCATTTTCTTTATATTTTGATTTTTTGTGTCATTCTTAATACAAATATCCCATCTATTTATTTTTTGTCATTAAAATATGTAAGAAAATTAATTTAAGTTTGACATATGTCATTCGTTTCCATGGTTTCATTGTTGGAATTTTAAATTTTGACATTCCAACGTGAAAAATGAAATAACCCAAGCAAGGTCCCTTTTCGTGACAACCTAAAAGAACGAAATTCCCATTTAGTTCCGCCTAACCGTTTGAAACAGACTGTAAGTAGATTATTATTTTTCCTCTACATACAATTAATTATTCTATTGTATTCTCGCAATCAATATTATCATACAACTATTTACCGTGATTCACTAACTGATCGCTACCGCTACCGCCACTCCCACCGCGTTAGTGTGAGGAGACCTGATCGCCACCGTGGCCGCCACCGTGGCCGCCACCGCGGCCGCTTTGGTGTGTGGAATCCTTAATGCGGCTCTAAAAATGTTATTTATTATAATGTTCGCTTACAGTTTATCACGTTATCAAAATATCAAAAGAGGGAAATTGTTTTAAAATTCCATATAGCCATTAAGGCGCGAAGCTTTCCGACTATGTATACATATATTAAATTGCTAGTTGAACATTTATTCGCTTCGCCGGTCTTTACTTTGAAGGTATAAACAATAATGTAAATCTTTCGATAATAATTTAGCTGCTCAGTGACCGGGAAAACCTGATTGTACGGACCTAAAACATCAGAAATCATATACGAAAATGAAAACTCGTTATCAAAAATTGATAAAATAGAACTGAAGATTTCAAAACGAAGCCGTCGATCACATACATGCATTCTCTTCTACGTGTTAATACCTAATGACACGAGAAAAAAATTGTTAAATAATTTTAACGAGTTCTTTTCGATGTTGTCACCCTGTTTAATTCCTTTATAACTGTTCTCCACTTCTGTTTCTTGTTCACGGAATATTCTCATTTAAACCATAAATAAAAGAGAACAATTTTAAAGTTCTTGGAAAAGCATTTTTCCAGTTTTTCACTTACACAAATTAAACTTTTACAACGTAATAATGCTATAAAGAAAATGTATTTAAAAAATTTGTTGCAATAGGATTTTATTCAGCTTACGCACGATATTTTTTAATGACTCTCAAGTCGGTATTTAAAGCCTTTATTTCAGAAATTAGTCCAATAAAATACGCTTTATCAAGATACATGGTGTACTATATTTTTATGGCTTTTCGAAATATGTTCGTCTACATCCAAAGTCTTCTACGATGATTTGAAAATGTTTCGGATCTGATGACCAGAAAAAAATCTGAGGAGGGGGATTATTAAAAAAATTAAAAAATTACTTGAGTACGAGTTCCATAAAAATGATAATTACACAGGTCAAAAAAATATTTTTTTTTTTGAGTCTTTATTTTAATGACAATTTTCTGAATCTTTATATCGAAAAATAACTAAAACCTTCGTTTATTTTTGAAAAACTTTGCTTTTGTACATTTTATAACGATCAATATATATTTATTTATTTTTATGACCATATACGGAAAAGCGCTTTATATTAAGTAAGGGTTGGGATGAGCGGATGGAAAACAAGTGGCATTTCACGTGGTTCATAGTCGGTATGCGCATGCGCATTACAGCGATACAACGCATTTTGTGTGGCGGCAGATCCAAAAATGCCGTCAAAAAGTTGTAAACTCGAGGTAGACTCATCCTGCTACATTTGCGGCGAATTTATCAAAACAAGAGGATTTTTGATGGGATGCATTCCCATCACGTTATAGTACGTCCCGTATTCATGCATGGATCCAAAACATGGACCTTAACAAAGCGAGATCGACAACACCTCATAGTTTTCGAAAATAAAATATTACGCAGAATCTTTGGTCCCATTCAAATTAATGGTGAATGGAGAATCCGTACGAACAAAGATATCCGAGAACTGTACTCAAGGCAATAATTTTTTGTCGATTGTGACGCCCAAGTATTTACTGTCGTTACTCCATTTGATAATTTTACCATTTAATGAAAGATTCTGGAAAGTCAGATGTCTTTTAGAGAATAGTATTGCTGTGGTTTTGTCTGCATTTATATTGATTCGCCATCTTTTATACAACTGTTCGGTTTTTTTAATGTAATCATTTATGGTGGTGGTTATATATTTTGGGGTTTTATTCTGACAGAATATAGTAGTGTCATCTGCATATATCGCCAGATGTAGATCTGGGAGTGGCTGAGGAATGTCATTAATGTAGATGTTATATAAGGTAATCCTAGGATGGATCCCTGAGGTACGCCGGCAAAAGCTGTTCGAATAACTGACCTAGATTTATTGATTTGAACAAAGAACTGTTTATTCTCTAGGTAGGATTTTATTAAATGAATTATTCGGTTTGAAAATTTGTAGTGTTTTAATTTATACAATAATCTGTTATGCCAGATTGAGTCAAATGCTTTTTCAACGTCCAGAAATATTGCACCAGTTGATTTAAATTCCTTGAAGCTGGTAGTTATGAGCTCAGTCACCCTGAGTAGCTGTTGAGTTGCAGAATGATGCGAACGGAAGCCGAATTGCTGGTTGATAATATTGTTGTTCTTGATGTGCTTGTTTAGTCTAATGTCTAATTAGTATTATCCTTTCCATGATTTTTGACAGTGATGATAACAAACTGATTGGACGGTAACTACCAGGTAGAATTTTGTCTTTACCTGGTTTTGGGATGACGTATTCTACGTCAATAATTAAAACCGATTTTGGTCTAGAACTATAAAGGTTTTAAAGAAATCCAACTTTTCTTTAAACGTATTTCCAGATAAAAACTTTCATTTATTGTGTAAATATTTACCTAGCATTTCTCCACAGTTTTTGCGAATAAACTACTGTTTATCTTCTTGTAGTTGACTGAATTGAGTGAAGAGAGCGCTACTAAGGTTATCTCCAGGATTCATTAGGTCCGAACAAAAGATACAAACAGTTTTTGCGTTTAAATCCACTTGGTTTTAACGCAAGAGGAAATGAAAAATACAATCAACAATAGAATTTTATGTAGGTGTTCAAAATGTTGAAGTATCTATTCTCTGTTGTTTCTCGAACATCCTATATCCAGTTACAGGGTGTTCAGTAAACATCACTTCAAACCTCTCCAGTGAAATGCGTTCTCTGTAATATGATACGGAAGCAAATATATGTTATCGTAAACCTAAATTTGAAATTGATGGTCAGAAAAAGTATTCGAAAAATATCCATACATCAGTGGATAGTCGTATATCAAAATTTTAAGATTTATAAGACCCAGAGGAGTTACAATCATATGTACAAATATACCGGGGTTCAGTGATAAATTTGTAGGGGCAGTTAACCAGCACAGAGGAAAGAATAAGCTTGCGCAGTGGTACTCGGTCACAGGTATTTCAAAATGTTTCAATTTTATAACAAGAGAGTTACTTGAAAAAATTCTTAATCTGATAACTAATTTACGATAATTGGAGTTTTAAAACTGAGTTCAGAGCTCTTAAATTAGTCGTTTCCAAGATAGAATTATTTGAAATTTTGAAGAAAAATTAGAATGATTGATGATAGAAAATAAAATAACAGACATCAAAAAAATAAATAATACCTCTTTGGTAATATTGCGTTAAATTAATATATATATTCTATTGAGAACCAGTGGTGGCTCGTGACAATACTGAGTGGCAGGGCCAATCCCCTACCCCCCTATTTTACAAAGTTTTGAACCAGCTCAGCTTGCAGTAATTTATTACCTCGTTTATTACTAATTCAAAAACACCGACACAAAAATTTTAATGTAGACATATTGGAAGTCATTTAAAAATTGATGTGAAGTGTGAATTTTCACACACTTTTGGGCTTCGCAGGTATTTAGTAAGTGAATGATGATTATTTGGGATACCAAAACAAATTTTATGTTAAAATTTTTTTTTGTTAATTTTAATTCGAATGCCTAATACCATTATTTAGGTTTCTAAATATGTGCAGTATTTTTTTTATATAGCAAGGTTCATGAAGATTTTGAAAATTGCGTCTATGGCTTCCATTGGTTATTTTAAGTCATAACTCCGCTCCTCTGATTTCGTGTATTCCATTTCAACAATTTCCACTGGTAATTATTTAATTCCGAGTTTTTCCGAAATTTTGTGACCTTTTATCCTAAATAAGAGTCCGTTTCACTGTAATCTGTTCAGGATCTGACATGTCAAAATTTTAATTTCATTCCATAATGTCTTTTTAAATATTTTAATATAAAACGTGTTGAATTGTCAAGAGACTTAAAAAGCAAGAATTACAAAAGAGAGAAAAAAAAAGAAACCTTTGTTTTTCGTTTATCTTTTGTAATTTTATTTATGGTGGCAGACGTGTTTTTTTTTCGTAGTGGTGTGTGGTTTATCTCGACATTAAGATGATGAAATTGTAAGGGAGCACTGCCATTTGTGGGGCAATAAAAATAAAATAACAATGTTTAGATAATAGAAGAATACAGATAGGATCTAGGTTAATACTACCCAGTCCAACTCTTAAGAGCTTTTCAAAACTACCGCCTTTTTTCAAACAATTACGCAAAATTGTGATGTGGGTGATTCGACATTGTCCAAATAAAATCCACACTTTGATAGTAAATTACTATAATTATTTTTATAAATGCATTTTATAATTTGATAATAAAGAAAAAAAGTGAGAAAAAATTATGCAATTACGCGTTGAATGAATAATGAATTTATTCTTATTCAGTCATTGTTCATATCGTTGAGAAACTGAAGTGTCTTCATCATCCTAGATATCTGTTGATATTGTTGCAAATTCTGCTTCAACAGCCCTAAAAACGATAGATGTTTAAAAAAAAATCCAAACTAGATAATGAGCAAATTAAAGGAATCCAATGGTTATACGCATTAAGGGCGGTAGTTTTATTTGCTGAAGGTCTCAGTTTCGAATCTCATTAAGTCATGGAATTTTCAGCATGAAAAATTAGAATTGTCCTGGCAAGTTGCATTATCAGCAAACTCCATTAACGGGAAAAAACGTGCAGTTCTGATAGTCGGAGGAGCAGTTTGCAGCCCAAAGGGAAGTCGAGAGAGCAGTTTATGGCCCAAATGGAAGTCAAGGGAGCAGTTTATGGCCCAAATGGAAGTTGAGAGTGCAGTTTGCGGCCCAAAAAGAAGTCGAGGGAGCAGTTTATGGCCCAAACGGAAGTCGAAGGAGCAGTTTACGGCCCAAAAGGAAGTACAAGGAGCAGTTTACGGCCCAAAAGGAAGTACAAGGAGCAGTTTACGGCCCAAAAGGAAGTACAAGGAGCAGTTTACGGCCCAAATGGAAGTCGAGGGAGCAGTTTACGGCCCAAATGGAAGTCGAGGTAGCAGTTTATGGCCCAAAAGGAAGTCGTAGGGGCAGTTTACGTCCCAAAAGGAAGCACAAGGAGCAGTTTACGGCCCAAATGGAAGTCGAGGGAGCAGTTTATGGCCCAAAAGGAAGTCGAAGGGGCAGTTTACGGCCCAAAAGGAAGCACACGGAGCAGTTTACGGCCCAAAAGGAAGCTGAGGGAGCAGTTTACAGCCCAAAAGATACACTTTGCCCGTTGGACGTATAACATTTCACTGCATAAATGAAAAATATCTAAAAATAACGTTTCGACAGTAGAATGACAATTGCAGATTTGACAGATTGCTTAATTAAAAAGTCAAATGGCCGATATTTTACAAAAAAAAAATAAATCATTTTTACATTAAACTGTGCTGGTAATGACAAAAACAATAAGTAACATGGAATGTACAAACTGACCAATCTACCATTATGAACATGCTATATATAGGCTTTTCCAAATGTTTAAGCGGAACTACCTGGAATTTTCATTATTGTAAGTGGACATAAGCTCTCCTTTTAAAGTTTGAACTGGGTTTTTGCTAAACAAAAGACTTACTTATACGCTAAAAATTACTAAAATTCAAAATCTAGTTCCCTTTAACGCAAAAACACACTAAAATATACTTGATTGCTCAAAGGCTGTAATTTTTATTACATGCTACTGTCACTGACAACCAATAAATAGAATGCCAACACTCACTTACTGGCAAGAAAAATAAAATGTTAGTACAGATCATATAGGCGGAAAACAATTTTTTCGCCCGTAAACAGTTGCGCCCGTGGTGAGTGTCACGCCCTAGGTACTGCCTATTAGTCCAATACATCTGTTTGAGAAAGTTTCATTCAGATAAATTCTAACATCGCGATGAAAACGGGGAGGTATCTTGCTGAAAATTAAATTTTCAAATTCCAAATGTGTAGAACGATTGATTCCTGAACAGGTTGAGATACCACTAGAATACATTATTTTGACACTGTATATAAGATACCTGGATCTGATACTTAACATAGCACGATGGAGAACTTGTGAAAATACAAGGTAATATTAGAATATTTTTTCTGAAAATTTTGAGTTTTTACTTCGCACTAATTCATCCAGAATTGATTCATTTACAAAAAAATATGTTGAAATAACAGTTTTTAAAATTTAATAAAACGCATTATTGTCATAAGCTTTGATTGTAATTTGCTTTGTTCTTAATGCCTTAACAATACAATTGTTTTAAAATTTTCTTAAATTTTCTTTCCGTTATGTTCTGTTATTCATTGATCTCAAACAAAGGACTCCTACAAGCTCTCTTACAAGCAAGTTCACTTGAAACAAACTAAATATGCGGTTGACATAACAATGTCCTGATGAAACAACTTCAAATGTCCAAACTTGTGTTTCTGTCACTGTTTATGACATGAATAACTGAATCGAAAGGATGTCACCAAAACAAGGAGACGACATAATTATATAACGGGTCAATATTTCAAAAGAATGATTAGATCGAATAATAAATTATTCGTTTACATATACAGTGGAACTTTCATGTATCGAAATCGATGGTTCCATAAAAAAAATTCGATAATAGAAATGAACTTTTTATAAAATGGTTTTATATGGCCGACAATAATTTATGATTTTTAATATTTTCTGTATCTAACAATCCGAAATATCCAACACGTTTTTAGCGTTTTTCCTTTCTTCCAAATGTTGGGCCTATTTATATACAAATTAAGACAAAACCCTCAGCCGGCTTTGCAAATGTAATTCTCGAGTCTCGTCTCAACGCTTCTAATACGATGAACGTGAGAAGAATGGAAATTTAAAATTTCACCAAGTAAACGTCAAAGGCGTGGCGCCACCATACAAAAGGAGCTTAGAAGGATTTTAAGTGAAATACGACCAGTCCGGCCAACTACTCATAACAATGGTTTACTTTTCGTGACCAAATTTTTACCCGGGAAGTGGCAAATGCTGATAACACGATACAAACATAAATTTTAGGGTGTATTACCAGTAAATTTAAGAAACAAAAATATAAAACCATGAGATGCATAAGGGTTTACACCAGTGGTTCTTAACTGTGTCATGTTTTAAGTCGCGGAGCTCTTTTGATTATTAAATATTTATTTACAGCTGTCTTTTGGGATGCCCGAGATGCAATAAACAGTGTCTATTACTCGGACATGCTGATGAACAAAGTTAAGCCAGTAATGAGAAAAAAACGTCTCGGATCTTAAAGAAAAGGCGTGATATTGCTCCACGACAATGCTCTCCCTTATACCGCCAAGCTGACCCCAGAAACTATTGAAAAAAAATGGGTTGGGAGATACTACCTCATCCTCCCTCCAGTCCAGATTTGGCTCCCTCTGATTTTCATTTGTTTGGTCCACTCAAGGAGGCATTACATGGAAAAAAGTTTACCGACAACGAGGAAGTCAAAGAATTTGTGGGAAACTGGCTCAAACAACAAGACAAAGATTTCTTTGCATCAGGTATAAAAAAACTAGTTCATCGTTGGGATAAGTGTATTAATATTCGTGGAGATTATGTTGAGAAATAGTAAAAGTCTAATTTTGTAAAAATACAGTTTTTTTTCTTCATCAATTTGTCTCTTTAATTATTGAATCTCTCTCGTATTATTGAAAATTTTTAAATTTCGTAACTAAAAAACGGCAAAATATAGTCCCGTGGTTTCAGTTCTTCAAATCTATATGTTTGATTAAGGCCCGGTTTTTCCACCTTCAGATAAAGTCCCAGGTAACTATCTGACAGATAAGGTTATTTGTAACTTCATCTGCTGAGTAAATGTCATCCCTTATTTCTATACAAATGTATCTATCGGATAGTTATCTAACGGATAATGAGACACGTATTGGATTCACTGACTGGTATTGACATTTATTCAGCAGATGAAGTTACAAATAACCTTATCTGTCAGATAGTTACCTGGGACTTTAACTGAAGGTGGATAGACCGGGCCTTAGTCTATAAAAATATATTGGGGCTTAAATACATACAATGTAATTTTTTTATGGGCCTCAAAACAAAACCCTTCAAAAATGCCAAAAAAACGAAAAAAGTCTAAGAGGTACACCTTAAAAAAAATCACGTTTTTTGAGAAAACATTTTGGGTCTCGCTTTTTGTTTTAAAGATTCGACTGGTCCTACTATCCCTTTATAAACAGGTAGTCATTTTTAAGTATTAAATACTTCAGGCTCTGTCGTCCCCAGAGCTGATTGCACAATATCGAAAGATAAAAATCCGAAGGAGTTGGGGAGATTCAAACCCGCGTCCCTGTGCTCCGGAGACAACCATCTTACCACGGAGCCACGTGAACTCTCAATCATGAATAAACGTTAAAATTTCCTTTTAACCAGATCTCTTTTACCCGAATTTCTTGATTGTACTTTGTGCTACTTACGGCGTATTTTAAAACTTCTTTTTTGTATTGATTAAAACTTCGCTAAAACGTCTTGCTTAAGTGTTAAACCCTCTAAGCAGTTAATATAGGGGGGTAAATCGGGTAATTTAGGGTTAAGAACAGGTACCTTAACGCACGGTTTAACTTGAAAATTAGCACCTTTAGAATTAGTTCTGGAAGAAATAGTTAACACCGAGTTATCAAGTTAGTTTAGCAAGCCTTTATAGTAGAGTCCTTTTGTGTTAGTTCTTATTATTAAAACTTACAGTTGGAACATATTGATGATGTTCTCAACATCTAGGTGGCAGATAAGAGCAGAGAAGTTATTTTTTTGGCTAACAGCGCTCAATAAAACATGCAGACGAAGTTATTAATCCACAAGTTGTTTTGTTTGCAGAACACTCTTAGCTGATAGTGGCTCTTTTAATATTTCAGCATGGAGAAAATTGCAAGAATTTCCCCGAATGTGAACATATGAAAATTTTATAAAGGTATGTGATATAAGGTATATTACAGAAAGATTAGATTTCCACTGGAATTGTACAAATGCAATTTTGAAATGTTCCAGTTTTCCTTTGGGTTGGAATTCGCATTTTTGTGGTTTATAATATTATTATAAGTTTTGAAAACTGAATTTTAACAGCAGACATTCCAAAGTCTAAATAACTTCGAAAATTTCGAAAAATATATAAAAATAAATTATGCCAGCATGTTTCCGGAAGGAATTACGCTTGCAATCATAGGTTTTATTATACATCTGTTTACAAATATATGTTTGATTTGAATATAACTTCAAAATCGAACTTAAAATGTCAGTTAAATGGTATAGGAGAAACATATTCAAGATATTTGTTGATTATTCACGTATTTTGTTATTAAAAAAAATACTCAAAACATCAGCTGTGGCCACCACAGAACCGACCGCCATCATAAAGTACTTATATAAAATATATTCTAGCAGCAGAGTAAAAATAACTTGGCCTCATATTTTCTAACAGAGATATTATTTATCATGACCATGGAAACGTTACATATAAGTATGAAAAAATTGAGACGAAATTTTACAGAAATTATTCGAAATTTTTCGTTTTATCAAAAAACGTCTCAAATAAATGTTATTAGTTATAGCAAGTTTTGTTCAATAAATTTTTTCGAAATACTTTTGTGTTGTGAAATATTCACAAAAATCTTGAAATCGACACGATTAAACTCCCATTTTTAGTCAACCAATTTTTACCAAAAGTTGATCAACTCGTGCCATTGATGGCAGAAGCTTAAATATGAAGTTTCATAAAAATCCTTTCATCCGAATTTGCTCTGCACGTGTACACAGACCGACGGACGGACAGACATACAGACCAACAGACATCATGCTAAGAATAGTCAAAACGTTATGTAGGGACCTCAATTCGTGGAGATCTATCGAAATCTCGAACTATCATAATCGGTATCATCACAATACCTTCCTTATATATGTTGGCGGTCGGTAAAAAAGGGGACAGTAATTATTGGGGGAAACCAGTGTTAAAATACATTTAAAAAACTACCTCTATTCCTAAGTAAACAGAGACCTTCAATGCAACCGGATAATAGATTTTTAGCTAGAAGTTTAAACCTGCCTTTTTTACTTATTAGGTGTAGAACTTTGCTTCCGCCGTTTCTTTCCGAAATTCGAGGCTTTATTGTAAAAAACTGGTTATGTTAAGCGTTCTGAAATTGCTTGTTGAGTCACTCCCAATGATCGTGCCAATTTTTCTTGACTTTGACACGAGTCTTCATCAAGTAATGCCTCCAATTCTGCATCTTCGAAAACCTTCCTTCTTCCACTATGCCGATCATTGACGTGAAAAATCACCGTTCTTGAAGCGTTGAAACCACTCACGACACGTTCTTTCACTAATAGAGGCCTCACCATAAGTATTTAAAAGCATTTGATGAGCCTCAACCGCAGATTTCTTCATATTGAAGCAGAAAATTAAAACTTCCCGCAAATGACGAGAGGTTGGATTGTTAACTGACATTTTCAATCGAGAATAACTTTATGATGCACACAAATCGATTAATGTTTTTATGGGGTTATGTTGACAGATACCCAAGTTGCATGAGGTCTATGATCTATTTACTTCGACTACTACTTACCGATAAAGCCATCTATAGAAAAACCGCGGAAGCAAAGTTGTACACCTAATATTAAAATAAATTTGTGTCATCAAATTCAGACTTACCATCGAAGAGCTAGTGGATTGGGAACTGGTACGACCGGTACAGCTTCCATCCTGGATAACTCCATGAAGTACCATTGTAGTACCATCGTAGTACCGTCATTCTCTCCGCCAGTACCTGCACACAGTTAAACAATTCCACACGTCAGCCATCTTTGTTTCTTTCGTTTTCAAATCCGGGCACATTTTCGCGCCATTTTATACTTTTTTTTATAGCAGCCATCTTGTATTTGGTTAAACAGTGGTTGTGGAAATGTTTGTACTGTGTGCAGGACATTTTTGGCAGTTAGTTTTGGATGCTCTGTTATATCATATTTTGTGTTTTCTATTCTCTCCTGTTTTATATATATTTTATATATCCTGTTGTGTTGTTTCTTCCTTTGTTTGTATTTTCTCTGTTATGTTTTCATTCTGTTTTCATCATTATACATCACACTCTTCTGTTTTTTATGTTGTATTTCGATTTTATGTTGTTGCTAGAATTTGTATTCGTGGAAAATGTAACAGTAATGTAATAAAATTGTATTAAAAAAATACCACCTGAACATAATAAAATACACTCAAACCATGGCGTGGAATATATGACAGATTCCAAAGAAATCAGTCTTTTCCCTTGAAAATAATTCAGAGATTTATGAGTAAAGTGTCGCGTTTAACCGAGCTCAACAGAACGTACATGCGTAAGTGGAATATAAAAAACACTATATATATAATTTATGAATGATTGATAGGCGTTTAAATCTAGCGCATTGTTAGTAATTTTCCCTAGCTGTACATGACGTATTTAACCATAAACATAGTTACGGATATTGTTTGACATTGAAGTTCTTCTGACATTGACACGTTGTCACGAGCTATTTTTGATTGAAGTTGGCTCTTGCTGAACAAAATTACTAGTTGTCAAAATCTAGTTGAGCTTATACAGGGTATTCCAAACATTCAGGCGGGACTAAATGGGAATTTCGTTCTTTTAGGTTGTCACGAGAAGGGAACTTGCTTGCATTATTTCATTTTTCACGTTTGGTATATGAAATATTAAAATTCCAACAGTAAAACCATGGAAACGAATTACATTTTTAAAAATTTATTACATATTTTGAAGACAAAAAAAATATATAAATGGGAAATTTTTATTAAGAATGACAAAAAATTAAAAGGCAATGAAGATTTTATAATGACAATCAATTTAATCTAGAATTTGCAATGTGAGTATTACAAATCTTAAACAAAATGACCAAAAATCCGAATTAATAGATAAAAATTACTAGATTTAAAAATCTAGTTCCGCCTAAACGTTTGGAATAGCCTATACTAAAGAAAAAGCACGCGCGTATCTCATTATGTATCCAAGGAATTTATTTCCGTTTGAGGAAGAAGTGGTCTTGTTTATGATGAGCAATATATAAGTATTAAATATTTTATTAATTTGCTTTTGTAAATTTTTCCAAGCAGAGCCGCAGTAAGGGGGAGGCGGAGGGGCCCGGGCGAGGGCCCCGGGCGCACTAAGGAAAGGGGCGCTGACGCTAATAAAAAATGTTTTTTTTTTTTTTTTGTAGTGGGCGCAAATTATAATTTTATCCCTAGCGCAAGTTTTCCTTACTGCGGCTCTGTTTCCAAGTGCACCACTGTAAAGTTCTAACCTATAAAATTAATCTAATGAGTAGGAAATTCAAACGCCTATCAATTATTTAAGAACGCTCTGTATAACTTGGCATTTCAAAGGCAATTGTTTGTTCGGGCTTGTGTACGTACTAAAGGTGTGAACGTATCAACGAATTAAAACGAATGCAAACGAGCAACATGGAACGAACCCGATGCATTATTTGCTCATTTTTATTTTTATACAGTGTTTTAAAAAGTGTTTTTTCTGTTCGCTAGATACATATCTGCCTTTAAAGCGTACATTCCATCAATTATGTTTTAAAATCAGCCTACTTAGAAATCTCTTCAACATGCCATGGTAAAAATTTGCAAATAACTACGTGAAAACAGGTGGTATTTTTGAAATGTTTTACAGAAAAAGTGGTTTTGTAACATATAATAAAACAATATAACCAATGCAACGTAAGAAAATCAATAAAAAATCATGCATACAATTTAAAGAAGGATATTTCTCAAACTGGTTGAAAAAAAAGTTAAAAATACGAATACACTTTCTCACAAAAGCAATAAGTGAATACACTTTTTGATACAATACACATTAGATACCACAAACCCGAGTTAAAACCCGAAGAAACTAACCCTAAAAGATATTTAAATCAAAATTCATATTGTGCCTCATCCTCTTTGTCTCATAAAATATGCTCTTACACTGCTGACACATCGATGTAAGTGCTAATAGCTAAAACTATAGCGCGCCAAAATGTTAACAAACCCTCGTTTGGATTCTAAGAAACATAATTGTAATTTAATCAAGTAAAAGCGTGGTTAGAAAGTTCATTTTTAATTGTAATTAGTAATTCGATAAAAGCACACTTTAATGTTGAAGGACCATTCACTCTTCCATAAAAAGTTTTAAAAATGTTTCATTGTCTTTTTCCAAGAGTAAAAAGGAAAAATGTCGACTTTTTAATGCAGATATGTAACAAAGGATTGTGTAAAATAAAATTATATTTCTGTTTCCCTATTCTACTATGATATAGAGCTTTAGAATTAATATTGTTTAAATTTAAAAATAAATTTTCCATGTAGAATTAAAAAAATTCATAAAATACTTTTTCCTAAAAACACCATGATCTACCAAATAGGGAAATAAATTTAAGACCGTAGCTCCGCGGTGGTCAATTCTGACACATAGGTAGAGGGTACTTAATGTTATTGTTACATAGCTGTGAAAGTATGATCGTGACATTACACGAATTCCACTACAATAAGAGCTAAAATTTGATTGAAAGGAACATCAATAAAAAAAATTAATTGCAAGGAAGACAAACATTAGTCTTATACGTTAGTACATGTGACTAACATAATACATACGTTATTTAGTACAAAATTATTCCGTAGAATAGTGTTTTACCTTCAATTTAGTGGGCTTTTTGTGACGTAACGGTCATTTTTGAACAGCCTGTATAATACTGATTAACATGTAGTGTTTGTTAAGTTATAATGCATTATTAATTGTGAGATATTGTGTGTATTTCATTAAAAATGAATGTCTTAAACATGATTTCATATGGTATTTTCATTTTTCAATGTTTTTTCAAAAGTTTCTAGCTGTATCTAGTTACAAATTTTTTTGGCATGTATCTACCAGGTCTACAAGTATGAAATGCGGATTTTTTTCCAACTTGCCGCGCAAACAGAGTGTATAGTTCAAATTTTCAACACATATGGCGTTTTGTTAAGTTATCATAAAGTGTCAAATGCGTATAGGTTATAATTTGAAAAGTGATCATATTTGTGCCAAATAAAGAGCATTCGCGGACAGTACTACTGTTTTGTTTTCATTTGAAAAAAACTGCTGCTAAATCATACCGATTGCTTCGAGAAGCTTATGGTGAATATGCTCCATCGCAAGATACGTGTGAACGATGGTTTAGGCGTTTCAAAAGTGGTGACTTTGATCTTACAGACAAAGAACATGGAAAACCTCCAAAAAATATGAAGATACAAAATTGCAAACATTGCTAAAGGAAGACGATAGTCAATCACAAAAACAACTAGCAGAGCAGTTAGGCGTTAGTCAACAAGCTGTTTCCAATCGCCTACGAGAGATGGGTAAGATCCAGAAAGTCGGCAGATGGATTCCACATGCATTGAATGAGAGGCAGATGGAAAAACGCAAAAACACTTGTGAAATTTTGCTTGCACGATACAAAAGAAAGTCTTTTTTGCATCGTATCATTACTGGCGATGAAAAATGGATTTATTTTGAAAATCCCAAACGTAATAAATCATGGGTGAACCCAGGCTCACCATCCACATCAACTGCAAGACCGAATCGCTTTGGAAAAAAGACAATGCTCTGTACTTGATGGGACCAAAAGGGTGTGGTCTATTATGAATTGTTAAAACCTGGTGAAACAGTTAATACCCAACGCTACCAACAACAACTGATCGAATAGAACCATTCGCTGCTCATAAAACGACCAGAATACGAAAGAAGACAGCACAAGGTAATCTTTCTTCACGATAACGCTCCATCACATAAGGAAAAAGCAGTTTGCAACACATTGGAGCACTCAAGTGGGAAGTGCTACCCCATGTCGCTTACTCACCAGACTTGGCCCCTTCAGATTACCACTTGTTCGCATCGATGGGTCACGCACTTGCCGAACAGCACTTTTGTTCATATGAAAATGTGAAAGAATGGCGAGATGAATGGTTTGCGGGGAAAGGGGAAGAGTTCTACTGGCGAGGTATTCACAAATTGCCTGAAAGATGGGGAAAATGTATAACTTCTAATGGAGCATACTTTGAATAAATAAACTTTTACTGTTCTTTTGAGTTTAATGTGTTTTATTTAAAAAGAAAATCCGCATTTCATACTTGTAGACCTGGTATATCTAGATATATTTTTTCTTCGGTATCTGTATCTGTATCTAGATATTTTTTAAATGTATCTATTACAATACAGCCCAAATATAATTTTTTTTCTTCTTTTTTTTGTAAAAGCACTCAATGATATTTTTATTTGACATACTTTTTCCTATATCTCTTATTTTCCATTGTGTTTTGGAAGCTAGTATAAGCTTTGAAGCTTTTTAATTAAAGCTACAGTTCACGGACGAGGGGGCAAAGGATAAAGAATTTCACAGAGACCACCTGCGTTATAAGGACACGCATCCTTTCAAACAAAACATTAATTGTATAAAGAAAATTTTTACTTTTACAAAATTTTCCATCTGTAAGTAAAGTATCTTTTAAATGTAATCAGTGTAGTTCCGTGTTATTTTTAAAGCATTAGTCGTTTTACATGGATCTTACATCTGAGCTTGATCGCGCGTTAAAGTGTTAAATATACTATCTCGCTAATGTGTCGAGTGATATATGTGGAAGACACATGATGGGAACTGATGATAGTCGCAGGTTATTACCAACATTAAACATGTGTGAAACGCTATTTCTAATTGGATATTTTGATGGGCTCTTCCTTTTAGAACTACTTGTTTAGACAACGTGAAAAATAACGCAAACAAGGACATTAAGAACTGATGCGGAGAAGGATTTTTTTCTAGG
Organism: Liopterus haemorrhoidalis; assembly: GCA_963971575.1. NCBI lineage: Eukaryota > Metazoa > Arthropoda > Insecta > Coleoptera > Dytiscidae > Liopterus > Liopterus haemorrhoidalis. The sequence continues at coordinate 1,053,228 of OZ020620.1, read as the reverse complement.
ATGATTGGGAAACAAGTCTTATCTAAATCATTTCACTTAGGTACGAGGGTTACCTTTTATGTTTTTGCAAACGACCAGTTAGTTAGTTAAATTTTTTGGCGAACAGCAACAAGGGCTATTTGCGCCTAACGCAGACCATCTAAATGACAACTCTACATATTAAAATCAATAAATAAATAAAATCAATAGTAATACGCTTACTCAATAAAAGAAATCTTGCACCAACCAACACAAATAAATAGGATAAAATTACAAACGACCACTATATGGCAATATTGAAATATGTCATTAGTATATTCGTAAAATTTTCCATTTGTTATTGTGAAATCTGTGGCAGCTTATAAATTGACCGAGTAGTTTTACAGTGAGCGTTTAAAAAAAAGTTTGTGAAAAAATGGATACTACTCGTGAAGGGTTTTAGATGATTTTTTACGATTTAAGTAAAGACCTAACTCAACAACAATGCATAGATTCGCTTCATTCAACTTTTGGTAATCAAGCACCATCAGAAAAGACTGTTTACAATTGGTTTGTAGAATTTCGTCGTGGTCGTGCTTCCATCAGTGATGAATCTCGTGAAGGTCGACCAAAATCGGTTGGTATTCAAAAAAACATCGATGCTGTGTGCAAAATGATTGAAGAAGATCAGCATGTGACTTACCGTGAGATAGAGGCATCCTTTGGCATATCGCAGACTGCAATACATTCGATTTTGTATAAATATTTAACTGTGAAAAAGATCTGTTCCCGATGGATTCCGCATAATTTGACCGAAGGTCAAAAAAGGCTAGTGTTGATTGATGTAAGGGAATGCTAAAAAAATTCAACCTAGGCACTGCAAAATCCGTATACAACATGGTTACAGGTGACGAAATTTGGATTTATTCATATGAACCGGAAACTAAGCAACAATCCACTGGATCTTCCATGATGAACCAAAACCCACTTAAGTTCGTTCACGAAGAACATGGAACCATGGAACCCTGGGGTTCCACGAGCGTTTTCTTAAACTTAATACAAATTACTTGGGTATTGGCTTATACCTTTTCCCCCTCGCGTGGTAGGGAAGACCCTTTTTTTCTCATCATTTAGATTTTGGAACTGGGGACCTTTTTTTGCTAATCGCTTGGATTTTGGAAGTAAGGACCTTTGTTTTTTTTTTTGCTCATTACTTGGATTTTGGAAGTAAGGACCTTTTTTTTGCTCATTACTTATATTTTGGAGGTGCAAAATTTAATTAAATAAACTGTATTTCAAAAAAATTTTTTTTTTCAATCTTAAGGTTTACCTCAACTGAAATCTGGTCATCCTGCATAAGTATCAATCTTATGCTATTATTATTATTATTTTTTTTTTTTGGGTTCCACGGAATATTGTAGGTCTGTTAAGGGTTTCACGACTCGAAAAAGTTTGAAAACCACTGCTTTAGAGTATCGGAGAACAGTTAATGCTGAATGGTATATAATTTGTTTGCCAGAAGTCATCAACAAAATCAGAAAAAAAACAACCAAAAACGTCGCATCATTCTTCATCATGGCAATGCAAACTCCCACACAGCACGTCAAACAATTGATTATTTGAAGGAGAAAAACATCGGATTAATGTCTCATTGCCCGTATTCACCTGATTTATCCCCAATGTCAAACAGAATTTGCGTGGACAGCGATTTGTATCATCTCAAAAAGTTGTTGAAGCCTTCGAAAACCATGTTTTTGAGATACCAACTTCAGAGTGGAAAAAATGTTTCGAGAATTGGTTTGAACGCATGCAAAAGTGTATAAATCTTAAAGGCGAATATTTAGAAAACCAATAAAACAGTTTGTTTCAAAAAAAAAATGTTTCTTTCTTAGTTTTTGTAAAAGGTAGCCCTCGTAAGAGAGGTATTTGATTTGTATTTTGTTGTTTTTAAAATATGTACGTTAACATTTTTAGCCGGTGATTCATGTGACATTGTTCGATGTTGCGTTTGACAATGCACTATTTGTGACTTTGTCAGTCATCGCCAGGTATAATTACGTGTCACATAGTCTAAATTAATATAACCTAAACTAAATGCGAGCATCCGTGTCCGAACACAAATAGACACACGACTTACGAGACATCTACGACGCCCGACGTCGGTTTCCTTGCTATTTTATTGGATGAAATAAGCACACCAACCATTTCATTGGTTGGAATTGTTACAAATTTCATACGTAAGGACACGCCCGATTTTCTAAATTCAATTAAGGATTTAACAGGGTTATAAATTTTCAAATCTTAAACAATGTGACCATTTTATTAAGATATAACTTTTAAGATTAACCCAGTGATGGTCTTTTTTTTACTTTTTTTGCCGCAAATGTGAAAATTTTAGACCGTAACTCAAAAGTGACAATATATTTGTGATTTAAGGCTAAAAATGTATAAGTATACCAATTTTCCAAAAAATATCAAAAAAAAAATGCTCCATAAAATTTTGGTCAAAAAAAATTTGACTCCGATTTTAGCCAAAATGTAGTTTTAAGCTAATTTTAGGGTGAGGATTATGAAAAAAATATTTAAAAAATTCATGCTTTCCTAGTTTTTGAGTTAGAACCGATTTGGGTCAGTTTTTTGCCTATAATTCCAAAACTTTTGCCCAAATTTCAAAATGGATCAAATTTTCTTGATCTATGACCAAAAATACATATTTGTACCAATTTTCAATAAAATCGGACACCAAATTTTTTTGCTTAAAAATCACGATTTTCTTAAGGGGTACCCCTTACGATTTTTTCGATTTTTGGCCATTTTCAAGGATTTTGGATTACTGCCCATACAAAACTTAATAATTGATTTATTTAAGCCCAATTTTTTTTTTAAACTAAACTATGTAAGAGAATTTTAAAAATTCAAACCGCAGGTCTATATCCCTAACCATTTTTTAGTTAGGATTTACCAAATTTTCAAAAAATTTAAAAAAAAATTTTAAATTTTCAAAAAAATTTTATGTTTCAAAATTTGGTTACAAGTCAATTAGGATCTCAGGATTTCAAAAATTTCAACCGCAGGTCTTTATTGCATTTCGTTTTTGAGATACGTCCATGCGAAGATGAAAATTTCTATAAATCACGCCATATTAAAATTTGTCATAATTTTAAAATACGGAAAACAAATAAGGTCTCAAATTTTTTCTAGACTAAATAAACTACAAGGAATCAAAAAATTCTATCCTAAGGTCATTTTCTCCCACCGTTTTTGAGTTGTGATTTTTTTAAAAATTAAATATTTTCACAAATAATGTAAATTATGCCATTTAAAAAAAATGTCATAATCTCAAAACGCATTGAACGATTAAAGCCCCAATTTTTTTCTAGACTAAATAAACTACGGAGAATCCAAAATTTTAAACCACAGATCGCTATCTCTAACCGTTTTTGAGTTGTTTAAAAATAATGTAAATTATGTCATTAAAAAACCTCTTTAAAATTTCTTTCTTAAAAATGCGAAGCCTATTTTGAGATGGAAAATAAATATGCAGAACGCTGTAAAAATTCTAAAATAAAACAAGTTAATTTGATGCCACACACTGTTTTGTTTCATATATGCAGCTTAAGCTACAATTTGCCGCATCGTACGCAATTATGCGTCGATTGGTTTACAAGATGGCATCTATAATGCAATTTGCTTATTTACAATTACATAACAGTTTTTTCTACAATTTAAAATATCCTATTAGATAGATAAAAATTCGCTGCAAATTTTGATATATAGATTGTTATTAATTTAATTTCAGATTATTAGTTTTGTATAAGAAACTATTGAGAACTATAGGGTTGTGCGCCGCCTTAATAATAAAAAATCACTGAAAATGAACAAAATTCACAGAAAATGAACAAAAGACCATAAAAAAATGAACAAAAAATCTCAAAAATAATAATATGTAAGCCTTTCGCGGACCATTAAGATTTTTCTAAGGGCCACCAGTGGTTCGCGGACCATCGGATGAGAAGCACTGGCCTAGTCGACTAATTTAAGACCTCTCAACGAAGCTTTAAATATTCCGACCACTTTTTTTAACGCCCAGTATTTTATTTTGCAAGGGAGTATTTTTGTGATTCAATAACATAATATATAATAAGTGGATATAGTTGGCTCAATCTGTATTCTTTTCTCGATTCAATTTTCCTGGTGGGAGATAAACGACAGTAAAAAGGCCGCTCTTCTCGAGTAGCTTTTATAGAGTTATTGATATCTACATATTGCATCATTTGACACATATATTGGGTAGGATCAGATTCTTTATAAGGCTTCTTATTGAACCTCCCGAACTCCCGAATGTGTTATACCAAAAAAACACACCACAATCACAAAATTTCTGTTATTAATATAAAACTAAGATTTAATTAAATTGATTAAATGATATCTTAATTTATTTTCCGGTTTATTTCTGAAACCAAATCGTGAAATAAAAGGCAAAGATATCAAATTGCTTCAATTAATACTAGCCAAGTAATTTTCACAAAGATTTCGGAGTAATTGCTGCTTTTGAGATGAAATCTTCGTACACAGCATCCCTGATGCATGGCCACGATAAATTATTTCAATATTAATTAAATTTCACGATGGATACGGACCTGCACAAGATATTAATGATAATAAATTTCATGTCTTATGTTTGAGCAAGGATACTGTTTATAATTTAAATAAGATTTTACATAAAGTTTGGTTTAACTTTTACCTACGCAGGCGTTTTTATGTCTGATAGAAGCAGTTTTGAACCAGAGGCAAGAAAATGATAAGAAATGTTAATTTTCACATATTTCAGGATTTTGCAGGTATACAGGGTAAGGCAATACCTCGATTATTTCCTTAATAAAAAGAGTTAAAAAAATATTGTAAAAATAAAACTTATTTAGCGCAATGAAGGTCGAACGATAACCGTATTAATTTTTTTTTGCATTTGTTTTGCAAAAGCTATGACAATAAATAACTTTTTTATACTCTGCGTTCACAATAATAACATTGTTACACAGTTTAACAATAGAAGCTATTGTTAAACTGTTTTTGGTGACTTTATTTTGAGAGATTGGCAGTACTACTCGTCTACCTAAAATATTGGGTTGTTAAGTCCGTTCGTTTTTTTTTTTCACCTTTTATTCAATAAAATATACATTCTAAAAAAACTTTTTTTATCAAATTTTCTATCTCTTTGGACAAACGCTCATAATGCCATCTCTCCAGAAGGTTCCGTCTTTGCTCTCGCAAAATCTGTACAGGTGAATTTTGATATCGTCCACAGATGCGAAATTTTTTCCGCTAAAGCAATTTTATAGAAACAAATGGTAGTCGGAGCATATGGTCCAGACATCGCACCATCTGACTACCATTTGTTCTACTTTCTACAAAATTCCCTTAACGGAAAAAATTTCGCATCTGTGGACGATATCAAAATTCACCTCGACAGATTTTGCGAGAGCAAAGACGGAATCTTCTGGACAGATGCGAATTCACGTTCGATCCTACATAATTGGGAGTGAAAAATGCCTCAATCAGTGTGGAAAAAGTGCTTCGAAAATTGGTTCAAACGCATGCAAAAGTGTATTGATCTTTATGGAGAATATTTTGAAAAACAATAAAGCCACTTTTGTTGATACATAATTATTTTTGATCTCATATCCCAAAATATAAAAGGCAACCCTCATAACTCTTTTTATTAAGGAAATAATCGTGGTGAACGTAAGTGTTGCCTGTTCCTGTATATTGAAATGCATTTTAGACAGAACAAGGGGTAAAGATTTCAAAAATTCACTTTATTTAACTGTTTTTGAGATTATATTCCATAACAAATTGGTTCTATATTTCATTGTTTCATCTCTTTTAATAACAAAATATTTGTAGAATGCCGTATCTAAAGAATGTGTACGTTTATATATAGTCGTAGAAATGACGAAATACGGAAACTAATAAAGAAATTCTTGTCCATGGTCTGTCATGTTTGAAATGTCTGTAAACTTGGCACTTTTAGAACTGGGAACGTACCGCTTGTTTTCCGTTTCAAAACTCACAAACATAATCACAAAACAATTTTTAGAACAGTTAGATTTGCACAAAATATGATAACGAAAATTGTAGACGAAAAATGAACCCGTATCCGTGAGGTCCATTGGCAAATGATTTACCACAGAACCACAACACAACCATATCCATAACGTGGTTTCATTTTTACAATCAATTCCGAGGCCATAGGAATCCTACGAAGTGTAGAAATCATCGGTTAAAAAGATCAAAGAAGCTCCAAATACATCATCTATTCAGATTCCCTGAGCGTTCTAACCACTATAGGCAAAATATATATCAGCAATAGAATCATCCAAGAAATACAAGAAAAAATACAAAGCCTACAAGAACAAAACACTAATCAGCTTGGGTTGGGTACACAAATAGGCATAAAAGGCAACAAAAAAACAAATGCCACAGCCAAAGAAGCCACCAGAAAAAACACAATCAATAACTCGACCGTACAAGACTGCAAAGAAATGAAATAAAACGTAAAACCCGAGAACAAGTAGACAACATATTGCAAAAGACACAACAAACTAAGAACAATAAAATCCGACACGAAGAAATGGCCATTCTCGGGAACAAGAAGAGAGCAAATTTCCACTACCAGACTCTACACACAGCTACAAAATGAAGAAAGAAAATCCCCCATTGCGCAATGACTGCAACACAATTATTACAGTACATCTTATTACAGAATGCACCAAATATGACACAATAAGACAGACACACCAAATACCTGACACCCTACAAGAAACACTTAACAACAATAATAATCCTACATAAATTTCTAACAGACACAAAAGTAACAGACAAATATTGACTACCACCAACATACATAATACCCACACAATGAAATATAATCAACCATATCTTATAAAATACAATACCGGGTATTAATAACCCAAGATGTTGATGTACCTTTAACTAATTAATTTTTTTTTTAAATCCACGATATCTGGAGTGTCGACGAGCCAAAGTTCGCAAACTAGTTGAGGCCACAAGCATATCAAATGGCTTAGTGGTTTCAATTTTGCACGAAAAATTGGGTATGAAAAAGATATAGGCAAGATGGGTCACAATGGCGATCTACGATTGCGTTTATTCGCTTTGTTGGCAAAAATGCATGAATTACGCTTCGAACTGTTGTCGTATTCACCAGATTTGGCCCCCAGCGACTTTTTACCGTTTCCAAACATGAAGAAATGGCTCGCCGGAAAAAGATTCATGTCGAACAAGGTAGTCATCGCCGATTAAGGGGGGGGTATGGTCAGAACACCAAATTTTATACCCATTTTCAAGATTTTTTTTTTAGAAAACTGTTAATAGTAAGTTGATTGGGATAATACCTACAGTAAAGAACAACCTTTGAAGAGTATCCAAAAAAAAATTTATTGAAAAATATCGAAAATTAAGCTCGTGACATGAATTTGAAATTTTCGTTCAGGAAAAAGAGTTGATTTGCGGTGAGACACATAACTAATGACTGGATCATCTAAAACAAAAAAAACAAAAATATTTCGTTAGTTTATGAGTTTCTTGAGGTAACGCTGTCGAGTTTTTTCAAATATCTAGATTATTTAATTTTTGGTATAAGTTTGAAGTCAAAAAAATGAAAAAAACGGAAATTTTTTTTTCGAAATTTGTTTTCAGTTGTAAAAAATTCTATAAAAAAAAAAAGCAAGAAAAAAAAATATCTCGACAGCGTTACCTCAAGAAACTCATAAACTAACGAAATATTTTTGGTTTTTTTGTTTTAGATGATCCAGTCATTAGTTATGTGTCTCACCGCAAATCAACTCTTTGTCCTGAACGATTGAATTTCAAATTGGCGACTGAATTTCAAATTCATGTCGCCAGCTTAGTTTTCGATATTTTTCAATAAAATTTTTTTTGGATACTCTTCAAAGGTTGTTCTTTACTGTAGGTATTATCCCAATCAAGTTACTATTAACAGTTTTCTAAAAAAAAATCTTGAAAATGGGTATAAAATTTGGTGTTCTGACCATACCCCCCCCCCCTTAAGATGCCTATTTTAACGCCTTCCGGAATCTTATTTTTTGGACGGCTTCAAAAAGTTAGTGAAACGCTGGGCGAAGTGTATCGAGTTAATAGTAGTCTATGTTATGTTATATATGTCAAGATTATGATTATAACGGAAGTAACAACTTTTATTACAACGAAAGTTTAATCAAATGAAAAGAAAACACAGTCAACGTGTTAAGGCCAATTTTATACTCTGTCAAATTTATAATTCCCAAATTGCTCAAGACTAGAAGATTTGAACATTTCAGAAAGTTGTTTTTTAAATATTAAAAAGTACTTTTTTTTGTGTGAAATTTGGCACGTTTTAAAATTTATAAACAATTTTGAACTTTAGTGTCGTAAAGTGATATAAACATCCCAATTGTGTAAAAGCATTAAATCTAAATATTTAAAATCTGAAAACATACGTCACTCTAAAGTATGAAAGTACAAAAAACTGACACGAGCTCGCGAACATAATAACATGATATGTATATAAGGCCAAACAGTGAGCTGTTGCAAAATTCATTTCTCCTCTGTTTCGGGATATAATGTAGTAAAAGTTTAATAGAAAATTTAATACGAAAACTCACAGAATTTCAAACACAGAAACGTGTTGCTAAAAAGTTATTGAATTAATTTTATAATACGAGAGAGTTGAAAATTGATCTACATTTTATTTATTTTAAATGCTGTACATATATATACGTATACATTGTATACGTGTATAATGTATGCATGTAATATAATAAATGTATACATTCATACTTTATATTAATATTTGAAAAACAAAAATTCACCAGTAAATTTTGGAGATAACGTTGAATCTGTTGGTGAGACATTTTGTTCTTCAATATATATATATTTTAATTACTTACGAAAACTGAGAACCAAAATCTTATTTACGTACCTGCAACAAATAAAAAAATTATTAGTTAAATATATTTGGTATATTAATACAGTATAGTACACAAAAGACACATGACTATGACAATCCTCCGTATGTAAGTTTCCTTGGTATACATGTAGATCCCCATCTAAGATGGGACCAACATACAGAGTTTCTGAGCCGTAAACTAAGGTCTACCATATATCTAATTAGAAAACTAAAACTAGAGGTGAGTATAGATGTGGTTCTAAAAGCTTACTTTTCCCTTTTCCACTCCCAGTTAAGCTATGGTTTATTAATCTGGGGACATTCACCAGCCGCCAAAAGAATCTTTGCCCTACAGCGTAAAGTTGTAAGAATTATTGCTTCTGCTACTTTTCAAGCCGACTGTCGTGATCTTTTTGTAAAACTCAATATAATGTCCCTACCTTCCCTTTTCATCTTTTACTGCGTACTCCATATTCACCAAAATCTAAAAAATTTCCCAACCTGCAGTAATACCCACTTCCATAATACTCGGTTAAAAAACAATATTCGTAGTAACTTCTTACGCCTTAACAAATCGAGGAACTCCATCAATTATTTTTCAATTAAATTTTTTAACCTTATACCTGTGGAAATTAGAGAACTACCACCCAAAAATTTCCACGAAAAAATCAAAGCTATTCTGACTGTAAATCCTATGTATAGCTTTGATGAGTTTGAGAACTTTAGTTTTAAATAACTTATATTTTTATGTAAATGACTGACTAGCAACGTTACCATGTAATAGTATTTAGTCAAAAACATTATTATTATTATTATTATTATTATTATTATAGTACAGATAAGAGAGAAAATGGCCAAATTCCGGAGGGAACAAAAACCGAATACGTTGTGTTTCTTTGTCATCAACTTGGAAGATACTACGCTTGCGCTAAGGTAGAAATGCAAGTATTACGTCCGAACCTCAACGATGTTCAAGAAAAAATATTCATCGTCGAGAATACTGGTCGCAATTGCGAGAATGCGATGGTTGAAGTGCAGGCTGATGGACGCTTTCTCATTTAAAACACAGTAAGAAATCATTTTATGCGTTAACACAGCTAAATCTATATAAGCATTTTTTTTAGGGACAAAAAACGCAAATGAAATAGTTATTAACAGATAATTTTATAAGAATGTAACCGAGATGAAATCATGTTTTGTTTGTAAAGGCAAGTGCCACAAAAAACTGCTCAACGTGCCACTTTGACTCGCTAGCCACCATTGCACCAATGGACCACAAATGTTATCTCTAGAACCTTATAACTCTCTATTAAAAACAAGATATAGAACTTACGTAGCTTATCAAAAGATATGATCCCACCGTTGCGCCACCAAATATTTCTACCCTATAATTTTCATGAACTTACGTTCTAAAAACTAATTAAATTAACTGAGTAATCAATTTTCGTTACAATCTAGATTAGAAATATTGATTTACGTTCATCAATGGTTTTAGCGTGTTAATGTGTGCGTGTGTAACCATCTATTACTATAGTTTAGCACTATTATTAGATAAAAATCTAATAATTCATTAACTTTAAATAAACAGAATACCAGAAAACAAACATTTTCGATTAAGTCGCTTTCGGTTTATATCTGTCCTTCAGTAAATCAACAATATTGGAAAAGGGAAAATACAAAGTAAGAATAGCTGAAATTGACTCATCTTTGTGCTTTGGAAGTAACTACGAAGGCAAGATGGCTCCCAAAATGGAGTTTAGTGAACAGCCAAAGAATAGCTGCTTATAGAATATATCCAACAACGTCGAAACTCGACAACGGTACTTCGCTAGTAGCTAAATAGGTACTATATAGTCCTACGAGAATGAGATCGTTCATGGATATAGAGCCCGATAAACCAGAATATAGCCACGTTGCATTACTTTTTCCTCACCTTGGAAAATGTAAAACTGTAAAACACGTATTTCATGAGCAGCACGCCACCTGCTCTCTACGAAAAAGGACACTTAGGCCCCCCAAAATTGTTGTTTCTCTCTAGATTTCAAAGTTATTAGCGCGTCTAGGCCCCAAAACTTAAGTAATATATAAACTGATAAATCCAAAAATTTTCATTAGTGTTTTAGAGTAACGATTACCAAATAAGGCGAAACATATTAGTTCTTTCCAAACTGACAGCAAAACCTGTTGTGCGGATATTTTTACGGATGCGAATTTATTATTTACAAAAGCTGCGGATGCGGATTATGGTCCGAAAAATACGGTTACTAACTCATAGGTGTTATTACCACTGCATCTCCGAAGTGGCAATCGCTAACAACTGGCTCAACCTTAAGATTGAAGTAGTAACAATTTTCCTACCGTGTCAATATGGGTTTGGAATGATATTCAACAGGCTATAGTGCAGGAATTATACCTTGACGTGTCCGTATACTGGGCTGTCGTATAAAATTTCCATAGAAAATGAGTTTTCGTTCGTTTATATTTATATAAATGCAAGTTCCACAGGGTTGTATCAACATACATATTTTTATTAACTTTGTCACTTGATAAATGACTTCAGCGTGGAAATATTCACATTAAAAGATTAAATCTAAATAATAATATATTTTAATTTCATACGAGAGTTAAAACATTTAAATAATCATTGTTTGTACTGTTTTAATTTATCTTTAAAAGCATTAAAATACTGTATTTTTGGGCACTGCCTTTCGGATTTACTTTTGATTTTAATCCCAACTGTTCAATGAATATAAATAAAGTAAAATGACAAATAACCGAAAGTAGAAAATGTGGACCAGTGCAAACGGTAATTATAATAATAATAATAATATTTATTTCATGCTAGACATCTTACGACGTTTACATTTGACAGTAAATATATGATAAATTCATTGAACAAAAGTAGAAAAACATTTGAAAACATTGAAAAATGAAAATGAAAAACAATATTAAATATGATAGACAAGAGAAAATATATATATAAAATTAACAAAAGTAGAAGAAGAAAAAACAGCTTACATGTTAGGTGTAATTACTGAAATTAATTTTGAAAAATTCCTCCGAATTGTAGAGACAATTCTCAATAAGAATTTTTTTGAGCTTGAACTTAAATAAACTAATTGACAAATTTTTTAAAGAATCTGGTAGGTAGTTACGAAGGTGGCTGCCAAAAAAATACCATTCCTAGATTTAGACAATCTAAGTCTTGGTAGTCTGATGTTGCCAGCAGAGCGAACATTGCAAACATGTCTAGAGGATACGGTTACATATTTGTTCGGGTTTTCTTTAACGTATACCAGACAAACATAAACAAATAAACTATAAAAAGACAAAATGCTGCATCTCCTAAAGAGCTCTCGGCAGTGGTGCCTGTTAGGAACATTATTCAGGATTCTTACAGCACGTTTCTGGAGTAAGAAAATTCTGTTGACAGACGAACTTAAACCCCAGTGAATTATGCCGTAAGTTAAGCACAACTGAAAAGCAGCAAAATAGAACATACGCAGCATATCAAAAGACACAGAAGTTTTCAGTCTGATGAACGCATAGATAACCCTTTTAAGAACGTTTGCCAAATAGTTAATGTGATCATGCAAGTTAATTTGACTATCGATATAAATCCCAAGAAATTTGATTGGCCCCCCGAACTGAATATTAATATCAATATTGCGGTTAAGTGAAAAAATAATGGGTTTTATTATTATTAAGGGAAAATCGGTTTGAAGTGAACCAATTTTTAATTTTCATCGGGTTCCGGTCTCGAGACAATTTTATCTTTTGTTTTTTTTTGCATTTTTATTTTGTTTAAATTACTTTTTCAAAATTCTAGTTATATTTGGGCAAATATTGCATTTAATTTTTAAAAGCGTAAATTTAATAACCAGTGGAAATCGTTAAAATTGAATACACGAAATCAGAGGGGCGGAGTTATGACTTAAAACAACCAATGGAAGCCATAGGCGCAATTTTCAAAATCTTAATGAACCTTGCTATATAAAAAAAAATACTGCACATATTTAGAAACCGAAATAATGGTATTAGGCACTCGAATTAATATTAACAAAAAAATATTTTAACATAAAATTTATTCGACATCCCAAATAAACATCATTCACTTACTAAATACCTGCGAAACCCTGAAATGTGTGAAAATTCACACTTCACATCAATTTTTCAACACTGAAGTTCAAGCTGCTGTTCGCAATTGGATCAACAGTAAACAAAAAAGTTTTTTTCATGGACGGAATGAATTCAGCGTTTGGAGAAATGTTGCACTAAATAGTGATTATGTGGAAAAATTAGTATGTACATTCGTAGTACAATTCATTTTGAGACTGGTTTCATTATTTTGTCTTTTCCTATTCTTATTTTATAGAGTTGGAGACCTTATACATCAACCCGCCTTCGTAGTTTACTGAGAGTTTTAGCACTGGCACTTTAGTAGCACTGAGAATATTTACTAAAGAAGATATTAAGAATTTTAATAAAATTCCAAGTTTTCTATAATCTATGGATGCAGTGAATGCGCCTGAGCGATCTCCCGTTTACTGATGCGTCCGAGATGAGCTACGCTGATAGATGTTTTCAAGAAATGATGAAACGATTTTAAATTGCATAGTATAATAAAGCTAATGCTAATGGATGCCGTTGAACGGACTGACTAACTTTAATGTTCCTATTTACAAATTTATGCTTTTAATTAATGTCCTTTATAATACGCCATTATTCAATTGGGATTATGGAATAATGCACACAAAATATTAAGATAAAATTGAGGACGAAGGGCGAAATACCCCTAAAGCTATCTCGTTACATTGTATTATGACAAAAATTAACAATTTTATTGGCATTGCTCCTTGAAAGAGCTAACCAAAGTGCAAATATAAATGGTGAATATTTAAACCATCTGAGATTTACTCATGATATCGTTTTACTAGAAACTAAATTCAATAGCAAGCATCTAAATTATTTTAAATCGAGCATTACAAATATAAAAATAAAACATTTTTTACCTTTAAACTGATCGTAATATTGTTCAACACGTATTTTATCCCAGCACAGTTTGATCAAAAATAACTATATTTTCACAAAACGTCACAATATATTTAAAATTGTTAATAGTTTTGACAAATGCACTATATTGTCTTAAGTCGGTATATTTGCCATAAATATGATATTCGACCACTTCCGCTAATTGACGAGTCTTCCCGAAATTGGCGTCCTAATGACGAAATAAATATTTTTTTGCATCAAATTTTACTATTTTTTACCATTTTCCCGAACTAAACCAATACACACAACCGAAAATAGACTACTTACGCAAACTTTTTCGATACTTCAATTGTTTAATTCTAAATTTTTTTGGTTTATTTTTGTCAAAAATGACGAGCGATAAAGTGACAGCTAACAATTCACAGCAGCCATCTTGAATACTAAATATTTAAATTAAAAGTAAATTAATAATAATAGCTGCTTTCTTTTTACAAGTTAAAATGCTTGGCTAAGCTAAGAAGTTAGTCAAATGTCTTAGCAAGGGAAAGGAGGGAGGAAAAAAGTTTATCTTAGCCAGTGTCTTATAAATGGAACGCTCTTACAACTTAGATTAACTTAGCTTAGATTTCTTCAGTAAAGTGGTAAATGGAAAGCGCCTATTGTCTTGTAAATTTTTATTTAAAAAACAGAAAATTAATTTTGCAACTTTTAAAATATTTTTGCTGAGTGAAGACGTGAATTATCATGATGAAAAATTATACCTTTACGATTAAATAAATTTTGACGGTTTTCTAAGTTCACGGAACACCAGTGTTTCGCCGAACAAAGGTTAAAAACCACCGAAATAGTAGGTTAAAATATTTAAACGAAAAGAAATTACGTGGATTTAAACCTAGAGGCGTTGGTACAATTCCATTTTACAATTTTACAAAAGCGTATTGTTTTCACTGCCAATAACACGAGAGAAAAAGTGGGAAAATAATCAAACAAAGCACTTGTAATTAGCGGTATTACAAAAAACCAAAGTGGAACGCGAAAAATATAAACTTCCGGAAGATATTTGACGTAAATGTACTAACTAAATATTTCTACAATACCTTTCATCCACGTATGTTTACAATTTTTGTGAAGGCACTTCCGCCATTTAATTTCGCATCGTAAACTGGCAATATGTAGCTATCAACCAAGCGTCTTCTCCTAACTCCTCCTTCCCTGCGAGTTCCCCAATTTACTAGCGCTGTAATTACCCAAGTTTATGTTGCATAAAATTTAATTATGTGGGCTAATGGTGTAGGAGGAGGGTTTGAGGAGGACGAGGGAGGCAAGGTGGTACCCTCAGACAGGTTACCACCTGTTCTACTAAATGATGGATAGTATTTTAATTCAACACCCTCATCGTTGGACATATAACCAGAACATGACACAGATATAGGACACTGATATAATTGAATTAGATTATTGAAATAAGGGTATTTCCTTTGTAGACCGGGAGCTCATGACAGTTTTTGGTCTCCGATTTCATACAGCATGCCTTTTGGAGGAGAGAATATTTACCCTGTGACAACAAAAAAGGGATGGTACTAAACCCCTGCACGCTTTCCGGTCATAGGGAAAATTGCATTTCCACTTAAACACAAAATTTTTGTGCTTTTCTCTGATTTAATATTGCTTGCCCTTTTGTCAAAAGAAAGTTATAACAAATTTAAAGTCTTTTAAATATATGCATGCGATTCGGAGGGTCCCAAAGGGCTCAAACGGTCATGTGATCTTGTAATAAAACAATATGATTTTTCGCGTTTTCATACAGCATGCCTATAATTAAGACTTTAAATTTGTTATAACTTTCTTTTGACAAAAGGGCAAGCAATATTAAATCAGAGAAAAACACAAAAATTTTGTGCAAGTGGAAATGCAATTTTCCCTATGACCGGAAAGCGTGCAGGGGTTTTGTACCATCCCTTTTTTGTTGTCACAGGGTAAATATTCTCTCCTCCAAAAGGCATGCTGTATGAAATCGGAAACCAAAAATGTCATGAGCTCCCGGTCTATCCCGGTTTGAACATCGAGTATAACAATTCTGATTAAGAATTTGGAAATTATTTCTTTAAATGTACTTTGCTAGTAAATTGGTCACGAAATTTAGGTCTTAAGAACTGCCTTTTATGCTTCTTTCACTAAAACCTGTACTATTTGGTCTATTCCCTTGAAGCCGTCAATACAGTAGAAATTGTACCCAAACGGCTGGATCTACAAACTTGAAATTCGGCATGCTTGTACAACTATTTGACCCATATATAGCTAAACTATGAAGTTAAAAAAAAACAAATAAATATTCAACGAAAAAAATAAATATTTTAAAATTTTTTTGAGTGGGCTATCAAATGAAAAGTCTTAATGCGTTGATAAACCAACTAATTTTGACAAAATCAAATTCTTTTCTAGAATTTTCGCTAAAAATGTGCCCAAAAACTTTTATTCTCCACCATGTTTCCCAGAGGGGTTGATTTAAAAATCTCAATAATGTACACTCATGGGAACCGGAAGAGTTCAATAGAAATTTCTGATTAGATTAAATTTTTCAAAATTATCAAATTTTTTGTGCAGTTAAGATTTTTTTAAAATTTATTGTGTGATATCAAAAGAAAGGTCTTAAGACGTAGATTGAAGAAGTTATCTTTATTTTAACACGATTTTTGCCAAAAATATTTATCACTTTTAAGAATGTGTTATTTGATTTAGGCCCGGTTTTTCCACCTTCAGATAAAGTTCCAGGTAACTATCTGACAGATAAGGTTATTTGTAACTTCATCTGCTGAGTAAATGTCATCCCTTCTTTTATACAAATGTATCTATCGGATAGTTATCTAACGGATAATGAGACTGACGTATTGGATTCACTGACTGGTATTGACATTTATTCAGCAGATGAAGTTACAAATAACCTTATCTGTCAGATAGTTACCTGGAACTTTAACTGAAGGTGGAAAGACCGGGCCTTATAAATACCATAAAATAATTATCTCTGTGATACCAATTTTTTTTTTTTAAATCATGCAATTAAGCGAAAATTTGTTGAACAAAAGGTTTGCCGGGGCTGAGATATGATATGCGGAAGAGGTGCCTCAGTTCCGGACGTCTGTCACAGCATCCCCTGGTCTGGAACTTTAAACTTCAAGGAAGAATAGACACACAAATTAACTTGCCAGAAGACTGGAACTTATGAATATAAATTTGTAAAAATAAGAGTCTCAAAAAACAAAAAACGAATAAATTGTGTCAAGTTTGCTGTATCTCATCGTTCACCCATCCAAGCCCTATTTCTGTACTTCGATATTTTGACCATCTAAACTGAATTACATTTGACGCTTTCTGAATTAAAAATTACTAATTTTAATTACATTTGACGCTTTCTGAATAACAATTTACTATCTGAATTACAGTTGGAAAAGGTGTAGAAACCCACTACCCACCAAAATTCATTCTATGCGTCGCGTCACATTCTAAAAATCTACACGTCCACGGTCTTCTTCTTCTTTCTAGCGTTTTCCTGTTAGTGCGGGGTCCGATTTTGGATTTTTGAACGCCAATTTTCCCGATCAAACGCTTTTTCCGGGCGTACATGTGTAACTTTAAGTCATCGTCGTGTTTTGTCATCGTTATTTTGGTCCACTGCGAGAGCGCTTACCATCTGTTGAAAAATTGTGCACAACGAAGGGAACGGTACTAGGTACTGCTAGTCTGACATGTCCAAACCCGCAGTTTTTCCTGAATTGGTGCCTCGTCAATCTATTGTAGGGCTGCCATACGTCCCGGTACACCGGCACATGTCCCGGTTTTGAGGTTTGTGTCCCAGTGTCCCGGTCCAAGAGTCATTTGTCCCGGTCAATTTAAAATTTATGCATATTAAAAAATTATTTTTCGATAATATTGTACATATACATATATACATACTATATATAAATTATATAACAGATTCGAGGTCCGAAATGTTCCGGAGTAATGCCGAGTACCAGTCAGCTAGTGTATAATGTTGATATGCGCACGCAGCACATTGGCAACACCGAAATTCGCAAGGACTTTTTGCCAGTGGGCAACACTGACAGTGATACGTGACACTTTTGGTTTTATTAAATTGAATCGCCCATTAATTTATATTATATTATTTTAGATTTGATAAAGACGCATCCACAAAAGAAACATCAAATTTTTCCAGTCGAACTGAGTGTTCCAAAATGATTCACCATTGATCCCAACGTTTTGCTCTTGGAATACCTATTATCAATCTCTACTTTAATTATTTTTTTTGTCTTTAAATTTTTTAATTTTTTTAAAATATTGTGCAATTTTTTATAATAAAGGTATTATTGTCGATAAAAGTTTTTTTTTAAGTTGTTTTTTTGGGGGGGGGGTCACGGTCGCTAGTCCGACAATTATGGCAGCCCTAATCTATTGTCAAATAACATGATTCAGTGTGTACACGTCCACGGTGATGCCCATTAATTCATTTTTTTTCCATCGTGGTCCCTTTTACTCATTAAACACAGCTTAAAACTTTTTTTTGTCGTAATTTGAAACAAGTTGAACGTAGTGAGTTGGTCGAGATTAGCGCTCAATGTAACCCTTGTTAAGAGCTCTTGTATGTGCAATTTCCTTCTGTTTCACGATTTTATTTTAAAAAAGATTTCAACGATAATTATTTTCTGAATAAAAACCTGAACGACGACCCAGTTTTAAAACAGTCTGATTAAAATAGGAGTGACATTTACGAAGATCAATATTTGTTGCTTTTATCTACTTTTATATTTAATTAAAGTAAAAGAAAAGGTCTAGCAGACACGGAAATTAAAATTGAAATAATTAAAAAAATTATAGTTTTCACTATTTCTTTTTCTCAAATCTAAAATGTTAGATATCTTATATTGAATAGTCGACAGTTAAACTTTATGAAACTCACTTATACTTAAAAGGTTGAAAGAAAACATGTAATCATTGCAACTTTGACAATGGCGTGAGCCGAAACTGCAGTCAGTTAAAATAAAAAATTAGTGAAACAAAAACCATGTTTTCTTTCAACCTCTTAAGTTAGACATCATTTTGGAAATTCGTTTCTTTCTGGCTAGTCCTGTGGATATCTCGTTTCATCAGATAAGCCAAAAGATCCTTGGTGTAAATTGCCGAAGCAAAATAAAAATATTTTCTTTTTTTTTTAATTTAAATTACAAATTAATGCTCAAAATGTTCTCCATTCTCATCCAGGTATTGTTGACATTGTGGAGAAACTGAAGTGCATTCATCACCAAAGATAATTAGTTAGTTAAAATTTTTGGCACACAGCAACAAAGGCTATTTGCACCACCAGGTTTCATCTAAATGACTAGGTTATAATTTACTAAGCATAAATAAAAAAATAAATAAATATACTTCCATACATGTAAAAGTAAAAGAAACCTTGCACGGAAAAAACTGTCAACAATATTTTAGGTGAAAGGTAACGATGCAGGTGCAAAAGTCGCCTCATACAACCCTATGATTGATATGTGTTTCATATTTCCAGATAACGCAGAGTCATCTGAAAGATCTGGTGTAAGCCAAATGGCAACATGACTGAAGAATAAAAAATTTAAAGTTGTGACAAATTAAGAGAGACATTAAACCATGGGGTTTTTCCTCCAGGATAAACCGCAGGGAGGAAACCGACATCACATGCTTAAATTGATGTGAAGTGTGAGTTTTCACACATTCCAGGGTTTTGTAGGAATGATTTTGAAAGAATAACCTACGTGCTTACATCTAGAAACAACTTTTTTTTGTCAAAAACAAATATTTAATTTTTACCGCGGACCACAAAAAATACATGTACAGGCGGCCCTCGACTTTCGCACAAAATTGGTTCCTGAAAGTGTGTGCGAATGTTGAATGTTCGAAAGTAGAGGGATATAAAAAAAAACTTCAAAAATTGTATTTTAAAATATATATGTATTTATTTATCAATAAGAGGAACATATTACATATTTAAAATATACGAGGTCTGTTCAAAAAGTATCGCGAATTTTGTGTTTTATCAAAAATTATTTATTTATTCATGAATATCTATTTTGTCCCCTTCAAAGTAATCCCCACCAGATATTATACACTTGTGCTAACGTTTTTTCCAATCCTCGAAGCACTTGAAAAAATCATTTTTTGTGATCTTGTTCAGCTCCTCCTTCGATGCCGTCTTTATCTCCTCACTCGTAGCGTAGCGTCGTCCTTTGATGGGCCTCTTCAGTTTCAAGAACAAGAAAAAGTCACAGGGGGCCAAATCTGGGGAATACGGTGGCTGCGGCATTATTAGTGTGTTGTTTTTTAACAACACACTAATACTGTTGTGAGAGTTAATTGAATATCACCCTTTTTCTTCTTTTCTTGATACAGAGTTCTATAGCTCTATAATGATTCTGAGAATGAGTGATTGAGCGCGATGTATGAGTGAACGCAACACAATCTTTGACAAAAATCTTTAAAAATGTGCGAAATAGCGAATTGTGCGAAAGTAGAATGTGCGAAAGTCGAGGGCCGCCTCTACTATTAAACAAATTTATTGTATATGTACTCTACATCTACTATTATATTGTACAAGTGTTGGTATATATGTTCTATTCAACTTCTGGTGTATCTTCATTTTTCCGGTAACGCGGAGAGAGGAAAATGAACCGCCGTCTTATCCGGGTGATATTTTTTTAGTGCTTAGACTTAATTTTATTTCGACAGGGGGTACTGACTAATTTTTATTGATAAAAATAATGCATTTTTTCCTCGAAACCGTGTCGAATCAAAGTCACCATTGATCGGCACGGACAGGTTTTATCAGACGATAATTCAAAAATATTCTTAATACAAGACGGCCGGTCCAGAATATCTAAGGCGAGAATCAAAGTGTTAAATGGTAATAATGATTCAGGATAGCTTTTTGGACATGCGAGATAATATTTTGAGGTATCAGAAAACATTTTTCAAAGAATCTGGGCCATTATTGAGCATTTTGAGGCAAAAATATGCTTACAAGGTTTCTCGACAGCTGTCAAAATTTTTGCATTTTAAAATGGGACGAGATTTCACATTTTGAACGTGTTTCTTGACAGAAGAATACTAATTAAGGATTTAAGGTGAATTAACGATAAAGTTTAAGACATTTGCAGGGCGAATTTCCATAAAATAGTGTTAAAAAAAGATTTATATATATTAAAAATTTCAGGGTTAATCAAAGTGTTAAGTGGTGATAATGGTTCAAGATAGCTTTTTTGACGTGCGAGATAATATTTTGAGGCATCAGAAAACATTTTTCAATGAATCTGGGCCATTATTGGATCATTTTGAGGCAAAAATATGCTTACAAGATTTCAAAGGGTGACAGCTGTCAATTTTTTTGCAATTTAAAATGTGACGAGATTTCACTTTTTGAACGTATTTCTTGACAGAAGAAAACTAATTAAGTATTTAAGGTGAATTAACAATAAAACTTAAGACATTTGCAGGGCGAATTTCCATAAAATAGTGTTAAAAAACGATGAGCGACGAGTTTTAACAACGTAGGGGAGAAGACCGGCGTAGCCGGGCTGAGGCCCCTAGTCTATATAATATTTAAGTAGTAAAAAATCACTGAAAATGAACCAAATTCACAGAAAATGGAGAAAAAATCTCAAAAATAATAATTTATAAACCTTACGCGGACCACTGGTTGAGAAACGCTGGTCTAGTATATCTACTATATGCAAAGAGATCACAAAAATTTAACATTGTATTTATTTTATTACGTTCAATAAAAAAAAATAGATACATTTAACACCTTTGATTTTATTTTGTTCACATTTGTGCTTTTCAGTAGTGCATCTCTTCCTTTGTACCCATTAACCATTCCTTCATCCTCTTCAGTGGCATAACATAAAATAATAACTGCTGAATGTTATATCTTAGTTGGCGGTTTGGTTGTAACATTCCCCTTTCGTAGAACATTCGTAGCTGTAGCCGTAGCGTAGAGAGTGTAATTCTGACGAAAATGTAATTCTGAGGATAAGATCACTCTCTGAATTTCTGATCAAGGAACTCGATACGAAAACATGATTTTCAACTGAGTTAGAAAGAAACTCGAATACCTTATTTATTACTTTTAGCGATTTCTTTTAACTCTAATGATCCGTTTGTTTAATACTTAAGGACTTTCAAAGAACGTTATTTTTTATTTTCCCTAAAGAAAAATAATCTGCGGAAAGAGATCTTTTGTAATTGACTTTTAGATGACACTATCATAGTCATTGCACTTTAAGAATTTTTACATACACGATTTTTGACGGAAATTATTTTATAATGGGTGTTTTTTTTAGAGGTATAGAACTTTAAATTGCAATAAAACAACGATGGATTATTCGATTGACATGATTTTTTTTTTATTCGAAAGATAATCTTGTGGCATTACATTTTAAATATGATTTCTGGCATATGACCGCCACGGCTGGCTCGGATGTAGTCCAATCTGGACGTCCAATTTTCGATGACTTTTTCCAACATTTGTGGTCGTATATCGGCAATAACACGGCGAATGTTGTCTTCCAAATGGTCAAGCGTTTGTGGCTTATCCGCATAGACCAATGACTTTACATAGCCCCACAGAAAGTAGTCCAGCGGTGTTAAATCACAAGATCTTGGAGGCCAATTCACAGGTCCAAAACGTGAAATTAGGCGGTCACCAAACGTGTCTTTCAATAAATCGATTGTGGCACGAGCTGTGTGACATGTTGCGCCGTCTTGTTGGAACCACAGCTCCTGGACATCATGGCTGTTCAATTCAGGAATGAAAAAGTTAGTAATCTTGGCTCTATACCGATCACCATTGACAGTAACGTTCTGGCCATCATCGTTTTTGAAGAAGTACGGTAGCTTCTTCTGTACGCACCGTACGGCGTCTCTGGGGATGCGAGTTATCAATAAGAGTAAACGTGGTGCGAAAACGTTCCATGGTTAATCGAATTAACTGCTCTGATGGACGATTTTGTCGACGATAAAATGGACGTAGTGCGCGATACGTATTCCGCACAGAACCATTATTTTCGAAATAAAATTGCACTATTTGCAAGCGTTGTTCAGGCGTGAGTCTATTCATGATGAATTGCCAAACCAAACTGAGAATAAATCACTTGACAGCTGTTAAATCGGTCGCCATCTTGAACAGTAATGCCAACTTAAAGTTCTATACCTCTAAAAAAAACACCCGTTACATACTCAGAACGTTTTGAAGTACGAGCGCAGATACAGCCGTATACAGCAGATACAGACGTAAATACAGCAAAAACTTCTCATAAACTCATTTGGGAGTTATACCAAGTTACCATCTTTATTTTTTCTTCATCTGTATACATATTGAATCATTTTTAAATCAGCAATGAGCAAAAGTATACACACTAATTGTCTATGTTGCATATGAAAAAATGAACACGATTTATATTGCTGTCAAAAACTGTATCCATGGTAATAATATAGTACATGTTGAATTAAAAAATAAATTCCCTGTATATTCAAGTTATCCACTCAACCTCTCAACCCATCCACTCTCATTTCCTGGGTGATACTCTGTTTTTACTCGCAACTTGTTTCTATTTTCTAAAACTATTTAAATTTTAGGGAAAAAAAGTAGCGATAAGCGAGTCTAGGGTTGTGTTATCCGACTGCCACATGCCATTACGGAAGCCAGCTGCGAGGAAATGACCCGAGACATGATATCTACGGAGATGCTACCATCACGACTAACTTCGGCAGATATCGCTAACGATGTCATAACATAACGAGGGTTGATATTTTGGTTTATTTAACCAAAACATATCACAACATTTGACGTATTACAACAATGTCAAAATTAATGGAATGTAAACTTTGTTAAGTAATTAACACCTTAACACAGTGTTTTTATGTTTAAAAAATATCTCAATTTTTTGATATAATTTTTTATAGTCCAGAATCTTCGTTGAAAAACAGTTGATGATTAATGTCATTTGGTACACATGTTCTTTAAGAAAATAAAATACATTTGACCCGCAGCACTTAGCAGTCTTCTTACTTCGAGCAATACATTGTTAGGTCAAGGAATAAAAATCAAAGTATAATAATTTTATTTCAGATTGTTAGTTTTAGTAAGAAAAACGTGTGAGAACACTGGTGTTTTCTCTGTACTGGAGAGGGGGTCATAACCTTTCAGCTCATAAATTTTTGTCGTATTTCTTATTTGTTTCCTTTGAACATTTAGATGTTTTCTTCCCAGTTCATTAGGTTTTCTTCATTAAATATTTTCTTTGTTTCATTTTTTCGCATTTTCCATCATTATAAATTCTGTATAATCATAGTACGCCTGTTCTCTCAATCAAGACTTTGTTATTCAACAGGCTACTTGAAAATCTCGGCTTTTACGATTTTATTAACGTCGTAAATTTAGGGGAAGGGAAAATTTTTAACACGTATTTTTTTGATTTAATACCAGGGTGAGAATTAAAACAGTGCTTCTCAAAAGAAAGTCTCCAGATCGGTATCAGTTCGTAGGAAAATCCAACTGGTTAGTGACAAAAACCATCCAGTCAGCTAAAATTATAAAATACAAACAGAATACCCTTTCTTGTATAAAATTGTTTATAAAATTATAAATTTTAATATCGTGGTGAAAAGTAAACCAAGTCAAATATTGGCAAAGTAGACAAAATCGTATTAAAAGTTCAGGCACTTCTGCTATTTACTTAAAAAATATATATATTACTTTTCCTGCCGACACAAATTTACTCGTATTTTCATACTATTAAAAGTATTTATTAAAATTTGAGGAGTTATATTGGCACACTGTTCGGTAATTCTGTTTTGCAGTTCCTCAATATTGTTAATAGGGGTCTTGTATACATTATTTTTCAGATAAGGGAATATAAAGTAATATAAGACAGTCAAGTCTGGTGTTCTAGGTGGAAATTCTGCATTTGAACGTAAACTAATTATTCGATCGTCAAAAAATTCACGTAATTGATGTTCTCTTGAGCGGTGTGGGCTGTCGCGCCATTCTGTTGGAAGTAGCCTTGCTGGAACTCATCCTCATGAAGCTGATTAATAAGTACAATATTCCGGTATCTCTGAGCAAACAGTTTCGTGGAAAAATATGGGTCCGATAATACGTCTTCGAGACACAGCAATCCAAACAACTTTTAACGGCTTAAGGGGAGTTTTACGAAAAGTATGAAGATTTTGAGCATTCCTTAACCTCATATTTTGTGAATTTATATACTCTGAAAGGGTGAACCACGCCTCGTAAGAAATAAACGTTAAATTTAACAAATCATTATTATTAATTAAATTTTGTTGGAACCAGTGGCAATACACAATTCGCCTATTGTGATCTGCTGGCAGCAACTCATGTAAAGCAAGGATTTTGTATGGGAAAAGCTTTAAATCTTTTTTGACAATACTATGGCAAGTTCCTAATAACAAACCAGTCTCTTGCGAAAGTGTAAGTCCACTACGTATTCTAGTAACTAAAAAACAATTACTTCTTTAAGTAAATTGCACATTTTGCAGGACTACGTAAAAAAATGTACATTTTGCGGGTCCCCGTATTTTTGTGTGGATATTTTACGGCATTAAATGTGGCCGGATATTATCATGCTGTAGAATAACTTTCCTAAATCCGTAAATGATCTTTTTCGTTGAATTCCATCACTCAAACGAATTATAAATTCTTGTCAATATTATTTTTAATATAAATATATTTTTATCTTTTTATATCAATTTATTAAAAGCGTTTCGATATAAACTTTTTCAAAGTTTACACAAGTAAATTAGTAACTTATAAATACGTTCTGAATTTTGCTTTTGTAAAACTTTCAACCATTTGAAAGGAATTAAATAAAAACTTTTCACAAAAAAAAAAGTTTAAAAAAGTTGATGTAATACAAAATACAAAGTGGCAGTTTGATTATGATACGAAACCTTAAGGCTATAAATGCGATGAAGCACCATAAAGGACTACTGTTTATCGATGGTTTGCCGACTTCAATCGTGGCCGTAGTTCGCTTAAGGACGAATTTCGTGAAGGTCGTCCAAAATCGGTTGTTGTTCCGGAAAATATTGATGCTGTGCGTGAACTGATACTGCAAGATCGTTATGTGACTTATCGTGAGATTGAGGTATTCTTGGCCATTAGTGGGACTAGCATACATTCACTATTGCATGAACGTTTGGTCGTCAAAACGATTAGTTCGTGTTGAATCCCAATAATTGGACAATCGCAGTGGAAAAAGCCTTAATCGGAGTGGAAAAAGTGCTTCGAAAATTGGTTCAAACGCATGCAAAAGTGTATAGATATTCATAGAGAATATTTTAAAAAACAATAAAGCCACTTTTGTTGATAAATAATTTGATCTCAAATCCCGAAATATAAAAGATAACCCTGGTAATAACAAAAAGTTAATTCTCAGAACGATCCTTATACCTCGATTCTTTTCAAACAGTGAATATTTCCGCACTATTCTCCTACCTTTATCAAGATTTTGTCCCTCCCCCAAATCTATAAAACATAAATCAAATAATTGGGTAAAAACTACCATCTATAAGGAAGCAATTCTTTTTTGTTTTAAAAGATTTATATAGTTCGATAAAGTCACAAATGAAATAGCATTATAGACTACACGAATATTCAATTATTGAGAAAATCCATTGAAACGAGACCCCGATATTCTACAAAACTTGGGAAAAATGTAACATGAAAACTCAACTAAAATTGAAAAAAGTTTAAGAATGAGAAACTGGTTGGCACTTAGGTATAAGCAAGGAATTTTTGAATTCAATATATTTAGACTTCGCGTGTTCGCGTGTTCTGTCCAATTTGTTCGATGATTAAAATGAGTAGTTTGTGTTCGTAGAGTTATTTGGATCGTATTTTTGTAATAATCGATGTATTAATAACACTGACGTAATTAAAACACTCTTACAATTTTTACAGTTTTGTAGATATAACCAATAATTCCTCATATACGAGGACTGTCTAATAATTTCCCAGACTCCCACAATATTAAATTTTTGAGTTGGAAAAATTGTTATTAGATGGTCCACCTATTGGTTCTTTACACACATGAACTCGATTCTCAGCTGTTAAATTTTTTAACCGACCGCCAATATATATAAGGGAGGTATTGTGATCATACCGATTTTGACATTTCGTGATTTCGATGGATCTCCACGAATTGAGGACCCTACATAACGTTTTGACTATTTTTAGCATGATGTCTGTCGGTCGGTCTGTCTGTCCGTCCGTCTGTCTGTCTGTCTGTCTGTCCGTCCGTCTGTCTGTCGGTCGGTGTACCATGCAGAGCAAATTCGGCTAAAATGACTTCTATGAAACTTCATATTTAAGCTTTTGACATCAATGGCACGAGTTGATCAACTTTTGGTAAAAATCGGTTAACTAGAAATGGGAGTTTCTACTACTCGTGTCGATTTTAAGATTTTTTCGAATATTTCACAACAGAGAAATATTTCGAAAAAAAAATAAAACAAAAATATTTAACAAAAGTTGCTATAAAAACAATAACTAACAACTTTTATTTGAGACATTTTTTGATAAAAAGAAAGAAAAAATTTTTTTCGAAATTTCGAAGTATCTGTTTTTTCATTGTTATATGTGACGTTTCCATAGTCATGATAAATAATATCTATGTTTAAATAATAAAAAATGCTTGTTGATCCACGCCTTAAGAGGTTTCATTTGATATCACTCAAAATTAAAAAAAAAAATATTTATTTTTTCACTAAATACATATTTATTTATATTTATCTCAGGACGTGTTTTTTTGAACACTCAGTATTTTTCCTATATCTGGATCAAAAAGTTGTATAAGCATACCAAATTTCAACTTTCTATGTCAAGCCGTTTTGCTACAATTTCTAGCGCACAGACAGATACATGAGAGACGTTATAAGGGTTTTTTTTTTAGTCATACCTACAAAACCATTGTTTAAGAGGCTAATTTGTTGCTTACCAATGAAATATTGTACAAAAGTGGCAATAAAAAAGCATTTTCTGATAAAAATAGAAAATGTCAATGTCTGTCAACTGTCAATGTCAAATTATAGTATCTATGTCCATGATCAAATGTGTCATGTACAGGTAAATGCCTATCAATCATTAATGAACGCTCTGTACTTCACAATAATTTGTCATTTGACATATTTCATAACTCATTCTACAATTTGCTACTAAAGTATTGCCCGACAACTATCAATGTCAAATTATAGTATCTACGTCCATGATCAAATGTGTCATGTACAGGTAAACGCCTATCAATCATTAATGAACGCTCTGTACTTAACAATAATTTGTCATTTGACATATTTCATAACTCATTCTACAATTTGCTACTAGAAGGAAGAAAAACCAAAGTATTCCATGGCTATTGATATGTTTTTAATTAGTAAATTAAATGTCCACTTAAATAAATGAACGATATTAAGAGAATATTCGTGAATTGGTTACCATTAAGGCGCAACAGAACTGTTTGGACAAATAATGGGGAAGCCTATGTTCAATAGTGGACAATTTCGCCTGCTAGCTACTCCTAGCTGTTTAACTGATCAAAACGTGTCATTAAACTTTTGTTTAAGCACCCTTTTAAGCGATCATAATCAATTTTAATTCAAGTTGTACTGTATTCGTTACACAGTGGCATTTAAATTTCATTTATGTTTCGTAAGAATCGTCGTCTCATCAGTTCTCTTGTCGCACGCAAGGGAACATGGTCGTCCCAACGGGAACTCCTAGGCATTATCCTTCAGGACTGATTCTCCGTTTATTACGTGTTCGTGAGACGTGATAACGTAATAGGATTGCGTTATTATTTCCCGGGGACGCGTTAAGGAACAACGCCTTTCCTGATAACATAGTTTATATATTTTCAACGTACATCATGAAAAACAAAAAGTGTAAATACATTTTAATTACCTCCGTGTTGGTAATACAAATTTAAAGTGCAGTGTTGGGATTTTCTAGATAAAATTATATGAAAAAATACCTACGAGGTGTGTTAATTAACCGGACTGATTTTTTATTCGAATAGAATTACAATTCAATATTGTCTCCCTCAAAATAACTTCTTTGGGAAGCCACACAGCGTGAAGACGGTTTTTCCAATCCTCATAGCAGTGCTGGAACTCGGATACTAGCTTTCTGGTCGGTTACGGACGTTTGAATGTTTTCGAGTGTCCCAAAATGACGACCCTTGAGGTGATTTTTCAATCTTGGGAAGAGGAAAAAGTCACAAGGACTCAAGTCAGGCGAATAAAGAGGCTGAGGAGCCACAGGAATGTTTTTACTGGTCTAAATTTATTGAAATTGCTGTGTGAAGGTTAATTCATTGGTCAAAATCTGATGAACGGTAGTGTGAGTCAAATTCAACTCTTCCCCGACCATTCTGACTGTCAAACTACGATCTGAACGCACAAGATCTCGGATTCTGACATTTTCATCGGTTCTTGAAGATGAAAGCCTTCCGCTGCGTGATTCATCTTCAATCAACTCTCTTCCTTCTGAAAATGTCTCAAACCACCAAAAAACCTGGGTCTTGACAAAACACTGCCTTCGTAGGCCTGCAAAGTTTTGCAAAAGTTTCCGTTGCACTGTGCCCAAGTCTGAATCAAAACATGATAGCACACCGTTGTTCGAAATGAATATCTCTCATTTTTAGAATGCACTAGAAAAAACTATTTGATGAAAAAAATTCGCTAGGGACAACAAAATTACTCTAGCGAGTTCAAACTCGTACTGAAGACGTATCACATGTTCACAATGCATGAAATTGTTTCAATAGGTAGATTACTGTTATGAGTCACTAGACTCACTTGATCACTTGATATTTTACCACAAAAAGACGCTTTTCTCAAAATTTTTAGTTATACACCGTTGAAAATAGTAAATATCACTCAATAAGTCTCTGGTCTGACATATATGGCAACACTGTTGACAGACCCATATGATTTCTGATTAGTACCAACCTTCAAACAATACGTGTGAAAATTTCATACATTCAGACAATTAGTTTAGAGGTTACATTGATTTTAGTGACTCCAGTTTTGTAATTTTCAAAAGAATGGATAAAAAAGAATTTCGTGTGTTGATTAAACATTGTTATTTAATGGGAAAAAATAGTGTTGAAGCCAAACAGTGGCTTGATAAGCGTTATAGAGACTGCACCAGGCAAATCAACTATTACTGATTGGTATGCTGAATTTAAATTAATTAATTAATTTTAATTTTAGAAGCGAATGAATTTAATTTACAATTCATACCTAAACCAAGCTCTCCACTACATTTTGAATGTAAATTGACAGAAGAAATGACAACTTAGTTTTCTATATAAAATAACCACGATATTACTTTTAAATTATTTTAATAACGTGTAAAATCGTTTTTAAGGTATGTATGATTTTTGATTAGTTAATCGAGACAATTTTGCATAAATTCTTCTCAAGTTAAACCAAGACTCATTGTATATTCTCTCCCACAGTTATTCATTCCGTACTAATCTAAAATCTGTCACCGATTAGTTTACGGAACACAGTTTTTGAGAAAGTTTTACTACTGATCACTACCAAAAGTAACAGTGATATAAATTCAAGCTCAATCACAGGCCGGGGGAGTAGCCCCCGGCTCCACGTAGAGGGTGAAGGCTGGCATAGCCGGGCTGAGGCTCCTAGTTTGAACAATATTTTTATTAAGGAAATAATCCAAATAAATATAAATGTTTCCTCATGCTGTATTAACCAGGCGCTGCCACCAAAAAACCAACCATATCCTATTCTAAATATCTTTACCTACTATATTTATAAGTGGCCTCATTTTAAGCTCTCAATCAATGTTTAAATGCACCCTCGATCGTGATGTTTTCCCGTAGCTAATATCAGTAGATTCGAAAGTTTCTGATAAATACGTCTTCGGCAAGTTCGTATCTACCCGTCTCCCTTTTCACCTGTCAAATACATCGTGTGGAGCCACTCCACTACTTCTGCTACTCTTCCAATCCTACTCAATATTAATCTAAGTGCATGTGCACTAGAAACTTACAGCTCAATGGTCCGAACATGATCACATCAACACATAATTGTTTTATCAAATGTTTTCACGAATTAAACATGGGCTATGAACACAGAGATGAGGAAAGGAAATTAAAAATCACAAGAAAGTATCAACAATACAATAAAAATATTAAGTTAAATGCACTGTCAACACTATCATTTAGGGCCTGTTGCATGCTGTTTATACCCTACACCATGGATATCAACAATTAAATATTGGAAAGCTGAATTTAAACGAGGTCGTAAGAGAATTTTTGATGATGAGCGTCTAGGCCATGCAAAAGATGTCACCACGCCAGAAATGATTGATAAAATCCATGGAATGATAATGGACGATCGACGTCAAACTTTCGAAGGAATTCTTGGCGGTGTTCGACCGCGATAAGGACTTTTTGCGCTGTTTCGTAACCGTGGACAAAACATGGATCCATCACAATACACCAGAAACCAAGGAAGAGTCGAAACAGTGGACTGTTCCTGGCTAATCGAAGCCGAAGAAGGCCAAGGTGGGTCTGTCACCCATAAAGTAATGACCACAGTTTTTTAGGATGCGCATGGTATCATTTACATCGACTACCTGGAAAATGGCAAAACAATCATGGACCGATTTGAAGTGAAAGCGGGCGCATTTTGGTGAAGAAAAAAAAAGAGCTGTTACACCAGAACAACGAACCGATCCACAAGTGCACAGTCGCAATGGCAAAACTCAATGAATTACGTTACGAATTGGTTTCTCATCCACCCTATTTGCCAAATTTGGCTCCCTGCGACCATTATTTATTTCCAAACTTGAAGAAATGGCTAGGTGGTAAGAGATTTGGGTCGAATGAGGAGGTCATCGCTGAAAGAAAGACCTATTTAAAGGGCTTCGAGAAATCATATTATTCGGAGGGCATGGAAAAATTGTACGAAGTTCTAAAAGGAGACTATGTTGAGAAATAAATTAAGTTTTGCCGGAAAAGTTGTGTTTTATTGCCTACGCCAATTACATTTGAACCACCCCTCATATCTTGCAAGGTTTTTTCAGTTTATATCCTGTTTTCCTACTTTTACATACTGTACAATATGAAAATGCTAATACCATTGTAAATATTTGCACATTTCATCAATGTACAGTTAATATAACATAAATATTAATTGATCTAAGTGGTTGGTAGTATTGTCAACAACCTCGAGGTAGATTAGTCAGGTGTGCCAACCTGAGAACTAAAGATAAAATCCCTGTGGAGCGATAACTCACACGCATGTATTTGATACATGAATAATGGGCAACTGCTATGAGATGGAGACGGAACTTAATCTCACTAACAGGTGCTCACAATCCTGAATCCTTAAGGATTAATATTGGGATTGAAAAAGGTAATTAAAAATAAAGACAAAAGATGGAGATATCAACTGATTGAAAATCTTTTGAATGGTACCTGTTTCATGTTCGTTATTATATTTTTGTTTTCAAATAAATTTTTCACAATATTTTAAAATTATTTGGTTGATTAATTAAATTCCGGCAATATGTGTTACAGCAACCATGTTAACATTGGAACGTAAAAAACAGTAATCTATTTTCCATTATAATTTTATTATGAACAGGCGGAATACAAATGGCAATGCATTTAATTACATATGAATATTTACATTCGATTGTCAGATCTAAATTCGTTATTTATACATATCATGTTGCGGAACAATAAACTGACTGGTACAACAAAAAAATCACCACAGAATGGACCACCATCACAAAGTATTTCGTCACTAAAAACATTTTCTAACAGAAATTAATATTGAAAAAGATAATATCGTGTTATATAACAGTTTACAATTTCATCCAATCTTTCCACCTTCTTTAGATTAAGGCACAGTGCAACAGAAACTTTTTCAAAATTTCAGCAGGCCTACGGATACAGTGCTTTATCAACGACCCAGGCTTTTTGGTGGTTTGAGACATTTTCAGAAGGAATAGTGTTGATTAAAGATAAATCACGCAG
This sequence comes from Liopterus haemorrhoidalis, assembly GCA_963971575.1. Taxonomy (NCBI): domain Eukaryota; kingdom Metazoa; phylum Arthropoda; class Insecta; order Coleoptera; family Dytiscidae; genus Liopterus; species Liopterus haemorrhoidalis. The sequence continues at coordinate 1,020,201 of OZ020620.1, read as the reverse complement.
CGGATGGCCTTCATCTTCAAGAACCGATGAAAATGTCCACAGAATCCGGGATCTTGTGCGTTCAGATCGTCGGTTGACACTCAGAATGATCGGGGAAGAGTTGAATTTGACTCTACCGCTCGTCAGATTTTGACCAATGAATTGGGGAAAGTAGAAAATTGCGTCTTGTCACACAGCAATTTCAATAGACGAGTTTTTGGCCAGTAAAAACATTCATGTCGCTAATGCTCCTCAGCCTCATTATTCGCCTGACTTGAGTTCTTGTGAATTTTTCCTCTTCCCAAGTGTGTCATTTTGGGACACTCGAAAACATTCAAACGTCTGTAACCGACCAGGTGAAAGTTATTCCAGTATCCGAGTTCCAGCACTGCAATGAGGATTGGAACAACCGTCTCCAGCGCTGTGTGGCTTCCCAAGGAAGTTATTTTGAGGCAGACAATATTGATTTGTAATTCTATTCGAATAAAAAAAAATTAAAAAATCAGTCCGGTTACTTAATTTTACACACCTCGTAAGCATGCAAACATCAAACAAAATGTTCGATTCTTTCAACTAGAAAAGCTGGCCCACGAAATCTGCCACTGTTTAATGGATGCTGGCTCTTAAACCTTTCAATCTGAATTTTTACGGATTATTTTTTTGTTATGTAACTTCTAATTGGTGCCGTGTGAACGTAGCCAGTTGCAGTTGAGGTTTAATCCGCACGTATCAGTCAGCAGGTGTTGCGAATCCAAATTAGCAATATGCTCCTGCAAGCAAATGACTGACATTTCACTACGGGACCAATTTCCATTCCAGCATCAATTAGATTTACATCTAAAAGCCATGAGTATTATTTCAATACTATTAAACATTTTCAATAAAGGTTTATTTCCTCATTTTTTATAATGCGTTTTCTCGATTTCATTTCACAATTTCAAGTATTGTATTATTGATAATGTGGCATGAATGTTCACTGGAAATGCTAATGCAATAAACAGTAATGCTTCTAATAATATACATTTATGGTAATTTAGAACTCGAAATGTTTATACCGAACATTATTAAAATTATCAAAATTGTGCTATTCACTTTTGTTATTTAATTATTAGTTATTACTTTTGTTTGACGTCATTTATAAAACTTTTAATAGTTTAAACTTAAAATATATTTACACTCCCGTCCATAAGTTTAATCGCACCTAGCCTAATAGTAGTTTATATTAGGAAAATAGTCAAAATATCATTGACTTAGGGTCCCAATAAAATATATAAATAATTTTAGGTCTGTTTAATAAAAATTAATTCAAAAAATTACAATTATCTTAAAAATTACACATAAAATCCATAATATAATACGCCAACGTGTGCCTATGCTTGCGTGGGTGCGTGGAAGTTGTCTGAAATCTAAAACCATTGAAGCAAGGTTTCGAAATGTAACGAAATATTCCGAAGCTCACCGAGTTTATATTGACATATAATGCGTAATAATAATAGTTGTTAATTGATTTGTTTACACAAAAATAATATAAATTAAAATTATTAGTAGCAGAAAAATAATTATTTTAAAACATATTTGGTTTAGATCAAAGTATGTAAGAAAAATGTGACTTTCTTTTCTTTATTATTATTTTTTCAATGCTTTATTATTTATTTTATTTCTACGATTAACGTTTTAAATTATCTAACGTTTTAAATTTTCGAAAATGTAAATATTACAGTGAGTAAAACGCGCTTTGGTAAAAATAATTTTTACCAAAAATTACCGAGCGAGTTTGGTCATTCATATCAGCCCCACTAGGTGACAACTTATTTGTGTAAATTTAAAATTAGTTCGAAATATTTAAATGTTTTGATAAAAATTACAAATTGATAGATTCAATAATTGCACCTTTGAAATTGTATGTTATGTTGGTATTAAATGGTAAAAAATTTCATTTTGTTAAAATGTCATTCTATTTGACTTATGTCATAAAGATAAATGATATCTTAGTTATAATGATCATAACCAACAAATCTGTAGGTTTTACAGCGTAAGGAATATTTTGAAATGACAAATATACATTTAAAAGTACTACACTATAAAAGTAGCCAAAATAACCATATCTGGTTTGACCTTACAAATGTGAATATATTAAAGCGGACAAACAATTAAATTTTACTGTGTAATAATTTCTCACGATTTATTTCAAACTTATTTGAGATATAGTGTAAGTACGCTTTTTACCGTGTGTGTATTTTTCCGTGTGCGCGTTTTTCCGTGTGTGTATTTTTTCATGTGCGCTTTTTTCCGTGTGTGTATTAATCCGTGTGCATTTTTTCCGTGTGCGTATTTTTATGTTATATAAGAAATTGGAAAATTTATTTTAATAAATATATTTTAAATTTAACGTCTCAAATCATTTTTAGTTTTAGCATTATAAATGTAATGCACTGAGTGAAAATGAATCGTTTTCCCATCTTAAAAAGTTAATGAATAAATAATTCGGAATAATATTCATTATTTGTCCAGTTTTGAATAATGGGCGAAGAGTTGATTCAATTTGAATTGGATGAAGTAAGGCGTATGGCTAGAGAAAGAAGTCTGTGTCGAGCAAGTTCCACATTAAGGTAATGATGTGTTTGCCAACACAGTTGGCAACTTCACATTTATAATATAGAGGGACCGAAAAGATATAATTTTAGAACAATTTTTTTTTTCTGAATTTTTTATTATGTATAATAACAAAATATAATTTTACTGGTGCACTAGTAAAATTATATTTTGTTATTATACATAATAAAAATTTCAGAAAAAAAAATTGTTCTAAAATTATTTCTTTTAGGTCCCTCTATATTATAAATGTGAAATTAATATAACGAGGCGAAACCGAGTTCTTTTGAGAATAAACATTACCTATAGAGGCGCTGTTGTCGCTTACAAAATGGCGATTGGAATAGGATATTTTTGATATTTGCCATTTGATACACAACAATTCACATTGCAGTTAATTTTCTGTTGCGATTTTAAAGACATTTTATTAAAGTTTTCTTCATTTTAACACATACAAACAATGCAATTAAATGAGCCACATCCAACAAAATCCTATTCCGTTAAGTTCCAAAATATTCCGCTAGGCGTCACTTCAGTTATTGTCAGTTTTCAATAAAACACATGATTAAGACACAAATCCAATAATAAAATTCCTATTACTAATACTTGTAACAATGTAAATTTTTATCTAGTGTAACAAATTATATTTTCAACGTTTAATTGTATTTGTGATAATGTATTGTATTGCAGAATTTAAATGAAACAATTCAATCTAGTTCTACCCACAATTATAACGAATAATCGTGCATAGTGTTCAGTATGCAAGTGAAGCAGTTGACAGATTACATTGCTATTTATATTTTAAAGTGGCAATGTAAGATTTTATGGAGCGGATCGTCATAATGGGTCTGTAAAACATGTAATTTTTACTTTTAGCGCTGACTGATCTAAAGTATGTTTTGTAATTTTACGACTGTTGTTTTTGGATTGCTTCTTTAAGTTGTTTATGTTTTGGGGTCATAATAGATTTGAGATTGTTCTTTCGTTATTATTGAGAATTTGCATTCATGAATAATTTTAAATAAATCGCTGGCGCCTTGACCTCTTCTTATTGATATTAATATTTATATTAATGCAACAGGCGAAACAGCTGCTTTATCGTGTCTTGAATGTTTACAATTCACACTTATGAATTAGTTTGTTTTCGATTAAATTCCAATGATTTACTAACACGAATTTGTATAACATAAAAATAAATTAATTCTACATATTTATTATGTGTTAATATATTGACCCTTCTAAAATATCACTGATAATTTTTAGCTTAACGTGACAGATATTCTAATATATTCTACGGCGGTGTTTTTCAACCTTTTTGTGTACGCGACACATTAGGTGCTTTCGTTTTACGAGAGACATCCAATAATTAAAGAGACAAATTGATGTGAAGTGTGAACTTTCAGACATTTCAGGGTTTCGCAGGTATTTAGCAGGACTTCGAACCGGAACTGAACCGAAAACCGAAATAAACCGATATTTTTGTCGAAACGACAACCAGAGCTGAACCGAAAAAAATCGGTTAATTTCGGTTCAGATAATGTTTATGGGAGTGAACTACAATATAAAATACATTTTATTTAAGATTCTTTTTTAAACTGATGAGTAAAAAAAAAATCCGTTTCTATTATTTCGAGGGGGGGGGTGAACACCCAATTTAGAAAGCGAGGTGTATAACCACTACACCATGAAAGCATACTGGTTTGCTGTGTTACATAACATATTAAATATTTTACATAGTCAAGCAAAAAACAAAAAATGCGTTATTTTCCGAAAACATAATCTGATAAAAAATTCCTGTTGTACCATTCCGGTCCACACCAATGTACATTACTCAGAATTTGTTCAGATTTTTGGTTTAAACCATCTGGGGTACAGGGTGTGGAACAAAAAAAATTTTTTTTGCACAATTTGGCAAAAATCCTGTCAAAATAATTTATTTTGCAAAAATAAAATTTTGATTTTAATCCACGTACTAAGGGCTTTCATTTGATACCCTACTCAGAGTTTTAAAAACTGTCCGTCAATCTGTCTGTCCGTCCATCTGTCTGTGTACACGTGCAGAGCATATTCGGCTAAAAGGATTTTTATGAAACTTCATATTTAAGCTTTTGACATCAATGGTACGAGTTTTGGTAACTTTTGGTAAAAATCGGTTGACTAGAAATGGGAGTTTACTCGTGCCGATCATAAGATTTTTACGAATATTTAAAAAATATATTTAACAAAAGTTGCTATAAAAGCAATAACTAACAACTTTTATTTGAGACATTTTTTGATAAAACGAAAAAAAAATTATTTTTTTTCGAAGTATATATATTTTTTATTTTTTATTTATTTTAGTATTTTTTTTTTTAGTAGTTTTTTTTTTTTATTTAGTAAGTATTTTTTCATACTTATATGTAACGTTTCCATGGTCATGATATATAATACTCTGTTAAAAATTATTAGGCCAAGTTATTTCTTCTCTGCTGCTAGAATGTATTTTATACAAGTACTTTGTGATGGAGGTCGGTCCTGTGGTGGCCACAGCTGATTTTTATTGTTAATTCTTCAATTTTCATATATTTTTCAAACAGTTTTACTTCTCTTTTTTCTCTTTTTTTAAATTCCAAAGTTAATAAATTATTTTATCTCTGCTAATGCCTCCTTCGGCTCAACCCTTATTAAATACCTACAAAACCCTGAAATGTGTAATCACTCACAGTTCACATAATTAATTTCCATATAAACTGTTGATTTTTGCTCGTTGTTAACATGATGTATTAATTGAAAGGATGTGGCGTTTTTTCAAACACGCGACTCCTGTTAATGTGTCAATAGAATTTTTTAACAAGCCACATTACATATTTATCAACGGTCAATATATTTCATGTATTACATTTATGATTTTTGACAAGTCGACAAGCTCGTATTACTTTTCTGCTTGTATTTTTCAGCTATTTAACAATAATGGAATCATTTATATTCTGTGACGCTTTTTATCTAAATATATTCCGAAAAAACACAACCTATTTGTATTTAGATTGAGAAAAATGATATAAAATATTCAATTTGGGGTTGTATTAAATATATAAAAAAAACAAATTTGGTGGTATAGCTTTTATAAATTTTCCTAAATTTGCTTCCATATGTACTTAGAATGTACATAACAATGCAATATAAAATTAATAAATTTATTTACAACTACCTTTCCAGTTTCTCCAATTTTGGTTTCCATGTAGTCCAAACATCAAAATTCACACTATAACACACCTTTTCAAATACTCACTGCACTTTTACCACTTAAAAATAACTAAAAACGCGAGAAAAATTGCGAACACCACTTGTAAAAAGTACGTCATTCAAACTAAAATGGCTACCCTTGATAAAGCTTATTTAGAAATATAGTCATTAAAAATTAAGTAAATAAGGAACAGAATTGCTTAAAATAATTATTGAGTCTAAACACGTACATTAAATATGTTATCAATAATATACAGGTGGCTGAAGTTATTTTACCCAATGCAAAAAATTTTTATTGTTGAAGATAGGATAAAGTTAAATTTGAAAGTTGGTTAATATATAAAAATGTAGGCTTGTTTTTCATTTTTTCAGTCTCATATTTGGTTTTTACACGTTTCATATAATTATAAGACAATAACCGCAAAAAAAATTGTCACTCCGTCTGTGTGTGAATTAAAAAATCCACAACTCAAAAACGGTTAAAGATAACGATCTGCGGTTAGATTTTTTGGATTCTTCGTAGTTTATTTAGTCTAGAAAAAATTTGGGGCTTTAATCGTTAAACGCGTTTTGAGATTACGACAATTTTTTTAATATCATTTACAATATTTGTGAAAATTGTGAAATAAAAAAAGTTCGACTCAAAAACGGTTAGAAGTAGAGACTTGCGGTTAAAATTTTTGGATTCCTCGTAGTTTATATAGTCTAGAAAAAAATTGGGGCTTTAATCATTTAACGCGTATTGAGATTACGAAATTTTTTTTAATGGCATAATTTACATTATTTGTGAAAATTGTGAATTTAAAAAACAATCATAACTCAAAAACGGTTTGAGATAATGACGTGAGATTAGAATTTTTGGATTCCTCGTAGTTTATTTATTCTAGAAAAAATTAGAGGCCTTATTCGTTTTCTGTATTTTAAAATTATGATAAATTTTAATATGGCATGATTTATAGAAATTTTCATCTTCGCATGGACGTATCTCAAAAACCAAATGCGATAAAGACCTGCGGTTGAAATTTTTGAAATCTTAAGGCCCTAACTGACTTGCAACCAAATTTTGAGCAAAAAATTTTTTTTGAAAATTTTAATTTTTTTTTGGAAATTTTTGATATTTTAATTAAATCCTAACTAAAAAATGGTTTCGGATATAGATCTGCGGTTTGAATTTTTAAAATTATCATACATTGTTTAGTCTAAAAAAAAAAATGGGCTTTAATAAACCAATTATTAAGTTTTGTATGGGCAATAATCCAAAACCCTTGAAAATGGCCAAAAATCGAAAAAATCGTAAGGGGTACCCCTTAAGAAAATCGTGATTTTTAAGCAAAATATTTTTGTCTCCGATTTTATTGAAAATTGGTACAAATATGTATTTTTGGTCATAGATCAAGAAAATGTGGTCCATTTTGAAGTTTGGGCAAAACTTTTGGAATTATAGGCAAAAAACTTACCCAAATCGGCCCTAACTCAAAAACTAGGAAAGCAAGAATTTTTTAAATAATTTTTTCACAATCCTCACCCAATAATTAGCTTAAAATTATATTTTGGCTAAAATCGAAGTCAAAAATTTTTTGACCCAAATTTCAAAATTAATTTTTTTTTTTTTTTAATTTTTCTTTGCAAAACTTGTATTCTTATACATTTTTAGCCTTAGATCACAAATATATGATCACTTTTGAGTTGCGGTCTAAAATTTTCACATTCCGGCAAAAAAAAAAACATAGTCCACAAAAAAGCTCAGAGCCGAAAGTTAGGTGAAGCCGAGGCATAATGGGCTCCCGTCGTTTTGGTTGTTAAAGCATGTCCCCATGTTTGGATGCATTCCAAACACGTTCAGTACTTCGCTAGTGTCTTCCGAGAGTGGTTGTATGGCTGAGAGCTGGCGTTTACATTTTGTAAATTGGTGAAACGTGTTTTTTGCTGTGTTGATATATTTTTCACACATATCCAGACGTTGATTGCTCCAGTGCAGAGCATGTGGCAAGTGGGCTCATTGTTCTTGCGCTGGAGAAGATGATAACGATGAGGAATGCACTCACGTGTGTTCATTCTGCGCAAGATTTTAGCTGATTGCCCATTATATCCCGCCCGCGCCCCTTTTGTCCAGACACCGGAGCAAAATGAGCACAAGGAAGCTTTTTTATATCGTCTTTTATTTTTGTATTTTTGCTGTCTGTAATAATTAAACAATAAATTATACGAATAAAAGTATTTCGAAATTTTTTACGATATTCCTTAAGATTTTATTAAAGATAATCCTTAAGGTACCCGTTATGCCCCGAATTCTCCATGTGAAACAAAAAATTCTTTCTTTCAACCTCTTATGTAGAAATCTTTATATTTCGCATATAACAATTAAAATTGGATGTAAAAGAATCTTTTGACTGGTGACAAAATTATGTGTTACAACATTTAAGTAACTTCGTTGGTGGTGAAGATTTATGTGAGAAATTTTGAGCCAAGGTTTTTCATAAGACGTCGAGATGTCTATGACGAAGATGTTTCATCTACAACACATTCAAAAATACAGGTATGTACATACATACAAACACACTCAGACAGAGACACATAGTTAAATGAATATACACATCCACATAGATACGTCCTCACTTACATATAGATACGTCCACGCATACACACAGATGCGTCCACGCATACACATAGATGCGTCCACGCTTACACATAGATACGTACACATATACATACATATATATGCATGTTATGAACGCATATTTAAACGTTAAAATTGGCTGCATCTGCAAAATATTTGTGACTTTGTTTACACGGAGTGTGTCATGTCATGGAAACAAGCCAAGATTTGCCCACCTCTCCTGGCAATCAAATGATGTATTCATGTTTGTACTTCGCATGTACGTTTTTTTGAAAAATAGTCATCGATTCCAAACACAGGACACACTGATTCAATAAATAATAAAAATGTAGAAATAACAAATCATCAACAGACAAAATACGCGGGTTACATTTTATGTTTTTATAAACGACCATTAGATGGCAATATTTTTTATTTTTTAAATTTAAGAGCCTTTGCTGCTATGGCAATTAGCCAGGATAATTTTTATTTGTTAAATATTCCATGCCTGAACGGGATTCGAACCCGAGACCTTAGTAACGCAGACAAATGTGTTACCACTACGCTACGCCGCTCAGCAGATGGCAATATTTACCTTTACAACCTTCCACGAACGACCACTAGATGGCAATATTGAAATGTGTCATTACTATATAAGTAAAATTTTACATTTGTTTATCTGAAATCAGTGGCAAATTATAAACTGACCGAGTAGTTTGACAGTGAGCGTTAAAAAAAAATAAGTTTGTGAAAAAATGGATATTATTCAGAAAGGTTTTCGTTAGAAGATTTTTTACGATTTTAGTAAAGGCCTAACTCAATAACAATGCATAAATTCGTTTCGATCATTTTTGGTAATGAAGAACCATCAGAAAAGACTGTTTACAATTGGTTTGTAGAATTTCGTCGTGGTCGTGCATCCATCAGTGATGAATTTCGTGAAGGTCGACCAAAATCGGTTGTGATTCAAAAAAACATCGATGTTATGCGCAACATTATTTAAGATCGGCATGTGACTTACCGTGAGATAGAGGCATCTTTTAGTATATCGCAAACTGCAATACATTCGATTTTGCATGAAAATTTAGCTGTTAAAATTATCTGTTCCCGATGGATTCTGCATAGTTTAACAGAAGTTCAAAAGGGATCGTGTTGATTGGTGTAAGGGAATACTAAAAACATTCAACCTAGGCACTGCAAAGTCCGTATACAACATCGCTACAGGTGACGAAACCTTATTCATATGAAGTTGGAAACTAAAACGGAAACTAAGCAACAATCCACTGTTTGGGTCTTCCAGGATGAACCGAAACCCACAAAAGTTGTTCGTTCACGAAGAACTTCCAAGAAAATGATTGTTTCTTCGGTTGTACAGGACATGTAGCAACCATTCCTTTAGAGGATCAAAGAACAGTTAACAATAAAAACAGTTTGTACAAAAAAAATTTCTTTTTCTTTCTTAGTTTCTGTAAAAACTTAAAAGGTAGCACTCGTGTTACATTCCCGTCAAATTTTCCAGGCTTAAGACTGGCAGATTTATTTTTTATTTTTATTATTTTCAAAGAATTGAAAGAAGAATAAAAAAGTTGGTTTGAAACTTCGGTAGAACGGAGTACCTATCAATAGATGAAGGAGATATTCATGACGAAAATCCAGAAAAGACAGTACATAAATGGGTGTGAAAATTCAAATATTTTGGATGTACGAACACAAAAAAATGCATCGGTGGAACAAGAAATAAATAGAACAGAATTGGTTTATTGATTATTTTGCCCTAAAGAAAATATGAAAGTGTCACATTATTTTCGTGCAGTGATGGCGCTAACCATTCATAAACCTAATTGCAAATTAAATGGTGCAAGCAGCATTAATTCTGAGGTATGTCACTAATTCTGTATTACTAGCTACTAGAAATTCTGCGTAATGTTATAATTAACCCTAAAAACAAAAATATTTCGGATTTAAGTCGTTTAAACGGAAGTATTAAAATAATTTTAAAACATTTATAAGATGGCGTCTTTGGTCATTATAAGGTGTAAGTTTTAAGACGAACTTTCAATCTGTTGATATATTTTTCACACATATCCAGACGTTGATTGCTCCAGTGCAGAGCATGTGGCAAGTGGGCTCATTGTTCTTGCGCTGGAGAAGATGATAACGATGAGGAATGCACTCACGTGTGTTCATTCTGCGCAAGATTTTAGCTGATTACCCATTATGCCCCGCCCGTGCTCATTCTGGTTCTGGCTGGTCAAAATTCCTTAAGATTTTATTAAAGATAATCCTTATGGTGCCCGTTATTCCCCGGTTCCCCTAAGTATATGTGTTGAACCTTCGGCTAATCCCGTTAACTCTACCTAAGCTAGTGGCCTTGTGTTTGACGTGTATATAACAGGCAATAGTTTCATTCCATCTCGCTTATTAACATAACTGTATCCAAATAAAAAGGTATATTTTACACAATATTGATAATTACAATACTAATTAAATATTCTATTGGTTTTTCCTTCCTAAGCAGTTCTTTTTTGGTATCTTTTATACTCGCAATGGTTAGCTGATTTCTCCATATTTTACGAGATACATTTATAGATATTTTTTGAAGGTTATTCTAGTTCAAATATTTCTGAAGTGCAATGAAAAATGCATGTTTCTTTAGCAATTATTTTTCGTTTAAAACATTGCCAGATAAACTACAGGGACTCACATATTACCCACAAAATCGTTTTTCAACATGAGACATTACAAATAAAAATTTGTAGTTTTTTATTTTTGCAGAGATTTATTTGAGAGTCTTGCGCCAACAGTTGCACTTTAAATAACATATTTTATTACGAGCTTAAACACTGCTATTTATCATTTAAAAGAAAAAAAAAATGAAATAAAAAAAATATTATTTTTATTTATTAAAAAAAAAAGGATGTCTTTGAGGATTTCTTAATCATTTTTTTTTTCTTGGGTACTGTCAGTTGGATTAACTATTGATTATACTAAATTGTTTTTTTTTTTTACTGAAAAACGGTTAGAGATAGCGACCTGAGAATGAAATTTTTAGATTCTCCGTAGTGTATTTAGTCTAGAAAAAAATTGGGACTTTAATCGTTTAATGCGTTTTGAGATTACGACAATTTTTCTAATGGCATAATTTACATTATTTGTGAAAATTGTGAATTAAAAAAAATCACAACTCAAAAACGGTTAGAGATAGCGACCTGCGGCTAAAAGTTTTGGATTCCTCGTAGTTTATTTAGTCTAGAAAAAATTTGGGACTTAAATCATTTGACCCGTTTCGAGGGTACAACTTTTTTTTTAATAACATAATTTACATTATTTGTGAAAATTATGAATTAAAAAAAATCACAACTCAAAAACGGTTAAAGATAGCGCCCTACGGTGACAATTTTTGGATTCCTTGTAGTTTAAGTAGTCTATAAAAAATATGAGACCTTACTCGTTATGCGTATTTTAAAAATATGACAAATTTTAATATGGCGTGATTTACAGAAATTTTCATCTTCGCATGGACGTATCTCAAAAACGAAATGTGATAAAGACCTGCGGTTAAAATTTTTGAATTCTTAAGGCCCTAACTGACTTGTAACCAAATTATGAGCAAAAAAAATTTTGAAAATTTTTCATATTTTTTTTAAATTTTTTGAAAGTTTTGTTAAATTCTAACTAAAAATTGGTTAGGGATAGAAATCTGTGGTTTGAATTTTTTAAAATCTCATACATTGTTTAGTCTAAAAAAAAATTTCGGCCTTAATAAACCATTTATTAAGTTTTGTATGGGCAGTAATCCAAAACCCTTGAAAATGGCCAAAAATCGAAAAAATCGTAAGGGGTACCCCTTAAAAAAATCGTGTTTTTTAAGCAAAAAAAATTGTCTCCGATTTTATTGAAAATTGGTACAAATATGTATTTTTGGTCATAGATCAAGAAAATTTGGTCCATTTTGAAGTTTAGGCAAAAGTTTTAGAATTATAGGCAAAAAATTGACCCAAATCGGCTCTAACTCAAAAACTAGGAAAGCATGAATTTTTTAAATATTTTTTTCGTAACCCTCACCCCAAAATTAGCTTAAAACAATATTTTGGCTAAAATCGGAGTCAAAAAAAGTTGGCCCAAATTTCAATTTTTTTTTAACTTTTTAACGTTTTTTTTTTTTTTCGATTTATAAAATTTTTTCATAGAATTGTATTTATTGGCTTTCCTGTTAAAAATAACCAACCCTTCTTTATTTTTTGGAGGATCCTCCCTACCGCCAAATCAATGATTTCCTTTCGTTTCCCAAACTATTCCATGGATAAATGTGTTTACCATTCATATTGTTAATAACGATATTTAATCACAGCTAAAACCATGATTCAGGAGATAATAATGTGGGCATTAATTGCAATTTTGAATACGCGTCCAACCAATATTTGTAACCAATTCGATTAAAGCAACATTGCAATAATTAATCGTCTAATCGCGGAATTTCATTGAAAAGTATCTTTAAAAATTCAAAACATGCGCCAACACTTGAAACACTTGTGTTAATACCAACATAAAACATTAAAATAACTATTAGATTCATTCACTACGTCATTTAGATCAATAGTTCCCAAACAACATTTTCAAATATTGAGTTATTGTTGGTTAGATGAATTAATTTTACATTTTAGTTAAATTTTTTTCCAGATCAAAAGTATTTTGACGTATTTGACAAATGTTCTTAGTGTTGGTAAAAGTGGAAGATTTTTTAACCAAATCTCAGTTCAAGACAAATAACAAAATATATTTCCACCTCTCTGCTTCATCAATCATTCTACATGCTTCATTTATTCTTTCTCCAAAGCATTTTATCCACATCTCTCACCATTTAATCTACGAAAATAAAATTGTGTTTAAAAAAATTGATGTGAAGTGTGAATTTTCACACATTTCAGGGTTTTGCAGGTATTTAGTAACTGAACGATGATTATTTGGGATGCCAAAACAAATTTTATGTCAAAATATATTTTTATGAATTTTAATTCGAATGCCTAATACCATTATTTGAGTTTCTAAATATATGCAGTATTTTTTTTATATAGCAAAGTTCATTAAGATTTTGAAAATTGCACCTATGGCTTCCATTGGTTGCTTACATCATAAGTCCCGCCCTTTGATTTCGTCAAACAGAATTACATTATAATTTCAACACTTTCCACTGGTTATTAAATTTACGCTTTTAAAAATTAAATGCACTATTTACCAAATATAACTAGAATTTTAACAAAATAATTTAAACAAAATAAAAATGCAAAAAAAAAACAAAAAATAAAATCAACAGGATTCGAACCCTAGTTTGCAAGTTAACTTATATTGTTAAGCGCATGACGAATCCAACCACGCCACGAGAGTTACTGTTGTGAAATGTTACACAACGTATTAAATAGTTAACATATTTTAGTTAAAAACACAAAAAATGCGTTATTTTCCGAAAACATAATCTGATCAAAAATTCCTGTTGTACTATTCCGGTTCACTCCAATGTACATTACTTAGAATTTTTTCAGATTTTTAGTTTAAACCATCTGGGCTACAGGGTGTGGGACAAAATTTTTTTTGCACAATTTTGGCAAAAATCGCATCAAAATAATATATTTTGCAAAAATAAAATTTTGATCGTTAATCCACGTACTAAGGGCTTTCATTTGATACCCTACTCAGATTTTTAAAAAAATATTTTTTTTTTCGATGAGCACATATTTGTTTATATTTTTAGAGGGATATGTTTTTTAGATGTTTTAGTATTTTTCCTATGTGCGGGTCAACGAGTTGTATAAGCATGCCAAATTTCAACTCTCTAGGTTTAGCCGTTTGGCTACAATTTTGACCGAACAGACAGACAGACAGACAGACAGACAGACAGACGACAAAATGACGGTATAAGGGTTTTTTGGTCATACCTACAAAACCCTAAAAACCTATAAATGATCCTTCTACACCAGTGGTGTTCAACCTGTGTCCCGCAGAACCCTGGGATTCCATGTAACGTTTAAATGGGCACCGCAACAAAAAAGAATTATATTCCCATTTAAAAACAGTATTAAATCGAGGAGTTAATTTTGTTTTTACTGGTCAAAATCTTTTCTGTGATCCTCATAATGTCCCCTATTATAAAGATAATTAAACAGATCAGTTGTATAAAACAGAAATAAATTAATTAACCCTAAATCCTTCCTTAGTGTATAAAAGTGACCACCAGAGGGTGAATCTTTGTATAGAAAATCCCCCAGTAAATCAACTAGACAGTAAAAGTAAATGTCCCCACGTCTTGTACCAACATTGTAACATGCCACTGTATAAATTTCTATACAGGGATGCCAACATAACAAAAATACGACATGTCATTTTTGTGGAAAAAGGAAAAATGTTGATGAAAGTTCGAATTGGATTTCAAGGTTTATTGTAGTTCACGGAATTGCTTTCGTATGCAGTTTATGGTTTATAATTTTTTAATTAACTACATAAAAATATTAATTAATGACAAAGTAATGAAAAATAATGTTGATGAGTCTAACAAAATCAACAAAAATATTATCTCTATTGAAACACCAAGGCTTTAACGATATGTATACCAGAGATTATAAATTTCTTATGCAAAACTAACAATCTAAAATATAAAATTAACAGTGAATATTCACCATAAACTTTAAATAACGCGGGTAATTTGTGATAGTAGGGGCGTAAGGATCACCAACAAATGCATAAAACCGGGCACGGCAATCTGTGACTATAACGAGCCCTGTCCACTTTCAGATGGCCCAGCTATGACATTTTCAGTTTCTTTAGAAATTATTAAATAATAAGTAAAAGTAAATGCTGCTTTGTACATTTTTTGACAATATAATCATATTAGAAGCAAAGGGGTCAAAATTTATTCCGTAATATTTAATTTGTGATTATAAAAATAATATTCGTAAAACAAACGTATTTTTTGAGTTCATGTATTCTTTTACTGTATATAATATAGCTATGCGTAGTAGGCGTTGGAAAACAAAGTTTGTTTATTGACTGTGATGTATTAAAAGTGTTAAGTCTAAATAATTTTAAAACATGGGCAGAGGCAAAGCTATTGATAAAAAAATTCGGTTAATCATTGTGAACTTAAAACAGGAAAAACCAATTCCGAAATCGGAAAATTATTAAGTTTGTCAAGATACAGTATTAGAAATATTGTAAAATTTTACAAAACAAGTGGTTCAGTTGCCCCAAAGCCCCAGTACGTGAAGAAAACTACACTGACGGACAATGACAAACGTGCATTGAAAAGAATTATTAAGGATAACAGACGTGCTAACTACAGTTGAGTGTACTGTGGAGCGATGTTGTTGGAAGACGTGTTTCAAGGACTACATGTCATAAGGAAGCTAAAAAATTAGGATTTGGAACCTATAAGGTAATATTTTTTTAATCGGACTCTTAAATGTGTATTTAAAGAAATTTATAAAACTTTCTTAGGCCAAGGAAAAACCATTGTTGACGTCTAAGCAAAAGAAAAACAGGTTGAAATGGGCAAGAGAACATAAAATATGGAATTGTGAAAAGTGGAACAGCGTGCAATGGAGCGATGAGTCTAGGTTTGAAGTCTGTGTAGGAAACAACCGGAGCAGAGTTGTTCGTCAGAAACATGAAGCATATCATCCCGATTGCTTGAAAAGAAAGGTGAAATTTCCAGCATCTGTCATGGTGTGGGGTTCAATGTCTGCAAGAGGTGTAGGAAAACTTCACTTTATCGATGGCATTGTTAACACAGCCAAATATTTAAGTATTTTAGAGGAGTCTCTGTTGCCAACTATGGAACATGCATTAATCTCTGGGGAGGATTTTATTTTACAACAAGATAGAGCCTGCCATACGTCAAAAAATTTATTTTACCCACTTTTATAGTGGGTTTCAAGTAGCTCAGACTTATCCCCCATCGAGACACTTTGGCACGAAATGAAAAAACGATTGCGTATAACACCGGCTAGAACAATTCCAGAATTAAGACTAAAGCTTCAAGAAATATGGGATAATTTTACTCCTTGACAATGCCACGACCTTGTAGATACTATGCCTAGAAGAATTAATGCCGTTATCAAAATGAAAGGTGACGTTACCCAGTGGTAACTTTTGAAATAGGTTTCCAAGTTAATGGCTTTCCAATGGAAATATTATTTTTTGTTGTTTGCTACCCTTTAGTTATGTGTTTTGTTAATTTTATTGAATGTTGTTTCTATTTTGGCTGTATGCTACATCTTTTAGTTATGTATTTTATTAATTTTATTGTATGCTTCTTTTTAGTTGTGTGATTTGTTAATTTTATTGTATGCTGTTTCAACTTTGGTTGTTTGCTACCATTCAGTTATGTGTTTTGTTAATTTTATTGCATGTTGTTTCTATTTTGGCTGTATGCTACATCTTTTAGTTATGTATTTTATTAATTTTATTATATGCTTCTTTTTAGTTGTGTGATTTGTTAATTTTATTGTATGCTGTTTCAATTTTGGTTCCATGTTCTCCTTTAGTTGTGCGTTTTATTAATTGTATTGTACAGTGTGTTTTACTTGTATACTTCTTTTGAACTAAAAATATATGAATGATGTTTTATGAATGGTTTTACTTAAATTTCAAATTTCGTAAGAATATTGCGAAGGTTAGCAATGATGAATCATTATTTTATATTTACGTTTGCCAAACGTGCAAAATTGCATTTAACGTAGAATTTATCAAATTTTAGAAGTCAGGAAATACAGAAATAAATACCAAGTAAGATTTTCTAAAAATATTCTTCCTTTTAATGTTATTAAACTTACGGGCATATTTTTGCGAATAACAAAGTTACTCTCGTTCCTCATCTATTATACTCCACTAGGACATGGTCCACTGCTGTTGCAGACTGTTTTCCTAAAACTTCGTTCGTTAAAAGATCATCCAACGATTGGAATAAATTAAAACATTTTTGAACAAATAAAAATAAAACCGGGAACTGATATAAAAGCGAATCAAAAAAATTAAACATGAATCAATTGTTGCTTCATGAGAAAAATGTTGCCTCGGAACCACTCTAAGAAAAAAAAAATGATTCTGTGCCCTCCCCCCAAGAAAAAATCCTGGATCCACGCTTGGTGCACACTGTGCGGAATAAACGAACCCACCTATTGTTTGGATAACAAAAAAACACAACAATTCCACAGCATCCAACAATTACGTAATAAAATATTTAATATAATTTCAAAATTAATTTAAGCTTCATAATCAGAATGAATGTATCACTCTTGAAGGAGAGTATGTTGATGAAAAAGTCGAATTTCTAAAAAAAAAAAATGTTTCTCTTAGTTAGACCGGCGACTTATTGAAAGACGTGGTAACTATTTTATGAATAAATTGTTTTGTCACATTTTCTGCTTACGTATTTTGTGCGAAATTTTATCAACAATATTTCTGCTAATTTTTTTGTTGAAAGGCGATCTTAAATATTTTTTTTATTTAGAAGTGATAGTGGAAGACAAATTCACTAAATTTGTCAGTTTAATATCAAGATCATATCGTATTTTCGGCGGAATTTCATGCAGTTAATTCACGTCGGCTTGCGCATTTTTTGGACTGTCTCGATCCAGCTCGTTAAGAATATGTCTTGTGACAGTTTTTCACTTAATTGATGTTCTTCAGTTTTGTTTTGTTGGTATTAGTGATCTACTAAAGCCAAGTTTCAAAATAGAAGTAACGTCGCGTGCAAAAGGACAAAAAATGGTAATTTTTTGTTAAAAAATAACAAAAAAATATCGTGACTCTGGAGTGTTGAACTTACAGAATTATAAATATGAAATTATGTTAAAAGACTTGTTGATTTTCTAATAAAATATACTTGGAAAATCACCTATGTTCAACCTTTAGTTAGTTATTTTATTTATTGTACATCGTCCTATTTCTGCAACGATGCTAATCGCCGATGGCAGGGGGCGAGCTCCTACACCTGGATGAGAGGTGAATGATTGTGAAAATGGGAGTAATGTTAGCATATTATACTGTCCATTATTTTCTATCACTTTGGACAAACGCTCAGGCAATTTCATAATGCCATCTCTCCAGAAGGTTCCGTCTTTGCGCTCGAAAAATCTGTACAGGTGAATTTTGATATCGTCCACAGATGCGAAATTTTTTTCTTTAAGGCAATTTTGTAGAAAGCAGAACAAATGGTAGTCGGATGGTGCGATGTCTGGACCATATGCTCCGACTACCATTACACGCTCTCTACAAAATTCCCTTAACGGAGAAAATTTCGCATCTTTGGACGATATCAAAATTCACCTCTACAGATTTTTCGAGAACAAAGAAGGACTCTTCTGGAGAGATGGCATTATGAAATTGCCTGAGCGTTTGTCCAAAGTGATAGAAAATAATGGACATTTGATAATAAAAGTTTCTTTTAGAAAGTATATTTTATTAAACCATAACTTTTGTCTTACTTTTGTTCAGTGTCATATCGTATTCTTCAAGTTTTTTATTCCATATATTTAAGTGTTCTTGTAATTCGTTTCCTCCTTTTGCTATTGTTATTTTGTCTCTTTTGTAATTTCTATTTTGTTAATAAGAGTACTATTTATATCATACAATAGTAAAGTTTCATCGTCTTCTCAATTCTTGTGTTTATCTCCATTTCCTGTTTTCCATCATGTCGTATATCTAATCCTAAGTATCTGAAATTCTTGACCTCTTCTATGTTTATATTCTTTATTTTTATATTTAACTTCATCTGCTCCAATAACCATACCTTTTGTCTTACTTTTGTAGATTGTCATATCGTATTCTTCTAGTTTTATATTCCATATATTTAAGTTTTCTTGTAATTCGTTTCTTACTTTTGCTATTATTATTTTGCCTCTTTTGTAATTTCTGTTTTATTAATAAGAGTACTATTTATATCATAGTAAAGTTTCATTGTCTTCTCAGTTGCGTTTATCTCCATTTCCTGTTTTCCATCATCGCATATCTACTTCTAAGTATCTGAAATTCTTGACCTCTTCTATGTTTATATTTTTTATTTTTATATTTAACTTCATCTGCTCCAATAACCATAACTTTTGTCCTACTTTTCTGCATTGTAATATCGTATTCTTCTAGTTTTTACTCCATATATTAGCTATATAAATAAAAATTATTATTATTATTATATATTTAAGTTTTCTTGTAATTCGTTTCTTCCTTTTGCTATTAATACGACGTCATCTGTAAATACTCCTCCCGATATTTCTATTCTGTATCCTGTATCCAATCCTGAATTTCGACGTTTCTTTCCTCTTTTTTATAATTTCGTCCATTGTTGTTGTAAAGTTGGCCATTCTGAGCATTTTAATCTCAGAGTAAATTCGTACATATAAAACTTGTAACTGCTAATAAACATCGGGTCTAACAAATATCGGTATTAA
This sequence comes from Liopterus haemorrhoidalis, assembly GCA_963971575.1. NCBI lineage: Eukaryota > Metazoa > Arthropoda > Insecta > Coleoptera > Dytiscidae > Liopterus > Liopterus haemorrhoidalis. The sequence goes on along the minus strand of OZ020620.1, from coordinate 1,000,374 downwards.
CATGCTCCCAGTTTAGTATGCATATAAACAAGGTAATTAAAATGCTGTAAATTTTAGAACCAGTGCATCTTTTATATCTAAAGTTAAAAATTATAATACATTTGCCACTATTCAAACTCTCGTAATTTCAAGGATGTCGAAACTTTTGTTTGCAAATGTCTAATCGGGATTATTTTAATCCAATGTACGATGCATTTAGATTAGGACTGTTCAAAACTCTTTAATCTACTTAAATATATTTCTAGAGAATTAGGAAAGTTATTTTGCTATGTATGTTTTTACAAGTTCATTATTAACCTACATATTTAAAGAAACAATCTGTTTATAATTTTAAATTCTTTTCTCCCCGCTCCAATTCTTGAAATTAATTTAAAAAGCTACAAGTTGTAAGAGCATTTAAATTGTAAAAACACTCAGAAATGATTTTTAAACTTTTAAATTATTCAAGTAATTAAAATGAAAAATTGGAACAATTCCAGTATAAAAGTTTTCAAGAATTCAAGAATTATTATTAATTAATACGTTTAATCAGATTACAGCAGATAGTACACGTAGATGAGAATGAAAGAGGACAGTATGGTAGATGGCAATGGAACATTGAAGAACTATCGAACATTGTAACAAGCAAGGATGAAGCCGGAGTCGTGAGTCATGTATGATCTCCACCTTCTTCCTTTTCTCCTTCGTTGCCCTTTTTTTCTCACCCCTCTCCTTCTTTTCTCCTCTTTTTCCCTCCATTTCTCTTCTTTTCCCCCCAGTTCCTGGAAATGAGGAGAAAATAAGAGGAAAGGAGGAGTTTCTCTTCTTTCCTCCTCATTTCCCCTACTTTTCTTTTCCCCCATTTCCCTCACGATCTTTAACTTCCCCTCCTTTTCCCTAATTTTTTTCTAAAATTATCCCCTCTTCTATTGCCTTACTACCACTTTCCAATACCCTCTCTACAACCTCCCCTTCTAACGTTCTCCTACCACTACTACTCCCAAATCACACATTTCTCCTTATAACTCCCTCTTCTTCCATTCTCCCACTACAGCTTCTACTGTTCTCCCACCAGTATCTTCTATCAATCCCCACTCACCCATTTTTCCTTTTAATTCTCCCTTCTTCCATTCCTCCACTACAACTTCTATCATTCCCCCTCTACCACATATTTCTCCCTCCAATACCGTTTCTATCACTCCCCCACTACTACTCTCCTGTCTATCCCCACTCCACTCTTTTGCGTGCTTTTACTCGTTTCTGGTCACACATACACAAAAATTCTTTTAATTTATTCTAAATATTTTATCAACATCTCGTCGATAGATGTTAGAACTATTTTCAAATATTTATTTTAAAATTGACACGAGGAATTAAGACGTAGTTTAGCTCTAACAGTTTGTACTCAAGTTTGTTTTAGTTATGCTAGGTTAGTGACGATGTAATTTATTTTAAATCTAACTTGTTTGTTTCAAAATTTCAACATAGAAATTCCAAGAACAAGTTATTAAACATCAAACATTAAATAATGAAACATTTGCCAGATAATTATAATGTTTTGTAATATTTTTTGGACACCTTATATATGTGATTTTAGGCACACCATATGTGGTTACATTATTTACAATTTAGAATGGCGTGACATGAAGCCGTTGCGATAAATAACGTCTAAAAGGACGCCGGGCGTCTTCGCGTGCCTTTAAGATTAGACGTCACAGGATATGGAGACAGAGAAAACTTTTACACAAAAATAAAATCAAAAAAAACAACATTCAAATCAAAATTTACTGCATTTTTCATTGTTAAGGGCATAGTAAACACCACATTTTACAAGTTTATCATACAAAACTAACACTCTAAATTAATGTACCGTAAATATAATAGAGTAACCAGTGCGGACAGGAATGATTTTTGTTGGTAGTTGATTAATTAAGACACTTTATTCAAATGACATTTCTGTTTAAAGCCATAACCTCAATATTCTAGGTTCTGTACATTACATACATATATATAAATATATTTCAACAATCTCTATATAGCAGGTCTGGGTAAAAGTTCCTGGCGTTTTAGCAGATAGACGGCGCCAATTGCAAATAACTCAGGAAACACAGATCGCAACGACTCCACTAAGCGCTCGTTGGAAAGGTGACAGTTTCAAGCGTTACTTAGAGTGTCTAAACATCAAAATTTGTGCAGTGGTTGGAAAGTTGTTTGCGTTTGAAAATGGAGAAAAGTAATGAAAAATTGTGCTATATTTTGCAATATTATTACGACAAAGGGAAGAACGCTGCTCAGGCTTGTGAAAAAATTTGTGCTGTGTACGGTGAAGGTACTTTATCAAAATCTGCTGCGCGGAAATGGTTTGCCCGCTTTCGTTCTGGTAATTTTAATGTGAAAGATGACTCACGCTCTGGTCGTCAAATCAGTGAAAAAACTGATGAAATTCTTGAAACAGTCCAGCAAGATATGTATATCAGCAGTGTGGATATTGATTGGTACGGAGCTAGGCATTGACCACAAAACTGTTTTGAACCATTTAAGGAAAGCTGGCTACAAAAAGAAGCTCGATATATGGGTTCCTCATGAGTTCAACGCGAAAAACATGATTAACATCTGCGATGCGCTGCTGAAACGCAGTGAAATCGAGGCATTTCTGAAAAGTGTCATAACCGATGAAAATAGATCATGTACGACAATCGGAAGCGTAAAAAATCGTGGACAAGGGATGGTGAGCCATCACAAGTGTTCGCGAAGCGAGGATTGACGCCGAACAAGGTGATGCTGTGTGTGTGGTGGGACTGGAAGGGAATCGTCCACCATGAGCTACTTCCAGTTGGTCAGACGATTGATTCTCAACTCTACTGTGGACAACTAGAGAGATTACGCCAGGCAATTAAAAGAGAACGGCCCGAATAAAATAATAAAAAATGTGTTGTCATGACAACGCAAGACCACACACTTCTATGATGACCCGTCAAAAATTGCGAGAGCTTGGTTGGGAAATTTTGTTGCATCCACCGTATAGTCCAGACGTAGCACTTTCTGACTATCATTCCGATCTCTGTAGAATTCTCTCAATGGAATTAAGCTGGTTTCAAAAGAAGCCTGTGAAAATCACTTGATTCAGTTTTTCAACCAGAAACCAAAGAAATTCTTCACCGATGGCATCATGGCTCCACCCGAAAAATGGAGAAACGTTGTCGATAATAATGGAGCATATTTGGTTTAAATAAATTCATTTTCACACTATAACAAAACCAGTTGAATTTTACTAAAAAATCAAAAAACGCCACGCTTTTTCCCAGACCTGATCGTTTAACCGATTTAGACCAAATTTTGCACAGTTACTCTTTAAGACCCTGCGGAACCAATGTTGCAAAAAAAATAATAAGTTTTTAAATGATGTACATGGATTTAGGGCCTATGGACGGAAATAAGATGGAAAAAATCTTGGACGTCTCCTAGTATGTAATATATTTGCGTATATACGTCCCCTAAAACTTCTTTGCGCTATTAATTAACTCTGTAAAAATATTGTTACGGTGCTGGTTAACGATATTTTAATATTAAAAACGGGTTGAAGATAATAAAGTAAAATGGTACATTAAAATAAATTTCATATAATTTAACTGGAACAACACGTCCTATAATAAAAATTTTACAATTTTCTGTATAATTTACGACACTTCATACTTCTATACGTTTTCTTAATTAACATTATTATGGGGGAGGGGGTTAAAATTCTTTTAATAACTAATGAGAAAAGGTAAAAACACACCTGTATGAAAAGAGGATGGTAAAAATTCATACGCACTAATCTGGAATTTTTTTCTATCGTCCGAATTCAATTTTAAACACATATTTGTACAGCTTCACAAAAGCCTTTTAAATGTTAATTATCTTTTAATTTATTTAAACAAGTTTTTTTACGTAAAGTCGTTACGGGTTTGCAGTGAAAAAGGCACGTACAACATATCCTTTTACAATTAGTTCGCCAAACATTTTAAAACTGGATTAAATTAGTTTATTTTTAAAATAACAGTGAATAATTTATTTAAATCCAATTAAAATAAAGGTGAAATTCGAGGACACAAGTACTTGTGCCAGTACAGAATCCAAAAGACAAATCATGGAATGAAATTACACCAGTTCACTTGTCCAAAAGAAATTCAAAACGCAAGCATCAGCGGGAAAAGTCATGTTGCCCGTCTTTTGGGATATGCCGAGGTGTCGTCTTTTGTGATTATTTGGAAGATCAGCGTACAATAAACAGTGCCTACTACTCAGAAATGCTGATGAACAAAGTAAAGCCAGAGAGAAAAACGTCGCGGATCTCAAAGAAAAGGCGTGATATTGCTCCACAACAATGCTCGCCCTCAGACCGCCAAGCTGACCCAAGAAACCATTGAAAAAATAGATTAGGAGATACTACCTCATCCTCCCTACAGTCCAGATTTGGCTCCTTCCGATTTTCATTTGTTTGGTCCACTCAAGGAAGCATTATGTAGAAAAAAGTTCAGCAACAACGAGGAAGTCAAAGAATTTGTGGGAAACTGGCTCAAACAACAAGACAAAGATTTCTTTGCATCAGCTATAAAAACACTAGTTCATCGTTGGGACAAGTGTATTAATATTCGTGGGGATTATGTTGAGAAGTAGTAAAAGTCTCATTTTGTAAAAATATATAGTTTTTTTTCTACATCGATTTGTCTCTTTAATTATTGAATGTCCCTAGTACAATTGACATAATTGTTGCGTTATCCCGCAGTGTTGCCACCCTGTGCATTATTTATGAAATAATCCTTGTACCTTTCACAAAAACAAAAAAGTCCAATCTTCTTCTTTGCGACTCCTCTCATCTGCTAAGTCTTCCTTCTGACTAATTGTCTAATTTCCCTCCCAAATCTTCATTTCTATTCCTCTTTCATTCTCTTAATTTATCAGCTTATCTGTCTTTCCCTTTGCACGATCTAAATATAATTTTTTGTGGCATTTTCCAGTCTGTTATCTAAGTAAATCCCGGTATTAAAGTAGCTTAACAAAGTTGTAAAGAACAATTTCCACTAAAACATCTATCGGAAGTTTTAGCAGATAGGTAATAATTTCTGTTTAGCGTAATGAAACGTTATGCTTTCCTCGTAACTTTCCTGTAATGCGGTTTGCTTCAAATCAGGAGATTTTACGTTTTGATATTTTAAATATAGTATCTTAAGATTTTAAAAACTCTGTTAAGATCATTCAAAAACATATTTATTAAAATAAAAAGGTCTTCATTGCATTTCGTTTTTGAGATACGTCCATGCGAAGATGAAAATTTCTATAAATCACGCCATATTATAATCTGTCATAATTTTAAAATACGCAAAACGAATAAGGCCTCATATTTTTTCTAGACTAAATAAACTAAGAAGAATCCAAAAATTCTAACCGCAGGTTGCTATCTCTAACCGTTTTTGAGTTATGCCTATTCACAATTTTCACAAATGTAAATTTTTTCGATATTTGGCCATTTTCAACGGTTTTGATTAAGACCTTGCAAAACTTACAATATTTGGGAGATTAGGATACCAATTTTTTTCAAGATTAAACAAAGTGTGAAGAATCCAAAAATTTAAACCACAGGCCTCTATCTCTTACAGTTTTTCATAAACAAATTTTACAAAAAATTTTTTTTTGTGTTTTATTTGAAAATGTGCCATTAGGGCATTTCAGACCTTAGGATTTCAAAAATTCAAACCGCAGGTCTCTATCTCTTACCGTTTTTGAGATATATGTTTTTTTCTGTGGATAAAATTTTCAAAATTTTAAATGTTGTATCATGACACATAAAAAAAGTTGTGTGCTGGCAATTAACTCCTCAATTTTTTTCAAAACTTAATAATGTGTGAAGAATCCAAAAATTCAAACCGCAGGTCTCTATCTCTTGCCGTTTTTAAGATAAATATTTTTTTCTGCGAACAATAATTTCAAAATTTTGATTGTCTTCCAGGATCTTTTTAAATAAATATTTTTAAAGAGATAGGCCAGTCGAAACGTTTTCAAAAATTGTAATGTTTTCCAGGGTCTTTTCAAATTAATATTTTTAAAAGGATAGGCCGAAACGTCAAGTTGTTTTCATATAGTCTTCCTTATAATTACCCTATCCACACTCACTTATTTAGTCGTTGTGGACCTATTAAATTTTTTCCTTGACGAAAATAAATGTATATAGAATATTTAGATAGTTAAAAAGTGTGCGAAGGTATGCCGGGAGATGTGATCATTACTCAGAGATGACAGATTTACTTGAGACTGTCTGCTTTGGTATCATTAACGGCCCAATTAGTTTGTGATGCAAAGTTTTTGTCAACCGACGCGGTCCGCGAACACTAAATAAATCATTTTCTTCTGTCCCGGATAATTTAATAGTCTCAACGAGGTGACATATTTCAATTGCACACTTCAAAACAATGCTCATGTACATTTTGCCAGAGAAATTACATTTCTGCAGTTTCTACACATACGTTGGACCAAAACAGTGGGCAACAAACTTTGTTCTATTATTAGGGGAGAATAGGTGGGAATGTGTCACAAGAGGAACTGATCAAAGCGTATATTTTTCTAATTACTGCTTCAATCGTAAAGGTAAAATTGATGCATACATCGTGCGTTCGCAAATTTTCCTAATTTTGTTTACTTACAATAAGAATTTTTACATATTTTTTGAAATTGCAGATAACAAAATTTTAACTTATAACACAATAAAAACAAGTTTTCTTTTCTGTAGTTTTCTGTAGTTTAACAGTAATACTTAGAAGCAAAATCACATTGTTGAGGTTTGTTTTACCACTTTTCTGAAGCCTTTGATTTAGTCAATCACTCCATTATGGCAAAAAAAATTAAATAACATCAATATTGTTGGCCGCATTCGTGGCTCTTATCATTTTCGTCTAATAGAGACCAAGTTTTTTTTTATTTGCCAAAACCATAATAATTTCAGATCTCACAAGCGTCAGTGTAATACAGAAGTCCCACAAGGTTCTATACGTGGCCCAGTTTTATTTTTCTTATATGTAAATTATTAGCCTTCATTATTTCCAAATAATAGGTCTGTACGAGGTCTATTCAGAAAATAATTACGATAAATCATTCATGCAAAGGATCATAACGGGAAACGAAAGCTGGGTTTACAGCTACATCTACGACATCGTACGAGATGCAGAAAATCGCTACTAACATTTAAACACGTTGCACTCAAATAACAATATCACGAAAACTAAACGAGATATCAACAATCCAATGTGGTTACAGAGGAAGGTATCCACAACGCAATGCTGCCAACCGCATATCACTAAATATCCCAATTGGCGCGTAATTTAAAATGTTCGGTTATTTTCCTCGTATGCAGATGATACTTCATAATTATTTCATAATGCAGATGAATTATCACTAGCTCTCAATGTTAAAAAAAAAACTTAGAATCAATGATTCAGTGGTGCCTTGAAAATAAATTTATTCTAAATACCAAAAAAGTCTTTCTCTGCTCTTCCATGAACACAAAATGCACCTATTACCAGCCTATATTCACTTGCAAAGAGAAAAAAGTATTCAGTATTCCCCATCAACAAAATTTGTGGGTATAATAATAAAATTCTAAACTTGAAAAATTACGACTATGCTACCTAAACTTAGCAAAACTTGTTTTATATTGAAAAAACTTATGGTTTAATTTTGATAAGAAATAATTTTCCAAAAATTCCTGTTATCGACAAGCATTCTCACTCTCTCGCTGGTCGGCGCATGTTACACTGACACCTATAGGCGCTGGTAACAATGTCTATACGTGTTTATACCCTTAGACTTTGGACCTTATATGTGGAAAATGCTAGCACGAACAGATGGTAAAACGAACAAGGTTCTAAAACAAATTACGTTCGAAAATACGTCACTCTACGGATGGCTAATTTTCCCATGTTACACTGACACCAATAGGCGCTGGTAACAATGTCTATACGTGTTTACACCCTTAGACTTTGGACCTTATATGTGGAAAATGCTAGCACGAACAGATGGTAAAACGAACAAGGTTCTAAAACAAATTACGTTCGAAAATACGTCACTCTACGGTTGGCTAATTTTCCCTTGTTACACTGACACCTATAGGCGCTGGTAACAATGTCTATACGTATTTATACCCTTAGACTTTGGACATTATATGTGGAAAATGCTAGCACGAACAGATGGTAAAACGAACAAGGTTCTAAAACAAATTACGTTCGAAAATACGTCACTCTACAATCCTGCAAAGAAATGAGTGTTGATTTAATGGTACTTGTAAGGCTGTGACTTATAATATCACTGCGTACGCCATTGATCTACACCCATATTACCTGTGACCTTCCCCTAACTTGGCTTATTGTACGCGATATGAATATTTCTTCCCTTCTTTATGAGTATTGTTACAAATTCCATTAGAGCTTTTGTGTAGAGCTCGGCCCCAAATACGAATATTTAATTTGGTTTTTGTGATATTACATTATGACAGGCTCGAGCATCGTGCCCAGGTTATCACGCCTTCGTGTCTGTTACGGGGGCGAGATTACCTCTAATTTTCCAACACGCCTATTTTCCGCAAGTTGGAAAATCACGAAGATCTGATGGATACATGACATCATCTCATTACGCAGCCAAGTATATTAAAAACATCGATCAAAGGAAACCAACAAAATTGTTTTACATTTTTAGAATAAACACTGTCAAACATCAAACGTAAAACTACGATATGGATATAAACAGGAGATAATAGGACCAGTTGACACGTTACTCGATAATCGAGCAGATTAGACGTGGTTAATTTGTTAAGAATCAATGCCAAGAAAAAATCACAACAAAATCCTTATTGCCAAATTTCAACTTTCTATGTCAGGCCGTTTGGCTACAATTTCTACCGTACAGACAGACACATGTGTGACGTTATAAGGGTTTTTTGGTGGTCATACCTACAAAACCCTAAAAACATATTATTTTAAGTTAAGGATAACTAGAGTTACAACATTTAATTCGTTCTTTGGCTATAAGTATAATTTTAATAAATATCCAAATTAGAATTTACATAATACGGTTCTTTGGAAACTTTTGGAAGTTTGAGAAATGTTTAAATTTGTCGGTTGGACGAATCTTGGCCGTGTTCTTCATTTCAAAATAACCAAAAACTTTGAGAGTAGAAACTGTAACGCCCGCATCAACCAAATATGCTGGTAGAGAATTTATTACATGACAAAGAAATTAATAAAAAAATAACGTCAATAAACTTAAACATTAATCAAAAACAGAAACTAATAACAATCTATCAAAAAAATACATTTTAAAATTTCAATTTGTGGACACGTTTAAACGATCAGTCTGTGAACACAACTGTTAGATATTTTTCAAAAATAATGAAATACTCAATTATTACAAATTTATTCGTCTGGCGCGTGTTAGAAAGCATTTGTTTTTTAAATTAATAAATATTAATAATACATGAGTTACAAGGAAAATTAAGATATTAAAACCACAAAAAGTGGAACAGAAAGGAGAAATTCTGCTAAAAAAAACTATAAAGGGATGCACAACCGTATAGTTTCTTTTACAAAACTAATTTCCACCATATTTAATCAAATTAATCCACACGTATCTCCGTAATAGAACCTTTAGCGTCCATTTAAGAGAGCAACGTTACGCTATAAAAAATATACAAGCAGGTGTCCCTCAGGGCTCAGTCATCGGCCCAGTTCTCTATACATTGTTTATAAACGACATACCTACTTGTAAGAACACAGACCTAGCTCTATTTGCCGATGACTCAACAGTATACACTTCATCCTGGAGATTATCCACAATTAAAAATAGACTAACTAAATCCGCAAGTAAACTCGATAGTCATTTGGAAAACAAAACACCCATAAAACAGAAGCAATATTATTAACAAGAAGACCTAATGACATTCCCAATCTTGAATTCAACAACACACAGTTGGACTGGTCTTACTGAAATATCTGAGGGTTAAATTAGACAAAAAAATTAATTTTACTACCCATATACAACATGTTAGAAACAAAGCGCTCCAAGCAATACGCCAAGTATACCCACTGTTTAACTAACATAGTAAATTAAGCAATAAAAATAAGATGCTGATATACAAAACGTGCATACTACCCGCGTTCTCATATGCAGCTCCTGTTTGGAGCAATACAAGCGAAGCCAATATTCAACCTCTTCAAGTTATACAGAATAAGTGCCTCAGAATCATTAGGAACTATACCAGTTGGACAAAAATAACACAAATGCACCAGGAATTGAATATTGACTACGTGAAAGAACATGAACACTCACAAAAAAATTCTTCGACAAATGTACTATTAGTGACAGTAATGTAATTAGAAACTTGGACAACTATACATTAAGTGACTTAAAATATACAAAATATAAACATAAGCGTAGTAAATATATACTTCTTTAATTATAAGTTAAATAAGTGCTACGTTTTTGCCTTTTTCCCCTAGCAACCAAAATTTGTCTTAACTAAACTGTAGAAAAGTTAATAGCAATTTTAAGTATACATATTATTTTACAGGTATCTGTAAATAAGAAATTGTCTTTTGTTTTTAAATTTTTACATTTATTTTGACATGGCCTGTAGCAGAAGACATCCAAATTTGGAGAGACTACAATCTTTGAAGAAAGCAGTTGCCAATTTTCCAAGGGATATCGTGCGTATTGCCATTGATGATTGACCGTCATTTTTAAAGACCTGTGTGAAGGCGAAGAGAGGGCAAATTAAATAAGACTGTTCATTCAATATGATATATAGGTAAGTGCAACAATATAAAAAATCATTTGTAACATGCAGTTTTTTTATTATAATCCGAACACTTTGTTGCAGTATATGGTAGGACTAGGTCCTCAAATGCTGGGAAATTTAGTATTTTTTAGACCAGACATATTCATTTTAACTTAAATTTATTATATTTAACGGTTATTTTAATGTTTATTGTTTTCTAAATTCGTACAAAAGAAACCAATTTACGTGACGAATGTTTTGCTTTGAAACATTTTTGAAAACTAGCTTGAATATATTACAAACGATTTGTCTTTTGTCAGTTTATTTTTTAAACAAATTAAGGACATGTGTACATTTGTTTCTCATTACTAAAATAAAAAATATACATCTCCTAACATCAATACTTTTAAATGTTTTAAAGATATTTTTAGTTTTGAAATATTCAGTTTTTAAATTTGAATTGAATAAAGATCGTCTATCTTTTGATATTAATGTTTGTGGGGAATGTTATGAGCAGTTTCAACTATTGAATTTTGCAGTTTCATAGAGAACGCGTATTTGCATACGACCACAGTTTAATATACTTCGATAATGTTTGAATTTCATTTGAAATACTGCATTCATGAAAGATATCAAGTGTTATGCAAAATGTTTTCATTGTTAAAAACATTTACTCGCTTTATAGATCTTTTGACAAATGCTACTTCCTAAAATACAGGCTAGACTAGTGGTTTATAACCGACGTTCCGCGGAACACTAGCGTTTTCTGAACTTCGTCTTATGATTATATTGCTCTAATTTTTACCGACCGTCGCCTATAAAAAAGGAGTTATTGCCAATCATACCAATTTTGACTTTTCAAGTTTTTACATACAGTGTGTCCTTTTTGGACTTGCAACATTGTAACGAATAAGTTAGTCCACTCGGACTAATGACTAAAACTTTCACAAACCACCCATCGCGAGAATTTCTTTGAAAGGGGTTGCAATCATTTTTAAGGGATTTTAAAGAGTACTTTGCAGTCAACATTTGTGAGAATTCAGATAATAAAATAAAATTAAAAACCTTATGTTTCAGCACGTAACTTTAGAAATATTTTTGTATGGTTCATTGTTCAAGAAGACATTTGTTCAGAGTTATTGCTTAATAACTTTGAACACTAGTATCTCCTTGAACAATGCTTAAACCCTTTTTTCTAGAAACGCTACTAGCCCTCTTATATAAACCCCCATCTCTCTGAAGATGATCTCTCAGAAAGTATTCGGTCCGGTTAGCGTAAAAGCTAAGTTGTTGAATTCTTAGAGGCACGGTGTCGGCATTCTGGTGGTTTATCCAATTCTATTTGTTTTAATCATTTCATTATTTTAATACCTATATTTTACTCTTTCAAACTTACTCTTGCAAACAGTATACTATAATAAATCATATTCATTAATTTTAAACCGTCTTAACGTGAGTAAACCGTCCCCTTTAAGAACTTAAGAGAACAGGTAGGATCCAGATTAATTACAAGATGCCTGGATCAGTCGGTTACTAAGTATTAATACGAATCATTTAATTTATATATTGTAATGATGAACCCTGGATAACACTCACGCCTACTACCCGAACTCCTTTAGTCAGGAATCTCATTTCAGTTTGAGATTAGACTTTATATAATATCACAGGCTTGCTGCCTAGTTAATAATAAATGGCCCGATATTAAAGTCACGTATCAGGACTCGCTACAACATAGAGCTTTCCCCTGTTAAAATTTTCATTGCATATTCTATCTCTACTATGAGTTTTAGACAAAAACTTTTTTAATAAAAATTGTTCAGTATTTTAGTCTTAATACATTGTGTCTAATTTTGAATAATAAAATTCCAATATGTTCCAATTTTTATCACCACATATTAAATCGTGTATAATTATCATTCAATGTTTCAATGGCGAGTGTTTTCGCAGTGTGTTTGGTAATTCATTTGTGTCAACTAAAGCCCGTAGATACGTGGATTTTCATTAACAAAATACACTGTATTTGATTACTGCAAACGGACTTATGGGCTACAAATCAATGTTTGACACAGCACTGTGTTTTTCAATACCGATTTATGAGGACACACAGAACAAAAGACATAAATTGTTTAATTTTTACTTTTAATTTGTTTTTTATATGGATTTATGTTTTGTCCTATGTGATAAAAACATTTTATAAAACTTATTTTACGTTTATGTTAAAATATAGATTTTTTGTTATTATTTCTCTATTTTTATAACTACTCTCTCTTAAGCCTGGTTTATAATAGATATGCTATGGATACTAAATCTAGATTTCGTCAGTTCATTCCATCATTCCATCAGTACTTGCATTAGGTCGTCAATATTACTGTCATTATTTTTTAATACTTTTTATTGATAGTGTAAGGTTCGCGTAAGGATTCCATTCAAGTGACTGTTGATGGTATCGTCAGCCTTTCTCAGTGTGTGTCATATCCACTTCAATTTCCCGGACATTATTTTTGACGCAATTGGATTTGGACTCGGTCTACTCCATAGGTCTGTATTTGAGACTGTATTTGGCCAAGTCACTTATCTCTGAAAGCCTGTAACCGTCAGGTTATCAGATGGGTCATCTTGTACATTTCACATACATACAGAAGTATGGAAAGATCGTTGGTACGGAAGATACGTAGCTTTGTAGAGATGGGGTACAGCTATGACTTCCCTAAGTATGCCAAAAGCATGTCCGGCCCTCTGGAAATGGTTTTCAACGTCAGCTCGTCCCCGAATATATACAAATCGCTAATTTTTAACTGATTCCTCTTTTGCGAGGTCTCATTGGACAATGGATGTTCAATTTTACCAAATCGTCTTTATAACCCTTTTATATTTCATCATTTGTATCCTATGCACTTGTCTGTTCCTCAAATCCTGTGTGATATTTGTCTCTAAGTACAGTTCTCGGATATATTTCTAGTCTTATTGATATATTTATCAATCCCGCAACGTGCTAACGTTTAAAGTACTCAGGTTTCAGGGGTGGTTTCAATGTTTCATGAAGCAGAAATACCTAATTGGTTTTTTTACAGTCAATTTAACAAATCTCTTTGTGAATTTTTGGCATAATGTTACTGTCGCCAACAATATTTATTAAGTAATTACTTGTTATTATACGCATTAAGAATAATATCTCAACAACTAGAAGAAATTAACATTTTAAAGTAATTTTTTTCATGACTAAACTCGTCACTTCCAAATTTTGGTAGAAACATTTTGAATGAAAATGGAATCATGAAAATTTTCTACGATGGTCGTTTGTAAAGAAAGAAGCGTTCACGCAAAATATCCGCCATAATTTCTTTTTGAATATTTAAATTTTAAATATTCGAATTTTTATTTATTCCAATCAATTAAAGGCACGCCATTTTCTGGATTTCTTTCAAAATAATTAATAAGGGGATCATCCTTTGGGTGTTACAAAGTATGTGATGCCTTTGCCCTCCCACTTGCCTTGCAAGTATCATCATAGAAAAAAACTATATTCTAGTTTATTCCTATCTATATTTTTTTGTGTTTGGTGCTATTATTGAGCAGACATGTAAAAGAAAATGTTTATTAGTTTACTGGGGTCATTTTTTTGCGCCAGCCGCAATAAAATTGTCGCGATAACACATAAAATGTTCTGTACTGAAAATCTAAAGCAGACGGAGTAATGTGGATATTACGACACGCGAATTACTGCTACATAAATTTGTAACATCGCGTGAGAGACCGATGTTACTATGAAATAATATCAAATTACAATGAATAATAAATTACTATTGTCATTTTTATAATTACAATAGAGTATTTTGCCATTTAAAATTATCTGTCTAAAAAAATATTTAAATTTTTGAAATAAAAAAAATTTATGTGAATTGTGAAGTTTCATATGTCAGGGTTTTGTAGGTAAAAATAAGAAGTACAACTGTAACAGTAGCATCATACCACTCGCTTTGTAAGTATGGGATCTTGAGTTCGATCCCCAGTCGGGGCAAAAGATTTTTCAAAAAAAAGATAGCACAGTAATTATTGCAAAAAAAATGTTAAAAGTGTTAAATTACAGACATACTACTAAAAAAACTACCTTCTATTCCTTAATCTAAGTTTTACGAACTTTATTTTGACACCATGGAATACATTTTTTTAAAAATTCAACGACTTAATTCTTTCAGAAAGTATCTAAATTATGATTTTTAATATGTTCCTACAATTTAGGAGCTCTTAGTACTCAAATAACGAAGAAAATGATTATCAAAAAACTGTTCATGTGATTATCGAACAAATATTCTTAGAGATCCAGCATTATGTTGGCTTCTTACACTTATTAAATACCTACAAAACCCTGAAATGCGTGAAAATTCACACTTCACATGACTTTTTAAATAAACATTCAAAGGTTTTTACTGTTTTTACCGACCGCCAACATATATAAGGGAGGTATTGTGATAATACCGATTTTGACATTTCGAGATTTCGTTTTGACTATTTTTATCATAATGTCTGATGCTCTGTCTGTCTGTCTGTCTGTCTGTCTATCTGTCCGTCCGTCCGTCGGTCTATGTACACGTGCAGAACAAATTCGGCTAAAAGGATTTTTATGAAACTTATTTAAGCTTTTGACCATGGCACGAGTTGATCAAGTTTTGGTAAAATTCGGTTAAGTAGAAATGGGAGTTTACTCGTGTCGGTTTTAAGATTTATGCGAATATTTCACAACAGAGATATTTCGAAAAAAAAAAAAAATAACAAAAGTTACTATAAAATCAATAACTAACAACTTTTATTTGAGACATTTTTTGATAAAGCAGCATAAATTAAACAAGTACTTTGTGATGAAATCACAGATGATTTTTTTTTATGGAAGCCAATCACGGGAAATTTCTTTCGGCGATCTGTATAAGAACCTATTTTGTTGCTGAATTTTCAAAATATTGACCTCTTATTTAGGCTAAAACATAACGGGCTTTAATATCGAACACTTTACTAGCCGGAAGCTAAAAAAAACTTTCATTATTTTTTGTACATTTTTTGTTAAGTTTTTTTTGTTAATATAATATTGTTCCGGCTTTAAAGATCAAGATATGAAATATTAAACATGTTTAAACTGTCAGCATAAAAACGCAATTATTTTTCGACTTAAATTCAGATGCCCGAATTGAAGGAGACATTGTGAAAACGGGCCACCGAAATAGCTACGTCATTTTAAATGTCGTAAATACACCACAACTCTAACTTAAAAGTTATTACTATCCGTAAATTTTCAACCCCCAGGTTGGTTTGAACATTTCTCCATGAAAAAATGGATATTACTCGTGAAGGTTTTCGTTGGATGATTTTTTACGATTTTCGTAAAGGCCTAACTCAACAACAATGCATAGATTCGCTTCGTTCAACTTTCGGTAATGAAGCACCATCAGAAAAGACTGTTTACAATTGGTTTGCAGAATTTCGTCGTGGTCGTGCGTCCGTCAGTGATAAATCTCGTGAAGGTCGACCAAAGTCGGTTGTGATTCAACAAAACATCGATGCTGTGCGCAAAATGATTGAAGAAGATCGGCATGTGACTTAACGATAGATAGAGGCATCCTTTGGCATATCGCAGACTGCAATACATTCGATTTTGCATGAACATTTAGCTGTGAAAAAGATCTGTTCTCGATGGATTCTGCATAATTTGAACGTAGATTAAAAAAAAAGGCTCGTGTTGATTGGTGTAAGGGAATGCTAAAAAAAAGTCAATCTAGGCAATGCAAAATCCATATACAACATCGTTACTGGTAACGAAACTTGGATTTATTCATATGAACCGGAAACTAAGAAACAATCCACTGTTTGGGTCTTACAAGATGAACCAAAACCCACAAAAGTTGTTCGTTCACGAAGAACTTCCAAGAAAATGATTGTTTCTTCGGTTGTACTGGACATGTTGGCACTGCTGGTTACTAGAATAAAAGAATTAAGGCTAATAGTCTATACCAAAAGCAAACAGCGGCCCGTGTGAAGAATGCGGCCCACCGAACAAAATACCCAAGTATTGCTTCAACCACAATTCGTTATCCTTCGAACAAAAACAAAACATTTTGTTTTATATTTATTGCCTGATAATTTATGAAGCGAGTAAATTAAATTTAATTAATTTAAACCAAAATATATTGAAATTATAATTTTTAACGCTAAACCCACAGTCTGTTAACCAATTTATTGATATATATGTTTTTGAAATGGTTATTCCCGATTGAACCAGCTGGGAATTGGCAAAAATGTGGTCAAATATCCAGCTAACAATAAACGATATTAACTTAGCAAAATAATGTGGTGAGAATATTAAAATGAACAAAATATAAAAACGAGTATAAATGTTAAAATTTTGATATATGTAGAATGTGTGTTGCTATAAATAACACATATTCTCGCGGAGTAACACTCCATAATTCAAATGCGAACTAAAATCCTGTTTCCTCAACTGTTCTGGGTATTATCTTTGAACTTAATGTTACAGCTTTCCAAAGCTTTACAAGTATTGTCTGTAATTTGTGTTTTGTTTAAAATAAAATTCAAGGAGCTTTGGAAAAGATTTAGTCGGTAAAGTCGAACTTCTTTGATGGTGGAAAACACTACATTTCCATTATTTTAACTGATTCCTCGATTACTATCACTAAAACATTAATGTGGACACTTATTTTAATAATATAATTTAATTTCAACAAGTTAACATTGTGAAAATGGTGTATCTAGACACTCCTATATCCTTTGACCGATATGAACAATATTTTGCAGATTTATTCTCTAAGAATCTACGAATATAATTACACACATAAATGTCTAGGGTTCCAATGGGCAATGTTAGGCAATGGGTGCACTATTTAATAATAACAAAATAAACTCTAGCAACGTCAAAGTTTCATTTCGAACTATTAGCATCAAAAAAAGAGATTTTTTTGCTGATTTGTTATAGTGTAAATATGAATTTTACTTTTTATAGTTTCAAATAGACTATATTAACCAGACGATCTTTATTTTCTGGACGGCCATCGTATTTAATATGTTAGAAAAATCTCGTTAATAAAACATTATTTTTAAAAACAATTTGTACGTAAATTGGATATTCCATTATTGAATATAGATGAATTGTTAATATATTAGACATTAATATAACATTAAGCCTATAAAATTGTTTACAACAATCTTCTCTGGAAAAATATCTGATGACAATATAAAAATTAAACCTTGAAATATACTTTTTCTGTTAAACCCAGATGTCAATATTTTTCCTTTTTTCCGCGAATAAAATTATCATGTCGATCAAATGTTGTTCTTGTTAAAGCTGTTTATACATGAGATTTATCACTGATCTTGGCAAGTAACGAGGAAATTATACACCACTCTATTACTAACAGGCTGGTCACATCATCGGTCAAGACCGGGGAAATGTTGACGATGACCGATTGTGATGGGGAGGAAGCGCACATTTAGTCATTGTCCCCGGACATATTGTGGGAATAAACCACATGGTAATTCATTATCCCATGTTTACAACCAGGATAAGACGTCTACGTCTGGAGCGGGTTTAATTTTCGACGCCACTACATCACTGCCGTGGCTCTGTGGAAAGAATGTTTCCTACAGACCACAAAGGAATGGTTTTAAACCCAACTGCAATTTTGTTTTATATGGGAGAGCTTCAAAATTAATCTTTATTGTATTTTCTTCTTAATATAATTAAAGAAATACCGTAAAAAGGATGTATATTTATCGAATGAGGCATGTTATCTAGTTCCATAAATATCTGAGACTTGACTGCATCAATACTGTCAATTTTATTAACAATGGCGTTTAATGGTGTTTTAAATTTGGTTGGACAAAGTGTATTATTAAATTTCTAATATCTTTGAATACAATATTAATTCGGACACCGTTATTTTGGACGTTTGCCATTGCTGATAGTACTAGGCTAGAATAGTACAATATAATGAGTATTAGTATCAAAAAGATATAATACTTCATAAGTATATAAAATATATTCGGACGTTTCGGAAACTGCCAATCTCTACCTATAGCTGATCCCAACCACCCAACCAATACCAACACACTTATAACCTGGTCCCACTCTTACAATACCCAATACGAAACACATTCAACGGCAGTCACAAATGATAACTGCAAGTACAAGTTTGAAACAAAATTTCACACAATCTTCAATCATGGGAATCTTAAAAATCGTCGTTAAGAAATTCGAATTACAAAAACCTTTATAAAATTCGAAAGAAACAAATTTGCGAAAGGAACTCAAAGGCAGTTAACTCACAAATGACAATTGCATCATATCAAGTCTTTATCAAATCTCTCCACTTACTAGGTAGTATCTTAAATACAAGTTAAAATTATCTTTAAAAGCAAACCATCTTTGTACGTATTTTTTGTTGGACTCTAGCAAATTTCTGCTGTGAAAATTATAGTATGTATTTCCTTTTCCGGGCTACCTTGAGTCATGAAAATAAATTCGAATACTTCCCGAAGTTCGTAGTTTATCTGCGCTAGTTTCGTTTTTAGTTCTAAAAACTTTGAAAATTTATAGAGCCATATATTTGAGATGTTCATAAACTCTACTTTGAAACACAAATGCATTTCTATATTCATCAAACAAAGATGAACTCCAAAAAAATAAGAACCGCGAAATGGTTTAAGTGGAATTTTTTTCGGATATTATAATCAATAATCGATTAAATTATGGAAACAATATACTGCGAGCATTAAAATACTTGGAATAACTGATAATAATAATAATTCATCAAATATTTTCTGCCTATTTTAATTTCTGTTCTGTTTTATATCAAGTTACAAAATCAGGGTTAATTTTTTTGATGTTTTTTTATTGTTGTGTAACATTTCTTTAAAGTATAAATATTTGGAGCAGTACTGAAGTTTTTTATAATATTTATTTTTCTTTATATATACAACATGTCTTAACCATAGACAAATATACTTAAGTAGGTTAATAAAACCTAATTTAAGCTATTAGGAATTGGTTAAATATTTATACCCCATGCCATATGTTGGCATATTAGAATATCCAGCATTTAAAGTCATGCGTACTGAATAATAATAATAATACAGAGCATGTTTTTAGTCAGTCAGATACAATATATAAATAGTAAAAAAATAATTGTACACTGTCTTGTGACTTATGTACACTGTACTATCGAAACTTTCGACAGGACACTGTAAGAGAAATATTGAAATTATCAAAGCCTTTGGTCACCCTAGAAGCAACACTTTCTTGTCCTTTGCGCTAAGGTGATGTTTTATGGCATATTTTAAAATTTATGCCATCCATATTTCGTGAATAATTTCGTGGAAAACTTGAAAATGTTTAATGTATAAATAAATAGCAACATTTTATGAATGAATGCAAGTTAGTTTATGTAGAGTAAATGCCAAAATAAATAATATATTTAATAGCTGACGACATGTTTATAAACAGTTATAAAATATTTATACTTACACAAAATCCACAGATTAAATGCTTTAAAATTAATTAGGTTGCTAATAGCTTTAAAAGCTCTCAAATGAAAAGTTCAAAACTATTCTAAAGCAAATAAAATGAACAGATTGAGTTTTTGGTTTCTAGTTCAGTATTTCTCAAACTATGGATTACGTACGATGTTGCCATGGGTTTATTTTTAGACAACTATGCATAGATTCGCTTCGTTCAACTTTTGGTAATGAAGCACCATCAGAAAAGACTGTTTGCAGAATTTCGTCGTAGTCGTGCGCCCGTTAGTGATGAATCTCGTGAAGGTCGACCAAAATCGGTTGTAATTCAAAAAAACATCGATGCTGTGCGCAAAATGATTGAAGAAGATCTGCATGTGACTTACCGTGAGATAGAGGCATACTTTGGCATATCGCAAACTGCAATACGATTTTGCATAAACATTTAGCTCTGAAAAAGATCTGTTCCCGATGGAGTCCGCATTGGTGTAAGGGAATGCTAAAAAAAAATCAACCTAGGCACTGCAAAATCCGTATACAACATCGTTATAGGTGACGAAACTTGGATTTATTCATATGAACCGGAAACTAAGCAACAATCTGTTTGGGTCTTCCAAGATGAATCGAAACCCACAAAAGTTGTTCGTTCACAAAGCAGTTCCAAGAAAATAATTGCTTGTTTTTTCGGTTGTACTGGACATGTCGCAACCATTCCTTTAGAGGACCGGAGAACAGTTAATGCTGAATAGTATACAACAATTTGTTTGCCAGAAGTCATCGACAAAATCAGGAAAAACAACCAAAAACGTCGCATCATCATCATAACAATACAAGTTCCCACACAGCACAATTGATTTTTTGAAGGAGAAAAACATCGAATTAATGTCTCATTGCCCGTATTCATATGATTTATCCCCTAAAGACTGTTTTGTACCCCAATGTCAAACAAAAAATGCGTGCACAGCTATTTTATGAACCTCAGAAAGCTGTCGAAGCCTTCGAAAACCATGTTTTTGAGATACCAACTTCAGAGTGGAAAAAATGTTTCGAGAATTGGTTTGAACGCATGGACAAGTGTATCAATTTTAAAAGCGAATATTTTGAAAAGCAATAAAAACATTTTGATCCAAAAAAAAATTGTCTTTCTTAGTTGTAAAAACTATAAAGGTAGCCCTTTTATAATGTACAATATATTGATAGATTTTTTAAGGTATAGTGTAGCATACAATTCGGAGTATGCTAAATAAATTTTCTGGGAGAGTATGCTAATTAACATTTTAAAAAGCGACTTAATTAACTATATATGTCTGTGGGATGGAAACACTTGTAGCCCTTTTAAAAATATTTATTTTTTTTATTGAGGAAACATATCTAACAATAGTCTTGTAAATAAGTAATTTATGTTTTTCAGTGTCTATTTTGTTGCGAACAAAAGTCCCATTACATGTGGTTGCTAATGATGCGTTCAAAGTGTTCTAACTAGGACACGAGACGACAGTAATATCGAAATTAGTTTACAACTAATGCGACAGCACTTTTTAGCGGTAACGTGATTTTAATGTGTTTTGGCCTTGCTTAAACTTATTATTGTTAATTGTTGTTAGTTCGTATAATTTGACAACGAAGGTACCATTAGGTTGGAGTAAAATGCGTACAGACAATCAAAACCCATAATATGGGATGGAAAAATGGTATTACAGGAGATTCCAAGATTACGAAAAATAGTGATTACAAAACACTTTTAATTAGACCTATTTTAATAAATCAAAACTTAATTATTATCAGGTTTAAGTATTGGCGTAAAGAACTTAGTTATTTTTTCTTGTTTCGTTGCCTTTGACATATCCTTTAACACGGATTGATATCACCACTGACTCTGTGCGAGCTCCCAAACATATTCCACCCCACACCTTAAGGGGGGGGGGTATGGTCAGAGCAGCACATTTTATACCCATTTTCAAGATTTTTTTTTTAGAAAACTGTTAAAAGTAACTTGATTGGGATAATACCTACAGGAAAGAACAACCTTTGAAGAGTATCCAAGAAAAAATTTATTGAAAAATATCGAAAATTAAGCTCTTGACATGAATTTGAAATTTTCGTTCAGGCCAAAGAGTTGATTTGCGGTGAGACACATAACTAATGACTGGATCATCTAAAACAAAAAAACCAAAAATATTTCGTTAGTTTATGAGTTTCTTGAGGTAACGCTGTCGAGTTTTTTCAAATATCTAGATTATTTAATTTTTGGTATAAGTTTGAAGTCAAAAAAACGAAAAAAACGGAAATTTTTTTTCCGAAATTTCTGTTTCCAGTTGTAAAAACTTCCATAAAAAAAAAAATAAGCAAGGAAAAAAAAAATATCTCGACAGCGTTACCTCAAGAAACTCATAAACTAACGAAATATTTTTGGTTTTTTTGTTTTAGATGATCCAGTCATTAGTTATGTGTCTCACCGCAAATCAACTCTTTGTCCTGAACGAAAATTTCAAATTCATGTCACGAGCTTAATTTTCGATATTTTTCAATAAAATTTTTTTTGGATACTCTTCAAAGGTTGTTCTTTCCTGTAGGTATTATCCCAATCAAGTTACTATTAACAGTTTTCTAAAAAAAAAAATCTTGAAAATGGGTATAAAATGTGCTGCTCTGACCATACCCCCCCCCCCCTTAATTGAACCTCCACCAAAAGATACAGTAGTAGCAAAATGGTGCATTTTGTTCTCCGTGGCGTCGATACAATCTTCATACATAGTTTAGTAGAGCATTCAAAGCTATCTAGATATAGGCTACAAAATAATAAAATTAAAAAAAAAAAAACATAATTTTCAATCTGTTCCTTTAAATTTGCCGGTGTGTGTAGATATATATTTGTTTATTGGTTCGCTGTCGATCAATCGGCATGTAAATTCTTGTGATTTATACTAATTAGGCTTTTGAAAAGACTACAAAAACCTAATGGTACATGATACAAAGTAGGTTTTAGACCACATGATCGTTAGACTACTTGAAGAAGGAGTGAGAAAGAAAAAGAAACAATCATAAAATAAAGAATACATTTTTAAATTGCCAGAGCACTATATACTAAATTAGCTATTAAAATTTAGCATAAACATGGCTATAAAACATAGATTATGTTCCATTTTATTTATATTTAATGCTTATTCTGATTGGTCTATAAAGTAAAATAACCACTCCAAGTATTTCGAAAATTCAATTATACGAATATAGATATAATAATATTAAATATTAAAAAGGCAATAAAGAGCATTTCTCGTATAATACTTTTAATAAAAGTGATTTTAATAAACTCCATATTAAAGTAAATATAAAGTAATCCTCCTAGAGTAACAACTTCAGAAGGACTTACATTTTTTTTTTTTAATTTAATTTTTTTCTTGGAAACATTTTTGTGTCCACTGAAGTCATTATAAAAGTAATGTCACCTGCATAATGACGCTTGTAATATAAACTTAACATACATTCAACATATGTTCAGTATGTCACGCAAAAAAATTACGCAAAAAGTTTTATAAAAATATTTCCAAAAATCATGCGTCAACAGTGCTTTTTTTGTTCTTATTTGTTATTTATTTTGATATTGCCTAAATTTAACGTTGTTTAAAATTTGCGTCAGTGTTTTTTTAATGAGAAGTGCGAAGAATTTTTTTATCGCGTTTCGTTTTTTGAGATACATCCATGCGAAGATGAATATTTTTAAAAATCACACCATATTAAAATTGATCATAATTTTAAAATATACGACACAAATAAGGCCTCAAATTTTTTCTAGACTAAATAAACTACGAGGAATCCAAAAATTCTAACCGCAGGTCGCTATCTCTAACCGTTTTTGAGGTGCGCTATTTTCAAATTTACAATTTTCACAAATAATGAAATTATGCCATTAAAAAAATTGTCGTAATCTCAAAACGCGTTGAACGATTAAAGCCCCAACTTTTTTCTAGATTAAATAAACTACGAAGAATCTAAAAATTCTAACCGGAGGTCGCTATCTCTAACCGTTTTTGAGTTGTGCTATTTTCAAATTTACAATTTTCACAAATAATGAAATTATGCCATTAAAAAAATTGTCGTAATCTCAAAACGCGTTGAACGATTAAAGCCCCAACTTTTTTCTAGATTAAATAAACTACGAAGAATCTAAAAATTCTAACCGGAGGTCGCTATCTCTAACCGTTTTTGAGTTGTGCTATTTTCAAATTCACAATTTTCACAAATAATGAAATTATGCCATTAAAAAAATTGTCGTAATCTCAAAACGCGTTGAACGATTAAAGCCCCAACTTTTTTCTAGATTAAATAAACTACGAAGAATCTAAAAATTCTAACCGGAAGTCGCTATCTCTAACCGTTATTGAGTTGTGCTATTTTCAAATTCACAAGTTTCACAAATAATGAAAATTGTCATTAAAAAAAATTGTCGTAATCTCAAAACGCGTTGAAGGATTAAAGCCCCAATTTTTTGCTAGATTAAATAAACTACAAATCCAAAAATTCTAACCTTAGGTCGCTTAGAAATTTTTTATTGGACAATGAAAAAAGGGCTTTACCAAGAACCCGTGTGCTGGAATTATGTTCGATTTCTTTGTGGGAATTATGGAAAACATCAAAGTATTTTTTAAGGTTTAGTAATTTTGTTTTTTTTTGACATGGTTGATTTAAGATAGTTTACGAAAATAAAATCCCCGTTAAGTTCCTATTGAACCGAAGAAACAGTCCTTATATTCCTTCAGCTTCAGGAATTGTTGTGATGATTTCTTTGAAATATCTTTTGGAATTTTACCACTGCTCTTGCAAATTTTCCTTTGAACGCTCTTCTGTTCCATATATCTAAGGTTAAAGCAATATCATTGTTCATTTGTGATATTGTTTTTCTCCCTTCTTTTCCAATCATTTAATATCATTTTGCGAAATAGATAACATAGCTAAACGATCAATTTTCCTGCCCCCATCATTCTTAGATTCCTATCCTAGATAAGCCTTTAAAAATATGATTGAGAGTCGGGTTTACTCGCGTGACTATCCCGAGACAGCTTGCGATGGCACGAGACATCAACTCAAAGTTATTCCTATTTGCGTAGATTTATGTATATCGTTTAAATATGTCACATGGAAATTGTTTACGAAATATTAAATGAATTGTAAATATTTTATTGGTATTATTTTATTGATGAGCGGCACGCGATTGTAATCGAAAGCTTAATTAACGAGAAATATTGATGCTGTCAAAAGAGTTTTCGCCCCAAATTTGTACGAAACTCATTGGTCACGTCTAAAATTTTTGCTGGGTTATATTGCTACATGCGTCTTATAAACAACTATGAAATATCAAATGGATTGAAAAAAAAAAATTTCAAAACATTTTTTGTTTCAAATTTTGATTATAAGTCAATTAGGACCTCAGGATTTCAAAAATTTCATCCGAAGGTCTTTATCTCATTTCGTTTTTGAGATACGTCCATGCGAAGATGAACATTTCTATAAATTACGCCATACTAAAATTTATCATAATTTTAAAATACGCAAAACGAATAAGGCCTCAAATTTTTTCTAGACTTAATGAACCACGAGCAATCCAAAAATTCTAACCCAAGGTCGCTGTCTCTAACCGTTTTTGAGTGCTTTTTCCAAATTCACAATTTTCACAAATAATGCAAATTATGCCATTAAAAAAATTTCCGTAATCTCAAAACGCGTTAAAAGATTAAAGCCCCAAATTTTTTTCTAGATTAAGTAAACTACGTATAAACCAAAAATTCTAACTAGAAGTCGCTATCTCTAACCGTTTTTGAGTTGTGTTTTTTTTTAAATTCACAATTTTCACAAATAATTTAAATAATGCTATCAAAAAAAATGTCGTATTCTAAACAGGCATAAAACGATTACAGCCCCAAATTTTTCCAGACTAAGTAAACTACGCAGAATCCAAAAATATTAACCGCAGGTCGCTATCTCGAACCGTTTTTGAGTTGTGTTTTTTTTTAATTCACAATTTTTAAATAATGTAAATAATGCCACTAAAAAAATTGTCGCAAACTCAAAAGGCGTAAAACGATTTAAAGCCCCAAATTTTTTCTAGACTAAATAAACTACGGAGAATCCAAAAAAATTAACCGCAGGTCTCTATCTCTAACCGTTTTTGAGTTGCCCTTTTTTTTGTTCACAATTTTCACAAATAATGTAAATTATGTTAATCCCCATTCCTTATTCCAGAACTTCGATTTTTTTTTATGTAATTTCAAAAACTTATCAAAATTCTAGTATGGTCCTCAATAATATGTTATACATAACGCGTTCGTGTTCGACAATATTCGGATCGCAGAAACAATCTATATGTTAAAACTTTCTGAATGGTACAGACGTCTCGTCGGATCTGGTAATGATATGCGACAACTTCGGTATTGTCAAAGATTAAATTTAAATCAATGGATAGGCATTATATTCAGGGTAAGTCTGGGAATTTACATACAGCTGTATACCAATAACCTAGTCGATGTGTGTCTCATTTGGATTTAGCTGTATCGACGTAATTGTAAGTCGAGTGTAATTAGTGTAAACTTTTAAACCGTATCATAATTAAAGTAGATTAGCTAAAATGTTGAGTTTAATTGAACAACCCTTAATCCTTTCAAGAATCATAGCAACCAGCTAGCGGACTAATAGGGGGGGGGGTCCAGACTTGATCCGCTCGCAAGTCTTGGAACCCATAATGTAAGGGAGACCTAGAGTTGAGGGATGTACAGAGTAAGTACAAATGAAATAAATAATATAGCATAAAACACATAGTTTTATGCCTGTCTTTAAATACGATTTTATTTGCAGTCTCCTTATTTCATAATCTCGTAAAACAGTTTAATACCTAAAAGATAGTAATTAGTTAATAAAAACATGTGTGGCAACCTAAAACATGTTGTAAATGAGTCATTAAACAAGTTCATAAACTGTAAAAATGTCATCACTTGTCTCTTTGAAGATTTCGCACGAGTATTTGATTGTTGAAGACAAGAGATGAGAACAAACTCATCTATAAATCAGAGCATGTTGCATGTTTGTGGATTGTTTTAGACTTGGACGTGAGACGGATCTATTCCAAAAATAAACACTTTTTTTAAAATGTCTTAAAATACACAGATATAACCACTTGTGCCTAAGAAGTAGAATAGCTAATTTTAAAACATCTTATCCCTAGGTTTTACTTTGTCTAATGTCAATATTCTGTTAATACAGCAGTGAAGAAAAAAAAGTTTTGGAACGCTCAAAGTTGAAGTTAACTTGACTATAAGGAAGTAATAGAATCAATGTTCGATTATTAGATTTGCAGGAGAAGTTGTGGAAGATTTTTCACAAGTTTCTTCATGTACAAGAGGGGTTGTCAATAGACCTACTTTTAGAAATACGTGTCATGAACACGGAAAAAGTACAACAAAAAAAGCTGGTAAAACAGAAGTAAGGATGGGCGTATTTTGAAGCAATGATAAATAATAAGAACATCGATAGAAGCAGTCATCACTGGACTTAAAACGTCATCCGATAAACATATATCTAAAGAAACTTTCAATAAAGACGCTCGATTTTAAAATGTAAATAAAACAAGTTGTGTGTGAGATAACCACTCAATTCTTTCTTTTTCATTTGAAAGTTAATTTTATGGTATTAAGTGTCGTTCAAATGTCCGCAGCGGCTTTACTTGGTGGCACGTATTCGGGAGGTCCAATTTTCAATGACTTTGACGCATAAATCTGGCTGAATTTGCTAGATGGCGTTTGTTATGTTGATTTTGAGGGCGTCAATTGTTTGCGGTTTATTGGCATAAACCTGCGATTTAAGATAGCTCCAAATGAAGAAGTCTAAAGGTGTTAAATCGCACGATCTCGGTGGCCAGTTCCGCCGCTGCGCGAGATAATCATACCCTCAAATCGCTCGTGCAGAATGTCCATCGTGGCATGTGCTGTGTGGCACGTAGCCCCATCCTGTTGGAACCACATGTTATCGGTATTCATATCATCCAATTTAGGCCACAAGAAGTAGCTTATCATTGATCTGCAGCGCTCGCCGTTGACGGTTATGGCAATGCCAGTTTCGTTTTGGAAGAAGTACAAACAGTGACTTTCTCAGGATGCATTTGGTGCTGATGTATCTCGTGTGTATTGGTATCGCCCCAAATCTGACAATTTTGCTTCTGCACATATCAATTCATCCAAAAATGGGCTTCGTCACTAAAGATGATATTTGGCGAAATTTGGGTCAACTTCCAACTGCTCCGGAGTCCAATCAGCGAATACACGGCGTTGTCTATGGTCGTTTACCTTAAGTTCCTTGGTTAGTTGGATTTTATACGGGTGCAGACCCAAGTCCCGAGGCAAAATTCGCCAAATTGTCACAGAAAAACGAAGTTCTTGTGAACGACGAGATATTGACTGTTTTTGGTTTTCCCGTACACTCTCACGCACAGCAGCGATGTTTTCAGCAGATCGGTGACGCACTGGCTGATTATGTACTGAACCGGTCGACTCGATTTGGCCACCAAACGTCGAATACTCTACTCGGCAGGACGGTTGTGGCGAGGATAAAAAACACGTATTACGCGAAACGTTTCTCGAACGGAGCAGTGATTTTGATAATAAAATTTGATGATTTGCACACGTAGTTCAACGCTATAACCTTCCATGGTGATTTGCCGTACACTACTAAATAATTGACAACAAATTTGACAGATGTCTCTTTAACAACATGGCTGCTATAACCTAACAAATTTCGAGCGTTCCTATTGAAAGACCCTTTATATCACGCAGTTCTATGTAAAATTCAATGACGTTTGTGAGCTTCTCATACCCAAGGTACGTCCGTAGTTTTTATACTCGTTTGTTATATTTGAATACAAGGGCTAGCTTTTAAGTTTTTACAAAAACTAAGAGTGAAAAATGTCTTTATAAACAATATCCACTGTATATGCAAAAAGGGGTAAATTTATTTGTAAAATGGTGAATTTTATTGGCAAAAAGATCAATTTTATTTGGAAAAGTGTGAATTTGGAGTGCACCTTTGTTCTGTCTCGATTATTATTATTTTTTTTTTTAATTTGCGTAACATGATTTTCTCTGTTTATGGTTTAAATTTATAGTTTTAATAGTTTAAACAGTTCTTCTTAAATTTAATTACGCTTATAAACTGTGTCACCAATAAATTAACGTCCAGCGTTGATATTTCGTGTAAAATTAAGTGGTATTTTAAAATGTCCTGCTACAATTGTTCCATCATAAATGTAGAGAGTAATTTACGTTTATTTACATTTTTATGTTGTACTTAAAATTTATAGCATCAACATACCAAGTATGTTAAATCTTAAAAAAAATCATTTCTAACATTCCGGCACGAATTTCAAAAATAGGTAAAATCGAATGAAACATTTTGAAAATTTATGTAAAATATTTCATTTAAAAAAAATGTAATAAAACACTTCTGTCATATTAAATTAGAGATACAAATTATATCTAGTTAGTAATCGTTTCATCAGCTCATAAATATGACTAAATAACCTAATACTAGTAAAGTGGTTATTTATTTAGTTTTTTTAAGCGCCTGGTATAAATACGAGGGATACATTTTATGTTTTTACAAACGATCACTAGATGGCAATATTGAAATGTGACATTACTATATTCGTAAAACAGTTTGTTCCAATATACATTTTTTCTTTCTTAGTTTTTGTAAAAACTTAGCTCTCGTATAATAGGATTTATGCTATTGTGGGACATCCAAAGTCACTTTGTATTTTATATTTCAAGGTACGTTTAATTTTCCGATGCAAAAAAAAATCATCAAAAACAATATATTGGACAAGGTTACCCCATTGACACATTTCTCAATATTTTGCCGTCACATCCATCAATTTGATTGTACGTAGCGTGGGCATGTCATCAGAAGAAGTGTCTATCAAGTAATGTTGCATGACTCTGAGACAGAGAGATCGACAAAGAGAGGGACAGAGTTGCAATGCATTCTTTGAGATCTGGCATTTAGTTATTATGTGACGTGACTTGCTCGGAGTGACTTACTGCCATAGCTATTATAAATAGATCAGGAAAACAGACAAAAACTGTTTGGAACATCGCTTCACACTGCCGACTTAATCTTACCCGTGCTACATAAAACACCATTATGTTTTGTTTATTATTTTCATAACACGACGAATAACAATAAAATCATATAATTTCTTAACTAAAAAATAGAAAAATATTGATATAAAATGTGAATTTTCACACCTTTAAGGGCCGGTCTTTCCACCTTCAGATAAAGTTATTCCTACGAATAAACTATGCTATCTGGCAGATAAGTTATTCGATAGTCAAAGTAGCGAATAAGTAACAAATAAGTGCTGTCACTGTCAAAAAGTTAGAAATTAAATGATTAAGGCCCGGTCTTTCCACCTTCAGATAAAGTCCCAGGTAACTATCTGACAGATAAGGTTATTTTTAACTTCATCTGCTGAGTAAATTTCATCCCTTCTTTCTATACAAAAGTATCTATCGGATAGTAATCTAACGGATAATGAGACTGACGTATTGGATTCACTGACTGGTATTGACATTTACTCAGCAGATGAAGTTACAAATAACCTTATCTGTCAGATAGTTACCTGGGACTTTATCTGAAGGTGGAAAGACCGGGCCTTATTGGAACAATAAATTGCAAAATGGACTTGAAAAAATATAATTTGTTTGAATTTTATTATTTGTAGAAATAATGCTTTAACTCCAAAATAACAGTGCACCAGTCCACGGTGAGAAAAAATATGAAAAAAGTATCTTGTGCAATATCCAGCTTATGTCTGATTTCATTTGTATGCCTTGTACGGAAAATTAAGTACACAAATTTCAACGAGTATTTTACGATATTGCCCGCTATCCACGAGTGGTTGCAGCCTGGGATGAAATGTTAGTGAAACTGCTTTCATCTGTGAAAAAAAGGCTGAAGTAAACGGTGTCGAGAAGGATATTTTATATTAAACGTTAGCCGGGATCCACGCCTTACAATACAATTTTTAATAATTCTAATATTCGCTTCGAATTTGAGCAATAAGATTATAATTGGTATAGTAGCAACTGCAGTATTACGCAAGTTTAACGTTACAAGAGTGGATATGAAGAACCACCCACAAAAAGATCAGTACTGTGTCGGTGACGTACCTGAACAAACTGATTACTCAGAAAAAATGAAAATGAAAGAATACTCCGTGATTTAATTTATTATTTTCAAATTTATTATAAATTATTTTGTATTTACATCAATCGTAATAAAATTAAAAAATTAAATAAACGTAGAATAATTATTATTAATATCTACTATCTATTTTTCATTCCCCCAATTTTATTACATGCTTACGACATTAATAATTGCTAAAATCTTGTATAACGCATACATAAATTTAATTTTGTTAATGACAATAACCAAAAAAACGGCTCGACAGCTGTCAGTTTACCAATTTATTTATTTATTTCCATAGAGAAACAAAAAAAAATCTTTCTCAACGCCTATTTCAGTTACACATTCAGTGCTTTTTTTGCTCGAATTTCGACATTTTCGAATCAGATAAACACGATGTTATTGTTACAAACCCAAACGTTTATCAACTGAATATTATTGCCATATGTCAACACTAAAACATAAAGCCAGTTGGAGAAATTAGAGGTTAGAAAATTACATAGTACAGCAACTGATCGCCCGATGGACCGAATTAGTTAGTTAAAATTTTTAGCGCACAGCAACAAAGGCTATTTACGCCTAACGCAGCCCACCTGATGGACCGAATTAATTCACACACCTAATAGTAAGTGGCAACCAATTGTGGGTACAATTTTTTTGCCGAAATATAAAAAGGTACCCTTGTAATATACTAAAGTATCTCATACCAGGCAGTTATGCCCATTCAACAATTTTTTTTTTTTAATCTAATTTACCATTTGGGTTGTAATACGCTCCTGCATTATTAATCTCATAACTTAATCCGAATCTAGTGTAGCATGTTTCAATCCTAATGTTTACATATGTAAAGTTGTAAGTAAATATAACACGTGAGAGAGTTTCTCTAGTTTATTTGTTTCTATATTTACGTTCTCGGTCACTTTAACATTTTGTTTATTTTCTGGTGATTTTACTGCAACCTGTTAGATATTATAATTACGTAACGACTTGCATATTCCAAGAATTCGACCAAGAAAAAACAACCGTGTTACGTTCAACTCACTTAAAACTGATATTAATAATTAAAATAGAAACTAAAGTGAAATTGATGGAAGGGGGACGAGTTTTAACTGACGGCTCTGATGAGAACAGAAAATGAGTCTATTTTAAAAATAAAGTGATGGATATAAAAAAAAATAAATAACACACTCACCCATAGAAATAGTGTAGTCCCAGCTGTCCGCATCATTCTTGTGGACATTTAGTTTGTCAGGCTGGAAAAAAAGACAGTATTTAATTGATAAACTGTAATATTTATTAAAAATACACATTCTCACATAATAATATATTTCAAAAGCCTAACTGGTTAAAACATACGAGGTAAATTATCTGTTTATTGATTAGCACTAGATTAAAACCACGTGGCTTGCGTTAGACCAGTGTTTCTTAACAGCAGGTCCGCGAAAAAATTTACCAGTACGGAAAAATACTTAAATTACATACTAAGGCCCAGTCTTTCCTCCTTGAGGTACCCCTCTAGGCAACTATCTGACGGATAAGATTATGTGATACTTTCTGTGCTGAATAAATGTCATCCGTCTTTCAATACAAATTTATCTATCGGATAGTTATCTAACGGATAATGAGACTGACGTATTGACTGGTATTGACATTTATTCAGCAGATGAAGTTCAAGATAACTTTATCAGTCAAATAGTTACCTAGAACTTTACCTGAAGGTGAAAAGACTGAACCTTAATGAGTTAATAGTTATTTACTTTTCTAGGAAATAAAGTGATGATTTAATCCCGAGAAGATTTAAGCCCGACACGACCGAAGGAAGTCGAGGGTATTTTCATTTGAGGGATTAATGCACTACTTCCGAGATGCAAACAAAACTTTTCTCATTATCTTCTTTTTCATTAGCTTTTTTTATAGGTAAATATTTTTTATTTGTAATAAGAAGGTTCTGAGTTTTATTTTTATTTAATTTTAGTTTATCCGCAGTAAACCAGTTTTCAGCAATTTCAACTGTGCGTTGAATCAGAATGGTTATCGTCTCTAGGGTGTTTTCTGCGCATAAAAATGTTGTGTCATCTGCAAATAAAATTGTTTTCACCGGTTTATTGTCGTTAATACAGAGCAGGAATAGGATTGGGCCTAATACAGAACCCTGGGCTATTCCGTACATTATTTTTTGGGATTGCGAGTGTGTACCATTTAATTTCACCATATGAGTCCTATTTGTTAAATACGATTCAAATAAATCGAGTGCTGTACCTCTAATGCCGTAGTATTCGAGTTTCGCCAGTAGAATTTCATGAGACACTCAATCAAAGGCCTTGCTAAGGTCACAGGAACTGGCTGTTAATATTTTGTCGTTCTCAAGGGAAGAACAGCACAATTTAACAACCAATAAAAATGCACCCAATTCAATTCAACCAATAGATATAAAATAATCTTACAACCAATCAGAAAATAGGCAGCGATAGACTTGAGTGCGGTAGCTAATACGAACAAAATAAACCCATATCCAATCAAAAGACTCTAAATTTAAATTAACCAATAGGAACAGCATGTTTCAACAACCAATCAAAATGCACCCAAATCAACCAATAGAAATAAAATAATCTTACATCCAATTAGAAGATAAATAACGATAGACATAAAGACAGTGATGCCATAAATTCTAACTAAAATTTTGTAGTCTTTATCAATATTCTCTCCATAACAATAAACAAAAAAAAATATTACTCACAACACCGTGATTCATGAATACGATATGACTTCTGGTTTTATCAGTTTAATAATAATAAATATGTATATAGAAATATGTGGCGTACATAAATCTTAAAACAGGTATGTTTAAGGAAAATAGAAAATTTCAATTACGCAACATTGCTCTCAGGAAATACCTGAGCCTTGAAATTTTCTGCTAAAAGATAATCTAAAATTTATATGTATAATGGTGTAAATCACCTCAAGGTATCACTTCTAATTATACATTAAATTAACCGCAAATAGATACTAAAAGAACTAAATATAAGGAAAACAACAAGATGCAATGACGAATCTTTGTGGAACTTCTGAATTTTACAGCTACAAAATTAATGGCACAGTGAAAAAAAACCCAATTTTTTCAATTAAACTGTTTTGAAATTCCGCATCGTTTATGTATTTATTATTCGTATTTGCTTACCACCAATACTTTTGTTTAAATTTTGTTTCTATTCATGGGTATTAAGGGTGTTCTCCATTTCCGCCAATATTGTTGTGAACTCTTCTTGTATTTTATGGTTTTAAAAAATTAATTCCATTTGGAGTCACCCTGATATTAAACGGTTTTTTTGTTGAGGCACTGTCACCAAAACATTTAAGTTGTTCTGTGGTTTCATATACAAGATGTGTCTAGATGTAACTTCACATTAATTACAGAAGCAATTTAAACCCAGACTCATGTTTCTTAACAGCGAGAGAAACTTACAGAGATGCTCTGATTATTTTGATGAAGGAGTATCTTCATTTTAATCATAAAAAAAATATTGTGAAGTGAAACCGAGAAAATTTAAGAGTATCCAGAACTGACGTAACTGTTTAAGACAATCTTTTCTTTTTCCATGATTTGTTATCAATAATGTAATATTGATATCAATATAGCGCAAAATAAAGTGTTTTTTTAGAGGTTTTTTTTTTTCGAATTGGCAGCAATGTTTCCAGCAATGGTCATTTTGATAGCTGGTAGCTGATTTGTGCTCAGTTTGGTTTGTCATTTCACCATGAATTACGCCAGAACAACGCTTGCATATTGTGCAAATTTATTTCGAAAATCGTGGTTCAATTCGCGAAACCGTGCGCTACGTCCATTTTACGGTCGACAAAATCGTCCATCCGAGCAAGTAATTCGAATAACCATGGATTGTTTTCGCACCACACATACTCTAATTGATAATACGCATCCGCAAAGACGTCGTACAGTGCGCACCGAAGAAGCTGTTGCTGCTGTAGAGCGTAGTATGGAGGAGGACCTGAATTAGTCGATTCGCCATCGTGCACAGCAATTGGAACTGGGTCCATCCACCGAGATTTTGGGAAAAAATCTTGGTTTACGAGCTTACAAGATCCAGCTCGTGCAAGAGTTGAAGCCGCATGACCATCGTGTGCGTTGTACGTTCGGTGAATGGGCCGAAAACGAATGCTCTTGATCCTCATTTTCGCCACAAAATTTTATTCAACAATGAGGCTTTTGGTTGAATGTCTACGTCAACAAGCAAAATTACCGCATTTGGAATGAAGGAAATCCGCAAGCCATTATTGATACATCCACAAAAAGTCACTGTCTTGTGTGCTTTATAGGCTGGTGGAATCACTGGACCTTATTTCTTCAAAAATGATGCCGGCTAGAAAGTTACAGTCAATGAAGACCGCTAAAGAGTCATTATTACATACTCTTTCGTTCCCCAATTGAATGACAATGTGGAAGAGCTGTGGTTTCAACAAGACGGCGCAACAATCTACAAAGCGCACGCCTCAATCGATTTATTGAAAGAAACATTCGATGAACGCATAATTTCGCGTAATGGACCTGTGAATCGACCTTCAAGATGGTGAGATTTAATACCTTTGGATTATTTTCTGTGGGGATATGTGAAGTCGCCAATCTACGCCGATAAACCAGAGACAATGGACGACTTAGAAGCCAACATTCGCTGAGTTATTGTCCATATACGGCCCCAGATGCTCCAAAAAGTGGTCGAAAATTGGACTTCTAGATAACGCTTTATTCGAGCCAGCCCATATGCCCGAAATCATATTTTAACACTGATGGCATAAAATTATCTTACCAATAAACCCAATACCATGGCCATTACCACGATTTTTATGTATTGTATTTCATTTTAAAGTTCCATATCTCAACTTTCTCAAGAGATTACCACGCAACAACTGTCTCTTTCGAACGTCAATACGCCGCTTTGCGCTCTTAATACATAAATAGCTATTTACAATTAAAAAGTTCTATTAATTAGATAAAAATTCGTTAAAAACTTCTGATAAATCTGGTGTTTATCTTGCCGTTAACAGGAATTGAACCAACTATGTCTCGTAGGTAACCATCAAATCATAAAGCCACGACATTTCTTAGGAAATAATTAGCAATCAATTCATTTTAAAGCTTTTGTTTTCAGTGTTTTCAAATCTAATCACATTTTTTATTGTTCGAACAAAGCTGTACTACTTTACTTGATCAAATTTAGACAATACGTGTATTGGCCGTAAGAAAAGTTCCCTACCGCTAATTCTCGTCCAATCAAGTCCTTCTTCAAACTGCGGCGAAATAAAAATACAATAAAGAGCCCCAGGACACATGCCGTTTCGAATAAAATGCATTAGCCACATAAAAAAACACGGAAAGAAAAGAAAGATTTTAGCTTTTTACGTAAAAGATTGAACAAGGGTTCGGTTTTACACATAAAAATTTACAGGGAGTTTTTATCTATCTAATACGATATTTTTAATTGTCAAGCAACAATATCCATATTTAACATATTGGTGGACTTTCATACGAGGGTTATGGTAGAATTATTGAGAACTATTGTTGTCATAAGAATCATAGCAACCGACCAGCGGACGTTTTAGAGTTTCAGACTTGATCCGCTCGCAAGTCTTGGAACCCACATTGTGGAAGGACCTTTCAAAGTACCATGAAATACAAATGAAAATATTTAAATTCATTTAGCCAACTGTGTCGTTTTGACCGATGCTCACAGCAAAAATGCCTCCACAAGCCATTGTTGCTGTGTGCTTTAAATTTTAACTAACTAACTAAACATTTTAAGACATCCTCTATGTTTTAAACCAATGTGACATTCCACCTTGTGTTTAATTGAGGTTAACTATTAGTTTTATTAAGAAATGAGAGCTCTCTGTACCTGAAAATTTAAAATTGCATAACATTGACACAAATCTTCTGACACTACTATTTAGTTTAACAGTAATTTAAAGCTGCGATTTTATTTATCATTGCCATATATTTGTCACTATTTGGAGTGGTTCGCTATTATTTAAGCAATTTAATTATTATTAGATTGCTTAAACGTTTATTACTTACAAGTATGTTTGGTATTCGAAATGAGTTGCAAAATTAGAGAGGATTAATTAAAAATAACATCAAACACAAAGACTTTAATATCTCTGTCCAATTGACGGTCAGCTGTTGTTCATCTCTTTTTTTTTTTAGAACTGTTTGATGGATTGTTTCATGGGCAGTGCAAGCCTTATGACGATATACAGCCTTGGACAAATGTATGGAGCACCCATGCAGTTAGAACATCTAAAGTTATGCTATTTAGCTATAATTTTTATTATTTTGTTAATTTTCGTCAATATTACAATGTAGTTTTTCAACATAATCTCCATTTAACTGAATACATTTATCCCAACGATAAAATAATTTTTTTAAGCCGTCCTCAAAGAACTTTTTCGGTGTCTCCTCAATCCACCTATTTATGGTCCCAACAGCCTTGGCACCCAGCGCGGCGAAACCTTGCTAACGCCCAAACAATCATGCAAGATGTCATGAACTTGTTGTATACCTATCCCTAGGCGCACACTAATTTGACGAATAGTCATTCGCATGTCCTCTTTCAATAGGTCTTCGACGGCAGTAATGTTTCTTTCATT
Organism: Liopterus haemorrhoidalis; assembly: GCA_963971575.1. Classification (NCBI taxonomy): domain Eukaryota; kingdom Metazoa; phylum Arthropoda; class Insecta; order Coleoptera; family Dytiscidae; genus Liopterus; species Liopterus haemorrhoidalis. The sequence goes on along the minus strand of OZ020620.1, from coordinate 962,195 downwards.
TACCGACGTGCTTGGGCGCCCACTGCGTGGATCGTCTTCTAGTGATGTTCTACCGGTTTTAAAACGATCGATCCACCGATAAACAGTAATTTTGGATTCTGCAGACTCACCAAATACACCTTGCAGACGCTGAATAATTCCTGATGTTTTCACACTTTCTTTCCACAAAAAGAAAATTATTGCTCTTTGAGATTTTGCTGCGTCTTCCATGGTTACAAAAACAGTGCTATGAAAACGCGTCTATATCAGTCGAACACCTTAATCAGACTGAACAATATTGCACTAGATAGTTGCATAAACATGTCAAGACTTGTCTGGCACCAATAACATTGGCTATAAGTTCTGCGTAATTTAATTATAGCACAATTCCCAGAATTTAGGAAACATCCCTCGTATTTAATGGTATCTCGTATTTAATGGAGCTCCATACATTTGCCCAAAGGTGTATGTGAGTCAAACCTACGAAATCCTGAAACCATCTGACTTCGCCCCTGTCCGAATTACTAATCGTATTGTTTGTTCCTATACCCATTATCGCAATTTAAAAATGGCAGACCAATAAATTTCTTAGTTCTATTTTAATTAAATTATGCATCGGTTCGCGCGGTCTTGTTTGCTGGCCATATGCCAGAAGACTTCAACTTTATTTCAATATGTTACTGGCCGACAAGGTATTCTTTGGATGGCATCCATATAATTTATGCTCAATACAAGAATTCGTCGCCGCTGTACTTGCGATACAAATTTGTATAATGTCATATTTCACGTGAATTATTACACTTTATTCAGGTTAGAAACTCAGCGCTACAGAATTAATATATAATCAGGTCAACTGTTATCAAAAGTTGGCTCAAAATGACTGTTTATTTTCCCGATAAAGTTCAGTTTTTTTCGCATCATCGTTGGACAATAGAAAGTTTTAGGGTCGGTTTCTGAAAGGTCAGGTAACTACAGTTGTGGCGAACTAATTAAGAACGATCTTGTGATATGCATGTATTCATATATTTTGATTGGTTAAAAGGGCGCCGTACATATTTTTTTCCATCTGTCTCCAATCGATTAACCTTCGTTTCATCGCTCCAATGGATACGCTTCCATTGGGAAATAGTCCAATCTTTATGTTCCTTGGCAAAAGCTAGCCTGTCCTTCCTGTTTTTTGATGAAAGTAGTGGCTTCTTTCTTACATCTCTTCCAAATAGTTGTTTCTCATTCAATCTTTCTCTGATAGAACGAGCTGATAGTGCATTAGGTTCTTCAGCAAATATCTCCTTTTGGATTTCTTTGGAGCTAAGAAAGGGATTACTTTTTGCTAATCGAACTATTCGTCGCTCCGTTTCTGAAGTTTTTCGAGGTCGTCGACGTCTACCTACATTTTCTGTGGTGTGATGTTTATTAAAATGTTGCACCGCGTTATAAACCATAGTTTTAGAACATTTTAATTTATTTGCAATTACTCCATAAGACATATTTTCATTTAAATGCAGTTTTACTATGGCATCCCTCATGCTTGGTGCGCAACTTTTTTTTCTATCCATAATAAAAAAAAAAAACAACCTACAACACAAAAAACGAAATTGATTTTACCACTATAACCCTTGTATTAATAATTCTTACCAGTGTTTTATTTGTTGACACAGCTCAGACTTCACAAAATAATGTTTTGCAATGTCGTTCCTAATTATTTCGCCAATTGAAACATGCACATGTACGCTTGAACTGAACTAAACAAATTTTACGACCGAAGATTTTTGGATGATGCAATAATTACTTTGGGGTATAGTATAAGGCATATAAAAATTAGTACATATTTGGCGATTTATTGACTATAGTTAAAACTAGAGAACATTGTCTGTAATTTCACCTGCCGTTCTTAATTAGTTCGCCACAACTGAATAACCAAATGGTCAGAAAATGGTTGCTATGGTTACTTATGGGATTGTTATATTGTAACCGAGTTTAACCAAAAGGTTAAACTCGGCTAAGCTTTCACAAACCGGCCTCTAATCGCGGACATATTATTTTAAGCAACGAATTTGATATCAGGAAGTTATTCACAAGATTGGTTTCATGTTTGCTCCCTGTAGCGAACAAACTCAAATTTCTCAGGCTGATATGGATAGGTTTAATAAAAATAGTAGATTTTTTGTATCCTTTCGTAATCATAGAGGAGATTTTTTTTGTCCATTACTAAGGTCGGGCTACAATTATTAACTAACCTAACTTTTAGACTTAACTACAAATGGCAGATAAATATCTGCATAAAATTAGTTTCCATGAATGAATTTATAAATGACTCTCTAGGCGTGTGCGACGAAAAAACTAATACAAGTTTCGTCGCCTGTAACAATTTTTGAAAAAATTGATGTCTGTCAGTATTTAAAAGTTTTAAAGTATCATCAATTTTTCAAACTGTTTAAATCACCGAGTCTTATCGTTTCTAGTTTCTATGAAAGTGGGAGAAAGGCAAACGGTACTATTAGCGATGAAGCTGATAGGTCGACCGCCTCCACTAGAATTTAATGCGAAAATAAGAGCAGAGTAGCACTTGATGGCTTATTACGGTTTATTAGGGTCCAGGACTCCCGACAAGAGATTACGGAGATGTCATTACCACTAATGTACAAGTTTTAACAGCGGAACCCCTAGATAAACCCCAAATAAACCATTGGTTACATTAAATGATAACATTTCTTTATAAACAATCAAATAAATAAATTACCAACGATATTAAGACCAAATTCGAGAGGTGTTCGCGAAATAACTAGGTGTGTACTAGAGATCTCGGGAAGCTCGTGTTTTGTTTTGCATTTTCAGAAGGAAGAGAGTTGATTGAAGATGAATCAAGCAGCGGAAAGCCTTCATCTTTAAGAACCGATGAAAATATCGACAGGATCCGGGATCTTGTGCCGTTTGTAAGATCTTCTGGAGTGCACCATTCCTGATAAGTCTATTTTAATACTCCAACAGTAGTCAGCCATCATGTGAGTATCCCACCTTCCTTGATAACGCCTCTCCATCTCTTTTAAATCCTGATGGAAACGTTCACCCTGTTCATCACTAACATCTCCAAGATTGACTGGAAAATTGTCAAGATGACTGTTCAAAAAATGAAGTTTCACGCTCATGTTGCACCCCAGATGATAATAATTTTCAATCAAATTTTCAACGAACACATAGTTTTCTGCTTTTTTATTCGCAAGAAAATGTTTGATGAGCGCCACGAAAGACTGCATATTCTTCTCCATATCATCCATATGTACAGGGAAATATGGATCATTCACTAATTTTCTAATTTGTGGTCGGTCAAAAATGCCAGCTTTTAACTTCTCATTACTGAGACTTTGAAATGTTTCAAATATATATTTGAAACAGTCACCATCTTTGTTCAACGCTTTCACAAACTGCTTCATTATACCCAGTTTAATATGAAGAGGGGGGAAAATGATTTTTGTTCGCTCCACCAAAGGTTCGTGTATTATGTTTGGGTCTCCAACATTTAAATCTATTCTCACCGGCCAATTTTTCTGAGTCCAATGCTTATCTCTCGCTCTGCTGTCCCACAAACACAAAAAACATGGATATTTTGTGAATCCACCTTGACCTTGCAACCCCCGCCTTTGTAAAAAAGTCTATAACAAGTACCTGCATATAAGGCGTTCCTACGAAATATATTTGACTACAAGTTGAAAAGTAGACGTATATCAGAACGTGAAACAAGTCAAAATACGATAGAACAAAAATTTGACGTGATAGGCAGAAACTGTTAACATTTTTGAAATCATCACCTCAAAATTAGTTAAAAACAAGTATCAGACCTCTTTGCAGTAGTTCATCAATTACATTCAGAAAAAAATTAAATTCAAACCTCCGTCCTAATTCGTAAACGACGTTTCCGTATTTTTAAGCAGAAAATCGCATCGACCATTACCCATGTCGTGTTGATTCGATCCGTATCATGTATTTGTGAAGTGTATCTCCACCTTTATCGCGTGTTTCTTGTTCGTTACGCATTCATACGCGTATTCCTACATTTTTTCTTCCTCCGGACAAAAGCAACGCGCGCACCTAACAAAGACGAAGGCAGGAAGTTGCATCACGTGACTTTTCTCGTCTTTCAACTGTTTATAGATTCTAGTTAGAACGCTTGGTGGTTGTATTTCTCATTTATAAGGCACTCGTTTTATAAATATTTTAAGGACGCGTATAATTTGTTTATATTTATTTGGATATTTCACAAAATAAACAATAACAAATATTTGGAATCCATTTAAAACTTTGGCGTAAATTTATTTTTTTTTTAAATCCAGCTGTTTTAACTTTGACAATTTGAAACAAATCGGAATTAAATAAATCGCATTTTATATTGTTTTGGTAATTGGACTGCGATTTATTTAATCTGAATTGAATTTGGAATGACCAAATAATTTGTTTATTTTAATTGAAAAACTTTTTTTCAATAAAAATTCATCTATGCAAAACCATCATCAATCCACTATTCCATACTGGTCTCAAATGGGAACATATTTTTTTAGTCCCTATAATTGAATTATATTCAAAACAAGCTGGAGTACCCATGCTTCGTACAGTTTTTATACTGTGCATTTTTACTAAATAAGTCAGATGTTTCAATTTCAAATAGAACGTAAAATAATTGTATCTTTATTTTGTATTGAGAATAAACATTACCTACAGAGGCGCTGTTGTCGCTTACAAAATGGCGATTGGGATAGGATATTTTTGACATTTGCCATTTGATACACAACAATTCACTTTGCAGTTAATTTTCTGTTGCGTTTTTAAAGACATTTTATTAAAGTTTTCTTCACTTTAACACATACAAACAATGCAATTAAATGAGCTAAATCCAACAAAATCCTATTCCGTTAAGTTCCAAAATATTCCGATAGGCGTCACTTCAGTTATTGCCAGTTCTTAATATAGTTTCAATTTTAAGTAAATAATAAGAGAGATATGTCGTTTATAAGAGTAATAATTAACCGAATATCTGGTACAACTGAGTCTGGTGTATGTCGGCCGTATTAAGTGTTTATCCCTTGTCTCATATCTATGGATTTCTTGTTGGCTATTGAACTTATTTTTATTTATGTGCATGTAAATCAGGCACTGAAAAATGTACAGACAAGGGAATGTCATTTCTCCTAAAATGTTAAAATATTTTAGACAATCCTGTCTATACTTTAGATCACAAATAATTCTAACAACTCGTCGCTGCTAGCGAAAAATTCGCTGGGTATGGGTAGAATGTCCCCAAGCCAGCAACGCATACGTGATATGGGATTCGAACAGCGCATAATAAGCAGTTAATAGAACATTTCGAAACACATTGGTAAGTTTCTTATGCAGTATAACGATCTGCATAATTTCTGAGCGATCAGACTTTCCCAGCTGAGATTAACGCCAATGGTAACGCCCAAAAATTTGACAGGGTCTTGGTTAATATCATATGGTACTTCCCGTAGGGAAAATAATAAATATTTGGTTTTCGTCTCATTCAGGCCTTATCTATTCGGTAAAAACCAATCATTCGCAGCGTTTCTTACTAATGTGTTGTTGGTTGTTACTTCATGAAACGATGGATGCTGATTTAATAGTGCGGTATCATCTGCGTATAGAATTGTTTTGGCATTTTGTACGAGGGATGTTTCCAAAGTTCTGGGAATTTAGCTATAATTTTTATTATTTTGTTAATTTTCGTCAATATTAATATGTAGTTTTTCAACATAATCTCCATTTAACTGAATACATTTATCCCAACAATAAACTAATTTTTTTAAGCCGTCCCTTAAGAACTTTTTCGGTGTCTCCTATTGAGTTTCTGTTCTGGTCCCAACAGCCTTGGGACCCAGCGCGTCGAAACCTTGCTAACGCCCAAACAATCATGCAAGATGTCATGAACTTATCGTGTACCTATCCCTAGGCGCACACTAATTTAATGAGTCATTCGCCTGTCTTCTTTCAGTAGGTCTTCGACGGCAGTAATGTTTCTTTCATTTACCGACGTGCTTGGGCGCCCACTGCGTGGATCGTCTTCTAGTGATGTTCTACCGGTTTTAAAACGATCGATCCACCTATAAACAGTACTTTTGGATTCTGCAGACTCACCAAATACTCCTTGCAGACGCTGAATAATTCCTGATGTTTTCACACCTTTCCACAAAAAGAAAATTATTGCTCTTTGAGATTTACTACGTCTTCCATGGTTACAAAAACAGTGCTATGAAAACGCGTCTATATCAGTCGAACACCTAATTCAGACTGAACAATTTGTACTAGATAGTTGCATAAACATGTCAAGACTTGGCACCAATAACATTGCCTATAAGTTCTGCGTAATTTAATTATAGCACAATTCCCAGAATTAAGGAAACATCACTCGTATATAAGCTGTCATTTATGTAGACCAAAAACAACAGTGGACCCAAAATTGAGCCTTATGGAACTCCAAAAAGAATGGTTTGTTCCTTTGACTGTTGTAGCCACATAGCCTGTTTCGTTGGATTAAGCGGAACTAGAATTTTTATTCTAGTAGTCTTTTATCGATTAAGTAAGGCTTTTGAGCATTTTGTTTAGGAAAACCCCATTTTAACGTTAAAAAGACAGCTCCTGACAACTTAAAAATTCCATTTAGTTCCGCTTAAAGGTTTGGAATAGCCAATATCCAAAATAAAATAAAACTATTATCCTTAACTAAAATACATATATTTTTTTTACTGATTCATGTTCCTACTGCTTTATACTTGGTTCCTTTTCCCGGTAAACATATTTCCAAAAGTATTTTTTCTAATCGTCTGGTTTTTAGGAAGATGTCATTTCGTAATGTAATAATTTCAAACATTTTTAAAGAAAGAAACATCTTTAAAATTTAAACAATTTGCTTTAGCGTTACTTGTAACGAACTTCAAAAAAACTTCGTGTTTCTCTTCAAGTTTTAACTAAAAACTTAAATGTGTGAGTTCAAAGGTATAGTGTTTCAAAATAATGTCTTAAGTTTTTACAACTATTACTAACATTTTAGCTGCAATATTCTTAAAATCACTCTACCACAAAAATGATTTAGCAATAAATTAATATCAATCAACAGTTTAAATAAAAAATAAAATAAAAAAAATGGCCATAATCTTCACATAATGAAATAATTTTAATATTTCTATTTCATTCCACTGATATTGTTTTCTGTGTCACTTTTTTCTTTCATTCCATGCTTCTTACCCTTTTCTCATGCTGTACAAAATCCGATCTTTTTTGCAATCTTTTATAACTGTTGATGCAATCCGATATGGATTTTTTGCATCTTATTCTGAGTCACATACATTTGTAAAATGTCAAAGAAAAATAGTCCTTGAATTCAAGTTGGAACTTGTTTTTTTCTTGTGTTTAAGAAAGGCAATGACCATAACATTCAAAAATAGGTTCCTCGTATTTTAGTGACAAGAGTTTATTGTCCTCGACTGTTCACAACAAATTCACTGCCACCAAAATTAAAAAATAAAAAATAAACTGAAGATTAGGTTAAAGATAGGAAACAATTTTTCTCATACAAAACAAAACATCAAAAATACAATTACTATCTATTAATATTGCAAAGAAAAAATATATCTAATATACAATATGTCCTTTATTATAAAGGATAGTCCTTTATTTCAGTGCGTTATCCTTCAGATTTATTTATCAAAACTCACTTTTGTCCTTTATAGTTTTGTCGACATTGCGTTCATAAAAGCTAAGGATTTCGAATGGATCTTGCTGCTAGAAATTTGGTTGTGAATGATTTTTAAGGAAAACATTACTTTAATTTCAAATAGAAGAAATTAGAATATCGATGATGGTGAATTACTTAATGAAAAGCTTGATGAATGCCGACAAAATGATGAAATAAACTGCAATTATAAATGGATTGAAGTATTAGGTCGTCAAGGATGAAATTTGTATAGTGCGTTCAAAGGTGAGTTTGCAGTACAGGGCATATGGAGTAGTTCTTTTTCATACTCTCTAATGGGTTTACACAATGACGCTATCCTCTTTTTGCATGTCGACGTTGCCAGCTCTAAAACGCGCTGATATGTGAAGACGCAGTATTCTACAAATGGTCATTTATTTTTGTTGAGTGTTATTTTGAGTTTTATAAGAGTTGATTTTTGTAAATCATACGAGTTTTTCATATTATTATAAGTGACACATTTGACACTTTCACAACATTTGGCAACACCGCTCCCATTTGCTATAATTAATTAAATTTAAATACCTACTTAATAAAAATCCTCTTATTTTCTTTCACTAAACTATCATAAATATGAACTTAATATTCAACAATAATAATAAATTAAATACTGAAAATGCAATCAACAAATACTGATAATTTTTTATGAATATTTATTTCGAAAACTAAAACTAATCTATCAAGGTCCTTGATAATGTAATATTTTTAATTTTTTTTAATCAGTCAATACCAGTATTCCGCAATGTTTTCTTACCCACAGCACACTAAAACTCTTCCCAGAATTTCGCGGTACACCGAAAGTGTTTCCAAAATTCCTTTATTTCCCTACCTATAGCTGACCCCAACCACCCAATCAATAGCAACACACCTGTAACATGGTCCCACCCTTACAATTCCCGGTATAAAAATTCAAAGTAAATTGAAATGTTCATCTATCTCGTGGTCGCAAAGACGGAAACAGATCGTTGAGCAGTTTCCGAAACGTCCGAAAGAATTTTATACACTTATAAAAAAGAATTTTATACACTCATGAAGTATTATATCTTTTTGATACTAAAGCCGCATTCAGAGCTCTTAAATCAATAGCTTATGCACTGTAGATTATAGACTGTTCACTATCATCAGAAAGTTTGTCATATGGTAAGACGTGAAACCGTTCAGACCTCCAAATTTAATACGCTGTTTGTTGTAGATTGTGCATAATTTTCTAAACCTATAGCTAGTGAGATGTTTTAATGAGACAGACATATAAACACATTGGCTATCGCATTCTATTAGTGACACCGTAGTTATCGTATGCCTTTACATAACCTAACATAATGTCATCATTAACAAATCTTGCTCAAAATTACAAAGACGGACAGTAAATATGATTTAGGTAATAAGGTAGTTAAAATCTAAGACAACAGAATTATAAGAACGATAATACATATAAAATATTTTACGAAGCTAAATAGTTGGACCAATTAATTAATATTGGACCATTACAAAATAATTTCAAAGATATTAATCATTGTCTATTATAGAGATTATTAGTGTAGTTCCTCTTGGATGCTTTGTTATCTAGATAAGTGTTTTACAACCGGTGTACCGCATCAACCTGTCTGCCACGGGCACTAGGTATGTCGCTGAACACCGGTTGCCGAGCACTGGTCTAGACTAGAAATTTGTGCAGTTGAAATTTGCATAATTAAATTCTTACTTTCCTAGTCAGCTGACCATGAAGGCATTGTTGAGATTACCAACTAGATATTTTTAATTAACTATAATTAATTAATATATAAGATAATTTTATAGTGAAAGCTACATTGTTAACATATCAACAGCAGGGTACCATAGTTTTTAACACGGGAAAAAAAACACAAAACAGAAGAGATGAAGTTCTTACGTCCACGTAATTTACGTCTGATTTCAATTACAACCCTTTTTTTACATCTTCATTTTATATGTCAAAAACTAGATACATAAAGTCGGTTTTACACCAGGTCGTGAGAAAATATTTATATTCTTTTAAAATTGTAAAATCTTTTTAAAGAAATTGTGTTTACTGTTTACAAATATGGATATTTTCCACCACTGCCACCAAAAAGCTGTGACATATCAGATATCAACGAAACCCTCCAAGTAATCAGTGCACTTATTCAGTTATCCGTTGAATATTTATGTATGTTCATAGTATGTACATTACCACCAGGGAGCGAAGCCAATGAGCTATGCAAGTCCTAGTTAGCCAGAGCTCATTACTAATTGAATTTATTATGTATGTGCGAGCGTGATGCGACCACCCCCCGTCTATATCCACCACCCCCCTCTGGCACACAACACGAATATAAATTACAGAAATTAATGAACGAATGCCCTAATTTAGGAAGCGTCCATGAAATTAAAGCGCACATATATTTGGTGCGACATCGCGACAAGAAATGTATACAACGTATGTAGTAAGGGTAGGAACACGTAAAAAGAGTATTGCCGTTGCCTATAGGCGATGGTTACCAGGTTCCCTTATTATTGAAAAATATATATAAAAAAAAAATGTTTATAATAAGATGGCAAATCTTTTTTGTTCTAGTTACTTTTACTGGCATATTTTACAATATTTGTGAAAATTGTGAATTTAAAAATGTACCTCCCTCCGTTCCAAAATAAGTGTCTGATTTAGGAATTATATTTGTTCCAAAATAAGTGTCCAATTTCATAAAAAAAAATGCAAAGAGATATATAACGTATATTTTCACAACTAAACTAAATGTGATGAAGCTTGTATGCAAATTTTATGTTAAAATATTTTTTTATTAATTTTAATTCGAATGCCTAATACCATTATTTGGGTTTCTAAATATTTGCAGTATTTTTTTTTTATATAGCAAGGTTCATTAATATTTTGAAAATTGCGCCTACGGCTTCCATTGATTGTTTAAGTCATAAACCCCGCACTTCTGATTTCTGATACATTCAAACATAGAATTAAATTATAATTTGAACACTTGTTATTAAATTTACGCTTTTAAAAATTAAATGCAACATTTGCCAAAATATAACTAGAATTTTGACAAAATAATTTAAACAAAATAAAAATGCAAAAAAAAAAACAGAAAAAATTTAAATTTACGGGAACCGAACAGTAGTTTGCAACTTACGAAGCGAGAACGTTACCACTAGACTACGGACGTTCACTCGTTTACTCTCTTAAATAGCGGATTAAATATTTTACATATTTTAATTAGAAACACAAAAAATGCGTTATTTTCCGAAAATATAATCTGATCAAAAATTCCTGTAGTACTATTCCGGTTCACACAAATGTACATTACTTAGATTTTTTTCAGATTTTTAGTTTAAACCATCTTTTTTTGCACAATTGTGGCTAAAATCTCTTCTAAATAACTTATTTTGCAAAAATAAAATTTTGATCGTTAATCCAAGTACTAAGGGCTTTCATTTGATACCCTGTTCAGAATTTTAAAAAATATTTTTTTTTCGATGAGCAGATATTTATTTATATTTTTAGGGGGATATGTTTTAGTATTTTTCCTATGTGCGGGTCAAAGAGTTGTATATGCATGCCAAATTTCAACTCTCTAGGTTTAGCCGTTTGGCTACAATTTTTACCGAACAGACAGACAACAAAATGACGGTATAAGGGTTTTTTGGTCATACCTACAAAACCCTAAAAAAGCACAACTCAAAAACAGTTAGAGATAACGACCTACGATTAAAATTTTTGGATTCTCCGTAGTTCATTTAGCCTAGAAAAAATCTGGGGCTTGTCGTAAAATTTCTTGTTGTATTGTAATGTTTTGTTTGCCTTCCGTTGCTCCAGTTTTGTGGTTAAATCCTTCGTTTTTATCTGTCTGCGTTTTGGATTACATCTAATTCCTTTTTGTCTTATTACGTGTGTTTTTATGTGTTCTTTAGAGTTATAATAGAGTTCTTATCAACATAATACTGTTATTAAAAACAGTGCAATTTAAAAACACATTCATCTATTTTCCGATTAGCATCTAAGTATTTTATACATCGTAAAAGGTCATTAATAACATGTTGTCGTAGTGTAGTTATAGTCTAATTAGTGACATACTCTGCACGAGAGACTTATGCATAGACGCACTGCCCGTGTAATTAGCAATGCAAGGCAAACGCAACTTCTATAATAACACCCCATAATGAGCTGCAGAAGTGACTACTAGTGTGTACCGTGAATAGCGTCGTCTCAAAGGTAAGTTACACTACTTTTTTGAATTCGTGTGGTTGGCGGGAAAAGTCTGGGAGTCTCAGGGAATTTGCGTCTGGGTGTAGTGGCAGCACTGTAAAATTTCTATGCGCGTGCGTCGATCAATCCGGCAGTCAGGCTCCAACCACTATGAAGACTCCACTTGCACATACCGCCGATTGCGAAGTTGCGTTATTCGTTTTTTGACGGCAAAAAATAAAAATGCTACTGAAATTCATCGCGAGTTGTGTAGTGTTTATGGTGAAGACGTTTTGTCAATGCCAATGGTTTCTCGTTGGCGCCAATCATTCATTGAAGGGAGTACAACGAAGCGGTCGATGGGATATTTTCGGACATCCGCCTTACTCCCCTGACTTTGCACCAAATGACTTCCACCTGTTTCCGCAGCTCAAGCAACATCTTGGGGGAAGACTCTTCACAAACGAGGATAATTTGAAACGGTAGTAGAGAACGAGCAAACACACCAGTATCGCCTACCTAGTCCTTCTAGTATATATATATATAGCAGAAGCAACAGGAATATTAAAAAGCTTGGACCTAATAGAAGAAAAGAACAAAACAAAATTCGCTATATTCACGGATTCTTTGAGTGTACTGAGAAGCATTGAACAGCCTCATTCAAAAAATGCATTAGTACAATCACTGCAAGAAAAGCTTCACGATCTTAAAACCCGTGGTATAAGAGTACACCTTATTTGGATTCATTCACACATTGGTATTCAAGGCAATGAGAAAGCCGATGTTGCTGCTAAAGAAGCCACCCAAATGGAACCACCCTTGGACCTAAATATTGAAGTAACTGACCTTAAAAATTAAATAGGTAAAAGACTAATACTAAAAGAACAAAAATGACAAGAACTAAGAGAGAACAAACTACGGCGAATAAAAGAAAACACAAAAAAAGGGAAATTCGAAGAGACAAGAAGACAGCAAATAGCAACGACTAGACTAAGAATCGGACATTCCAGACTGACAGACAAATACAGACTTGAAAGAAAAGACCCACCAACTTGTGACGAGTGTAACACAAGACTGACAATCGAACATATTATATTAGACTGCACAAAATACAAGACGATACGACAACGGCACCATATACCTGACAACTTACAAGAAGCTCTCAGTGACAAGGCGGAAAATCTGGCAAATCTTCACTCATTTTTACTAGACACAAATCTATATTCTGTATTGTAATAATATCTCATAATATTATAAATAGAAAATATAATGTAAATTAATAATGTACGGGCACTAATCTACTATAGCAGTGGATGTGCCTCTATTTTTTTTGTAACCACGTAAGAATATCTTAAATGATACAAATTTGGCTAATATCTACTACCAGAAATATACTTGTTTTTATTTATAGCGGGATTTTTATATTTTGTTCATAATTCCGAATTCTATTATCGTGGATTAATCCAACGTTTGCAGTGACGTTGTTCGTGGTTTGTGGTTCGCCAAAATGATATCTAGTCAGACATTGTGTTGGTAACAATAGAAGCAATCCTTTGTGTCTCATGTCCGAGAAATATCTCGGGGCAAAAACACAGTTGACGGCACGCGCCATCGCAAACTCCGATAACTATGATGAATGACGAAGCCTTGGATAACAATTTCACTACTAAAAAAAAGTGAAGAGTAAAATTTCACACATTTGAAAATTCCGTACATATTTAGTAAATGAAAGAGTATATTGGTTATAACTACAAAAAAATACATCTCTAAAACTTATATTATTTTCAAAATCATAGTTTTCCGTTTCCTGTGATAAATTTGGAATCTAGATTTTCAATCAAATTGACATGAAAACAATATCCGGGATGAAATGAAACTGGAACAAGTCAGGAACTTATTTGAAGACTTGTTTTCTTACTTGAACAGTTTGATTTTGAAAATATTTTTCCACCGTAATATAGATTTAGAAACAATCAAAAATCATTGTATTATCCATGAGAGATTTCAATCGGAAGCACTTTTAAAATTGCGTAACTTCTTGGCCTAGAACATCGAACCCTTCCGGATTAAGTTTGTATACTCTGTACCTACGTCATAAAGTAGGGTTGTTTGTAAAGGTATTCTAGTGATTTTGGTGTTCGTATGGACCAGTATTTCTCAAACTTTTGCATTACCCCTGTTAAAGCATAGGTGTGTAAATTACGTAACCGGACTGGCAACATAGCGTTTGATCTGCCAACATTTGGGACTCAGGACTTGGAGGGGCAGGTTAACATAGGATACGCCTTCAATACAAATTTGAACTCGCGTAATTTTGTTATCCGTAGCGATTTTTTTCTTGAAACAGTTTTTTCTAGTGCGTTCTAAAAATGAGACATTCATTCCGAGGAACGGTGTGCTATCAGGTTTTAGTTAGTTAGTTAGTTAGAAAATTTTGGCGCATAGCAACAAAGGCTATTTGCGCTCTATTAGGTTTTGCTTCAGACTTGAACACAGTGCAACGGAAACTTTTGCAAAACTTCAACAGGCTTAATGAGACAGTGTTTTGTCAAGGACCCAATTTTTTGGTGGTTTAAGGCATTTTCAGAAGGAAGAGAGTTGATTGAAGATGACTCACGCAGCGGAAGGCCTTCATCTTCAAGAACCGATGAAAATGCCCGGGATCTTGTGCGTTCAGACCGTCGGTTGACAGTCAGAATGATCGGGGAAGAATTGAATTTGACTCACACTACAGTTCATCAGATTTTGACCAATGATTTGGGGATGACAATGCGCCTTGTCACACAGCAATTTCAAAAAACGACATTTTGGCCAGTAAAAACATTCCTGTGGCTCCTCAGCCTCCTTATTCACCAGACTTGAGTCCTTGTGGCTTTTTCCTCTTCCCAAGAATGAAAAATCAGCTCAAGGGACGTCATTTTAGGACACTCGAAAACATTCAAAAGTCTGTAACCGACCAGCTGAAAGTTATTCTAGTATCCGAGTTCCAGCACTGCTATGAGGATTGGAAGAACCGTCTCCAGCGCTGTGTGGCTTCCCAAGGAAGTTATTTTGAGGGAAATAATATTGAATAATAATTCTATTCGAATAAAAAAAAAATAAAAAATCAGTCCAGGTATTATTTTTGAAGATCGGCATAACACAATTATCCCGTATAACTATAATCACATTGTTAAACTACAAAAGAACTAGGGTTCGTGTTTACAACCACGTTGTAAACAGTCAACGGTCAGTGGCGCATACATACGTTTAAGTACTATCTATAAATAAGTATACTTGTTTTTGTTAATCCTTTAAGTAAGATGCGTAATGTGAAAAACTAATCCCTACGGCTATGGGTTGACATGTCTAGTTATATCACTTCTATTGTAATTTTATGAGTTCCCTAACTTTTATTATTTTATTGCGATCTTCAAAACTAATTTGGTACGGACTATATACATCTTTATTTTTTGTCTCTTTTGAGTAACTTAACCCGCCTCACGACTGTTCTAACGCCCCAAGATGATGGTATCACCCACTTTGAGAATCACTGTATGAAAATCATAGTCGGTATCCGTCTCAGGGTTGTACCTATGTTCCAATTTAGCAACGTAAACAAAAGGTTCTGCTAACCACATGCACGGAATGGATTTACACGCTGGGTTTAGATGAAAAGACTTCCGATACCGTAAAGTGCATAAACAAACGTTCACACACACACACACACACCCAAACACATATAAATACATACATTCATTCATGTATGATAAAGCGAATTCGTAAGTTAGCAAGACGCTTGTACATTTAAACAATTGATGTTTTAGTTTATAATTTATAAAGTGCCAGTTAACGCTGGGTAAACATGGATTAAACTATATTTCGGCCTATGATATCACATCTATTATGCACCATTATGAATAAGTCAGTGTAACATTCTATGAGGGTGCTAAAGGGTTGTTTTCACACAGATGGGGTGCAACAGCGTACTCCAATTTCAAATAACTTCAAAAGAACGTTTCGCGCAAACCAAGTTTTAAATACAGTTTTCCATTTTGGGGGTTTTGTAGATAAGGCCACCAAAAAACCTTTATAACGTCACTCATGTGTCTGTCTGTATGTATGTATGGTAGAAATTGTAGCCAAAGGGCTGAACATAGAAAGTTGAAATTTGGCATGCTTATACAACTCTTTGGCCCACATATACTAAAAATCTCCCAGAGGGGTTGATCTAAAAATCTAAAAAAATCTCCCTAATGAACATTGATGGGAACCGGAATAGTTCAACAGGAATTTCCAATCAGATAAGTTTTTCGAAAAATGGTGATTTTTTTTGTGTCGTTGATAACACAAATATTTAAAAAAATATATATAGTGTGGTATCAAAAGAAAGCTGTTAAGACCTAGATTAAGAAACGATCAAAGAGGAATAAATAATTTGTAGTAATAAAATACTTATAAAACAAATAACAGATTGTTAATCGTGAGAAATATGTTTCTGAAATTGAAAAAAATGAAGCCATTTATCAATATATTTCTTATTAATCTAATGAAGACTTGAATACGAAGCAAATGTATAAAAAAACGCTGGGATTTTTGTCAAATGACGAAGAAAAATGATTATCAAAAAACTGTTCATTTTGATGTGATAAATAAAACAAATATTCCTAGACTATTTGGCTTCTTACACTTATTAAATACCTACAAAATCCTGAAATGTGTGAAAATTCACATTACACATCAATTTTTTTAATATTATCTTTTCCAAAAATGTACAAAAAATCACTATCCCGCACCCTTTAAACCTAAGGGGTTAAACTAAAAATATTTATTACATTCGTGTTATAAACAGAACAACGAAATTGATTCATTATCTTATGGACCACTTATGCTATGGATCTATTATAAACGAGGCTTTATAAGTAATGCTAAATCGACTGTTTAAAGACAGTTTCGTCACTCTGTATTCTTTAATGATTATTCTTAAGCATATATTTATATTTTAAGAGCGTTAAGTAGGATATTTACCGCGTGACTCTGAATAACAAGTGCCATTTAAAGTTTTTGGTTGGTTTTAGGTGAAATCGATGTATATAAAATTTATGTTTTATCGATGTCTTTCCAACGTGGCAACACGTACTACAGTATTTTACATTTTGCTTTGTTCTTCAGCAAATATTTGTTAAAGTACAAAGAACGATTTTCTTATAGAAACTAAGTAAAATAAAATCTAAAAATTCATTCATTTTGTTCAATCACGAACTACTGGACTAATTTTTGAATTTATTAACAGATAAAATTTTAAAATAGTATCCATGCCAACTTTATGTACAAAATTTTGTATGGAAAACCCATCTCTTTGAAATCCGTCGTAACAATGTGTTAAATCTCTTATATTTAGCATGTAGGTTGATGCATTTCGTTATTTGAAGGCATAGAAGCGAGTCATTTATTAGTGTAAGACAGCGGAAATGAACAATGCTCAGATTAAATAGATGATTGCCCCCGCATCTGCAACACTGGCAACACTGGAAATTTCTACTCGGAGATTTTAGATAATAGGTACCCCTCTCAGTATTGCCAATACAATATAAACCTTCACGTCAAATTATATATTGTCTAGAGAGAATGTTTCGAATTAATACCAACAAAGTTTCGGGTTGCTCTAAGTGTTAAATAATAGTTTACTCATTAACGTACCGATAACGAAAGTTTAACATCAATTTTGGAACAGTTATTGCGAAAATGGACCTATATAAACAGAAAAATCAAGGAACAGTAATCCACTGAGCGATCATTACGGACTAGAGAATTATTAATTTAAGCGGGATTTTTTAAAGTTGCGGATAACGGATATGCGGATGCGGAAAGCGAAATAATTATCCACGCAGGGTTCTACTAAGTTCGGTGTAGAGCAGTGTTTCTCAACCAAAAACGCACCGCGGACCAGTAAAACACATAATTTTCTAACGCGGAGCACTAATAATAATTGTTGGTTCATTTTTTGCAAGAAAAAAAATTTATTTAATGTGCTACTTAAATATATTTATTTTATTTGTATAAAATCACAGAAAGGTTACAGAAAATAAAGAAAATATAAATTATTTACATATAAAATGTGTATAAAAAATGACAAAATACGGGCAAAAAACACAAAAATTTTCGCGGACCACTAAATTTTTTCTGCGGACCACCTGTTGAGAAACACTGGTGTAGAGCATCTCATAGATCAATTTAGCCCCACAAAAGGTTTACAGTGCTACGTTAAAAAAGAATTAATCAATTCCCTTTTAATAAACCGAAAACAATACATTTTTACAAACAATATAAAATTTAATGAACAAGATATAAATTTTGAGTTCCTCAAGGCTCCGTACTACGTCCATGGTTATTTTTGGTGTACATAAATCTGCCATATTCTATTAACAATGCTAACATAATATTAACACTCTTAGTCCATTGAAGCCAATCTCAGTTGGAAAAGTAATGTGGAATGATTTTTTGAAAAGTTTTTATTTATATTGGCGCGTCTAAACAGTTCTGAAAAATACAGCGAGTAATCCTCTCGTACGTTTCTGGCTCAGATGAATGTACATTAACTATAATTTTTTCTGATGTTTAATTTAACCTCTTTAGGTAAAAGGGGGCGGAACAAGAAGTTTTTTAAAACAATTTCGACTAAAATCGTGTTAAAGAAAACGAATTTTATAAACTACTTTCCTTTCCTTATCTACATCCTAAGAGCTTTTGATATCACACAATAATTTTTTTTAAATTATTTTTTTTATAGACGACTCAAAAAAATGACATTTTTCGAAAAACTAACCCGATCAAAAATTCCTGTTGAACTATTCCGGTTCCCATCAATGTTCATTATGGAGATTTTTTTCAGATTTTTAGATCAACCCCTCTTGGAGATAAGGTGGAGAACAAAAAATTTTTGACATATTTTTGGCAAAAATGCTATAAAAAAATTATTTTTTAAAAATAAAAATTTGTTTGTTGGTCCACGCAGTAAGAAGTTTCATTTGATATGCCACTCAAAATTAAAAAAATATATATATTTTTTATTAAATACATACAGTCTGTTCACAAACGGTTAAACGGAACTAGATTTTGCAATCTAGTTACTTTCATCGTTTAAATCATGCCTTTCGGCCGTTTTGTTTAAGCTTTGTAAATCATACTTACAATAAACATTTTTTGGTTAAGGTTAATATCATTTTAAAATGTCATTTTCTTTATATTTTGATTTTTTGTGTCATTCTTAATACAAATTTCCCATTTATTTTTTTGTCATTAAAATATCTAAAAAAAATATTTAATTTTGACATATGTCATTCGTTTCCATGGTTTCGTTGTTGGAATTTTAAATTTTGACATCCCAACGTTAAAAATGAAATAACCCAAGCAAGGTCCCTTTTCGTGACAACTTAAAAGAACGAAATTCCCATTTAGTTCCGTCTAACCGTTTGGAACAGACTGTAATTGTTTATATTTATCTCGGGATGTGTTTTTTAAACTCTCAGTATTTTTCCTATATGTGGGTCAAAGAGTTGTACAAGCGTACCAAATTTCAAGCCATTAAGCCGTTTGGTTACAATTTCTACCGTACAGACAAGACACATGAGTGACGTTATAAGGGATTTTTGATGGTTATACCTACAAAACCCTAAAAATTTTAAACAAATAATAAATTATTATTATGTTACGTACATCGATGTTATATTAGCTGTTACAATCATTTGTTAAGAATAAAACCACTGAAAAGGCCGTATTTTTTTAAGTTTAATTGTATTTAACAGTGTATAAAGACTTGGTGCTCTGGCCATGACCCCCAGGAGATGATGTCATGCCACCTACTTTTCCCCGCAAAAGGAGAAGTCTTCCTCTAACCACTTCCCACTTCATATGTCCATCTAAACCTAACCATATTATTATACTCTATTTGGTAGTTTAACAATTTCAATTTATACAATATATTTTTTTACGGCATTGAAAATTTCACTTTTATGTTTTTCTATAGAAAATTTTCAATTTGCAAAAACCAAATATTGGTAGGAAATATCAGTATTACATATGTGACACGTATTTGGAACATCTGTTACGATATTGACTGTCGAATTCGTCGGATTTAATATCTTTTGGAATTGCGATTAAAATTATGTTGAATATCATACCACAGTTTGCAATTTGTAATAAGTAACATGAATTATTGAAGTTGATAAAATCAGCACCGAAATTTGTTGAGTTTTGTACTTCAAAATTCCTCACATACATTCCTCGAAAAAAAAATTTCATTAAATCGAAGACGTCCTAAAACCGAAAGTTCATAAAACAGAAGTACCTTTTTTAGTGCTTGGGAGGACTCAAACTCCTTGGTATAGTCGGACTGCTGATAGGTGACTGTTCGTTGCTACAAGTATCGATATACAATACTATATGCTTTCTCTGTCTATATCATTATAATTATTTGCATACCCATAGTAACGTATAGTGACGCAAGTTGACAACAAACCTTCCGAATTATTTTAATAAAAAATAAAGCATTAGAAAGAAACGATGATTCGTAGATATCTTTACTAATTAAAGCACGAAAATAAGTTCACAGCAGTACTCAAACAAACAAAATTATTAATTTTAAGGTAATAATTATAAATAAGGAAAACTTATACTCATACGTAAATTTTGGATTATAATTTGTTGTTTAATTAAATTTTTATGTTTCCCCTAAGTACAAAGTAATAAAATATTAAGTAAAAATATATTTATTCATATAATATATTGCTACAAATTGTATTTAATGTTTATTTTTATTTTTAGAAAAATAGTCACTGTAATGCATGATATCGTCGTCATCTGAACTGTCGCTGTCATTTCTTGTATTTATTATTATTGGATTAATATCATCAAAAATCCTTTCCCTTTCCTACCATTCATTTATTAAATTTTCGATTTTTTTAACAATTTTGCCCAAGTTTCACTAATTTGATCACAGGCTACTTGCCACATTTTCAAAACTTCGTTATCACTATATCCGTTTTGAGCAATATGTCTATCATAATAATTTTTTGTTATACCCCAAATTAGTTCAATGGAGTTAAACTGGCAGTGATAAGGAGGTAATCTTAGTACTTCATGACCATACGTTTGTTGCAATGTATCAATAAAATAAACTGGTTCAGATTTTAATTTCCTTCGTTTTCTCGTGATTTTGTTAGTGAGAAGTTCAGATTTATTACATTTTATAATTCTACGAATTGTTGATTCCAAAATCTTTAAGGCAGCTGCTACTCTGATGGACACAAGATAGAGGAATAAGTGGCCCATTGTTCTCTTTTTCGGAATTAAAATATTCCAGCAGATTTAAAATTAAAATTTGTTAATTTAATAATTGGCCGCAAGGTCTATTAATTAATATTATTAACAGACACTGACAGCTAAGACAAATAACAAAAAACATTTTTAAAAAAATGGTAACTAGATTATTGTATGAATGCACTACTTGATATATACATGTAACAGTCACCTATCAGCAATCCGACTATACGCCTATTTTCCTTACTTGTCACGTAAATGAGCTATTATACACCTCGTTTTTCATTATAACTAACGATGCCCACCTTCATTCCAAGATGTCACTAAATCTAAATTGCGAACATGTGTCAATTTTTAAATATTTTTCTTAATAACCCACGTAGTTAGAGCATAAAATTTTCGTGTTCAAGATATTAATAATGTGCAACACTCACCTTGGCAAAGTCGATTTTGAGAGTGCAGCATCCAGAATATATGTCCGCACCATTTAAAGCTTCTTTGGCTCTCGTAGCTGATTCTACACTGTCAAACTTACACTAATGTTAAGGAATATATATATTGTTCAAATATACGACTCGTTAAAGAAGGCAATCTATTAAATTATAATACAAAGATGCCTTCTTCAACTAATCGAGAAATGTATTAAAAAATTGTTTAATTTTACAATCTAAAACGTCTAAACAGATTTTGATAAAATTTGATGTGTGGAAATTTCTGCTAATCCATTCAAGATGTTTCCGCCTATGAGTAAGTTAGGTTATTTTTGTTAGGTTACCACAATTGAACATATATATACAGTGAATTAATTTTTTAATGCAACATGTACTATGTCATTACCATGGATACAGTATTTGATAGCAATATAAATCGTGTTCATTTTCATTTGCAACATAAACAATTAGTGTGTATACTTCTCATTGCTGATTTAAAAATTAATCAACATGTATACACATGAAGAAAAAATAATGATGGTAACTTGGTATAACTCCCTAATGAGTTTAAGAGAAGTTTCTGCTGTATTTAGTGCAACTTATCCAGATCGGCCAATACCAAATCCCTCTACAATTTCAAGACTAGTTAATAAATTTCATCGCGAAGGATAAGTCAAAACAATAAACAAAGAACAACATCCCAAGTGCTTACAGAAGAGAAGCAGTTGGAAATATTATTACAAGTGGAAGAAAACAATCAAAATACTTTAAGATCAATTTCACAATCCGTTGGTGTCAGTATTGGATCTGTTTTTAACTACTGAAATGTTTCGATCATACAAATTTCAAAATCATCAATTGTTAAAAAGGTACGCAGCACTACGTATGTATTTTTGTTTTGAAATGTTTGAAAAAATTAATTCCAACCCAACAATGCTTCAAAGAATTTTATTTACTGACGAAGCAACGTTTACTCTAAATGGTGTGCACAGACAAAATTTTAGGTACTGGAGTCGAGAAAATTTATATTTGTTTCATTCCTCCCGAACTCAAAGGCCGGTAAAATTAAATGTTTGAGCAGGAATAACAGGAACCAATATTATAGGGTCTTTTTTTATTGACGGTAACCTTAATGCAAAATATCTAGCCCTTTTGCAAAACCAAATATTACCTGCGTTGCGAAACCTGAATATTAATGGACAAGTATGGTTTCAACATGATGGCGCACAAGTCCATTATTTTAGAATAGTTAAAGAATATTTACATAGAACTTTCCCAAATAGCTGGATTGGAAGAGGAGGGTCGATGAATTGGCCAGCGAGATCTCCGGATTTGGAACCGAATGATTTTTTTTATTGGGGATATTTAAATGCCAAAGTATATAATGGAGAACTTAGGGATGTTGCTGAACTGCAAGACAAAATTGTTCAAGCATCCAACAATATACCTCAAGAGCAATTGCTGAATGTTTTGAATCATTTTTATGATCGCTTAACATTTTGTATGCAAATAAACGGAGAAATTTTTGAACATTTATTATAAGTTTTTATTAGTTATTTATTTATTATTATTATTTTTTTATTTGTATTTTCAATAAAATATTTTGATTTTGCTAGTAAATATGGATTTTTCTATGTTGCAAATGAAAATGAACACGATTTATATTGCTGTCAAAAATAGGGTGATCATTTTCTTAACAAGGCAATTCGGGACGGATCAAAAAAAAGGTCCTCATCTCCCAAATCCAAGTGAAGAGCAAAAAAAAAGGTCCTCACCTACCAAATCCAAGTGAAGAGCAAACAAAAACAAATCATCATCTCCCAAAATACAAGTGAAGAGCAAAAAAAAAAGGTCCTCACCTCCCAAATCCAAAATGCGGGACTTTTGCGGGACGCATCTTAATGCGGGACAAAATGTTAAAATGCGGGACGAATGGTCACCCTAGTCAAAAACTGTATCCATGGTAATGACATAGTACATGTTGCATTAAAAAATAAATTCACTGTATGGAATATTAAGAAAATATCTTTTTAATAATTTTTTGAAAGCTGTTATGATGTTTACTATGACAGAACTGTTTGTTTCGGCGACTCGGTTATACAAGTGCGCGTGTTTCTATTAAAATCATTCATGCAGAGTGTTAATTTGAGATTTAAAGGATATTCCACCATAGCTTGTACGCCGTTTTTCTTGAAAATGACAATGCGTAGAACCTGGCCACTGGATTGGCATATTGTGTGTAGCACCTCCTGCAAAAAGAAAAGAAAAAAATTAATAAACAATTAACACTCAGAATTTCTATACAGATTTTATATTATATCACAGGCTCGCTACCTAATTTATAATAAATGGTACGATATTAAAGTAACGTACCGGGCTCGCTACAAAAGTGCACAAGTCATAGTCTATAGTTGACTAATTTAACAGCTGTGAACAGCTTAAGAAGAGAAGGTTATTAAAATTTCATTCATAAAAAAGTGCGGAAATTTTTTTATACTACAAAGGAACTAAGCGACATTTATGATGTGAATATATGACCATATTTTCGAAGATAAAACTTTCAGCATAAAAAAACGATAATAAAAAAGTTTTAAGTATATTTTGTTGTATCAACTGATTAGAATAAATGGAGGGAAAATACCAATTTTTTGACACTGAAATATTGCAACTATGTACGTCAATAGTTTCATGTAGGTCACCAATTAAACAGTGCAGAAAAATTAAAGAAATAGAAGTGAAACAGTTCTGGTTTAGGGAGCTGCTGATTGAAATACTTTTGAAGTTTGAAATTGATAAACGGACATATTGTTGGCAAGTGATACATACTTGCAATGCGTGGGTACTTTTGAACTAAATATTCACAGAAAAAAAACCCACTTAAAATAATGTATGCAGGAACAAAAATTATATTCGGCACTTGATATTTATGCGAGAATCAAAATAGGAGGATTCAAAAAATTCACGATAGGATAATAAAAGTGTTTCTTTTTTTTTGTACCTTTTCTAAACCGGAAACGTATTTTGGGAATTTTTTATCAGATTTCGTTCGCGGAAAATATTGCAATTTTGTTTTTTTGACAAAAGTAATTATATTTTTAATTCACGGATAAATTATGGCTAATAAAGTTATTACCGACCGATAAGGGAGGTATTGTGATCATACCGATTTTGATATTTCGAGATTTCGATGGATCTCCACGAATTGAGGTCCCTACATAACGTTTTGACTATTTTTAGCATGATGTCATCAGTCTGTCTGTATGTGCGTCCGTCTGTCTATCTGGCCGTCCGTCTGTCTGTGCACACGTGCAGAGAAAAACTTTTTGAATTTTTTTTCGAATTTTACCGACCGCCAACATATATAAGGGAGGTAGGTATTGTGATCATACCGATTTTGACATTTCGAGATTTCGATGGATCTCCACGAATTGAGGTCCCTACATAACATTTTGACTATTTTTAGCATGATGTCTGTCGGTCTGTCTGTCCGTCCGTCTGTCTGTGTACACGTGCAGAGCAAATTCGGCTAAAAGGATTTTTATGAAACTGCATATTTAAGCTTTTGACATCAATGGCACGAGTTAATCAACTTTTGATAAAGATCGGTTGACTAGAAATGGGAGTTTATTCGTGTCGATTTTAAGATTTTTGCGAATATTTAGCAACAGAAAAATATTTCGAAAGAATTTATTTAACGCTATAAATGCAATAACTAATAACTTTTATTTGAGACGTTTTTTGATAAAACGAAAAATTTCTAAAAATTTTTTGAATTGTTTCAATGGTCATAATAAATAATATTTGTTAGAAAATATTTGGCCAAGTTATTTCTACACTGCTGCTAGAATGTATTTTATACAAGTACTTTATGATGGCGGTCAGTCCTGTGGTGGCCACAGCTGATTTTTTTTTTATCATCTAGTATCGGCCAAAAGAGAAATCTTTTTCAAAAAATATAATGTGCACCTTGGCCAAAAAGTTGTTATAAATGCCAGAACTAATAACTTTTATTTGAGACGTTTTTTGATAAAACGAAAAATTTCGAAAAATTTTATATGTATTTTTTCATACTTATATGTAACGTTTCCATGGTCATGATAAATAATATCTCTGTTAGAAAATATTAGGCCAAGTTATTTCTACTCTGCTGCTAGAATGTAGGTATTTTATACAAGTACTTTGTGATGGTGGTCGGTCCTGTGGTAGCCACAGCTGATTTTTTTTATGTATCTATTTTTTTATACTTATATGTAACGTTTCCATAGTCATGATAAATAATATCTCTGTTAGAAAATATTAGGCCAAGTTATTTCTGCTCTGCTGCTAGAATATATTTTATACAAGTTCTTTGTGATGGCGCTCGGTCCTGCGGTGGCCACAGCTGATTTTTTAAGGTATTTTAATGCACATATGTAAATTAAATTAAAATTAATTATAGAGTTATTGAGCGAAAAATTATAATTGCTCCATTCTAAAAGCAGAGATGCGTTTAATTTTTTATTTTTTTTAGTGACTCCATATTTGTGTCAATCCCAAATATGTATTCTAATCCGATCGCGTAGGCGACACAATAGAGCAATTTCTAACCATTATATAAATAATTCTATAGCGGCAAATATTATATGAAAAAAAAAATGATAAGGTCTACGTTGACAATGAACAATACATTTGATAACCCACAATTATATTTAAGCTTTCATAGAGCTATTTCAAACAACAAAAAGTGAATTTAAAAATGAACCGTAAGAACTTATTTGGTTGAGTGTGTTGAGCAGGTGTTAATTCTACTGTGATATATAGCTACAAGACATACATATCTAAACATATCAACAGCCACAGACCACAGGCCGACCGCCGTCTAAAAGCCGCGGGTCGCTTTGCAAACTGCATCGACCATATGACCAATAAAAATTATTACATCGCTCCACCCACTTCAGTTTATGTGTTAATTTGTTAAAACTCACATAAATTTAACGGGAAAACGGATATAACCTTACACACTCAATAATACTGTCAATATCAACGAATACTGACAGTACTATTGATCGAGTACAGACAGTATTGATTTATTGACGATATTGACGTAAATTCGGATCGAGTCATGCAAAATTCACGACTTGACAATGAAAGAGTGTACAGTAAACCTGCGTTCAGACCTCTTTAAATTAGTTGACTGCCCTGTGCGTTATAGATATGTTTAATAGATTGTTTTAACGTTCGAGGCAGCGTTTCAGCTTAAGTTAATTAGTAAGTTACGAATAGCGAAGGATTCAATTTGTATTTTATAAACCAGGGCTATTCAATTTTAAGTATCATAGATTTTACCTATCTATCATAGAATAATCTTTTAATTTTATAAAAATCACAAGTCTTTCATGGCATACTTTACATTTGTAAAAATTGTGAATTAAAAAAAAAGCACAACTCAAAAACGGTTAAAGATAGTGACCTGCGGTTTAAATTTTTGGATTCCTCGTAGTTTATTTAGTCTAGAAAAAAATTGGGGCTTCCATTGTTTAATGCGTTTTGAGATTATGACAATTTTTTTAATGGCATTAAATTATACCATTAAAAAATTATTTGTGAATTTTAAAAAATCACAACTCAAAAACGGTTAAAGAAAACGACCTGAGACTAGAATTTTTTGATTCCTAGTAGTTTATTTAGTCTAGAAAAAAATTGGGGCTTTAATTGTTTAATGCGTTTTGACATTATGAATTTTTTTTTAATTGCATAATTTATATTATCACTCAGTAGCTATAAGTTTGGAAAACTATCGACAAATGACAACGTATAACGCATTAAATTTAGAGGTCTGAACGGTCGCTCGCATTACGATATAACAAACTTGTAGTGACAATCCACAGAGCACAAGCTATAGTCTGTAGTCTACTAATTTAAGATCTCTGAACGCATATCTTAACCCAGTAATACCGGAGTATTTTATTTTTTTAGGAATCTTTACATAAAATTACTTATATTGTGTATTTATAATACCCCTAAATGAAATTTTGATTTTTTGTTTCCAAGAGATCATCTATTGTAGATGTTGCCTTAATCCCGAACGAAGTAAGGGAACCTTAGCGAGTTACATACAAGATTAACTATTGTTTTAAAATTATAACCAATTTAAGAATAAATTTTTGTCTTAACTAAACTGGTATAAATTTCCTGAGTCCAGAACTGTACCCTTACATTCCAGAGTGGAACGTAAATAATTTAGGGAACGAAGGATTTATTTAAACACGAAACGCGCACTGGGTTTTGAACCTGACCGATTTTCGCTCGAAAAATCCCAAAGCACTTTAAAAAAAACAAAAATTTTATTTTTACACTACACGATAAAAAATAAAACTAGGTTTACAATATTGTTTAAATGCTTTTAGAAAAGCGTTTTTACACTATTAATATCACCATTGTTATCTTATCAGAACATTATTTAATTTGAATAATTCTATTTCTGTAGATAACCTTATAAAAAAAAATTAAATAAATTACAATATACTGATAGAAAACATTTAAAAACAACATTATCTCTACAAAACTATTAAGTACGGTGTACTTTGTTAACTTCTACTAAATTAAGTAATAATACATGGGTTATTTGAAAAATACACGACCTGATAATGAAACCATTTTTCTTTTTGAAATTATGGGAACAGATGTGTCTGCAGGAATTTAAGTAAAAGGCCAGTCCTCAACTCAGTAGTAAAATATGAAATTAATATTTAGTCCAGTAACCTTTGTTTTTTGGCATCTATTAGGCATAGACTTTATTAAATTAATAACAACATCTGAGGGTACTGATTCACAAGCACAGTGTATAGCTTCATACATGGCCGCTTTGTTGGTGTATCTTACGCTGTCAATCTTCCGATCTACTTTTGCCAATAGATTCTCAATTGGATTGAGATCGGGTTGACCAATGTGACTAGGTTGGCCAATCTTATACTCGAATCCTATTTAGTTGCAACCACTCAGTTACAAGTTTAGATTTATGCTTAGGGTCGTTATCGTGTTGGAACCACTACGATGACAGCATATTTTCCTCCGCGTAAGGATACATGACTTGCTCCAAAATATTTCTATAGTCCACAGCTTTTAGTATCTCATCGATTTTGTGGAGAGGACCAACTCCATGCGACGAGAAACAGCCCATGCAAATCATGTAAAAGTCATTGCTCAGTTCCCGAAATATTAAGACTAGATTAAATTTTGCAAAAAAAACACGAAAATTGGACATTTCATCAACGGAAAACTGTATTATTCTCAGATGAGAGTAAATTTAAACTGATTAACTCAGATGGACACCAATTTGTGAGATGACCAAAAAATAAACGTTTAGATCCTCGCTACTCTATCCCAACAGTAAAGCATGGGGGCGGCAACGTTATGGTATGGGGCTGTTTCTCCTCGCATGGAGTTGGTCCTCTCCACAAAATCGATGAAATAATGAAAGCTGTGGACTATAGAAATATTTTGGAGCAAGTCATGTATCCTTACGCGGAGGAAAATATGCTGTCATCGTAGTGGTTCCAACACGATAACGACCCTAAGCATAAATCTAAACTTGTAACTGAGTGGTTGCAACTAAATAGGATTCGAGTATAAGATTGGCCAACCTAGTCACATTGGTCAACCCGATCTCAATCCAATTGAAAATCTATTGGCAATAGTAGATCGGAAGATTGGCAGCGTAAGATACACCAACAAAGCGACCATGTATTAAGCTATACAATGTGCTTGTGAATCAATACCCTCAGCTGTTGTTATTAATTTAATAAAGTCTATGCCTAATAGATGCCAAAAAACAAAGGTTACTGGACCAAATATTAATTTTATATTTTACTTATTGTTATAAATAAATAAGTTTCTTTTGTTTTGCTCGTAAACAAAAATTATTAGAATCATAATGTTTTGTTAATATTACACTATATATGTTTTATAAACCAATAAAACTATGTACTTTGAAATAGTGGAAATATTTTTGGAATATATATATATATTTTTTTTTCTAAGTTAAATTATTAAATGAATAAATTGAAATTTATGTTTTTTCAAGAAGTTTCCTTTGTTTTGCTCAATACTGTATATATATTTTTTTAGGACACGGTAGTATTTCTTTTTTACTTACCACTGTGATGGGGTACATTGGATTTATGATTGTGAAGAGTAGAACATGATTTGGTTTGTTGTCGTCCTGCCTCTTACGACGAGGCTCATCACCGCCGCCTCCAGTGGCATAACCGCCCCCACCTACACGGAAACCCGCACTTGTACTGCCCCCAACACCGCCATTATTTCCCGCCACTGCTGTCTCATGACCCTGTAACAACAAAATAAACAATCAACAACAAATTTTGGAAAAGATAAGGTTGAATTGTAAATGTTATGTTTTGAAAGAAACAGATGACACTTCGCCAGGGCCAAATTTCATTCTAACAAAAGTGGAAACATTTCTATATCTTCCTTTTATAAGCGACTATTCCAAAGAGCTTCTTCAGAAGTATGAAAACAAGCCGCGAGAGGCGTTGTATTGGGCTAGCAAATATTAAACAAATCATGGTTCGGATAAAAGTTAGCTTCTGCGTCAACTAAAAAAATGTGCTACATACTCGTGAATAGAAGTGTGCATCTACATCAGTGGTTCCCAAACTTATTTTGTCGCGGAACCCCTATGCACTGTTCAAAAAATTACGGAACCCTTTTATTGGAAATATTTGTAATACAACTTAAATACAAAAAAAAAAAAATTACATTACTGCAAACTTTTCCTTTTATAAATACGATAGAAAAGTAAGAGTTTGTAAATTAGTAGTAGTTTTCACCAGGGCTTCGAACCGAAACTGAACCAAAAACCGAAAAAACCGTTATTTTTGTCCGAACGAAAACCGGAACTGAACCGAAAAAAAATATCGGTTTATTTCGGTTCAGATAATGTTTATGTGAGTGAATATAAAATACATTTTATTTAAGATTATTTTTTAAACTGATGAGCAGAAATAATCGTAATTTTTTAACTGATAAGTAAAAAAATGCTCTTCTATTATTTCGGTAGGGGGGGGGGGGTGAACGCCAAGAATCCCCCCCTGGCAGCGGCCTTGGTATGATTATTACAAAATAAGGAATAAAATGTTCTACTAAATTATAGTAGAAAATAAATTTCTATTACAAATACAAGCATTTATAAATTTATCACTCGGAACTGAACCGAAAACCGAAAAAAAACGTTATTTTTGCCGGAACGAAAACCGGAACCGAACCGATATATTTTTTTTTAGTTGAACCGGAATGAAAACCGAAACGAAAAAAATAACAGTTCGAAGCCCTGGTTTTCATTGTATTCCTAAAAACTAGAACATTTAAAAAAAAAAATCATGATATAAGTGAGCTAGATTTGCTTTTATTTAATATTTATATTTTTCATATAAAGTGTGTGACTCTTTGATAATACAGCTAGCTTTAATGAGAAGCATGCTTTTGCTTTGAGGATTCTAATATCATTTCAAAATTTAGTATAATATTGGATAATCGAATTCGCATATCTGGTGCGGCATTTAGTTTGCTGCGATATTTCGATTTTGTATCAGCGTATTTTGAAAATCTAGATTCACACATGTACATAGTTGTAAACGGAAACAAAAACCGAATAGCTCTTTTTGATAAATGAGGATATTCGTCATATATATCAGACCAGAAAGTTGTTTATTCTAGGTTTTTGTATTTTTTTGTGTTTTTCTTAAATAAATTTTTAACCATATCTTTATTTATTTATTTTATTTTTTAAATATCCATTTTTATGAAACAAGAGAGATGTAAAGAGCATCTTGCTCCGCGGAACCCTTGAATTTTATCGCGGAACCCTGGGGTTCCGCGGTACACACTTTGAGAAACGCTGATCTACATGATTCGGTCAAAATATTTCGCGGACCTACAGGAATGTTCTGCGGATCACGGGTTGATGAACACTGCTTTACATGGTATTTCAGCTGACCGTTTTGGAGATTTTAGTATTTTTTATGACTATTTCTTTGGGTGTAAGTATGAAAATCGTTGAAACTGTCCACCTTAATGAGTTTTTGAGTTAAATCATGATAGCTAATGCACAAACTTGTTCTTGCAAGTTAATATATAAATATGTATAATCTAGTTTTACCACTTATTAAGCATAATCCAGACATTTTCCTTGTCCATATAAGAATATAATTGCTCTGCCTGGAAAGGAAGTGTGTAGTCATTTCGGATCATTGTTCGAAGTATTGAAGGTCAAACTAGACTCAAGTTGAATACACTATCGAGAGAATTAAGATGTTTAGAACACAATTCTGAACATTGTATTCACTAGTTTTCTTTTTACATGTTCCACTGCAATTTTCCTTGTAAAAATATGCTATAATACTTAGTTCAAATTTTTTATGCACAACATCTGAGGCATTTAACGCTTAAACAGCGCCGAATTAAGCTTTGTATGCGCCCTAGACTTCTTAACCCTTACGTTACGGTGTCCTTTGGTTGCGGTGTGGGGTACAAATGTAGCCCACTTTTATTTAATCGTAAATAAATAATTTATTAATAATTTGTATTCAGGTTTACTATGGAATATATTAAAAATGTTTTTTAGCTGAAATTACAATATTTTCAATTGCACTTTTTTCATACGTCCAACATTCATAAAATCCTGTTTCATACTAACCAACTAAATTTCTAGCAAAGTATAGTATACGCCCAACCTGATACGTCCGTCCTGTCCGACGTCCAGATTCAGACTGAAGCGAGTGTTTAGGCGGTAGCTGTTTGCAAATATCAGGGAATTCACCCGAGTTAACTCCGCTCTTTACTTAAAAATAACCAATAAAATTCATGAAAAATAAATTAATTAATATTAGCTGTTTAACATAAAAAATGAAAATTTTTTTACCTAAATTGTTTCATAAGTAGGTAAATAAAGTATTTATGGTATTTATAAAACTCAAGAACGATTATTTTATTCAAATTTTGTGGGGTACATTTTAAGTAGCACTCCGTAAGAGTTAAACTGATGTAGTCCGACGACCCCCTCTTGAACAGCATTTTTTTTGCAGACCCCATCCCTACCCTAGGCATTTTACGTCGTTCTTGAGATTTATTTTCTGGCTCAGTAATCTCATAGGCATTACGTTATAATAAATATTGGTAAAAATGTATTGCTGGTTATTTTAATAAATAGTCTTGCGCATTTATAGAAATGAACATTTTTATTAGCATTACGGAAAAAAAACATAAAATGAATAAAAATAGTAGTAAAAAGAATTAGAAAAGTTACAAATTATAATACGATAAGCTCATACAAACATTTCTTGGTCAAATATTGGTCAAAATACATCTTATTATAATATGGTTTCTATAAAAATTTGCAGTTGAATAAAAATAATTAAATTTTTCCTAATTATTGTTTAGTTATGTCAAAAACTAGTTAGGTAACATCAAATATAAAAAGTCCTGATCATGTAGGATTCTTATTAAATGAATTATTTGAATAAAAGCGAAAAGTTGGGGGATGTAAAGTTAATGTCAAAAATGTTTCGCGGACCCCCGGTAATGATTACGCGGACCCCCAGGGGGTCCGCGTATTATTATCACAGATATCCTTTTCATATCACCGTTATCCTTTCGACCCATTTTGACAATGACTTATGTTTTGAGAAACACTATATGTAAAATAGTTTCTTATATTTGTTTTGTATTTTTTTGAAAGCGACAGATGCTTCTCCATATTGTCTAAACTCTATAAAACTAGTTAGAGATTCAGGGTTCGTATCCCGCCTTTACTTCAACTGTATTATGTTTTTTTGGTCTTGTACTTTTTTCAACTTTTAACTTTAGTATTTAAGTACTTTAAAACTATCTCTATAATGTACAATATTTGAAAGAATACACAGCGAAGGATCTAATTTGTATTTTATAAACCAGGGCTATCCAATTTAAGCTATCATAGATTTTACGCATCTATCATAGAAAAATCTTTTAGTTTCTTAAAAACCATGTTTTTAATGGCATACTTTACATTTCTAAAAATTGTGAATTAAAAAAAAAGCAAAACTGAACCTACGGTTTAAATTTTTGGATCCCCCGTAGTATTTTTAGTCTAGAAAAAAATTGGGGCTTTAATTGTTTAATGCGTTTTGAGATTATGACAATTTTTTTAATGACATTAAATTATGTAATTAAAAAATTATTTGTGAATTTTAAAAAAATCACAACTCAAAAACAGTTATAGAAAACGACCTGAGATTAGAATTTTTGGATTCCTCGTAGTTTATTTAGTCTAGAAAAAAATTGGGGCTTTAATTATTCAATGTGTCTCCGACAAAAAATTAGGTTAGCCTAATTTTTTGTCTCCGATTTTATTGAAAATTTGCACAAATATGTATTTTTGTTCATAGATTAAGAAAATTTGGTCCATTTTGAAGTTTGGGCAAAAGTTTTGGAATATTAGGCAAAAAACCGACCCAAATCGGCTGGAACTCAAAAAGTAAAAAAGTATGAATTTTTTAAATATTTTTTTCATATTCCTCACCCCAAAATTAGCTTAAAACTAAATTTTGGCTAAAATTGGAATAAAAAAATTTTTGCCCAAAATTTCAAACTTTAGGAGGAAAAAAATTTAATTTTGAATGACCGGTGGCGCTGTGCTCCAAGGCAATATGGCTGTGGTCTCTAGTACTCAGCTGTCCACATGCCAATAGCGAACAGATTAATTTAAGCACAGTACATTTTTATTTTATTCAATAAGGCCAAACTTGATATGCAAGGGTGGAAATATAATTTTCTCTCTCGCAACCAAAGGTTCGTTGACAACGTTTTGTTTTTCTTGAATTATGACATTTCTTAATGGAAATCACACAATTTCTGTTAACCCAGTGCTGATCCTTAGCTCTGCCGTCCCAAAGACAAAAACAAGGATATTTTGTATATCAACTTTGCTGTCCAAGGAGGAAGTTTACCGTTTTCAGATAAAAATCTAAAATCAATTAGTCTGTATCTCAAAAACTAGAGCTGCTACGAAAAAGAGTCAGGTATTTTTGGAATCAGCACATCAAAAATATCCAAAATCAGTTATTACTTTTCCGGCACCAAGATAAAAAAATTATTTTGTTGGACAGTGTAGTCTATAGCAGTGTTTCTCAACAGGTTGTCCGCGCACCAGTACTGGTCCTCAGAAAATTTTTAGTGGTCCACGAAAATGTGTTTTTTGCAGTTTTTTTTGTTATGTTTTATGCAGATTTTTTATGTAAATAATTTATATTTTGTTTATTTTCTATAAACTTTGTGATTTTCTATAAATAAAATAAAGGTACTAAGTAGAACATTAAATATATTTTTCTTGCAAAAAATGAACTGACAATTATATAATTAGAAAATTATCTATTATACTGGTCCGCGGTGCGTTTTTGGTTGAGAAACACTGGTCTATAGTCGACTAATTTAAGAACTCTGAACGCAGATGTATATTTAATATTTATTTAGTACCGTTCTGTAGCCTGCTAATCACACTTCAAATAAAAATGTCTAAATTCATATTTTATGTTTTTTTAAATAGGTTTAGCTAATAAATAAATTTTAATGTTATCTTAAATTACTTGTTTTATTAGTTATTATTTCTGCAACCTCAGAATAGAAAGGTACTTATCTTAAAATGAAATCTATTAAAGAACAAACAGTTCTTCTTAAGTTTTATAATTAAAGTTTCCTTCTTAACACCTTCGGAAAAAAAAACCTGAAGAATTGGTCGTTTTGTTATTAACGGGGAATCATAATATATTGCGGTACTTTTTCGACCTCTAGAAGAGAAAGTAAAATGCAGTTTCAATTAAAAATAATACGCAAAAGTACTCAAGGATTGATATTTACATACACGTTCACATTGCGACTTAACTGTCACAGGAAAAAAAATTGATGGAACAGTTAGTTAATTTTAAAGTACAAAGACGCCTAAATACGAGGGTTACCTTTTATGTTTTTACAAACGACCACTAGATGGTAATATTGAAATTTGTCATTACTATATTAGTAAAATTTGTTATTGTGAAATCAGTGGCAGCTTATAAATTGACCGAGTCAGTGTTTAAAAAAGACAAGTTTGTAAAAAAATGGATATTACTCGTGAAGGTTTTCGTTGATGATTTTTTATGGTTTTAGTAAAGGCCTATCTCAACAACAATGCATAGATTCGCTTCGTTCAACTTTTGGTAATGAAGCACCATCAGAAAAGACTCTTTACAATTGGTTTGCAGAATTTTATCTTGGTTGTGCGTCCGTCAGTGCTGAATCTCGTGAAGGTCGACCAAAATCGGTTGTAAAAAAAAAAACAACGATGCTGTGCGCAAAATGATTGAAGATCGGCATGTGACTTACCGTGAAATAGAGGCAACCTTTGGTATATCGCAGATTGCAATACATTCGATTTTGCATGAACATTTAACTGTGAAAAAGATCTGTTCCCGATGAATTCCGCATAATTTGACCCATCAAAAAAGGTTCGTGTTGTTTGGTGTAAGAGAATGGTAATAAAATTCAACCTAGGCACTGCAAAATCCGTATACAACATCGTTAGAGGTGACGAAACTTGGATTTATTCATATGAACCGGAAACTAAGAAACAATCCACTGTTTGAGTCTTCCAAGATAAACCAAAACCCACAAAAGTTATTAACGAAACACTCCCAAAAAATTGATTGCTTGTTTTTTCGGTTGTACTGGACATGTCGCAACCATTCCTTTAGAGCAGTGGTTCCCAACCTTTTTGACTGGAGGAGCCCATTTTAGACTCAATTTCTATGGCGGAGCCTCTTAGGCCTACCCTATGTCTTACAAGTTAAAGGCGTTCAGAAGTAATGTTACAGGGGAGGAGGTAAATTTTTCCACCATAAATTCACTTTTCTTTTTCTCAACTCACATATTGATAGATTTTTATAAAATGAGGTAAATAATCAAAATACAGGTTATTTATTTTGATTTATATAATTATTCAAACAACAATGCTGCTACTAGCTGATCACATTCCAGCTAGTGTCAGAAATCATTCGGATATATGTATATTCAACTTGGCAAATTTTCGTTCAGAATGTAATTTCCAGTTTTCTTATTTTGATTCTTTTGATTTTATTCAATTTTTATATATTTTATATTCTGGAACAGCTGCGGAGCCCCTGAGAATTGCACGCGGAGCACAGGTTGGAAACCGATTCTTTAGAGGATCGGAGAACAGTTAATGCTGAATGGTATACAACAATTTGTTTGCCAGAAGTCATCGACAAAATCAGGAAAAATAACCAAAAACGGACAGCTATTTTCATCAACTCAAGAAGATGTTTAAGCCTTCGAAAACCATGTTTTTGAGATACCAACTTCAGAGTGGAAAAAATGTTTCGAGAATTGGTTTGAACGCATGCAAAAGTGTATAAATCTTAAAGGCGAATATTTTAAAAAGCAATAAAACAGTTTGTTACAAAAAAAATTTTTTCTTTCTTAGTTTTGTAAAAACTTAAAAGGTAACCCTTTTATTTTATAATGTAGAATATATTGATACATTTTTTTAAAGGTATTTTGTAGCACACAAATCCGAGAGTAGTTAAATAAATTTTCTGTGTAACATTTTAAAAAGCAACTTCATTAACTATATATGTCTGTGGGATGGAAACACTTGTAGCCCTTTTAAAAATATTTATAATATATTTATGTATTAGTATAGAACAAAATTCGTCTAATATTTAGTTATCAATATGAAAGCCACATGATTAGCGTGACATTTCGACCAATCTTTTTATCACTGTATAATGTATTTTTAAGAATACTGTCGTTCGCAAAACGCATATCGAAAGGTGAAAAAAAGACCATGGAATCTTTTTCGGAATCAACCGATATTAAAAGAATCTGAGACATTTTTTTTTTTCGATTAAAGTAAAAAGTACAATCCCGTTTCCCAGAGGGGTCATTTGAGACTATGGGGTTGGTAGCTATTGACAATTTCGTCTCACCCAAGAGCTTCAATGTTTTGGAGCAAAAAAATGTATTCTTTTTTAAACAGATTTGCAATTTAAGTCGAAAAACAGAAAAATACATTTATCAACCCAAATTTCGTGAGCTCAAAAGTTTTTTTCGATTTATTGCAGTGTTTAAGGCTGCTAAATCTGTTAATTTATATAATATAAAAAATCTGCTTTCAAAGGTGTAATAAAAGATGATTTTGCCTTTTCAAGAATTTCTATAGAAACTTCGAAGTAACTTAAGATAAATGACTCTTTTTTGTTGAATTTGTAAAAAAAACAAATTGACAAAAACAGGGTATGATAAAATTAATATTTCAGTACAGTAAAATTGCGTTCAGAGCTCTTTAAATTAGTAAACTGTTCACTGTTCGTTGTGGATAAGTTAAGTATATAGTTTTAACGTTCAAGGCAGCGTTTACAACTAAGGAAATTAGTTACGAATAGTACTCTCTTTAAACCAACTATGGCTGCTTCGTAAAATGTTTATTATATATTATCGTTTTCCTAATTCTGCTGTCTTAGATTTTTACTAACAAAACCTAACCTAATTACCTAAGCCAGCGGTTCTTAAACAGGGGTCCGCGAAACAATTTTGATATTAACTTTACATCCCTAAATTTCGCTTTTATTCAAATAACTCATTTAATAAAAATCCTACATGGTCAAGACTTTTTGTATTTGTTGTTACCTAACTAGTTATTGACATAACTAAACAATAATTAGTAAAAATTTAATTATTTTTATTCAACTGCAAATTATTTACAGAAAACATATTATAATAAGATGTTTTGACCAATATTTGACCAAGAAATGTTTGTATGAGTTTAACGTATTATAATTTGTAACTTTTATTATTTTTACAACTGTTTTTATTAATTTTATGTTTTTTATTCTATATGCTAATAAAAATGTTCCTCTATAAATGCACAAGACCATTTATTAAAATAACCGGCGATACATTTTTACCAATATTTATTACAACGTAGTGCCTATGAGATTATTGAGCCAGAAATTAAGTCTCAAGAACAACGTAAAATGCCTAGGGTTGGGATGGGGTCCGCAAAAAAAAATGTTGTTCAAGAGGGGGTCCTCGGACTACATAAGTTTAAGAACCCCTGCTCTACTCCTTTGTCAGATAAAAATTTAGCTAAATGGCTAGACCTAGAGCTGAAATTTGGCAGGCATATACAGTTATTTTACCCGGATATAGGAAGACTTCAAAAACACATCGCCAGAAAAATACAATTAGGTATTTAAGGAAAAAATATTTTTAAGACATGAAACGAAATCTTTTGCATATAAAAACAAATTTTTATTTTATCAATTCTACTAATTTAATGTGCATTTCTTGTTGATAGTTATGATTAAAATTTATTATCAAAACTATTAACTGTTATTTATTATGACTGACATTTTTTTTAAAACGATTTTTTCTATTGATATACATGAATAGTTTGGCAAACAATTTAAACTATGTATTTTTTAGCAATTTTCGTGTATGGCCACAAAGATTTTAATTAAATACGTAGAAATATAAGATTTTACAACTTAAACTTATCTTGTATAAATAAATGTTATCATAGGTACATGGGATTATTTTGAAGTTTTAAGTCGCCGATTTAACATTTTAATTGGATACGCGTGTTTTTTAGTAAATTTTGACACTTTTTCTATCATTATGGAGTGTTTTAATATCATTATTTTTACGATTTTTTTAATAACAAATGGTTGAGACGCGAAACTGCCCTTCTCTTAAGAATATGTAACAGGTTTCTGGGTAACATTTAATTCCACGTCCTTGATATAATAATTCTAACAGAATTATGACATTTACAAACACAAAACTCATACTTCAACAAGTAACGGGATAAATTTAATTTATAATTTCTATAAAAAAGATTCGCTAACGCCTACCGTTTGTTTTAATAGGTTAGAATGATATGCGTAGTAAAATAAAAGGTAATTTAACGTGAATTTACTAAGGAAGGGTTGGAAGTGATTATTTACCGGTATAAAACACACCCCCAAATACAAAAATAACACATGTTTTATATTAGGGGATGTGAATAAAATGGCGTCATATTTAACAGGTAAAATATTTGGTTATAGTGTATTGAATTAAATTAATTTTTACTTACACGATGATTTCCTGCTTCTACTTCTGTACGTTGTCTTTTATTATGGGGTCCATCGCCGTTAAACGCCATTTTGTACCGATATAAACATGCACTGATAACACAACCAAACACTTCGACCTCTCGCACAAAACTGTGATCAAAGACTTCGCTGCGATCATAGCTAGCTTAGGAACTCACAACGCCATCTTTTAGTGTTTTTGTGAAGTGGAATATGGATTTTTGTGGAAAATAAACATTATTCTATTTTTCATTTTTATTATTTAAACATGTAATATTTAATATTGAGAATTGTAAATATTTTTAATAAATAAATTATTTGTTGATGATTGTTTTATTATTTCAATATATTGTTTTTGAAATTTAATAGGTTTTTAATGTGAAAATTTGACATTGAATTAACATTCGTTTTATTATCAGTTTTCATTCACAGATCATTTATTTAAATAATATAACATATCAATCGCTTTATTTAATAAAACGTTTTGCTAAACAATGATTAAATTATTATTATCGTGACTCCCATGTCGTTTTCGGCCAAAACACAATTTTATACCCCGGTTCTTCATAAAATTTGTGCATGTAAACATAAATCAAACCAATATTAAATTCAAAGGGGTACCCGATGTGATTTTCTCCCCTGGTGAAACCCCTCCTTAGAAAAACTAATCTACAAAACCTGCCTAATCTACATCATGTAGTCTTATGTAATCCTCCGAGCTCATGTAGACCCTTTATGCATGAGTTACATACAATATTTTTTCTATGACTCTGCAATTATTATTTGTTTCTTATCTTAAATAAGTTTAAATTTTTTTATGTTGTCAAGAACTCACTTTTTACCGATGTACAGTTGTCTCCCCTCAGAATTATTTGGAGAAATATGTATTTTAGAAGTTAGGACATTTTTTTTTAGGTCATTACTTGTATTTCCATGTGTAAACGATAAAAAAATATTTCAAATATTTCCTGGCCCCCTCAAATTTTACTGAAAAATTTCCTGAATTAAAATTTTAACTTGAATTTGAAATACTACGTAATATTTCTAATAGTTGAAAATATTTAAAATACTAAGGAAATATTTGAAATACTAAAAAAATATTTGTAATACTAAGGAAATATTTGAAATAGTAGAAAAGTATTTGAAATACTAGGGAAGATTTCAAATACTGGCGACGTTTTGAAAAACTAGGGAAATATTTGAAATACTAAGATTTCAAATAGTAGGGAAGTTTTGAAATACTATGAAAGATTTTAAATACTAGGAAAATATTTGAAACACTGGGGAAGATTCGAAATACTAAGGAAATATTTGAAATACTAGGGAAGATTTGAAATATTAGGAAAGATTTGAAATACTAGGGAAGATTTGAAATATTAGGAAAGATTTGAAATATTAGGGAAATATTTGAAATACTGGGGAAGATTTAAAATACTATGGAAATATTTTAAATACTAGGGAAGATTTGAAATACTAGTGAAATATTTTAAATAATAGGAAATATTTGAAATGCTAGGAAATATTGGAAATACTTTTAAAATATTTCAAATACTGACGTTTTCAGACAGCCAATATCGAATATAAATACCATGGAAAAAATATTTGCAAACCCAAATTTGCATTTTATTATTATTTTTTTTTTTTGTATTATTTGAAATACTATTTCAAATAACTCAATTCTGACTGCACCGATTAAAAAAAAAACACCCGTATGTTAATCACATCATTTATGGTAAAAATTGTTCCTTGAATTTTTCTAAATAATTAAAATCAAGCGAAAACGTTAAAATTATAAAGAAATAAAAATCCCTAAAAACTTAACGCCCCTTCTAACCCCCCCCCCACGTCATCCGAAACGTCCGACGTAGTAACGAAATTCACGCCCCCTACTACAGCTCTGTGTACACCTAACATCATCCCGCGGAACATTGGTTGTGAAGCACTTATAGGGTTAAAATAAAAATAAAACATTACAGCCAGAAATAAATTTTATTGATAAATGTGCCTGAAATAATACTTAAATCTCAAAAAATGAATATTTATGGTATAATTACATGCAGATTATTTTATGAAAAAAAAATCCTCAAAATAGTCCTTAAATATACAAATCTATACAGAATCAGGACTTCTGAGACAGTCAATTAAATAATTAAAATAATT
This sequence comes from Liopterus haemorrhoidalis, assembly GCA_963971575.1. Lineage (NCBI taxonomy): Eukaryota > Metazoa > Arthropoda > Insecta > Coleoptera > Dytiscidae > Liopterus > Liopterus haemorrhoidalis. The sequence continues at coordinate 920,213 of OZ020620.1, read as the reverse complement.
AATCTAAAGCGCCATATTTCTTCCTTCAATAGATATTTCTACAGCTCTCCTAGACTGTTTCAATCGCTTGTTATCTATGAAATTCTTCGCATGCCTCTCAAACCTATTTAATTGTTTCTTCGTTGTCTGGAAAAGAAAATTGTATTAAATTATTCATATCTGAAGACAATATCTAATTAATTTTATGAATATTTTGATAATATACTTACTCTACTAATATCTACTTCACTTTGCCATTTTGGCCTTACGACATAGTCTTTATTGGATGGCATCGGAACTCTTGCTCGACCAATCCAACCCTTATCACCAGGACGAAGGGCTCTGTAGAAAATAATAAATTATAAACCTTGCTAAATGCCATGATTCAAAATTAAAACTACATTTTTTTGATATGTTAATGTTATGTCACCTAACAAAACAAAAATCACATTTTAATTAATATTACAGCCAAATTTTTTAACTAAAATATTGTAAATTTGAAATAAGCCGACCACGCCGTGAAGGTTACCGAGTAAATACGACTGAGCATGACGTCAAACCCCAGACAGCCCAGACTACAACATAATCTTTACGTGCCTATATTGTATTGTTCGAGAGTTTTGTATTTGTTTTTAAACAATTTTTCACGCATTTATTATTAAAATGGCAGATAAAGATTTTGTTAGGGCTCAGAGTGATAATTTACCCAATATTGAGGCTTTTATGCTTATGGAATATATGAAAAATAATGAATGCTACAGTGCTGAAGAAATACGTGGTGTCAAAACAGACTTGTAATAACCATTTATGTATTCTATAACTTTATGTAAAAAAAAACGTTGCAACTCTGTAAAATGTAAGTATTTATGTAATTTAGATGTCAGAATTTTACTACATTGTTTACATGAAGTTACAAAACGTTAGAGGCATAATTGAAATACTGCAATATAGGTTATATATTTTAATATAAAATTTAATTCGGTAAACATGTATAAATTGTTTTTATAGAATTAAACTTTATTTTAATTAAAATCACTCTAACTTTACACAATCTATAAAAGTTATACAAGCAAATAAGTTCACGACAGACTGTGTAGGCTGTACGCTGTACACTGGGTAGGCTGTACGCAGTACACTTAAGTAGGGTATGACGTCACACGGGGTTTTCGCGCGCTACATACATTTATGATTTTAAGCCTTCAAATTAAAAAAAAAAATGCAAAACTGTTTTTTATGTTATATGCAAAAAGAGGAATATAATAGAAAATAAAAAAAAATCATGCCTATCCCCTATTCCTGTTGTACTATTCTGGTTCACACCAATGTTCATTACTTAAATTTTTTTCAGATTTTTAGTTTAAACCATCTGGACTACAGGGTGTGGGACAAAATTTTTGCACAATTTTGATAAAAATTGCGTCAAAATAATTTATTTTGCAAAAATAAAATTTTGATCTATAATCCACGTACCAAAAAAAAAGTTTTTTTTTTGATGAGCACATATTTGTTTATATTTTTAGGGGGATATGTTTTTTAGATATTTTAGTATTTTTCCTATGTGCGGGTCAAAGAGTTATATAAGCATGCCAAATTTCAACTCTCTAGGTTTAGCCGTTTGGCTAAAATTTTTACCGAACAGACAGACGACAAAATGACAGTATAAGGGTTTTTTCGTCATACTTAAAAAACTGGGCACTAGAGGTTTAATATTTGTAAACTTATGTATCGTAAAACAGTAGTTTTTGCGCATGCGCAATGAAGTTTGTTTTTGTTTTCATACGCATCATGTTAAATCAGTGCCCACTGTTAATTTTATTATATTTTACAATTTATTTTTAACAATAATAGCAAAATTATGCACTTAGATTATTATTTATTATTTTAAATCATGAATCAATACTTACTTTCCCTCCGAAGTCATCGCAGAGCTCAATTCCTTCCTTTGTGTTGGACCAGGTACCGCATCAGTACTAGATTTTCTACGTTTAGGCATTTGTTCCAAATCCCTTTGCATTCTTTCCTCCCTCGACATGGCTAACGCAAAAAAAACAAATTAAAATTATTATATCTCCGATATATTAAAATATATACCTTTAAAATCAGCGGATAGATTGAAGATCGGTCTAGCCCATTCACTTATCAACCTGCCTGCTCGTTCTCTATTTTCTTTTGTCTCCCTCGGATGTTTATATAAATACATAACAGCTTTTCCGATACCAGAATGTTTGAGCGTACTTTGATCAATACGTGGAAATTCACGAAGTAATTTTAAGATAGCTTCACGTACTTGTAAAGAAGGCATAGAACGATCTGGCATAGGAGCTAACCAATCTGTTAGTACTGAAAGAACGTTATGTTCTATAAATGCTAATTGAAGATCATGTTTTTTTAATTGTGACATAACTTTAGCGAGCATTCCTATTTTTTTAGTTGCGGGTTGTGAAATTTGATTTAATCTTCGATCTTCTTCGGCTGCATGCCGCATGTCTTGAAGTAATTGTGCTATTATATCATCGTTATCGTTTATTATATCGATATCACGACGTTTACGACGTTTTGTTTGTTCTTCACGTTTACGTTGGAGCATAGCTTCGAAGTCAGATGCATTTTCACTATGGCTAGAATTAAAAAATACAAATGAAGAATTTTCATATATTTCAGTATTTCGTATGTAGAAATCCTCAATACTATGAAGCCTGTATCGTAAAAAACACTTACCCTCTTCCGGAGTCGTCTACACCGTCATCTGAATCGGATACATCTGGTACTACTTCTGCGGCTTGGGGTTTTTCAGCTTCTTCTGGAACTGCAGTAGGTCTCTCTTCTCCTTCTTCATCGCTCAACATTTTCTTCGCAGCTGGTTCTTCACTATCAGAATCAGACATCACTCTATTTCTTTTCTTCCCACTCTTTATATTTTGTCCACCTTCATTATCTGAACGTGATCGACTTCTAGACCGTGAACGTTTTACAGAACCAGATCTAGAGCGTGAACGTGATTTTGAGCGTGATCGTGAACGGGAACCAGAACGTGATCTTGAACGTGATTTAGACCTTGAACGTGATTTTGATCTAGAACGAGATCTACTGCGTGACCTAGAACCAGATTTACTCCTACTTCTTGATCTGGAAGCAGCTTTTCTAGAACCAGAACGTGATCTGGAACGTGACTTTGACCTAGATCTTGATCTGGATGCTTTTCTGGAACCAGAACCCGAACGGGAACGTGATCTTGACCCAGATTTCCTAGATCCGGATCTGGAGCGTGACCTAGATTTTCTGGAACCACCCGATCTCGCAGAACCTGATCGTGATCTTGACTTCCTAGACCCAGACCGTGACTTGCGAGAACCTGACCGTGATCTAGAACGTGATTTACGGGATCCAGAACGTGATTTGCGGGATCCAGAACGTGATTTACGGGACCCAGAACGTGATTTACGGGACCCAGAACGTGATTTACGGGACCCAGAACGTGATTTACGGGATCCAGAACGTGATTTACGGGATCCAGAACGTGATTTACGGGATCCAGACCTCGATCTTCTCGACCCCGAACGTGACCTGTGAGAACCAGAACGCGATCTTCTGGATCCAGACCTTGAACGTGATTTCCGTGACCCGGAACGTGATCTGGAGCGTGATTTATGGGATCCAGAACGTGACCTGGAGCGTGATGCGGATTTTCTAGAACCAGACCTGGATCTAGAACGGGATTTTCGTGAACCGGAACGAGATCTGGAACGTGAACGACTCTTGGCTGGTGAAACACTCTTTTTAGAGCCAGAACGGGATCTGGAACGTGATCCTTTACGAGATCTGGAACGTGAACGACTCTTGGCGGGTGAAACACTCTTTTTAGAGCCAGAACGGGATCTGGAACGTGATCCTTTACGTGATCCAGACCGGGAACCTTTTCTGGAACCTGATTTTGATCTTGATCTGGATCTAGAAGCATTTCTAGCAGAACCTATGAAAAATATTTTAAGAAAAACAGTATATATGACCTAAAACAATAATTACCTGATCTGGAACGTGATCGTGATTTTCGTGAACCACTTTTGGACCTAGACCTTGATTTAGAACGTGATTTTCCAGAAGCATTACTGTTTCTAGAGGCAGCACGTGAACCAGGGCGTGATCCAGAACCAGAACGTGATCTGGATCGTGATTTTTTAGAACCCGAACCTGATCTGGACCGTGATTTTCTAGAACCTGAACGTGATCTCGAGCGTGATTTTCTAGAACCTGAAGGAGATCTGGAGCGTGATTTTTTTGAACCAGAACCTGATCTGGAGCGTGACTTTCTAGAACCTGAACGTGATCTGGAGCGTGATTTTCTAGAACCTGAACGAGATCTGGAGCGTGATTTTCTAGAACCTGAACGTGAGCGACTGCGTGAACGTGAAGTCCGTGAAGCTGGAGAAGGTGAACCTTTACGGGACCCAGAACCAGATCGAGAACGAGACCTTGATTTTCTAGAACCTGGTTGCAAATAAACTTTAAATCAGTGTTATACAGTTTGATTTAATATTAACATCACAAATCTTGGCAAAAGAATTGTTTTTTCAAGGTCACTACATATTTAGATCAATCTCTGATTCTTAAATTAGAACACTTTGTGTCTTTAATGTTAAAATAATAAACTATGTGAAATATTTACAAATAATGTAACAAATATGGTAGTTTTACGATACAAAAAATAACGTAAATAAACTCACCTGCATCGGAAGCTACTGAGCCATCTCTAGAAGCTGATGGTGATCTAGATCTTACACTTTTGTCTCCACTACCTCCAGAAGTATCCAAAATTCCATCTTCAGTAGCTCCTTTTAAATAAAAGAAAGTAAATTTTAAGGTTAGACATGCAAAACTTAAAATTACTAATTTTTAACACATTTTACCTGTTGCAACTTCCATTTTTTTGGAAGATGTTGAGCTATATGTTGATATTTTATCAATTAATGCACTATTAGTAAAGTATTTATCACTCTTTTTGATAGATAAAAATATATACAACTGCGTCAGTATCAAAATTCAAAACTGAAGTGAAAGTAGACGCGTGTTAATTTTTTGACACATTCAGGTTATGGTGTATTGTTTATTTATAAAAAATGTCTAATTTTAAGTTTTAAATTCAAAAAAATGAATGGAATTCTTGCATTGGGTCATTTCTGTGAAACACACGGCCCTAGTGTTATTATTTGTACTCAATCTCTCTCAGAATTACATACTCAACAACCTCCACATATTTTAACTGTTCCTTGGTGTGAAGCATGTAAATCGATCGAACTAAATCATGCATATATAAGTAAATATAATGAATCTTCAACTTATGTTACTGTTCGGACAGCTCTGAAGCAGGAGATGGCGTTTTTGTTGAAACAAGCTTGTGTACGAAGCTTAAGTTGTGAGGTATGTTCATTTGTAAAAGACAGTCTTTTCATAAAATAATTTTCAACGGTTTATCTTATTAGTAACAAGCGCAGTGTTATTTTAATACACTACTACAAATTCTGCACTTGTGGGTGATTACCGTTGAAAATTACTGTACAAACAGATTCAATAAGCATTTAATATTATTTTAGGAAGAAACCGGTAAAGAAGGTGGTACTGTATATTTTGGGGATTGCGAACGAGGACATGTGTTGAGTTATACGTTTCGTTTGGCCGATAGTCTAGCTAGAGGTTTTCATCGATTATTTACTATTATTTTACTTATGAAAGACAAAGTACATTTATTGAATTCATGGCCTTTTGTGACAACACATTTGAAGAAATTAATAAATCATTTAGAGGTAAAATTAATATTTACAGGATATTAAAAATTGACAAGCATTTATTTTTTTCTGAATCTAATTAAAGAGGTTTTATATTCATCATAGTATAACCTGTTTCTTTTGTTTAAACAGAACTAGATTTTGAACTCATAAATTTTAACAATTGAGGTTTTAAACTATTTTGTGTAACAAAAACCATATTAATTGTTAAAAAGTGAGCTTATTAGAATAACTGTGTATATATAATGTTAATTCGTAATTTGTTTGATCCAGAAAAAAATAAAATGCAGATAAAGTTGGACCGATTTCATATAGCAAACGGTATGTTCATAGAGCCATTTCTAAGAGTTTATTAATCAGAGGGAAGCTCAGAGTTCTTAGGAGTGCGTTAAAATAACTCTGCGCTTGCGTTTGATGATAATAAACCATTAGAAATGGTTCTCCGAACAGAAGTTATAGTAAAAATATTTTTATCAACAGACGCATGCGTCAAAAATAAATGCTCAAGAACAAAATGAATGTTCTCAAAGAGCTTTACGTGTCTCGACAGGAACACCTGGTCAGACTCGTTCTTTAGTCCAATTAACCGGTATTCCAAATGTATTTGCTCAAATTCATCAGTGGTTTACGTGGATTTTAATAGCTGCTTCCAAAGAGACAACGGAACACCAAGTTATGCCTAGCGTAGGAGTTGGTTGTCCTTGGTTAGGTTCAGATACAGATGAAGGCTTCACTTTGGTTCAAATAAATGGAGAAAGCAAAGAAGTGGAAAGTAAAAATGCTGGAAAAGTTTTAAGAAACATTTGGAGAAATATGGATAAGGCAAAATTTAAATGTTTGCTTTATAGTGTACTCCTTGGAATACAGGTAAATAAATAATAGTGTTAAACAATCGGGATAAAGTTATTCTTGGTACAAATTTAACTGATTCACGTGGAGCATTGCTAGACTAGCAAGCCAAGGCACTAAATTTCATTTTAAAAATTTCAAACACTCTTTTGGATGTATATATTTTCGCAGTATTGAAAGATTTTACTCTGAACTCTGTTATTTTTATTAATAAAATTGAAGTGAAGTATGAATTTTCACACATTTCAGTTTTTGTAGGTATTTAATAAGTGCAAAGTAAAATCGTGTTAAAAGAAATGAATTTTAAAATCGACTTCCCATTTCTTAATGTACGTTTTAAGAGTATTCTTTTGATACCACACATTAATTTTAAAAATATATTTATTATATTCACCGACACAAAAAAAAGCCTAGTTCCACATTTTAATTTTTTTTACGAGAATAGCAGGGGAAAAAATGAGTTCTCGGCAACCGCCGTGTCGCTCACCGTCATTTTCGCATACGACCGGACTCTTGACATTTTTATTAAATTACAGGTAACCATAAGAGGTCCTCAGGATTTAACAACATCAATATTAAATTCATTATCGATATTACTCCCTAAAAAATGGTCCTCAATAGTACCATATTCAAATGAATACCTTACACCTGATTCTTGTAATCTTCTTGGTTTAAGTTTTAATATAGCTGTACCTCAACCCTGTGAAGAAACACTAAGAATAGATATAATGGATGGAATATATCATGTTAGATGGTTAGGTAGTCTACCAGACAAATGTAAGTTTTTTAATTAGGGCTGGAAACCGGTTAAAATCAGTTTGGAAAACCGGTTAACCATTATTTTTTAAACTTTTTCATCAACCGAACTTAGAATCGTGTAGGAAAGCCTATATATTAAATAGTATTTATTTTAAATATAAAAAACAAAGCCCGGTTTTTTTAAAAGTTAACCGTATTTCTGTAAACCGGTTTAAGGAAAACCGTTATAAAATATCGGATTACAAAACTGGTTCATTTTAACCAATTGTATTTTTTTAGTACCAACATTATTGACTAAAATATTGAAATCGATAGAAAATGAATTATTAAATGACGAAGTTTTGCAGATACAAATAGGTGTTTTTGTTGAGGAATGGGCTAAGTAAGTATAATCAACCATTTCACGTCATAAAACGTCGGAAAAGTGTGAATTTGGTTTGCAAAAGTGTGAATTTGATGTGGAAAAGTGTGAATTCGATGTGTAAAAGTGTGAATTTGATGTGGAAAAGTGTGAATTTGATGTGCAAAAGTGTGAATTTGATTTGCAAAAGTGTGAATTTGCTTTGCAAAATCTGTTTTTAGTTTAAAGATTATAATATTTTGTATTACGCTGTTTAATTTGTTTCAGTAATGCTCAGACTATTTTTTGGGTCCAAGAAAACAATTCAAACGAAAGAATGCATAATTTTCTTCAGTCAATGGGTGTCCAATCTTATGATTTGACCTTGCTAAAACATTGGCTGCAACAAATTGCAATGTTTTCCAAATAAGAAACATAAAATACTGCTATTAATTATTGATAAGACTTATTTATAACAGTTTATTTTAATTTACTGACTATATATTTACTTAATGTGATTTTACAAATAAAACATTTATTTTACTACTGTTGATAACATTGTTTTATTAATAATCATTTGCTAAATTATTATCAGTTTGCAACTTTTTATCAAATGTTAAAAATATATAGAAATTCAAAGCTTATGATATTGCTGTAACGCCTTCAAATGAAGAGAAGTATGCGTAGGTTAAAGATAGTATAATAAATAAGAAAAAAAAAAAAAAAAAACCAGTAATTAGCAAGTGACCAAATTTTTATGTTTTATATTTTTTAAACTAAATCAAGAATTTCTGTTGATGTTTCCACATAAATTTAGTAAATAAAATATTTCACTAAATTTAAAAAAAAATTGAAGTATGAATTGTCACACATTTCAGGGTTTTGTAGGTATTTAATAAGTGTAAGAAGCCAACATAATACTGGATGTCTAGGAATATTTATCACATTAAAAACAACAGTTTATTTTGATAATCACTTTTACTTGTTTTTTTTGAAACAAAAAAAACAAACGGGGAATCGCTTTAGCGTGGCTCTCTCCATTTTTCAGCCATTAATTTTCATCTTGAACATTTTTGACCTTTGAATTTGTTATTAACAACTTTGTTTATATGCTGATTTATCTAAAATGGACCGGAAAGGCAGTTAATTATATTTATTAATGCCAAATTAATATAATGGACAAAAATGACATCCGTATTCTCATCCCTACTCCTACTCAATTTCCCCCTCTGCTAATGACGTAAGAGGAGTAGGAGAAATGAACTTGTTCGTTTTATAGAACTGTCATGCAGCAAATAGAATCAAACATGCGTAAGAGAAATTATAACCGGAGAAAATATCAAATTATTTAATCAGTGATAGGTTATTTAATTGATACCTGGTATTACGTCAGTGATCCGTACTGTAATTTCAGTACAGACTATCTACGGTGGAACGATTTCAGTCAGTGATTGAACAAATCCTTTAATGACGTGAAAAATACAGCTTTTGACAACATTCAATTGGTTTTGTGCGGTTTAACAATATTGTTGTGTCTTGATTTTATCAGTTTTTAATTAAAATACTATTAGTTATAATTAAAATAATAATAATAATAACACCGGTTGATAGTTTTAATATTATTTTATTCAAAAAGTGCCTGTTTGTGAAGATATATAATGAAAATTGGTGTTTAATAAATTAAATTTGAAATGGATGAGAAAAAAATTACAACCTTCTCAGATTTTAGCAATAAAATATTGTTAGAAGAGACTTTTTACGTGTTAAGTAAAAAAAATACAGTATTTCGTGTGCAGCTAAGTGAATCTGGTTTGTCTTTACTAAAAGAAAGTAATAATGTTATTAAAAAACAAACAATATTAATTAAAGATATAATAGGATGTCATTGTTTACGCTCCAAAAGAAGATCTAAAACAGCTTCTTGTGTTTGCCATGTTTCAAAACCTACGAAAGAAGGTGAAGATAGCTTAAGCGAACAAGATGAAACTGATTTTAGTGCGTACCTACATATTTATGCTTATATTTTACAAAACCCCAAACGTGGCACTAAAAAAAGAGAACGAACAATAATTACATTAAGATTTCGATCGTTTGATAAGTACGAAGAAAATCATAGTGAAGCTCAACGATGGAGATCGGTTATTAAAAATTTAATTAATGGAAATTTAGTTAAATCTCCTAGTTTAACGGATATTCCACCAGTTGTGGAGGATGATAGGAAATTGCTTATTTTTTTAAATCCAAAGAGTGGAAGTGGAAAAGCCAGGTTACTTTTTCAACAGAGGGTTGTTCCTATTTTACACGAAGCAGAATTTCAGTACGATCTATATATTACTAAATATGCCAACTACGCAAGAGAATTTGTAAGGAATCATAATATTTTTCACTGGAAAGGAATTGTTATGGTAAGAATATAATTTTTCTTAATTTGTTCTATTTAAATTATTAAAACCGGTAAAATTGTAATTTTTAAATGATTATATTTCAAAAACTATAAAAGGTAAAGACCCACAATGTGATTTTTGCGCTTCCTCATTGTTTTTTGAGGCCATGAAGAAATTGTGGCTTTTTTATTTAGGCCTGTTACAACTGAACCGTTTTAAATTGTTAAAATTAGCCAAATTTTAATTTTCGTATGACTATATCTCAAAAACCATAAGATAAAAAGACCCTTGATTTACATTTTTGGAATCCTGAGGTCCTATATGGCCTTAGTGACATTTTGAGAAAAATCCAAAATAAAATATTTTTGTAAAAATTTTCGAATTTTCTAAAATCATATCTCGAAAACGATAAAAGATAGAGACCTGTGGTTTGAATTTTTGGAATTCTCATTGTTTTTTTACTATGTAAAAAATTTGGGGCCTTATGAGCCCCACCCATTTTTGATTTATATAATTTTAAAATAGGCGTATTTTACAAAAATTTTGATATTCGCGTGACCGTATCTTAAAAACTATACTAGATAAAGACCTGCGGTTGGAATTTTTGTAATCCTGATGTCCTAAAAAGCCTTAGGTCACATTTTGAACAAAAAAAATTTTTTGAAAATTTTTGAATTTAAAATTTTTTTTTCGAAAATTTCAAAAAAAAAATTCTTGAAAACTGTAAAAGATAAAGATCTGCGGTTTAAATTTTTGAAATCCTTGTACCTTGTTTAGTCTAGAAAAAAATTAAGGCCTTAAACACCCAATTTTTTAATTTTATATGACTGGATAAGCTAAACCCTTGAAAATGGCAAAAAATCGAAAAAATCGTAAGGGGTACCCCTTCAAAAAATCACGTTTTTTTACAAAAAAAAAAAAATGTCTCAGATTTACTTCAAAAATTGTATATCTATGTATTTTGAGCCGTAGATCTCAAAAATAACCTCCATTACAAGTTTTGTATTACCGTTTTTGAGTAAATTCAAAAAAACTGAATTACGTTTGCTGTAACTCAAAAACTAGTTAAAGGGGAATTTTTTAAATATTTTTTTCATAATTTCCATCCCAAAATTAGTGTATAAAAACAATTTGAAACAAAATAAAAAATAAAAATTTTTTGGAAAAATTTGACCGGGGAAAATTTTAAGGTATCGGCGATCGACGCGTTGGTTGCCGTATAATGATGTTTTTGGCCACTCAGTAGGTACCAGCAAAATGAAAATTTATATTTACACACTGTGTATATAAATGTTGTACTCTGTACCTTATAATTATGTTTTCAATCCTGTAAATAAAAAGGAAAATATAAATGCAATGTAATGTGTTTTGATAACTTTAATTTTTTGATTAATGGTAATCATTAATTTTTTTTATTCATTGTAAATAATTGAGAGATATAGCTACTAAATTATAAGAAAAACTTGATATTGTTAGTATTGGTATGCTTTAGAAATTATCTTAAAAAACAACATTTGAAAAGTGAAATTTTGAAGTACGCTATCGAAAGTGTTTTTAAATCCGGTTTTAAAATCTATTTAGGAAGTTCAAGGTTAAATAACTAACTAATCGTAATTTTGATCGTTTTAATTAAAAAAAAAAGTTAATTTTTATGGAGAACAACAAAATTACAATAGGTGCTCGGTTATGTGAACTAATAGAAACTGTTCTTAAAAATTAATTTCAGGTGTATATGTAGCGCTGCCCATGTCCCCCCAAATTTATTTTTAATATTAATCTTAGTAAAAACTATATTGAATAGAAAATAATCATTTCTTCATTCTATTTCTTAATTTTTGCAAAACTTCAGCAAGCCTACGGAGACTGTGTTTTGTCAAGGACCCAGGTTTTGTTGGTGGTTTAAGGCATTTTCAGAAGGAGGAGAGTTGATTGAAGATGAATCACGCTGCGGAAGGCTTTCATATTCAAAAACCGATGAAAATGTCGACAGAATCCGGGATCTTGTGCGTTCAGATCGTCTATTGACAGTCAGAATGATCGGGGAAGAGTTGAATTTGATTCACACTACCGTTCATCAGATTTTTAAAATGCGGCTTGTCACAATAAATTGTTGGCCAGTAAAAACATTCCTGTGGCTCCTCAGCCTCTTTATTCGCCTAACTTGAGTCCTTGTGACTTTTTCTTCTTCTCAAGATTGAAAAATCATCTCAAGGGACGTCATTTTGGGACACTCGAAAACTTTCAAACGTCCGTAACTGATCAGCTGTAAAGCTGTTCCAGTATCCGAGTTCCAGCACTGCTAGAAGATTAGAACAACCGTCTCCAGCGCTGTGTGGCTTCTCAAGAAAGTTATTTTGAGGCAGACAATATTGAATTGTAATTCTATTCGAATTAAGAAAAAATTAAAAAATCAGTCCGGTTACTTAAGGGGGGGGGTCTGATAACCTCATTTTAAGCATATTTTTGTAAATTTTTTTCAAATCTATGGTTAAATTTATTCATTTTCAAACTAAGTATATATATAAAGTATGTTTTGAAGAAGATACAAAAAAAATTTGAAGGCAAAATATGGCGAAATGAGTCAGCTGTGGCAATCTTCTCAGACTCCGGGAAAAAAATTCGATTTTGCGGTGACCAGCATAACTCGTCACTGGATCATCTGAAATCAAAAATCCAAAAAGATTTTGTTAGTTTATGAGTTTGCCGAGGTTACGACGTTGAGATATTTTTTTACATGTTTTTTTTTTTTTTTATTTAACAATCACAAATATACTCATTTTTAGGTTATTTTCAGGGGGAATTAATTTTTATTGTCTTCTAAGTAACGCTAAAAACTGAAAAATCATTTTTAAAATGAAAACTCAACGTCATTACCTCGGCAAACTCATAAACTAACAAAATCTTTTTGGATTTTTTATTTCGGATGATCCAGTAACGAGTTATGCTGGTCACCGCAAAATCTAATTTTTTTCCCGGAGTCTGAGAAGATTTGCCACAGCTGGCTCATTTCGCCATATTTTGCCTTCAAAATTTTTATGTATCTTCTTCAAAACATACTTTATATAGGTACTTAGTTTGAAAATGAATAAATTTAACCATAGATTTGAAAAAAATTCACAAAATATGCTTAAATTGTGGTTATCGGATCCTACCCCCCCCCCCCTTAATTTACACTCCTTGTAGCCTCCAATTTTATTAATATAGACTTGAGTCACCTTGGTCAAACTATTTCAGGGGAGTTTCTGATGGAACATGTGCTAACGAGCTATCGTATACGGTCATATTTTAGTTTCCCCGCTACCTTTGTTCTACAAAACACATGTTTCACATAGATAATATATTAAACGAGTTGTTTTCACAGATGGTTTAAACAAAGGTCAAAGTAATCATCGCTAAAACATTTAATCGAGATTAGCAATTGTATTCAAATATTTTAAGAATAAAATCTGATCCTTGATATCTTAAATAAATAAATAAAAACATCTTATCTATTTAATGTTATCATATAAAACACATAGATAAAAATTAAATTGCAAATTCTTTTTTTGTGTTTGTGTATTTTATTTCTTTTTCTGGTATTGATTGCTGACCAATCTGGAGACCTGTTGAAATATGCATTTAATATATTTGCATGGGTATACTTGTTACTTTAAATATTGACCTCCGTCTCCTCTTGCCCCCCCCCCCTGGTTCATTAAAGGATTGACTCATGAATTTAATGAATATGCAACTATAATATCTCGGTGCAAATGAATAATTTTAACTTTGATAGAAAGTAAATGGACTTTGGACTAAATACAAGTAGAACAAGGTGAAATGGGAATAAAAAATTTGCACAAGAAAAAGTAGTTTGAATACGGCGCTCCCTTTTTGGGTAGTGTTAGACGGAAGTTTTTGTCTTCCTCACATTATCCCTCCATCTTTGTTAGGTCTTCCCAGGTATCTTGGAACAAAACTACATTAAGTTTTATTCAAATTAACCAGAATGGTAAAATAGTTAAGTGATATTTTTGTGATCTACGGTTCAAAATACATTTTTAAAGTAGACGCTCCCTTTTTGGGTAGTGGTAGATGGAATTTTCGGTCTCCCTCACATGATTCCTCCACCTTTGTTAGGTCTCCCCAGGAACAAAAAGAACATTAAGTTTTATTCAAGTTGACCAGAATGGTAAAATAGTTAAGTGTTTTTTTTTGTGATCTACGGTTCAAAATACAGTTTAAAACCGTTTTTACTAGATTAAGCGAAGTACGAAGATTTCAAAAATTCAAACCGCAAATGTCTATAATTTATCGTTTTGGAAATAGAATTTTTTGAAAATTTCGAAAAATATTTAAAAAAATTACAAAAAATATTTTATTTGGGGTTTGTTTTAAATGTGCCCTACGCTCATTTAGAGCAGTGTTTACAACGGGGGGGGGGGGGCTAAAGTTTGTGAGCCCCCTCCCATTCTCCCAAAAACACGATTTTAAGGGACATATTTTTCTTTTAATTGAACTAGAACTTTTATTGAGTCAGCCACAAGAAAAAAAAATGGTTCTGAGCCCTCTTAAAAAAAATATGTTGATTCCCCCCCCCATTTACTGATCTTGATTTACTCGTACTAGATATACGTGTATACAAAGATTTTTAGCCAAAAATAAAAAAATATATAAAACTGAAAATTAAAAATTGATGTGAAGTGTGAATTTTCACACATTTCAGTGTTTTGTAGGTATTTAATAAGTGTAAGAAGCCAAATATAATGCTGGATGTCTAGGAATATTTGTTCTATAATCAAATCAAAATCAACAGTTTTTTGATATTTTTTTTATTCGTTTGAATACTAAGAGCTTCAATTTAATTTTTTTAAACAAAAATTAAATAATTTGCGAAAATTTTGTCATAATAAAATTTAAATTAAAAAGTCCAGGTGTTTTTTTCTGCAATTGCTTCGTATTCAAGTCTTCATTAAATTAATAAGAAATATATTGATAAATGGCTTCATTTTTTTAAATTTCCGTAATGTTTTCTTACTATTAACAATTTGTTTTATAAGTATTTCACTACTATAAATAATTTATTCCTATTTGATACCTTAAAAACAAAAACTAAAGTAATTCAAACAATAGGTTGAATCATGTATAATAGTAGGCGAAGCCTACTGAGCTACACACTACACTCTACACTCATTAACTCTCTTCTCTGCTGTTAAATTTTTTTTATTATATTTTTAATTTAAAAAAAGACACACTACCTTGGACATAAATACAAAAAATCTATATTATTAGCCATAATTTAGCCATGAATTAAAAAATTAATTTTGTCAAAAACACAAAAACTGCAATGTTTTCCAAAAACGAAATTTGATCAATAATTCCTCTCGTATTTTTCCGGTTTATAGCCAACGGAGTGGCCGAGCTCGTTAAATCGTGAAGTTCTGACTGGTTAAAACAGTCTGAATTGAGAGGTTACTGGTTCGATTCCCCGTCGGTGATATTTTTCGGGCGAGAATAATATATTAACATTACTCCCATTTTCACAATCATTCACCCCTCATCCAGGTGTAGGAGCTCGGTCCCTGGCATTTGCGATTAGCTTCGTTGGAGAAATAGCCCGATGTAAAATAAATAAAATAATGTTTCGGTTTATATCAACATTTTACATTACCTTCTTAAGAATTGCCACTCAATTGAAACATTGACATTTTGCGAAAATTATATGTAAAAATTATTATTGCTAAATTTCATGTTTATTAATTATGTAACCTTATCATCTTTTCGATAAATTTATAACAAAAACAATTTCGAAACATAATTATTACAATAAATTCATGGTTTTTCATTTAACCTTCGAGCAAAATCATCTTTAGATAATTTTATAGACAGTGAACACAGATGTAAAAATTATATCCTGCATTTAAATTGCAGTTACATAAATATTTCCTGTTTTCTTAAATCAAACGTCAGATATTTATAAATAATAATTTTTTAACAATTATTTAAATATAACCAAAATCTTTAAAAAATTGTTAATCATATTAACAATTTTTTAAAGACTTTGTTTGAAAGAAAACAAGACCTATTATTGGACCTTTACGTCGCCCCCAAGAGTAGAATCTGTACGAACTGTCTCATGTTTTAAATTTTCATATTTATTTTACAGATTGGTGGTGATGGTATAGCTTTTGAGGTCTTAAATGGAATGTTTGAAAGACCCGATTGGTCAGAAGTGGTATCTAGAATGCCAATCGGTATTGTTCCTTGTGGGTCTGGAAATGGGTTAGCAAAATCCATATGCCATTGCTTTAACGAACCATATACTCACAACCCTGTCCAAGCGTCCAGTTTTTCACTCGTCAGGAAAAACAGTAGCAGTATGGATCTTGTCCGAGTGGAAACGACTTCACAAGTAAGTTTTTTGAAATTATAGACATAAAAATATTATAATTTGTTCCACTGTAATAGATGATTGCTTTTTATATTTCGGGATTTGAGATCAAAAATAATTATTTATCAACAAAAGTAGCATTGTTTTTCAAAATATTCTCCATGATAGACCGGGAGGTCATGACATTTTTGGTCTCCGATTTCATACAGCATGCCTTTTGTAGGAGAGAATATTTACCCTGTGACAACAAAAAAGGGATGGTACTAAACCCCTGCACGCTTTCCGGTCATAGGGAAAATTGCATTTCCACTTGCACAAAATTTTTGTGTTTTTCTCTGATTTAATATTGCTTGCCCTTTTGTCAAAAGAAAGTTATAACAAATTTAAAGTCTTTTAATTATAGGCATGCCTTATGAAAACGCGGAAAATCATATTTTTTTATTACAAGATCACATGACCGTTTGAGGCCTTTGGGACCCTCCGAATCGCATGCATATATTTAAAAGACTTTAAATTTGTTATAACTTTCTTTTGACATCCATCGATAAACAGTCCTTGATGGTGCTTCATCGCCAAAAGTCGAATTAAGTTCATCGATGCACTGTTGAGTTAATCCACGTCGAAAGTTGTAAAAAATAATCGCTCGAAAATTTTCACGATTTAATTCCATTTTTAGCCGAGAAGTTACTGTAAACACAAATAGCGCTTGTACGTCAAAATGTTCTGAGTACGTCTAGCGTCAAAAATGTCAAACTTTACGATAGAAGCGTCAGTTTCCAGATGGCAGCACTAATTTAGCGCGATCCCAAAGTATAAGATGCAACCCTCGTATTCAATTTAAGATATATAGTAGTGGCAATGGCTATCAGTCCCACTATTCTGACAAACAATTGCTTTCCTGGTAAATTAACTTTTTAGTAAAGGAATTTATATTTTTTAATAAAATAGATAGTTTATTATTATTATTAGAAAAAGTTGGTAAACACTTAAACCTCTCTATTAAAACTTCCTTGTTACCAATTTTTTGTAATGCTCGACACCTAATCACCTTTTAAATTCTTGAATAGAATGATCTTTTGATTTTAACATATTTAAATTTCGCACTCGGTACGTTTTCGTTGAAAATAAAATTATTCAATATACTCCGGCATTGTACAAATGAAATATTTGTAAGATTAGTTTGGCAAGAACTCATTGGCGCTAGTGTTACTGACGTCACTTATTGTCTATTAAAAATATCCTATTAGATAGATTGTAATTCGCTGCAAATTAAATCGAGGAAAATATTTTACTTATATATTTTTTACAGATTATGTTTTCATTTTTATCCGTTGGATGGGGTTTACTTTCTGATATTGATATTGAATCTGAGAGGTTTCGAGCGATAGGTGGACAGCGTTTTACCGTTTGGTCCGTGGCAAGATTGTTGGACCTACGGACTTACAAAGGGAAGATCTGGTACCTTCCAGTGGGTGAAAATATTCCAATTTCTACCATCACCAAGAGCTACAGCAAAGAGAGTGAGCAAGAATTTGTTGGAGATGTCAGTTTAGAAACTACCGGTAGGTGGATATTTTTTAAACGGTTTATAAAATATATAGGTGTACTAAAACATATGAGGGTGTACAACTAAGGCCCGATTTTTCCACCTTGAGGTACTCCTCTAGGTAACTATCTTACAGATGTGATACTTTCTGTGCTGAATAAATGTTATCCCGTGTTTCAATACAAATTTATCTATCGGATAGTTATCCAACGGATAATAAGACTGACGTATTGAATTCACTGATTGGTATTGACATTTATTCAGCAGGTGAAGTTTCAAATAACCTTATCTGTCAGACAGTTACCTAGAGGTTTAACTAAAGGTGGAAAGACCGGGCTTTAAAGTATGTTTATATTATCATGCATCAATTGTTTCCAATACGTTTCCTTTCCGGTCCAGTAAATATTATTTAGTAGGTACTTTTTCCATACGGTATTTTAGCTAAGTGATACGCTAACTCAGTGGTTCTCAACATTTTTTAGGTGAAGGCACTCCTATGCAAAATATGAGATTTTCGCGGCACCCTACTATTAAATATGTCACTATTTAAAGTATAATCAATCAAAAGTATAATTGTGATTTTGAAAAAAAAAACAATAATATTACAATTACATAATATGTATTTAAAGATCATTCGAAAATTTCTTCGATTCGGTCTTCGATTCCGAGAATAGCGGCGAATTTATTTTGAAAAGCTCGCGGCACCCTGGTTGAGAACCACTGCGCTAACTAGTAGCCAATATATGAAACTCGACAGTATACCTTAATAAGCAGTCATATGTCTTGTTTACATTTTGTTTACTTATTTCTTAATTATGTTATGGTTTTATTACGTCAGTTGTTGTTTTGTTCTTCTTAATTTATTTTTATTGTTAATTTTTTGTAAATTTTTTGCCTTGTTTCACTAACATTCACTTGATTTTTTGCAATATTACAATGAAATGATATTGTTACAAAAGAAAAAATTGAATGAAATGTTCTTCGTTAGCAATCATTTAAATAATGTCCAAAATTTCCCTTCTCTTTTCCTTTTTTTTTAAAGTGATAACGACGTTTATTATTATTTTTTTTTACCTAGAAGTATAAACATTCCACATATATTCGTGTATGAAATACTACAGATTGGAAACGATTAATACATGTACGATTAATAGTAATTTTCTTCGTATCAAGTTTTTCCCATTTATTCTTGTACACCTTGTATATAGCTTTAATTAATATTGTATTTTATGAAAGCTAGCTTTACTAAACTACTAAGCGTCGTATTTATAACACAGTATGTCCCAAAAATATTATTACTTCATTCAAAATTACAGAGTAAAGAACATTATATATTACTTGATTAGATGAGTTACGTCCGTAAGTTAGTAATTATAGTTGAAGGTAATGGGATTCGGACCAGTCAGAAAATAAAAACAAATTTATTAACTTCGCTAACGTTTCGATTTTTATTTTAAATCGATTATTTAATTAAATTATTTAAAAAAAAAGCTCTGATGAAGATTTAAAATAAAAATCGAAACGTTAGCGAAGTCAATAAATTTGTTTTTATTTTCTGACTGGTCCGAATCCCATTACCTTCAACTATAATTATATATTACGAAAGGCGAAAAACAGTTTTCAAATTAAAAAAATAGTGGACTCTGACCTGTTTTTGTCTACAATGGATATATAAATTGGGACAAAAACTTACTGAGTTAAATTTGGAACTTTTTGTAGAAATTAATTGCGTTTTAAGGTAATTCAAAAAAAGTAAAATGTAGAAAGTAAAACTGTATTTTGAAAAATTTAATGCTTTACTTGGACTATGATCATTTATTTCTTGAATATAAATTTTTAAAGATCTTACCACGTTAGACTATGGCTATTTGAATTTTTTATAATCATTCGAAAGTTTTAAATGCGAAATAGTTAATACGAAGATGGCTTTTTATATTTCGGGATTTGAGATCAAAAACAATTATTTATCAACAAAAGTGGCTTTATTGTTTTTCAAAATATTGTTTTTGGGAGATTGTAAAAATTTTTATACAGGGAAAGGGGGGGCTTAAACATTACACCACGTGGTTTTCATACAGTGCCAGCGTCAAGAAAATGTGCTCTATGCATATATTTTTAAATTTATAGCCCTTTTATTTCTATTTGGACTTACATGATTTTGATATTCCAGATGAAGACAGTATTACATATTTCGAATGCCCCAGTGAGTTTAAATTATTTTTTCAAAAGTAGTTTTAGATGTCAGATTTGGTCACAGATCTAATTTTCTAGTTAACACTTTCTCACTTGCGGAGCATAGGCCATATTAACACAAGCTTACACTAAAATGCTTAAAATGCTACGCACTAACAAAATAATTAAAATATTTTATCTGGTAATTAATTATAAATTACGCTTAATTGCATGATTAACTTTTCTAATTTGTGTAAATGCATTTCATGTTAAAGAGAAATTATAACGTTTATAATATTTATGTACATATATATATGAAAAAAAAATGTACATATGAAAAAAGAACCACCGGTTTATTTGTGCCGATTATTTTGTATTTGAATTTATTGTATATTAAATTTTTAACTATCAATCATTGTAAGTTAGAAACAAGAATGACCGATTTAGATGGATCAATTTTTTTATAATGGATAATTACCGTTTTTTTTAAATTTATTTATTTTACATCGGCCTATTTCTGCAACGAGGCGATTCGCCGATGCCAGGGGGCGAGCTCCTATACCTGGATGAGGGGTCAATGATTGTGAAAATGGGAGTAATGCTAACATATTATTCTCGCCCGAATAATATCACCAACTACTTAAACCAGCAACCTCACAATTCAGACTGTTTTTACCAGTTAGAACTGCTTGGTTTCACGGTCTAAAAAAATCTAAAAATTCAAACCACAAGTCTTTATTGAGAACTGACAATAACTGAAGTGACGCCTAGCGGAATATTTTGGAACTTAACCGAATAGGATTTTGTTGGATGTGGCTCATTTAATTGCAATGTTTGTGTTAAAGTGAAGAAAACTTTATTAAAATGTCTTTAAAATCGCAACAGAAAATTAACTGCAATGTGAATTCTTGTGTATCAAATGGCAAATGTCAAAAAAACCTATTCCAATCGCCATTTTGTAATAGACCGGGAGCTCATGACATTTTTGGTCTCCAATTTCATACAGCATGCCTTTTGGAGGAGAGAATATTTACCCTGTGACAACAAAAAAGGTATGGTACTAAACCCCTGCACGCTTTCCGGTCATAGTGAAAATTGCATATTCACTTGCACAAAATTTTTGTGTTTTTCTCTGATTTAATATTGCTTGCCCTTTTGTCAAAAGAAAGTTATAACAAATTTAAAGTCTTTTAATTATAAGCATACTGTATGAAAACGCGGAAAATCATATTTTTTTATTACAAGATCATATGACCGTTTGAGCCCTTTGGGACCCTCCGAATCGCATGCATATATTTAAAATACTTTAAATTTGTTATAACTTTCTTTTGACAAAAGGGCAAGCAATATTAAATCAGAGAAAAGCACAAAAATTTTGTGTTTAAAATGCAATTTTCCCTATGACCGGAAAGCGTGCAGGGGTTTAGTACCATCCCTTTTTTGTTGTCGCAGGGTAAATATTCTCTCCTCCAAAAGGCATGCTGTATGAAATCGGAGACCAAAAACTGTCATGGGCTCCCGGTCTATAAGCGAAAACAGCGCCTCTATAGGTAATGTCACTTCTCAATATATTATAGTTTTTGAATAATCATCCAAAAATTTTCCGGTTTTAGTAATTTTCAAAACGATTCCTTTAACTGTTGATTAAAGGAATAAATAAGAGAGGCCCTAAAATTGTTTATAACACTAGCAGTTTTTGAATAATTTTATTCTAGATATAGGCTTTGATACAAGACAACGTCTGGATAGTTGGTATTCTGCTACATCGAGGAGAAGCGCTTATTTTTCCGCTACTGGTAGTAGTTATCAATCTATGACGGAGCCTGACACTGGGAGTGGTGATAACCCTTCTGGAGGTGGTAGGGCGGCCCATATGTACGGCCCAGCGTCTCAGTTACCGGCATTAACGGCTCCAATACCATCTCACTGGGACTACAAAGAAGGAAGCTTTATAATGGTAAGTAGAATATTAGATCGGACCAACTAAGGTACAGTCTTATGCACAAAAATAGCAGTGGAGTGTTGTAAATGTTATAATTGAAAGATTCGCCCCCCAAAATTCGGCCCCGGCCCCAAACTGGCCCTCCTAGTTTTCCTCAAATCGAAATTTCCTCTTAGTTTGACCTTACAAAAGTGAACAGCATAAAGTCTATTCCTTTGGTTTAGACGGAGCTAGATTTTCAATTCTGTGGTCTATTTCAAAGTAGAAAAATGTGTGTAAGAAGATAGGAGCTGTTTGTCCTTGCTTCGGATTGGTTTAGATCGTCATCCCTATTACACTGTTAAAATATTGTTTTTAGTCTAAGTTGACAGATGTTCAGTTTCGTACATTGGAAATATATATTATTTATATTATTTAATTTTTTTCATATGTTTTGTTATTATTTACATATTTAGACTTTTGTTTATATTTTTGGCGTAGATTTTATGGAGAAGATTCTCCATGTAATTTGTTTTTACGCAGTTATATATCTTTTAGGTTATCTGACATATAGATATTTTTTGACACTTGACAATTAACAGATCAAGAGAGAGGACTAATGTGAGGCCAAAAGACAGTCCAGTTCATAGTGCCCAAAGAAGAAGTTATTGATATAATTTTTAGACCTTCATATATACATATATTTTTAATTTTTATTTACAATAATTATTTAAATAAGAAACTTAGGCTCTGAAAATATATTGTTTGTTTTATTGCTTTATTTAAACTCTTTTAGCCAAATCTCTCTTTTTATATATAGTACATAATTTTTAAAATTAATATTTTTTTAACTTTTTCAAATTTCCCATTAAACGGAATTTATGTCGTATAAATAACGTAAGTGTATTATCTGCCTTGTTTATTTCAATGTCTTATTAACCTTTTTTAAATTAAAAAAAAAAAAAATCACTTGCTAACCCAGTTACTACGCCCATGCCCTAGTTGTAACTTATTTTAAATTTTCCGCTATACTATATTTATCCAGTGTAAATCGTACTCGGTTCGCAGCGCTATCATCCGTCTCAATTTGTAATACGAAACTAGATCTGGTTACTTTGGTGACTGTTGTGGTGTAAACAGACTTTGGCGTATTTGTGCGAACCAATACTATGATAATATTATAAATGTATTGTCAAAATACAACATAAAAAATTAATTTACTTTTTTATTAATTTGAAATAGACCATAGTTTGTTCTTACAAAAGTGAACTGCTTATACAGTATTGTCAAATTAATCAATTGTCATTTTTTTAAATTGATTTATCAAATAAATAAATTAAATTAGTTGGCACTGTATTTAGCAACTTTAAGAACATACCAGAAATAAAATTATTACAACAAACAAAAGCATATATTAATTTAGTTTCATGTAATTTTTTTTCTCTTAAATGCTTTTATCCATTTACTGGCGTCTTTTAGTTTACAAATTACATAAATTTACCTTATACTTATAAGGTCTTAATAAGTTGAATATCTATATACTATATACTCTTGTAGTTTTATATAATGTTTTTTATGTGAATATATTTTTTTATGTTAGGTTCATGCGGCCTATCAGACTCATCTAGGCGAAGACGTCTTCTTCGCCCCCAATTCTAAACTCAACGATGGAATAATTTGGCTTCTAATTCTTCATGCTGGCCTAAGTAGATCCCAACTCCTATCATTCCTCTTATCATTAAGTTCTGGGACTCATTTAGATTCTGGGAATAATACCTTGATCGAAATGATTCCTGTTCGCGCTTTTAGATTAGTACCAGATGAAGATCCATCAAATGTTGGACATATAGCAGTCGATGGAGAAAAAGTAGAGTATGGACCTGTACAAGCTGAGATTTTTCCAGGATTGGCAACTGTTATGGTACCTTAATTTATGGATCATAGACTGATTTTTGGTTGTGAATTTTGACATTTAAACCATATGGGTCGCGTAATTAATGCAGTTCGTTATAACGTTATAATTTCAATGATTTATAGTTTCTGGCCATATTAGATGTATACTTGAGGAGAATATACTTGGCAAACGACGGTTAAAAAAATTGATGTGAAGTTTGAATTTTCACACATTGCAGGTTAGTTGTGACGTAGTTTTGACGTTTGAAGTAGAGATGGGAATTTCGGCTCAGTTTGCGGAACCGGATGAGTGGAGGTCGTTCAGTTTGTTGAGCCGATTCATTGATCCGGGTCGTTCGTTCGTAGGTGGAACGTCGCTTAGAGCCCGCTCTTGCTTAGAGCCGGTTCTTGCAATATATGAACTGTAAACATGATCCCGAGACACAGGTCGGTCGGTCGTTCGGTCGTAGGTAGAACGTCGCTTAGAGCCGACTTTTATCTAACATTTTTGAAACAAATAATTCACTTTATGTAGCTACTGTATTTTAAACCAGATGTGTTAAGTTTATGGCGATGTTTATTGCCCTTATAAATCGGACATCTGGGATTTGGGCAATATTTTTAATATTTTTATATAGTATGGTTGTAAGAAAATACAGACTAAGCCTATTAGTTTCAAATAAACTGCCCTAAAAATTGATGACAAAATACACTTTATGATAATACATTACAAGCCGAGTTCTCGCGAAGTTCAACATGACATCGATCCAGATCCGGATCACTCCGGTCACTACTCACAATCGCCCGACCAATCGTATCCTTGAAACTTGAAACTATACAGTGAGCCGTGAGCCGGCTCATTTCAATTTGGTGAATCGTGTCACTTCGGTCAGTCTACTGAGCCGGCTCAGTGAACCGGTTCGTTATTGAACGACCCATCTCTAGTTTGAAGTGACATTACTGCATTGTTACGGCGACCCAATCTACACGATGGTTTTTTCATGCATTTTTTAGGTAATCTGGCAGCAATTTTTACACGAAAGATATTATTATATTTTATTTTAGTCAAATTTTCAAATAGGTGAGGCTTTGAATTTTAGGACAAAATTGCATCCTACGTCGTTTCCTCTCTTCCGTACGCACACAAATTATATTTTATACTACTCTTTTTAGGGTTTAGTAGGTATGACCAAAAAATCCTTATATGACCATTCGTCCCGTCATTCTAACATTTTGTCCCGCATTAAGATGCGTCCCGCAAAAATCCCGCATTTTAACATTTTGTCCCGCATTTTGTAACTTGTGTTTGAGGAAATGAGGACCACTTGGATTTGAGAGGTGAGGACCTTTTTTTTGCTCTTCACTTGGATTTGGGAGGTGAGGATCTTTTTTTTTTGCTCTTCACTTGGATTTGGGAGATGAGGACCTTTTTTTTGCTCCGTCCCGCATTGCCTTCTTAATAAAATGGTCACCCTACCCTTATACCGTCATTTTGTCGTCTGTCTGTCTGTCTGTTCGGTAAAAATTGTAGCCAAACGGCTAAACCTAGAGAGTTGAAATTTGGCATGCTTATACAACTCTTTGACCCGCACATAGGAAAAATACTAAAACATATCCCCCTAAAAATATAAACAATTATGTGCTCATCGAAAAAAAAAATATATATATATATATGATTCTGAGTAGGGTATCAAATGAGAGCCCTTGGTACGTGGATTAACTATCAAATTTTTATTTTTAAAATAAATTATTTAGAAGCGATTTTTGCCAAAATTGTGCAAAAAAATTTTTGTCCCACAGCCTGTAGCCCAGATGGTTTAAACTAAAAATCTGAAAAAATTCTAAGTAATGTACATTGGTATGAACCGGAATAACACAACAGGAATTTTGTATCAGATTACGTTTTTGCAAAAAAAAACGCATTTTTTGTGTTTTTTGGCTAATAATGTACACAAGTTATAGCTTTGTAACACACTACACTCGAAGGTGTATCCTGGTGTAGTGGTTATGATGCTGGCGTCTCACCCAACTAACTCAGTTCGATCCCTGCGAGAAGAGACAATATTATTTTTTGTTTTTTTTTTTTCATTTTTATTTTGTTTAAATTATTTTTTCAAAATTCTAGTTATATTTTGGTAAATGTTGTATTTAATTTTTAAAAGCGTAAATTTAATAACCAGTGGAATTTATTGAAATTATAATTTAATTCTGTTTCAATGTACACGAAATCAGAGGGGCGGAACTTATAACAACCAATGGAAGCCATAGGCGCAATTTTCAAAATCTTAATGAACCTTGCTATATAAAAAAAAAATATTGCACATATTTAGAAACTTAAATAATGGTATTAGGCATTCGAATTAAAATTCATAAAAAAATATTTTGACATAAAATTTGTTTTGGCATCCCAAATAATCATCATTCACTTACTAAATACCTGCAAAACCCTGAAATGTGTGAAAATTCATACTTCACATCAATTTTTTTAATACTGGTTTCAAATGGGAACAATACTTTTTAGTTCCTACAGTTAAACTATTGAGAAGTGACAGCTTGAATACGCTAATTGGTGGCCCAATTATTGTACTAAATTATAACGTGCTTATTCACAAGATTACCATGACAACTTGAAACAAACTGCACGTCCACTTTAATGGCTGTCAACAATATTTACATTGTATATTCATGATTAATATTTTGAAAAATAGCTAAAAAGTATTACGTTTCCATTTGAGAACTGTCTTAAGACATATTAAGAGATGTTAAAATTGTGTTTTAAAATTCAAGATGACTGCCTCTCCTATTTGAACTTTATTGTTTATTTTAACCAATGATGTTATATATTATAGAGACTGAACGCAGGCAATTTGTTATGAAGCCACACCTTCGTAGACGGGAGGTTCGTCGATTGTATTCGGTGAAGCTGTATGTTGTAAGGATCGTATAGAATTGAAAAAACCAAGATACAATACATTAAAATCTTGGCTCTCTCCTAGCGGTAGCTTGACAAAATAAATGTAAATTAGGCAACCTGTTGTACTGAAAGGGGTAAATCCCCCTTCCGTCTTGGCTTCATAACAAACAGTGCTGTGTCTATATTATATGACATCAATGATTTTAACTGATATTATTTTTGGAGCAGTAATTTTTTTTTAAATAACTCAATGTCGAAATTTTTGCTACTATGTAGTTAGGCTTAAGCCCTAAAGCTGAAATTAGACGGGCTATAGATATTGAGAATATCTGGTTCTTGTAAACTGAAACCAAGTTTCAATTTAAAAAAATCGGGTTATATGTATTTTACTTGATATGTGATATGTAATACTCAGAAAAATGAGCACTTAGATTATAAGTTTTTATTTTATTTGAATTCCTAAGTATTAATTTAATAAGTTTTAAAAAAACAGAGCCGTATCGAGTTATTTTAGAAATAAATATTATATTTAGGGTCTCATTTTATATAATGATAAGGTAAAATTTCATGATAACGAAATTCATAGGAGCATAAATATATATATATATTTTTTTTATCTATCAGGGTGTTTTTGGTTTTCTTATTTATTTTTTAATGGGCGATACTACAGATCAAAAGAAGGCGAAAAACCTTAAAACCTTAGTAAAAGTTTTATAAAAAAAGAGATTAATTTTTTAATTTTTGGGATTTTTCAGCCATAACTCCAAATATTTATCCAATCAAACAAATTCATTGAGTTAAAAGATTTGTATTCTTATTCTTAACAATATTTGTTATATAAGTTTTTGCTGTTAAGTGAATAATAAGGGAGTAAATTAAATTTTTAATTTTTGGAGTTGGAAATTAAAAATTTAAATTACTCCCTTATTATTGACTTAACAGCAAAAACTTACACAACAAATATTGTTAAGAATAAGAAGACAAATCTTTTATCTCAATGCATTTTTTTGATTGAATAAATATTTCGAGAGTTATGGCAGAAAAACCCCAAAAATTACAAATTTAAATTACTCCCTTATTATTGACTTAACAGCAAAAACTTATATTACAAATATTGTTAAGAATAAGAAAACAAATTTTTTATCTAAATGCATTTTTTTGATTGGATAAATATTTGGAGAGTTATGGCGGAAAAACCCCGAAAATTAATATCTTTTTTATTATAAAACTTTTACTACACGAAAATTAAAATTTGGCAAATTTTAGCAATTGGTTACAGTTGTAACGGACCTAAATAAAAAAGGCCACAATATTTTTTGGGCTCAAAAAAAAAACAATGAAGAATTCAAACTACAAGTCTCTATCCATTACAATTTTTGAAATATGATCATCCAAAAATTTTAATTTTGTCAATTTAAACAATTTTTAAAATGGTCACAATTATTATAAGATTAAACAAGAGGCCACACACTCGGAACGGCTCTGAAAACCAAATAGTTCAAATGTTACCAAGTCTATTGGCAACGGGTCTGATAATAAGTGGTTCGGATCACTACATTTGCCAAATAGACCTTTTTATAAACAAATTTTATCTGCTGTTTAAGTTAATCGTTTGAAAATTTATTTGTAATATTGTTAACGAAGTAGAAAGAAATCTGGTCATCGTATTGAAGCAATTAAATAAAAAAACGTAGGCAATAATGAGGCAATCATAGTACTAAAATGACATATCTGTACAATATCGCTTACGAAGACAGCTATTTCTATTTATATATAGTTATTTCTATTTATGCGGTATGAAAATTATTGCATAAGTTTGTTTATTTTTAAAAACAGAAATAACTATTTACAGCAGAATGTAAATAAAACACAATGCTTATAATAAATGTATTTACTTAACTCTATAAAGGTTGTGATACTGTAAGTGATGTTATAATTCCAGTTTTGTTATTATTTTTGTTAAATATATCAAAATAATTGCTTCCTGTTGTAATTTATACTGAATTTGTTAAATGGATATTATTGAAATATAAGGAATTCAATTTAAACTCTCCTATATTGTTTGGTTACCATAAGAATTACTTTAATAAACAGTTAGGGTTTCATGTTCAAAATTTTAGTGCTGTTTACTATTTTTGTGTTTGTGTCTTACTTCAAATTAAAGAAACAGAGTGCAAATTCCGTAAATATTTACCATTTTAGCAAAATATTTAACCTTAAATAGTGGTTATTGTTCAAAAGTGGTGAAAACGATTGACATAACAGCTGTCAAGAATGCCAGGCATTTGTGGGACAGTTCTAATAGGTAATTATAAATTTTATAATTTTTACGTGATATTTTTTTTTACATAACCTTACTTTAGGTGGTGGTACCGGTTTTGTGGGGCAACATTTGACAAAATTGTTGCAAAACTCTGGTTATGGAGTTAAAATTGTGTCCAGAATGCCAGGACCTCAAAGATTGTCCTGGCAGGAACTTGCTAAAGATGGTTTACCCGCCATGACAACTGCGGTTGTCAATTTAGCAGGACAAAATGTTTTAGATATGAAACAGAAATGGAACGCTGGTTTTAAACAAAATGTGTGGAATTCTCGAATAAATACCACACAAGCTTTAGTTAGAGCTATCGATGAAGCTTCTAATAAACCTAAAGCTTTTGTTGTTATGACCGGCGTTGGTATTTACGAACCAAAACCAGATCAAGAGTATACCGAACAAGATGAAACTACAGAATTTGATTTTTTATCTAAATTATGTCATAATTGGGAAGCCGCTTCAATTTTACCAGAAGATATTAATTGTAGAAGGGTTATTATACGCAGTGGTGTTGTTTTGGGACGTCAAGGAGGTATTGAACATTATTTTTTTAAATGTTAATTTTAGTTAACCAAATATTTATTTTAGGGATGATAAAACAATTGTATTTACCCTTTTACTTGGGTGTTGGAGGACCGGTTGGTTCTGGAACACAATATTTACCGTGGATCCATATTAATGATATTACGAGGTTAATATTATTTGCAATTGAAAATAAAAAATTAGAGGGCGTTATTAATGGCGTCGCTCCGCAGCAAGTTACTAATAAGGAATTTTCAAATGTACGTATAAATTAATTTATTTATATATGTGAATTTTCACACAAATCAGGGTTTCATAGGTTAGTAGTAAGTCAAATAGGTGGACAGACATATTCTACTTAAAAATAATTAATCAAAAATGTCATTTGTATTATTTTAGTTCATACCAATGTGTACTACTCTTTCTTTTTTCACATTTTTAAACTGACCCTTAAAGTGCTATTTTAAACTAGTTGTTATTTTCTGAGGTGTTATTACCTTTGACCCGATACTAGTTATAGTATCGGGTCAGTTTCTTAATGTTACATTGGTATAAGAATATTCAGAATAAGGCTACTAGTCTATGATTTGTAACAATTTATTAAAATAAGTATAAAGATGATGTTCGAAACGCCTAGAAACAAATAACTTACCTTTTCAGCCACCTAGATGTTGGGAACCAATTATTATAATATTTTTTCTAGGCTTTTGCAAAAGCGATGCGTCGGCCGGCATTTTTCCCAGTACCAGAAAGAATCCTATCAATTCTTTTAAATAAAGAAAGAGCGAAAATTTTAACGGAAGGACAAAGGGTAATTCCGGAAAGAGCGAAGCAATTAGGATTTGAATTTCATTTTCCAGACATTATTTCAGCTTGCAACCAAGTTGTAAGTGCTTGAATTTATAACTTATACGTAATATTGTATATATACAGTTGTAAATATTTTTAAATTAATATTTATTTAAAAAAATATACAGTTTATTCATTTAAATTTTCAACGGAATGTGTTTTTCTGTGTGTCGCTAAAGCACTGTAGTGAGCGAAGGTACGTAGACACAGCTCACAAGTGTGTGGTCGTTGACCTGTATGAGTGTTCATGTGGGATTTGAGAACTCTTGCGTTTGAAAATGCCTTTCCGCAAGTTGAACACATGAAATCTTTTTCACCTGAAACATATATATATTAAATGATATATCAGAGTAAGGCGATAGGTGACAACCCTGGTCTCATCAAATTGTTAAGTTGGCAGTGAGAAGTAACATAAGACAGGTGTTGAATGTCTCTCTCTGCCTCTAATACTACAGTAATAAGTTTTATAAGTTTGAAAATGTAGTAGAAAGTATTTACATCCTTTCCGGGTCATTGTATTACCTGTGTGCGTTTTCATGTGGGCCGATAGATGACATGACATCCGATATCTTTTGGGACAGATGGAGCAAGCGTACGGTCTTTCACCTGTGTGCGATCTCATATGTATAGCCAGGTCTCCTGATCGAGCAACCCTTTTACCACATACACTACAGACATACCTGAAACAGTATTATTGTATTGGCAAAAATTTACTGTAATCACCAAATAAACAGGTTGAATGCTAATTATCAACAGTTGCGTTCACAAAAGCCCCAATAAGTTTTAAAATTATACAAGTTAAAAGTGTACCTCGAAGCGATTCTTTCTGTCCCAATCAGGGCTTCGAACCGGAACTGAACCGAAAAAAACCGTTATTTTTGTCGGAACGAAAACCGGAACTAAACCGAAAAAAAATATCGGTTCAGATAATGTTTATGGGAGTGAATATAAAATACATTTTATTTAAGATTATTTTTTAAACTGATAGCAGAAAAAAATCGTAATTTTTTTAACTGATAAGTAAAAAAAATGCGTTTCTATTATTTCGGGAAGGGGGTTAATGCCAAGAATCCCCCCCCTGGCAGGCCTTGGTATGATTATTACAAAATAAGGAATAAAATGTTCTTCTAAATTATAGTAGAAAATAAATTTCCAATACTAATAAAAGCATTTACAAATTTATCACTCGGAACTGAACCGAAAACCGAAAAAAACCGTTAATTTTGCCGGAACGAAAACCGGAACAGAACCGATATATATTTTTTTAATTGAACCAGAACGAAAAAAATAACGGTTCGAAGCCCTGGCGCTATAGATGTGTTCTATTCAATGCGGCTAAAAACTTGATGCACATTTATAATTTTACGATTTAATCCTACCTTTTTTCTCCGGTGTGAATAATCATATGTGCTGCTAACGTACTGCTCGATGAAAATGCTTTATCGCAATGATTACAGGAATATGGTCTCTCTCCAGTATGGGACCGATTGTGTATTGCTAAATTATGAGCATACACGAATGTCTTTCCGCAAATACTACAAATGTACGGTCGCTCAGATGTATGCGTTCTCATATGTGTAGACAATACAAAAGAATGAGCGAACGATTTGTGGCAGACCGTACAAGAATATGGTTTATCACCTAAGAAACAAAGTATTAAATTATGAATAATAGGGGATACGCATAAAATTTATATTTCCTTAAAACTACATTTTTATGATATGTTAATGTTAGTTATGTCATTTAACAAAACAAAAATCACATTTTAATTAATATTACAGCCAAATTTTTTAATTAAAATATTGTAAATTTGAAATAAGCCGACCAAAGCGCGAAGGTTGCCGAGTAAATACGACTGAGCATGACGTCAAACCCCGGACAGCCCAGACTGCAACATAATCTTTACGTGTGTATATTGTATTGTTCGAGAGTTTTGTATTTGTTTTTAAACAATTTTTCACGCATTTATTATTAAAATGGCAGATAAAGATTTTGTTAGGGCTCAGAGTGATAATTTACCCAACATTGATGCTTTTATGCTCATGGAATATATGAAAAATAATGAATGCTACAGTGCTGAAGAAATACGTGGTGTCAAAACAGACTTGTAATAACCATTTATGTATTCTATAACTTTATGTAAACAATAAACGCTGCAACTCTGTAAAATGTAAATATTTATGTAATTTAGATGTCGGAATTTTACTACATTGTTTACATGAAGTTACAAAACGTTAGAGGCATAATTGAAATACTGTAATATAGGTTATATATTTTAATATAAAATTTAATTGGGTAAACATGTATAAATTGTTTTTATAGAATTAAACTTTATTTTAATTAAAATCACTCTAACTTTACACAATCTATAAAAGTTATACAAGCAAATAAGTTCACGACAGACTGTGTAGGCTATACGCTGTAGACTGAGTAGGCTGTACGCAGTACACTTAAGTAGGGTATGACGTCACACGTGGTTTTCGCGCGCTACATACAATTATAATTTTTTTAAGCCTTCAAATTAAAAAAAAAAATAAAAACTGTGTTTTATGTTAATGCAACAAGAGGAATATAATAAAAAAAAAAATTTAAATCATACCTATCCTCTATTGGTGGGGGGAGGTGGTTACCTGTGTGTATTTTCATATGGCTGTTTAATCCACGAGGATCGGAGAAAGCTTTTTGACAGACTGTACATTGTAATGGTTTCTCTCCCGTATGGACTCGAGTGTGGATTATGAGGTCGTTTCCACCGTAAAAACCCTTTC
Source organism: Liopterus haemorrhoidalis (assembly GCA_963971575.1). NCBI lineage: Eukaryota > Metazoa > Arthropoda > Insecta > Coleoptera > Dytiscidae > Liopterus > Liopterus haemorrhoidalis. Next base: position 886,853 of record OZ020620.1, on the reverse strand, counting down.
CACAAGTTTTACATATGTGTCTCTTCTTTAATCTAAAATATTAATTACTTATAATTTACAATTTTTACTATTTTCAATGGAAATACAATATTTCAAATACCAAAAAGTATTTGAAATACTTTTTCAAATACTTTATTTTCAAACTATTTTCAAGAAAGCATTTTTTAACTAAAAATATTTTTTTTTAGTTTAGATCGTACAAATATTATAATTTTAACAAATTTATCAATTTTATACACGATTTGAATCGAGAAAGTCTTTAATAATAGAGCGCAAAATAAAATGCAAATTTTTTACATTTCAGAAAATATTTCAAAGGTAAGTACGCTAAAAATTAATTTAATATGGTCAAGTTATTAATAAATATTGTAACGAGAAATACCTGTGCACCCTAAGATGACGTTTAAGAATTTTAATATCATTATATTCTTTATTACAAGTCAAACAGACATGTTTTCCTTCTTTATGACAGTTCTCCGTATGTTGAATTTGGTTAGTATCGTTTAAAACTTGTTTGCATAAATTACATTTTACAGACTGGCTATCTATAATAAAATAAAATTAATATCTCTTAACACGAATTATAATCAACAATATTACCTTCGTCTGTATTACTTTCACTATTTTTCTTAACCCTATTTCTTCTCTTAACTTTATTTTCATTATTTTTCTCTTCCACTTCTTCAACTTTACCCACAAATTCAAAATCTTCCACAACGTCAGTATCATCTATAAAATCGTCTTTTTCATCATTTAATTGATTAAAATTACTTTTTAACTTATTTTCTGATTCCTCACAAAGATTTTTAAAAGTAAAAGCATTTTCCACTCTTTGGATACAGTTTAAACAGATTAATTCAGGAAAACCATCTCCTTCTGTAAACTAAAAATTTGTATCGTTAAAATTTTAAATTAAACCACATATAAGATAATACCTGAATTGAAGTACACGCAGTTAGCATTTCTTGAACTGTAGGCTCAAACACTGATTGTAAATTTTCACTTTTAGATAAGCAAGTTCTACATATATTTTTATATTCTAATTTGTTTATATCCATTTTGAAATAATAGGTTAGGACAACAAAATTTATTTATTTTTAATAAGTATGTAGCTTATAAATTTAAATTGACTTAAATAATAAAAAAAAAAGACTTATTTATAAAGAAAACATTATTTTTATTTGTGTTTATTTATAAGAAAATTAAAAAACATTTTTGACAGGTCTTAAATTTATAGTTTACGTTTTGGCCACGGTGGCGCTAGTACGATTAAATTTGACATTTTTGCTTTGACAAAATTATTATTTCAAGGTGTTTGGGTTAAAAAATAACATAATAAATACAAAATGGGGTGTATCCAATATTTATTTATAAACAAATACAATGGAATACAGTTATTGTACTTCCAAAAGTAATATAATTTATTTCTTATAACCGCAAGACTTCCTACGACCACGAGCCCTTTCGAATTTACGTCCCTTGGAACGTACGAAGGGTTTAGTGTGTGAATGTGGCACTCCGGGTGCTGGACCAAAGTGTTTGACGGCTTCACGGGCCTTGCGACGTCCCTGCATAAGAACTGTTTTTTTACCAGTTGGTGCACGCAATGCCAGTTGATCGAATGTTATGATTTCACCACCTAAAAAAAGAAAACAGTCATAACCACAATCATAAATAATATTTAAAATAACACAGAGAACACAGAAAAAGTATTGAGAACACAAATCAATTTACTGTCAAAAAAACATGTGACAAGTTTAAATTTTGAGGTTATGTTCAAAACAATCACTTTTCCACAATTTTCACGTGTACAATAATGAAAATCACTTCACTAACCAGCTTTTAGGATACGAGCACGAGCTTTTTCAGTGACTCTTAAAGCACAAATGTTAAGTTTTGGCAGTTCCCATATCCTAGCATCATCTGTGACAGTTCCGACAATAACTGCTGTAAGTCCTTCCCGACCAGGTTTCTTCATAGATCTCACAATTCTTGCAATAGAAATTGGTGGCCTGTTTATTTTGCTCATGAATAAGCGTCTGAGAATAATTTTATTAAACTTGGAACCCGTACGACGGGCCAAGAATCTATATAACTACAACAAAAACACAAATTTCAACAAAATGACACAAATTTATGTTGGGAAACAAAAGAAAATTGTAGTTTCTTACCTTAACAAGAAGTCTGAGGTAGACATCTTCACTTTTAGGTTCTGTACGACGGACCTTACGGTCGTGTTTATGGTTAATATCAATACCCTAAAAAGAAAATATTTGTTAAAACCTCTCACAAAACACTTCACTATTTATTTAAAATATTATTTATAAATGGATGATTTTGTTTATTAACAAATAAATTTAGATTTTAAACTTCTAAAACCAATGCTTACCATGACGTTAACCGGAAAGAGACAAGGGATATATTTAAAGAGAGAGGGAAGATGGTGTACACAGAATGCCAACTTTGTAAAATAAAACGCAGTGCTCCCAACCTGCTGATAACAAAATGTAAGTAATATTTGTTTAAAATTAAATATATGGTTTAAAATAATTCTTTATTATTACAATAATGTACTTACAATATTATTATAATTAATTAGAACATATTTAGTTATTTAATTATGTTTTATATATATATATAAAAAATTACTTTATACAATCATTTTTGCCAATCTACTAAAAACAATATTACTGTTTTTATAATTTTATATTGTTGTTAATTTTTCAAGCCATATTTTGAAGCTGATTGGTTAAATTGCATCAAAATAATGAAATATGTAGATACTCCCGCAAGTAACTGTAAAAAATATAATTAACAAGCAAACATACAATAATAGAACCTGAAATTATGTATTATTCAATTCTAGCTTCATGCGGAACTAGATTTTGAAATTTAGTAACTCTTAACGATTGATTGAGGATTATGATCATTTTATTAAGCAAAAGCCCACTTCAATTATTAAAAGGTGATCTCCTGCCAACTTGAAAAAATATTTGTTTTATTTAGTTCCGCAGGAAGTTAAGAAACTGATTATATTACCGCGTAAATGAAAGTATTGTCCAGATTGAACATCCTGCATACATTAAATTTAAGTTTCCCATGGTAAAATCTTAAAGAATGCACCACAATCTATAAAAAATACAACGTGTGTCAAAATAATTGAACTTCACGTGACCTGGAAATGTTCTTATTCTAATCAAAATTAATTTCCGTGTAGCAAATAAATAATCAAAACTTAGACCATAGAAAATATTCTTTCAGCTTCTAAAAAGTAGTATAATCCGTCTCAATTTGTAATACGAAACTAGATCTGGTTACTTTGGTGACTTTGGTGTAAACAGACTTTGGCGTATTCGTGTGAACCAATACTATGATAATATTATAAATGTATTGTCAATATACAACATAAAAAATGAACTATTACTGTTAGTTACGTATTACAAACAGAAACAGATAATAAGAGAAAAATTCCTACAAATTTTACCGCAATACGGGAAAATTTCCGCCAGTTGGGAACACTACCGTTATGTAACGCTTAGGAATTAATGATATCACTGTACAATAACGTCTTTACCTCTGTCTTTAAAGTTTTATCAAACTTTTTACAATGCAGCAAACGTCCAAAATCGTTAGCCTAAAATTAAATTAATTAGTAATTTGTAATTAGTTTATATTATGACGTACATAATAAGCAGTTCTATGACAAATAATACTTAGAAAAGTAACTTCTGTTGCGCTGTAAAAAAACCACTGCAAATTCATCAAATTTTCAATAACAACATTTTCGTGTATCTGTCCATTATCTACATATGCTTGGAAAACGCTAGAAGTCATGCTTACAAAAGAAATTGCCAATTTCAACAATATTTGAATTGCGAAAGCATTGTTTAATAGTTTACAAGCGGAACATAGGGCTTCATGATATTTGCAAAGATCAGAAAGGGTCTTTGGATGAGTATTTTTTGTAATAATTTGATTAATTTTTATAAATCTTTTTGTGATTAATAATAAATACATTTCAAATTGAATAATTACTGTACTATCGAATATCATTGCTGCCACTCTAGTAATAATTTTGGGGATAACAGATAGACCGTCGTCCACCCTAAAACAAAACAAAAAGTATTATATAGGTAAGGCCCAGTCTTTCCACCTTGAGGTACACCTCTAGATAGCTATCTGACAGATAAGGTTATGTGATACTTTCTGGGCTGAATAAATGTCATCCCGTCTTTAATTAAAAATATAGTTATCTAACGGATAATGAGACTGACGTATTGAATCCACTGATTGGTATTGACATTTATTCAGCAGATGAAGTTCTAGACCTTATCTGTCAGATAAGTACCTAGAGGTTGACCTAAAAGTGGAAAATCCGGGCCTTAATTTTTATTTAGATGAATTTTTGGGTTACGGTGTTCACCCAAACTAAACTTTTGAAATATCTCCTTTATTAATGACTTAACAGTAAACACGTGTGTAACAAAAATTGTGTATAATAAGATAACAAATCTTTTTTGATCTATTTACAATACAATTTACAATATTTTTGAAAATTGTGAATTAAAAAAAAAAACAATTCAAAAACGTTTAGAGATGATCTTCGATTAGAATTTTTGGATTGTACGTAGTTTATTTAGTCTAAAAAAAAATTGGGGCTTTAATCGTTTAACGCATTTTGAGATTACAATTTTTTTAATTGTATAATTTACATTATTTCTGAAAATTTTGGATTAAAAAAAAAAAATACAACTCAAAAACGGTTAGAGATAGTGCCCTGCGGTTGAAATTTTTGGATTATTCGTAGTTTATTTAGTCTAGAAAAATAATTGGGGCTTTAATCGCTTAATGCGTTTTGAGATTATAACAATTTTTTTAATGGCATAATTTACATTATTTGTGAATTTAAAAAGAGCACAACTCAAAAACGGTTAAAGAAAACGAGCTGGGGTTAGAATTTTTGGATTCCTCGTATTTTATTTAATCTAGAAAAAAATTGGGGCTTTAATTGTTTAATGCGTTTTGAGATTATGACAATTTTTTTAATGGCATAATTTACATTATTTGTAAAAATAAATAAAAAAAATACAGTCCACAAAAAGGCTCAGAGTAGGGTGACCATTCGTCCCGCTTTTTGCAGGACTGTCCCACATTTTGAGTGTCCCGCTTTAAGACACGTCCCGCAAAAGTCCCGCATTCTAACTTTTGATTTTTTGATTTGTATTTGAGGAAATGAGGACATTTTTTTTGCACTTCACTTGGATTTGGGAGGTGAGGACCTTTTTTTTTGCTCTTCACTTATATTTGGAAAGTGACGACCTTTTTTTTGCTTTGTCCCGCATTGCCTTCTTAAGAAAATGGTCACCCTAGCTCAGAGCCGATGAAATGTGAGACTACCCCCTATTTTGATTAGTCACGTGATATTCAATCAATTTTAAACACTCTGTATCATTAATACTCACCAGTTGAAATACACATCAAAACCGATCATTCCTATTAATATAAAAAATTTAATAATTAACCACCAATCGAAAATAGTTTTCATTTTTTCATGTTCTAAATCAACATTTTGCATCTCTAGTTTAATATCAACTAAAGTTGTTTTGTTTAGTGATTTTGCCAAATATTTAGCGTTCCAAATACCAAAAATTAACATCACCATATTATTAGCAGTAGCTGTGTTTACTAAAAACAATAATACGATATCGGATAGTTTTTTAATTTGGTTCATCGGAACTGCTTCTTGGGTTAAAATGTTGGTAATAGCCAAACTTGTAACTAGCAAAGAATAAATTAATATGATTTTATTTAATTTTAATTTTCTGTAAGGTTGCGACACTGTTATCCAAGGAAGAATGCCTAAAATATTGCAATTAATATGCAAGAATTTTAGTGTATAATATAAATCTAGGGATTTTGTTTTTGATTTATTGTATTTTATGAATAGTTCGTTAGTTTTATGAAAATTTGGACTCATCTTGAGTCCTAATATGGAACACTAATATAATATTAAACATAAAAAACATAAACAGTTTTTAATCATGCTGATAGATGTATCATTTGATATATAGGTTTGATAAATATTATTTTGAAATTAGAATGATTGATGATAGAAAATAAACTAACAGACATCAAAAAAATAAATAATACCTCTTTGGTAATATTGCGTTAAATTAATATATATTCTATTGAGAACCAGAGGCGGCTCGTGACAATATTGAGTGGGAGGGCCAATCCCCTACCCCCCTATTTTACAAAGTTTTGAATCAACTCAGCTTGAAGTAATTTATTTCCTCGTTTATTTTCTTTTTTTTTTATGTAGACAAATTGAGAAGTAACTTAAAAATTAACAAAACAAAAATCACATTTTAATTAATATTACAGCATAATTTTTTAATTAAAATATTGTAAATTTGAAATAAGCCGACCACAGCGCGAAGGTTGCCAAGTAAATACGACTGAGCATGACGTCAAACCCCAGACAGCCCAGACTACAACATAATCTTTACGTGTGTATGTTGTATTGTTCGAGAGTTTTGTATTTGTTTTTAAACAATTTTTCACGCATTTATTATTAAAATTGCAGATATAAATTTTGTTTGGACTCAGAGTGATAATTTACCCAAAATTGATGCTTTTATGCTCATGGAATATATGAAAAATAATTAATGCTACAGTGCTGAAGAAATACGTGGTGTCATAACAGACTTGTAAGTAAACCATTTATGTATTCTATAACATTATGTAAACAATAAACGCTGCAACTCTGTAAAATGTAAATATTTATGTAATTTAGATGTCAGAATTTTACTACATTGTTTACATGAAGTTACAAAACGTTAGAGGCATAATTGAAATACTGCAATATAGGTTATATATTTTAATATAAAATTTAATTAGGTAAACATGTATAAATTGTTTTTATAGAATTAAACTTTATTTTAATTAAAATCACTCTAACTTTACACAATCTATAAAAGTTATACAAGCAAATAAGTTCACGACAGACTGGGTAGTACACTTATGTAGGGTATGACGTCACACGTGGTTTTCGCGCACTACATACATTTATAATTTTTTAAGCCTTCAAATTAAAAAAAATAAATCAAAACTGTTTTTTATATTTATACGCAACAAAAGGAATATATTAAAAAATAAAAAAAATCTTTCCTTTACCCTTTTATTTCCCTATATGTGGGTCAAAGAGTTGTATAAGCATTCCAAATTCCAAATTTCAATGTTCAGCCGTTTGGCTATTTCTATCCTACAGACACATGAGTGACGTTATAAGGGTTTTTTCAAAATACCTACGAAATCCTCAATTATGCGATATTTCACTCTCCACATCATGTTTAACATGTTTTAATTTTCGTAATATTTAATTTTTTGTTCATAATTCAATTTTGAAATTGCAATAAAACTCGTTTATAATGGATTTTATTACTATTTAATCATCGTAAAATTAACAATTTATGGGATCAATTACATTTCAAAAACGCCTTTGAAAGATCTGAACAAATTGAATTACTAAATTAAATATTATAAATAGAAATCGATACCATTGCAATGTTAATTAAAATTTTTGGTTATAAAAATCAGTGTCGTACGTTTTTTTTTTTTATTCTTTAGCTAATTAAGTGAAATATTTCAAGTATTTTAGTTAGCGTTCACCTAAAACTTTCCTTAGAGTTTAGGTTAGAACGAATATTTTGAGATGCTATATTATAATACAGGTTGTACTCGGTTTACGTCGGTTTTACGCCTGCGCTGAGTAACAATCGTACGCCTGGAATTCCCCGTCAGTACTGCGACAACTAGACTGGACGGCGCTCCAGTATCATCGCGTATAAGTGTCCTTCTATTGGCATCTGACACCACCGATAGAGGCGCTACTGCATTCACATCATGGCTGACTTTGGTAGGATATTTTTGATAGGTTCAATGGTATCTTCATGTGATATTTATTGAAACACACGGGAACACACTCTAAAATGGTCTTTAACTGTCTTTCCACTTCTAAGAACATATTCCCATGCTTGTCACAAACTCGACTATCCTACAACCGTCAGTTTCTCAAAATCTCACTAGAGGCGCTTCAGTTATTGTCAGTTGACAATACGTCTGGCGTATATCTAGTTTAGTTATTCGTAATAGACCATATTAGTAACTACGTCACAAGATGGGATTCAGTGCTGACGCCTCGCAGTTGGATTCCTTTTATTTTAGTTGTTTTTTTGTTAAATTGTATTTTGGAAATATAAAAAAGTTTTCAAAGTAAAAAATGCATCACATCAAAACTACAAGGCAATATTTATTTATTAAAACTCTTATTTTATACATTATAATTTAATATGTCATTATTTTTGCAGAACAATATCATTTTGCAGGTTAATTTTGAAAATTTTACGTTAAAAATCGTTATTATGGCAAGTAACATAGCAATAAGTGTGTGTGCCATATCTAAATGGTTTGAAGGAACAATATGTTTTTATTTTATCCATTATTGTTTTTCATTTTCATCTGTCAAAAAAATTGTAATTAAGAATGTAGCTGTAGTGGTTACAATTTGGAGCAAAACATTTCACCATTATGCATTCTAAAACAAAATAATAATGATTACTTAGTGTTAATTAAATAAATACTAAATATATTTCGATTTTCATATTATTTAAAAACGTAACCCATAAATATATCTTCGAATCCTTATTTATAAATTTATAAAATCATTATTCTATAATATAAAGTATCTGGACTGTATATAATAGTATATATTTATCAAAAATACATGTTTTTTTCTCCAAAATTGAAGATATTCAAAAATTAAGGTAACAAAAGTAATGTCACATGCCGGTTCGGTTTACGCCGATTCTCCTAGGAACGAAACTGGGACGTATATCGAGTTCTAAATTTAACGAACAGTCTATGATTTTTGTTTAAAAAATTGTGTAGTTGAAAAGTATAAAAGTGAGTTTGCTACTCTCTTTAATTTACTTCAAATCAAGCAGGATGTTTAAATTAACGTTTTTAATATTGATATTGTGGGTTTCCATAGCAAACGCTGAATTAACAAGGACAGGTATGAAATAATTATTTTAATAGGGGGAGGTTGCCAATATCGCATTGTTTATATTTTCATTCATGATACTGGCTACCTTCCTCTATTTACTTTTTAACTTTTTATATTTTAGTATGCATTGATAAACGGACGTTGAAAAAATATCAAATTGGAGAAACTTGGAGCGACATTCCTGACTGCGTCCAATATGACTGCATAAAAAATCAACAAACTGGATCTGCTAACACTATAGCTACTGTGTAAGTTCATTTTTACCGACCGCCAACATATATAAGGGAGGTATTGTGATCAGAGCCGCAATAAGGTGGGGGGGGGGGGGCGACGAATTCATAACAGAAATATTTCAAAAAAAATTATTTAACATAAGTTGCTATAAAAGCAATAACTAACAACTTTTATTTGAGACATTTTTTGATAAAGCAGCATAAATTAAACAAGTATTTTGTGATGACGGTCAGTCCTGTGGTGGCCACAGCTGGTTTTTTTCTCTTTAAATTGCATATTAAATACACGTTTTGGTTTAAAATGCGTAATATAATACGTTATTGTCTTTTACAATAATAACTACTCTGCTGCTGGAATATATTTTATACAAATACTTTGTGATAGCGGTCGGTCCTGTAGTGGCCACAGCTATTTTTTTTTTTTTAGGGCATCAATTTGATTTTATTTTGTTAAATAATCATTTGTGGGGGGGTTTCGAAAAATATCGATTTTCTTGTCTCATTGAAAAATTATTATTGTTTTTTTTTTGTTTTGTTTTGTTTTGTGGTGTCAAAAGAAAGCTCTTAAAACGTAATTAAGGAACGAAAAATAGTTTTTTAAAAATCGTTTCTTTTAACGTGATTTTAGCAAAAAATGTGCTAAAAACGTTCTTGTCCTGCACCCTTTTACCCAAAAAGGTTAAAATATGACTGAAAACTCCAAAAATTCGACTCCCAAACTTCTAAATTTAATAATTTTTGAGTATTGGGTAAAATACAAAACTGCCTCAACCAGTATTACATGTGTGTACTGCGGTCATGCCTATACTACAGGCGCAACCTTGTCCATAAAATGAGAAGTACAAAATAATTTTTTTCCAGAAATTTATATTATGTATAATTAGGAAATATAATTTCCATAATTATTTATTATGGCTTCCCAACACTGTATGGCACGAGTTGATCAACTTTTGGTAAAAATCGGTTGACTAGAAATGGGAGTTTACTCGTGTCGGTTTTAAGATTTTTGCGAATATTTCACAACAGAGAAATATTTAGAAAAAAATGTATTTAACAAAAGTTGTTATAAAAGCAAGGTAACTAACAATTTTTATTTGAGATATTTTTTGATAAAGCAGCATAAATTAAACAAGTATTTTGTAATGGCGGTCGGTCCTGTGGTGGCCATAGCTGATTTTTAGGGTTTTGTAGGAATGACCACCAAAAAACCCTTATAACGTCATGTGTCTGTCTGTCTGAAATTGTAGCCAAACGCCTGAACATAGAAAGTTGAAATTTGGCATGCTTATACAACTCTTTGAACCACATATAGGAAAAATATACAGAGTTCAAAAAAATACGTTAGGTAAAAAATATAAACAAATATGTATTCAATGAAAATGATATATATTTTTTTAAAAAAATATTCTTAAAATTTACACTTCACTTAATACCTACAAAACCCCGAAATATGTGAAAATTCACACTTCACATAAATTTTTGTTTTATTATTATTAATTTGTTTTTTACATAATTTATTTTGTTAGTTGCGGAGAACACACAGATGTAGACCCAAAAATATGTTATAAGTTGCCTGGTCCAAAATTGCCCTTCCCATCGTGTTGCCCACAGTGGACCTGTCTTGGAGGAGAAATTCAGAAATCCATAGTACAGAAAAAACCACCAATAGTATACTTGTAAATCACATATGTCAAAAAAATTCGATGTATCTTATTCAATGTTATAAACAGTAAAAAATAAAAGTAACTACAACATTTGGAAAATAATTTAGTTATTTATAGTTTGTAACCCTGGAGATAATACTACAATGAATCACAGCGCTCTGTGGTGAGCAATGGATGTACTACGATGAAGCCCAGCGTTGTGAGGTGAGCAATAGATGTACTACGATGAAGCCCAGCGCTGCGAGGTGAGCAATAGATGTACTACGATGAAGCCCAGCGCTTTGAGGTGAGCAATAGATGTACTACGATGAAGCCCAGCGCTATGAGGTGAGCAATAGATGTACTATGATGAAGCCTAGCGCTAAAGTGAGCAATGGATGAACTACGATGAATCACAGCGCTGCAAGGTGAGCAATAGATGTACTACGATGAAGCCCAGCGCTTTGAGGTGAGCAATAGATGTACTACGATGAAGCCCAGCGCTATGAGGTGAGCAATAGATGTACTATGATGAAGCCTAGCGCTAAAGTGAGCAATGGATGAACTACGATGAATCACAGCGCTGCGAGGTGAGCAATAGATGTACTACGATGAAGCTCAACGCTGTTAGGTGAGCAATAGATGTACTACAATGAAGCCCAGCGCTGGGAGGTGATCAATAGATGTACTACGATGAAGCCCAGCGCTGTGAGGTGATCAATGGATGTACTACGATGAATTCCAGCGCTATAAGGTGAGCAGTAGATGTACTATGATGAAGCCTAGCGCTAAAGTGAGCAATGTATGAACTACGATGAATCACAGCGCTGCGGGATGAGCAATAGATGTACTACGATGAAGCCCAGCGCTTTGAGGTGAGCAATAGATGTACTACGATGAAGCTCAACGCTGTTAGGTGATCAATGGATGTACTACGATGAATTCCAGCGCTATAAGGTGAGCAGTAGATGTACTACGATGAAGCCCAGCGCTGTGAAGATGAGCAATGGTACTACAAAGAAGCTGTGTTTCAAAAATAAGTTATTTTAAAAAATGCAACTTTCGGGTCAAATTTGACCCATGAATAGTGTGACAGGGTTTAAATAAAAGAAATAACAATTTTTATTTATTATATTTATTAACATTTAAATAAAATATAAATATTTGGTTTTTTTACTACAAAATAGTAACATTTGTACTTAGAGTACGTGAAGTAAAACTTATAATCACATTTAAATATTGCTGTATTAATAAAAATATATTAAACAAAAACCCTGTTAGTTGTCATCACTCCTCTTTGGAGTAAATAAAATTTTATTATTTAAAAACAAAAAAATTCTAATGTCCGTGTTGATAAATATGTACATCTCCCAAATCATCTGTATTTTTGAGCATTAAATTATGGTCATTCGCAAGATGTAAAAGAGAGAAAAAAGCCAAAGCACTGCTTATATTTTCTCTCTCATTTTTAGGTAATTTTTCAGGAATCTCTTTATAGACTACTTTTAAAGTTGTTATAGGCTCATCTGTCTCATCGTTAACTGCAATGTTATCCTAGAAATAAAATAGTTATTTATGCAATAAGTAACAAAATAGAGTGATGGAAACAAAATAGAGTCGTAACTTCAACGATTTTATTATGCCTTTATTTTAAAAAACTATTTGCATTTTATTTTAATTTACTTCAAATAAATACGTTTGATACGTATTAAATAAACATAATAGGTAATTAAGTGACGTCATATTTTCAATTTAAAAAATCAGCTGTGGCCACCACAGGACTGACTGCCATCACGAAGTACTTGTATAAAATATATTCTAGCAGCAGAGTAGAAATAACTTGGCCCAATATTTTCTAACAGAGATGTTATTTATCATTACCATGGAAACGTTACATATGAAAAAATAAATACTTAGAAAAAAAAAATAATAATTTTTCGTTTTATCAAAAATTGTCTCAAAAAAAGTTGTTAGTTATTGCTTTTATAGCAACTTTTGTTAAATAATTTTTTTCGAAATATTTTTCTGTTAAATATTTGCAAAAATCTTAAAATCGTCACGAGTAAACTTCCATTTCTGGTCAACCGATTTTTACCAAAGGTTGATCAATTCGTGCCATTGATGTCAAAAGCTTAAATATGAAGTTTCATAAGAATCCTTTTAGCCGAATTTGCTCTGCACGTGTACACAGACGGACGGACGGACGGACAGACAGACAGACAGACAGACAGACAGAGCTGCAGACATCATGCTAAAAATAGTCAAAACGTTGTGTAGGATCCTCAATTAGTGGAGCTCCATCGAATTCTCGAAATATCAAAATCGGTATGATTACAATACCTCCCTTATATTGAGAATAAACATTACCTATAGAGGCGCTGTTGTCGCTTACAAAATGGCGATTGGAATAGGATATTTTTGACATATGCCATTTGATACACAACAATTCACATTGCAGTTAATTTTCTGTTGCGATTTTAAAGACATTTTACTAAAATTTTCTTCACTTTAACACATACAAACAATGCAATTAAATGAGCCACATCCAACAAAATCCTATTCCGTTAAGTTCCAAAATATTCCGCTAGGCGTCACTTCAGTTATTGTCAGTTCTCAATATGTTAGTCGGTAAAAATTGACTATATTTTTAAATACTGTATAAATAAAGATGTTCTTACCATTGCACTGTTCTGTATTTCATTCCACATGACTTTTTTAAGCCGATGCATACTGAATTTTTTGTCTTTCGTTGCATAAGTGACCCAGTCTTTATGAAGGGAATTAGGGCTACATAGATCAAGCCTATTGTCTGTTTTATTTTTGGGAGTACTCGACACAATTGGCTCATTATTATTGTCTTCTACTGAGTCAAATAAAATAGGTTCATCGTCCAAATCAGCGCTATCTTCGCCCAGAGGGTATTCTGAAAATTATAAAATAGTCCACTTACCTCTGGCACTATCCAAAAGGAACAGAACTCTGGGAGACGACTGTATCGGTCATTTTAAGCAAATATTTTCATATAATTGTGTTCTTGGAGTTTGCGTAATCTTTTCGCGAAAAAAAAAAAAATGTACGAGGTGTGTCAATTAAGTAACTGGACTGGCAATACAGCGTTTTCTGGCAACATTTGGGACGCGGGACTTGGAGAGGCGACAGGTGAACATGTTATACGCCTTCAGTACGAGTTTGAATTATTTTTTTCGTGAAACAGTTTTTTCTAATGCGTTCTAAAAATGAGTGACATTCATTTCGAGCAACGGTGTGTGAGCAGACTTGGGCACAGTGCAACTGAAACTTTTGCAAAACTTCAGCATGCCTACGGAGACAGTGTTTTGTCAAGGACCCAGGTTTTTTGGTGGTTTAAGGCATTTTCAGAAGGAAGAGAGTTGATTCAAAATGAATCACGCAGCGGAAGGCCTTCATCTTCAAGAACCGATGAAAATGTCGACAGAACCCAGGATCTTGTGCGTTCAGATCGTTGGTTGACAGTCAGAATGATCGGGGAAGAGTTGAATTTGATTCACACTACCGTTCATCAGATTTTGACCAATGAATAGGGGATACGCATAAAATTTGTATTTCCTTAAAACTACATTATTTTGATATGTTAATGTTAGTTATGTCACCTAACAAAACAAAAATTACATTTTAATTAATATTATAGCCAAATTTTTTAATTAAAATATTGTAAATTTGAAATAAACCGACCACGGAGCGAAGGTTGCCGAGTAAAAACGACTGAGTATGACGTCAAACGATAGGGGTTTCACATCACAGATACAGCTACAACATAATCTTTACACGTGTGTGTATTGTATTGTTCGAGAGTTTTGTATTTGTTTTTAAACAATTTTTCACGCATTTATTATTAAAACGGCAAGATTTTGTTAGGGCTCAGAGTGATAATTTACCCAACATTGATGCATTTATGCTCATGGAATATATGAAAAATAATGAATGCTACAGTGCTGAAGAAATACGTGGTGTCAAAGTAATTTTTATTTTATATTCTATAACTTTATGTAAACAAACGCTGCAACTCTGTAAAATGTAAATATTTATGTAATTTAGATGTCAGAATTTTACTACATTGTTTACATGAAGTTACAAAACGTTAGAGGCATAATTGAAATACTGCAATATAAGTTATCTATTTTAATATAAAATTTAATTCGGTAAACAAGTATAAATTGTTTTTATAGAATTAAACTTTATTTTAACTAAAATCACTCTAACTTTACATAACCTATAAAAGTTATACAAACAAATAAGTTCACAACAGACTATGTACGCCGGTAAGGTAGTAGTGTCATGTGTCAGTTAGAAGGGGTATGACGTCACACGTCGTTTTCGCGCGCTACATACATTTATGATTTTTTTAAGCCTTCAAATTACAAAAAAAAAATTAAAAACTGTTTTTTATGTTTATATGCAACAAGAGGAATATAATAAAAAATTTAAAAAAATCATGCCTATCCCCTATTGGTTAACCTTGTCACACAGCAATTTCAATAAACGAGTTTTTGGCCAGTTTGAAAGGTGCCATGTCAGAATTAACACTCTAAGATGATATTATAAATATGCAACATAAAAAATGAAGTTTCCCTTTTAGTTATGTATTACAAAATGAGATATATTATACGAAATTTTTTGTTGAAAATGACTAATACCATCGCCTCCCAAAATATTGACCTTTCCTCCTGGGCCTCCTGTGTAAAAGTGACCAAAAATATTATTACCTAAGCTATTTTGACTATGTCTTTGGTTTAGTGTAGCACAATTTCTCCAAGCAGGCAATACATAATCATTTATATGGCACAAAGTAAACATAACTGAATCTATGTTGATATTATAATTAACTGGCCAAGTCCATTCATGCTGCCTATTCATAATCCTACGAAAATTTGATCTGTTGCTTGGAGCCAGTAATTTTGCCAAATCTGAATCTAATAAATTTGGATTCATCGTTACTACCTCTGGTTTACGACGAATTCGACTTTTTTTCGGCTGAAATTTTACGAATATAGGTATAATAGTTATACTATCAGTCATTATTGGAATCAGCAAGTGATAGTGGCCATTACATTTTGGAAATACTATACTATAATTTTAACGTAAATAGACAAAATTTATTTATATAGACTTCAAATTTACCTTTATTAAATTATTGTCGATATTCTCTATAGTGTTAGTACGTAAAAATTTTGGTTTCCAATGATGTGGGCCTGCCCACATTTTATCGAAATATACATTAGGTACAGGTCGATATGTATACTCCAGTGTACTGCTACTGCTTTCTTTAGGACACATATTGACTATAAATTCAGTTCTATCCTTTGCAGAATGGACTTCTGTTCGCAGTTCCTCGTCTAATAAAATATCATCTTGAAAATCATTTTCAAAAACGTCATTATCGACCTGTGGTACCATTTCACCTCGTTCATCAAAAACTGGCTAAAAAATGTTTTTTTAAAACCAGTTTTGAAGAGTTAAGCGTTCTATAGCTGAGCCGGGGAAACAAAGCAGTTAAGTCATTTAAAATGTTACTACATCACTACATTAATCTAGAAGTTGTAAAATTATTATCGAACGCGAATTAAATATGATTTCAATCATTATTGTGTTGCAAAAAGTCTAAAAAAATAACGTTAATTACGTTTTTAGGGGGATATGTTTTTTAGATGTTTTAGTATTTTTCCTATGTGCGAGTCAAAGAGTTGTATAAGCATGACAAATTTCAACTCTCTAGGTTTAGCGGTTTGACTACAATTTCTACCGAACAGACATACAGACAGACAGACAGACAGACGACAAAATGACGGTATAAGGGTTTTTTGGTCATACCTACAAAACCCTAAAAAGGTGTAGCTATTTTTGCGTCATTAAATTTGTCATAGAAATTATGACATAACATGACAAACTGCATTGATTACGCGGCCCAATTATACCTACCTCATCTGGGCTATAACTGTTCGACTTATTTAATATTTCTCTTACGTTTGGACTGCAATTTTTTAAAACATCTAAGTCCTGCAATAAAAAAAGCAACTATATGCTTACAACAGGCTTGATTAGGAACTAGTGGAAACGGGTCCAAACGGTATTTAGGCTAGTGAAATAATTTATGAATTATTTAATTTGAAGTTTTAATAAAACTCATCATATATAATATGTATCAAAAAGCAAAAATACTGCATTAAAAGCAAGAAGCAATACTCCTACTATATAATAATTTAAAACTTACATTCTCCTCATTTTCATTTTCTTCGTCCCATTGGTCAATTGCAAATCTAAACGTCCAAATTCTTGACTGCGGTAAGTGTTCATTTAGAAACGATAAATTTACAATCTCTTCTTGTATAGCTATCGGTTTACTTGAAATATCTCTTCCATTTACAAGCAACTCATACAGCGTCCTTGATTTTGGTAATATTGTATTAAAATTATTCAAACTTGTATTTGTTACAATTTCCGACATGTTTAATTTTTTAATCGTCATGTTAAGATCATTTTCATTCACAACCGTTACCCTTTCGTATAAATTTAATGTATTTTTCATAATAGTTTTACGTGTTCTTTTTAATTTTTGAACTTCTCTCCCATGATACTCACTTTAAAAATATTAAATTGTATTTATTACATTAAAAAAATTAAACCACTTACTTTTCAGTACTATCAGTTTGATTATCACTTTCAATTTCTTGATAACTATTTCTTCTTCTATTCATATCAATAGAAGCTAAGCTGTTTGCTAATTTGATAATCCGTTCATGGGTATCGTCAACACGTAGACTGTATACCTTTGCTCCAATATCAAGAGAAGTACCTGCTATTTGTAGCATTTCCCTTAAATCTCTTTTACTATCCATCAAAGATTTCATAAAATCAAATATATGCAAGTTCCATACGTTGGAGGTATTAATTTTCTATAATATTAAGTATTAAACATTATCTCGATAATATTAAACTGACTTACGTTGTTTTGGAACATGTTTAAACAGAATTTAAAATGTTCCTGTAAATATACTCCAGTTAAATCACTACTTAGAGCACTTGTAGTGACAGATGTGACTGCGGAACTGGTTGATGGATTATTTCTTTCGTATTCCAATCTTCGTCTAGATCTCTCTTCGTCATCATCATTTTCTAACTTTAAATATAAAAATATATAATAAATAAACAACTATAATAATTCAATAACAACTTACACTTGAAATATCGGAAGTTAAATTATATTTTCTTTTTAAAGGTCGGCAATAAACATCCATCGTTTATTTAACTTAGAAGTATTGTTGTTTAAACATAACAATGATACTTTAAAATCATATTATTTTACATTTTAAAGTGTTTTAAATAAGCAGTTGACACTAAACTGTTCAAGAGTGAATTAAAAATAATCGAACTGACCGTCTTAGCTATTAAAATTTTATTGTCATTTGCCGCTACGACTAAGAAGTACACAATGTTGCCAACGTATTGATAATTATCTACAACAAGGACGTCTTAAAGTCCCTAGATAAAAAACGTAAAAGCTAAAATATTCATATATATAAAAACTAGTTTATATATATATGAAAATATTCCAAACGTTTAAGCGGAACTGTATGGAATTTTTATTTTTGTCAGTAGAGAGGTGTCGCGCAAAAATATGGCTTTATAAACATTTGTATTAATTTACTAGTTGATAAAATAGTAAAACAGGTTTACAAAATATTGTAAAACATATTTATTCCTATAATTTCACTTTCACAGCTATGTAACAATAACATTAAGTACCCTCTACCTACGTTCTAAAATTGAACACCGCGGCGCTATGATCTTAAATTTATTTCCCTATAGTTTAATAATCTTGAGTTAAAACAGCTACTATATTTTTGCACTGCATTCTTAAATAAAGTGAACAATAGCTTAGGAAATAATTTGTTATTTTTTATTACGGTTCTACGTATATTATTGCGGATACCGTAATAAATTTTATATCTGAAGTATGTATGTACAATAATATTATATATATAGAAATGATACCATTTGTTAGGAACTTGATATCGTGTAGGAGAAATATGTAGGTAAACATATTGGGTAAACAATCTACGTCATGTTAATATCAAAGAAGGTAATGTAGATGTTTTTCTAATACTTTATTATAATGAGTTTTTATACAAAGTTATACTATAGCTTTCACAAAAAAAAGCTTTTTGTTATTATCATTAGAATATACAAAAGCAATCTATAATATTAAACATTAATGTATTTATTCGACACAACTCGAGTACATTTTAGAATTAAATCTAAAATGTAACATTAATGTTTTCAGTTCAAATTTTAGAAATATAAAATCTACTAAATTTTTTATTACAACCTACAAATTTATTGAAAATATTAAATATACAGGATAAATTTATTGTTATTTTTTTTTTGTTAGTTAATTTCTGACAATATTATTAATTAATAACAACTATTAACAAATATAAACCCATATATAAATACAAAAAATGTCCAATTAGAAAAAAGAAATCCATTTGATAAATTTATTCATGAAATTACAGTATATTTAAGTCTATTAATTCTGTAAGACTACGGTTAGAAGGGACAACTGTAGACTAAACTGAGCGATAATGGACCATATTAGTGTGTCGTCACATACATGTGCTGCCATCTGAGAGCTTTGGAAGTTTTTGACTGGTTTAAAATACATGTGACATTACTTTTGTTACCTTAATTTTATGAATATCTTAAATTTTGGAGCAAAAAATATGTATTTTTGATAAATATATACTGATATATACTAAAGTCACTAGATTATACAAAGAAGCGCAACGGCGGCCATACTGGGGCTAAAAATGTCGCCAACACAAATGATTTTCAGTGATTCCAACAGTAAAAAAATAAGAAACTAGTACTACCAAAATTTTTATTTTAAACATTGTAATCACGATTTTTTTAATCAAAGATCCACTATAACAAAATTGTGGTACATATTAAATTATTTTTTTTATTTTTATTAAATGAAATGGATATAATATATAAATTTAAATGAAACTTAAACTTAAATATTGAAACCGCTGACAAAGGAGGTTATTAAATTAGAGCGAGAAAGAGAGATGTGACAGCGCAGACGCAAACTTAAGAACGTAAAAATTGCTGCTTTAGTTAGCTTAATAGGGGAAGCAATGTTGCCAATCAAACCCTGGGGTCTATCGGCTTCTTCAAAGGCTTGCGCTATTTTGTATAATCCAGTGACTTTAGTTTAAAATACATGTTTGAACTTCTATTTTAGAGCAAAAAATATGTATTTTTGATAAATATATACTGATATATACAGTCCAGATACTTTATATTATAGAATAATGATTTTATAAATATATAAATAAGGATTCGAAGATATATGTTAAGCCTTTTCAATGAATGTTTATCCTTATGTTGCAAAATAAATGGAACGCAACTTTACATTGCTGTCAAAATAATTTGTCTTTACTAGGAAAACCATGCATAATAATAATTCCAATGCTGCAGGATAAAAGAAATTCATTGCATAAATATCAAGCTAGACGCCATTTTAATTCCTATACTGCAATCTCCTGTAGTTGAAGCGACATTTATCGCTTAGTTCTGCTACAATTGGTGCCCCATCTTATCGTAGCCCAACAGCAGATGTTGTACATATAAATTACATGTTATACAGCACTGTTTCTTGTATTTATACTTGAGTAAATTTAAAACTATAAAACATACAAGACTATAAACATATATAACAAACATTAAATTGTATTTTACTCACATATTTGTCTTATTCCGGTAACTAATATACTTACTAAATAACTATGTATCATCACTTTGAAAATAAACATTGTTTCCTTTATATGAACTATTTAATTTACAGGCACATTAAATTAATATTTTGTATCTTTAATGAAATATGTTCTGTAAAAATCTACCAATTAAATTCAAGCACATTCTGAATAAAAAAAATCTTAGAACAGTAATAATTGTTTCGAGATCATTTAAAATTACCGCCTTTTTGTTATTGAAGACAGCGCCTCTGTATATACATTTTTAAACTAACCTCATCTGACATTTTAGGCGCTTTCCAAGTTGCTGTAAAGAATAACTCGGAGTTGCTCCGAAAAGTTCGCTAGTTGTTCCAAGCAAAAGTACTTCACACTCTCAACTACACCAGAATTTTCTTCCCCTGAAGTACCAACCATTATTTTAGAACTTGAAGTTCCTTTGTAGTGGGGGTAAACAGCTGATGCAATTCAAACTTGTTAAAGATTTATCACGCATTTATAACTGTACATTTTTTTAATATTAAATAAAATCCATTTATCTTATCATAAATATGTAAAATTTAAAATAATACGTACATTTAGGATAGTTTTTCTTTGACATTTGTTAATTTGTAAGATAGCAGCGCCTCTTTTCACTAAATACTCAACTAAAGTGTTCCACTTGCAAAATTTTTCAGAGTAGTTTGGAGTAGAACAATTCGGAGTAGTTCAGAGTATTTCACACCTGTCTGGAAAGCACCTATTGTTCACAAATGAGAATTATGGACATTTGTCAAATTTGGGGGGGCTTCTGAGGGCCTTGTTCTACATATATCCCATTTTCGTGTACCTATGTTTAAAGGATAAGTACTTCTACACTCCTATGCCAAATCCTAGCAACATCAGTCCATAAATAAACGAGTAATGGCTCTAATCCACTTTTGGCTAAAACTGGAACAGTTCTTTTAGTAAAATTTTAACATCCTTTGAATAATACTCTGCTTTTGAGCCCCGATATTAATTATCATCCAAATCAGTCAAAAAATAAGAGAGTTATTGACTTTTTTCAACTTTGGGGGCCTCCTGAGGCCCTTCTTCTGCATAAATTCCATTTTGGTGCACCTACGTTTAAAGATTACCTAATTCCACACCCCTGTGCCAAATCTCAGCGATATCGGTCCATAAATAAGCGAGTTATAGCCGTGCTCCACTTTCGGCCGAAACTGGAGCAGAATTTTTTGTCAAAGTCGGAATTTCGCACTTTTAAGGGTACAGGCAGAACCATCTTAATGTCCTGATTCTAAAAGTGTGATGTTTTTTAAAATCGGTTCATAAATAAGTGAGTTATAGCCATTTGAACTAGTTTTCAGTTAATCTGGTCTAGTTCTCAGATTAAGATTAAGAAATTAGATCACCCAATTTATTAATGAGTTCACATACGTCATTTAATCCTGTTAATTGGTATTAAAACCGAATTTTTAATCGTTAATATTCGTACATATCCGTCAGTTGCATTAATTCCAGAATTTAAAATTGGAGGCAGTAGGAGTCAATGAAATTTAGGAATTATTTTGAAGTCTTTGAAGGTCAGAAGTGTAAGTTCATTAGTTTTTAATATATTAATTGGGGGCAGCAGGTGTCAACAGGAAATGATTAATGTCATCAAAGGTCGAAATGGTATTAGTGATGCGTTGTAAGAATTATTTAAGATTTTCAACCAAAACTGAAGCAGTTTTTTAAAATTTTCAATATCTATCTGCATGAAAGGACTAATTTTAAAACCTGATACTAAATTTAGTGCTAGATTAAAGTTTTTATGGGTTCTAAGTTAGATGGATAGAATAAACCACTAGGACTTTGGATTTAAGTGATTAGCAAAAAAACTGAGTTCGGATTGTATCGGAGAAAACCGGTTGTTTCGTTTAGTGAAATTATGGAAAATACTGTTCCGGTTTGTGAAATTATTGAAAATATTGTTCCGGTTAGTGAAAAACGTGAAAATTCCGTTCTAGTTCATCCGAAATATATTATAAAAAGGTTAGTACTATTTTCATTTTTACCTATTTTCAAATTTTAAAAAAATATTTAGTTTTTAGTAATTATTATATTTGTTTATATTTATCTCGGGGTGTGTTTTTTTAACTCTCAGTATTTTTCCTATATGTGGGTCAAAGAGTTGTATAAGAATGCCAAATTTCAACTTCCTATGTTAAGACGTTTGGCTACAATAGGGGAAACTTCCAAAGCGCCCTGATATCTGGTGGCAATTTGCGGAAGATACGAAAGTGACATTGTTTTGTTTTGTTCAATGGAGAAATACGTGTTTTTTTGTTGTTTGTGTTTTATTTTTGTGAATCATGGAAAAAAACAATCAATTTTGTTGTGTGCCGCAATTTAAATCGTGAATAAGGAAGAATCCTTCTTAAACATTTCATAATTTACCTAAATCGAAAAAAATATCAATTGAAACGATGTTTGAAGGCAGAGAGAAAGTGGATTGTAGGATTTATGGACCCAAAATCCAAGCCCATGCATGCATGTTTGCTCGTTGCATTTAATGGAATTTTTTTACGTCCAAAAAGACTGAAAAAAAGTTTATCCCACCCAAAATTTGCCTAAATCATCAGTTAATATATTAAAAGGCCTTTCTACTTTTTCAGGTAGAGATATTAATTTTTACTAATATATTTACCATATTTTTGTTGTTATTATATTGACAGACAGTCAAAAAGAATTAAAAATACAATGAAAAAATAAAAATTTCCTTGAAATTTCTTTAGAATAGTATATTATTACATATCTTGTAAATCGTAGATTACCTTTAAATTAAAAAAAAAGTTCTGAAAACAGGAAAAATACAACTCGTGTTCATTTTCACCATGTAAACAAATACACGAGTAACAGTTTGTCACTTTCGAGTGTTCCAGCTTTGCCGCATATGGCGCTGCGATCTTAAAAAGTTCCCCCCCCCCCCCTCCTTTGCCGCAATCACTCACCAAATACTTACGAAACCTTGAAATATGTGAAAACAATTCACATGATTTTTTTATAACATAAATGTCTTTAATTCAATATATAAATTACAGCAATAAATTATTTTTTTTATTAAAAATTGCAAATAGGCAATTAATAATAATTTATTATTATTTTCACATCATAAACTATATTTTATTACCCTAAGATTGTCTTTTCTTGAATATACATTTAAAATAACTTAACCTAATTGAATAAGATAATTTTTACAGAACAAATTTCTCAAAAAAATTACGCTGTACTGCAAATGCTTTTATTTTATCAAATACAAACAGAAAATAATGTATGATATTCCTGAGGAGGACTTAAAATATGATTTTTTTTTATTGGAATTCAGCAAGATAAGGCCATTTTAACCCTGCCTTCTTATTATTATTATCTAGAGATCTACCAGGGTATGAAACATTTAAATACGGCGATGATTGATATCATATTGGATATGATACATTTAGATAGAGTAACTTTTAACTAGAAAGCCTAGTAGACACTAATAGAGCCTCTTTAGTTACTCTTTTAGCTCATCATTAAATTTACTGCAAAAATATGTTTAAACAATATGGACCACAACCCCAAAAAATGATTGTCTTTTGTTTAATGCGAAGTTTGGAAATTATTTGCAGTTGGCAACATTGCCGAATTACGAGGGAAATTCCAGTAATACACAACGCGCCTGCGCTTCCCATTCCCAGCAGTGTGGTTCTTGCGGACCGTGTTCGGTCCGATACTAATTTTTAAAAAACACGCAATGAGCGGCTTTTTAGGATTCTTTAGGTATAATAAAAACAGCTATACCATTGATGTCCAGCAAATGGCCCGCGGACCGTATCCGACCCGATACTAATTTTTAAACGACACACATTAAGCAGCTTTTTAGGATTTCCTAGGTATAATCAAGAAACGTTTTTGTTTTGTTAATATACACAGAATCATGTAAATTTTAATAATTGATTCCTGTTTATATTGATTTTTATTTGATATCAGTTTGCCAACGTTGTTGGCAAGGGGTCTGCTATTATTAGAATGTAATGTAACTAACACGCAAGCATTATTCAGTTGTTACATATGGCTTTCACAGGTTGGTAGCCCTTTCCTATGTTGCAACATCTTCTGAACGAGTAAGAACGATGACCTAAAAAAAGGTCCTTATCTCTAGTTTTAAATACATTTAAGATGATGGTGATAGAATTTCCAAATTTTGCAAATAATATATCATCTTTTATCTAAGAGTGTCCTGGTTAGCTAAAATGGTCACTAAATTTTTTTTAAATTTTCCTTTTTTTTCGGAAAAATTGCATTCTTGGCTTTAATTTGGTATTTAAGGTATATATTATTTGTAAACAAACTAAACTCTAGCGGAGAGAAACGGTATTATTTAGTTGACAGTCATGTGCTAATTTTTTTTTGGTTTCGGCGGAACTAGATTTTCAATTTTCAACTTTTACAGATTAAGTGAGGCTTTTGATAATTTTGTTTAGCAAAAGTCTACTTCAAACCATAAAAGAAGAGCTCGTGACAACTTACATAAATTAAAATTCCAGTTAATTCCGCCTAAACCTTTGGAATAGCCTATAAATTTGTGTATTTCTGAAATCATCCTCGTATTAAAAGTAAAAAACTAAAATCCCTAAACATTAACAGTTATTTTTTTAAAGTTTGCAACATTTATCTGTACGATTTAACACGTATTTTGCAGTAAATTTGATGATTTATTGGAAAAAAGACACAGTCATCACGAAAAAACACTGAAGTCTGATTACATGATAAATTTAACACAGATATTTTCCATCAATATACAACCATTCAGATTTTTGGCACAGTATAAACTGTTACACTTATTTTATAATCTTATTAATACATAGATTAAAACGCACATATAGTCAAAATGTGCCTATATATCTTAAAATTATTATTTTTTTTTCGATATATGAGCTTAATGGGCAGTGGGAGTTGTGTAACACTGTTTTACAACCACTGATTTGTGTAAAATAAAACACGACTCCCCTGTTGAGTATAAAATGTTTCAAAAAATTGCCTTAGCCATTTGTAAATGATTTGACATTTTTCAAAATACATTACGGAAGCGAAGCGATCTATTTAAGCTTATTAACACGTCAACCATTTTGTTTCTTGAAATAGTGTTGCCAACTTAAATGTTTTAGTTTGAAACGTGTTAATATACCTGATTTTAGTTTGAGCAAATTATATTCTATGCGTTACTGCATTATTTACAAGTGTAATTTTTAACAATTGCATAACAATATTGCTATAAAGTATTGCATTTTGAAATCGTCGTAATATTTAAATTATTTTTATGAAGCCACATGTCAGCAGTAGAAAATACTCTTAAAAATAAAATTCCCTAATATATATAGTTAATTTTATTCATCTAAAGTTTTAACAGTTTTTAATACATTTTTAAAATTTACATTTAAAAGTGAGGACCTTTTTTTAGATCTTCACTTGAAATTTAAAAGTGAGGACCTTTTTTTTAGGTCTTCACTTGAAACTTAGAAGTGAGGACCTTTCTTTTTAAGGTCTCCACTTGAAATTTAAAAGTGAGGACCTTTTTTTAGATCTTCACTTGAAATTTAAAAGTGAGGACCTTTTTTTTAGGTCTTCACTTGAAACTTAGAAGTGAGGACCTTTTTATGGTTCTTCACTTGAAATTTAGAAGTGAGAACCTTTTTTTTAGGTCTTCATTTCAAATTTAGAAGTGACGACTTTTTGGTTCTTCACTAGAAATTTTGAATTTCTTACCCAGGTTTCGAAAAAAGCTAGTTACACCCTGCCTAGGGGCGCTCAGTTAAATCTTGCCTATGGGCGCCAAAAATTCTCGCGCAGACCCTGAACTTAACCAAGATTTGTTTTCGTGAAAACTTAAAAATTGAAACCCCTATTTAGTTCCGTCTAAATCAAAGAAATGGTCTATACTAGCTTACACCTTCTCCGTAAAAGATTAATAATAAATTTGTATTATTTTACGGATATTTTTTCGGAATGGACCAAACCCCCAGACCAATTTTTCGTGTTATTTTCACAGCTGCGAATTTATTAATTAATTTTACCCCTGATAAGAACTGAATAGGCAACCCGTTTAACATACCTGTGAGACTGGTTACCATATTAACAAAATTTCTAATTAAATAAAAACTGGGATGTTATGCATCCCTTTTTAATATCTTTTAATACAAAGAACTATCACATTTTTGAGGTTATTTTCTAATACTGCATGTAATGAAGCGATTAAATAATATATTAACATTGTATACTCATTCACATTTGCTTTACAACGTTGTGGTACTAGTTTTAGATTCATACCGGTTTGTTGTTCAACATTCTATGGCTAGATTTGTATAAAAATGTTTATACTAACGATAAATAGGTTTATCCTACTATAGAAAACTATGTGTAATGATTGTTAAGAATTTTTAAACAGTCATTTTTACATTTAGAAAGACTTTACACACATAACTTTGAAAATTCCAACAAACTGTTCAAATTTAGACAGTTATTTGGTAAACTGTAAGCTTATTAACAACAAAAATATAGATTTCAAAATTTATGCTATTTTAAAACACATCTAAGAGAAATACTATTTAAAATCTTTGGGTCCCAAATACATATTTCCCAAAATATCTATGGGTTTTTTTGGAATGTTATATCTGTCTATTAAATATTTGGTCTATTTAATACGTTTGCTATTCTATATTCAAGTTGGTGTTGAATTGAGAACATTTTGAAAGCTTTTTAGTCAACTCTTAATGAGTTTATGACTTAATATATTTAACAAAAATTATTAATAAGCTTACAGAAATTATACTGTTTAAAGTTTATAATTTAAAATATAACATGCAATAACTCAAAATTTGTGTGTTGTCTTTTGGAAAGACCAAATATTTTAAAAAATAAATAGAACCAGAATTTTTACACATTGTATGCGGGATTGAATTTTAAGTGCACATCTAACGAAGGTTCACAATTTTAAACGAATACGAACAAGCAAGATTAATCCGAAACGAACAATGTTTACAAGCACTTTTTGAGGCAAAGTAGAATTAAAATGTTCTACCTTTTTGATAAGTAAATATGCACGGTGAGATATTTTTTATAATTCGTAAAATTACAAGTGCCACCAGAGCAAAGTTTTAAAAGTAATTCCGCCTATTTAAACTAGATAGTAATTTCATCAACAGATGTCACACTGGTATTTGTTTGAGTGATTAACTTTAAACTTTTCATCCCAAATAAAAAAAAATATTTTACACAAATATTAATTACGGAAATATTTGAAATACTACAAAAGTATTTGAAATACTAGGGAAATATTTGCAATACAAGAAAATGTATGAAATACTTCTAAAGTTTTTTTTTTTCAATCAACAGATATTAAATACAACTAACACGAAAAAAAAGATTTTTTTTCTTTTAATTTACTGGCATTTACTGCTGTGGCAATTATCCAGGACAATTTTTATTTGTGAAAAATTCCATTTAAGAACGGGATTCGAACCCGAGACCATAGCAACGTAGAGCACATGTGTTACCACTACGCTACGCCGGGCGGCAAGAAAGTATTTACACATCCAAATACCAAGAACATTGTTTTTGATATATTTGAAAAACGATATTTCAAATACCACTAATGGAAAAGAAATACTTTTTCAAGTAAATTATTTCCAACAAGTACACGACACCAAAACTTGCCCATTCATGTTGGTTTGGTCCTTTTATACTTATTAATACACTTTTCGAGCATTCATATTTATTAGAACAATTTGAAACGAACCCTAACGAGCATAAATGAGTCGAAACAAATAAAAGTTTAAGTTTCATCAATTATACCAAATACGAGCACACGAATAATTTACTCTGACGTATCTGTACGTTTATTGCGCGACTGTGTTCGTTTGTATTCGTTCTCGCTTGTTTTAATTCGTCCACACCTATAGCGAATATTTGTTCGCTTACATTCGTTAGTAATTGTACGTGTGAGGGTAGGTCCACATCTTAATACTCCTTGGATCAAAACCAGTAATTCTGGTGTCCCATTTACAATGTGTAATTTTTTTTTAGCAAAAACCCAACCCGATTAATGAATATAGGTATAAAAAGTCGTTCGACTTAATTGTAAAAACCTTGTGTTTTAACGATATTAATATACAAACAGAATTTGGTGTGAATATCACTATTTACTAAAAATATTTCTTTGGTTCAATTTATCATCACCTGATGAGATACCTAATATTAAATATGACTATTTAACAAAATATCTGTTTGAGAAAATATTTCACTATTAATTAAAAATGATTTCTTTTGATTATCTCAATAAATACTGTAATATATTAGGCCTGTGGATCGTTTTGGATGTTACACAAATTACAGAATCCTTGAAACTGCATAGTTATTTGAAACCCACACATATATTTTAAAAAATGAGCTGTGGCCACCACAGTACCCTCCATCACAAAGTTCTTGTATAAAATACATTCTAATAGCAGAGTAGAAATAACTTGGCCCAATATTTTCTAACAGAGATATTATTTATCATGACCATGGAAACGTTAAATATAAGTAGGAAAAATTTTTCAAAATTTTTTCGTTTTATCAATAAATGTCTCAAATAAAAGTTATTGCTAAAATATAAATATTATGTAAAATTTTTGTAATAATATACTAGTGTTAATGACCATTGCAGTCGAAGCACTTTAATATCAAATAAAAAAAGAAAAGTTATTGCTTTTATAGCAACTTTTGTTAAACAAATTTTTTCGAAATATAATTTCTGTTTATATTGAATTTAATTTTGTATTTCATGTTTAATTTAATTTTGTATTTCATGAATTTAATTTCATGTTTAATGAAATATTTCTCTGTTGTGAAATATTCGCAAAAATCTTAAAATCGACACGAGTAAACTCCCATTTCTAGTCAACCGATACCAAAAGTTGATCAACTCGTGCCATTGATGGCAGAAGCTTAAATATGAAGTTTCAGAAAAATCCTTTCAGCCGAATTTGTTCTGCACGTGTACACAGACAGACGGACGGACGGACAGACAGACAGACAGACAGACAGACAGACGGACGGACAGACGGACATCATGCTAAAAATAGTCAAAACGTTATCTCAATTCGTGGAGATCCATCGAAATCTCGAAATGTCAAAATCGGTATGATCACAATACCTCCCTTATATATGTTGGCGAT
The DNA here is from genome assembly GCA_963971575.1 of Liopterus haemorrhoidalis. Taxonomy (NCBI): domain Eukaryota; kingdom Metazoa; phylum Arthropoda; class Insecta; order Coleoptera; family Dytiscidae; genus Liopterus; species Liopterus haemorrhoidalis. Next base: position 856,901 of record OZ020620.1, on the reverse strand, counting down.
CGGTAAAAACTAAGATGCCTATCTTTGCCCTTTCTTAAATGACAGTCAAAAATACTACAATTTTTTCTGCTTTTGTAGTTTTTTACAACTTCTGTAAACATAACAAAAATTCAACAATATACGTAGAAAGTTTAAACTGTACTGCAGTATTTAGTACAATAATTTGGCCACCAGTTAGCGTATACGAGCGTATTACTTCTCAATAGAGTTCTTCTTCTTCTTTGGTCGCTGTCAATCAGGTTGACTTTTGTCATCACTCACATAAGTCCTTCATAGAGTTAAAAATATTAATTTTGAAAAATCATATAAAAAAGAGATTTAATGAGCTGAGGAAACTATTAATTAGTTTAAATAAAAAATAAGTAGAGAGATTTCATTGAAAAAATCGTATTTAGAGGTTTGTGTGTGTTTTTTTTTATGTAACACCCAAAACTAGGAAAAGAAATACTATTTCTTTTCGTATATTTTATAATTACGCTACTAAATACTAAAATTTTTGATTTTAAAAAGTTAAAGCAAACTCGGCAGTCCCAAGCTGTTGATAAAACTATGGTTGTACTGTAATTTCTTATCATAAATAATTAAGAGTGAAATATTTCTCAAGATAACTTCAACAAAACACGTATAAAACAATATAAAATCTTCATACCTTCGAATTTGGTTCCGAATTGTCGGTCTGATGTCCTTAGAACAATAAGAAGGATACGCGAGTACGTCGCGAATCGCCCTTATTGCGCCTGGACATCCCCAACTGTCATAAGGATGGATCTGTCGATGTTGTCCCTCCACCCTTATTATCACCGCTTCCTCCACTTCCACCGGAGGATCCTTCACCGCAAGAACCTCCTCGACCGCTTCCACCACCAGCACCACGAAATTCTAACTTATACTGCAAAAAAATGAAATATTATTAACATGCGGATTAACTATACGAATTTATACAGTCCACCCCCCAAAGGAAAAAACTAGAAGTAAACAGGGATAAGACGAAGGTAATGATATTCGGTAAAGGAGGAGGGAGAAGAAAGAAGATAAAATGGGAATGGGGTGGCAGAGAAATAGAAGAGGTTAAGAGTATAAAATACCTAGGTTATGTACTAGCGAGAAACAATTGGGCTGAACTACACATAAGGGAAAGAGTAAAGAAGGCAAGAATAGTCATGGGGAAGCTGTGGAGTATAGGAGAGAGGAAGTTTAATAACGATATTAGATGGAGATTGAGGTTGTTTGACGCCGTGGGGAAAACATCCTGCTATATGGGCTGGAAATTTGGGGATGGAAGGAATGGGAGAAGGTAGAACGAGTACAGGAGAGGTATTTGAGATGGATCTTAGGGGGTAGATAGAACAACACCAGGGTATATTGTAAGAGAGGAACTGAAGAGGGATAAGATGAAAGTGGGTACAGGAAGGAGAGCGGTTAAGTACAAGGAGAAAGTTAGAATAGAAACAGACAAAAGACTAATGAGGGAATGCTGGGAGGAAAGAGCCAGAGAGGAACAGAAAGGAAGATGGTACGCATGGGGGGAGATGAGAAAGGAGTATTACTGGAGATGCGGAGTGGATGCGACAGAGGTGGAGAAGAAAAGACGGGATAAGCGTGATTGAGGAGTTGTGGAGGAGAGATAAGGAAGTGGGGGAGCAAGAAAGGACAATCAAAATAGACAAATCAAGGAGCGCAGGGAGATATAAGGAGATCAGAACTATAGGGGTACCAAGCTACTTGAAGGGAGAAAGAGGAAGGTCAGGAGGGAGGGTTAGGAGGATTACGAGGCTAAGGTGCGGGAATGAAGAAAGAGGAAATAGATATTGGAGGAAACAGGAGGAAAAGATGTGCAGGATGTGCGAGGAGGAAGAAGATATAGAGCACCTCGCGAAGAGGTGTAGAGAGATGACAGTATGGTCGGGGAGCACATTAGACCTGTTGCACGAAGATGGAAGGGGGAGAGGTGGGCGAGGGAATTAGAGGCAAGAAGGATAGAGACTGGGGAAGGATAACAGAAGGATAAATTAAAAATCTGAAAAAATTATATATAATGTATTTGATCTGAGCCGAAAACGTACGAGAAGAATTTTTGATCAGATTGTATTTTTGAAAAATATGGCAGTTTTTGTGTTTTTGAAAAAAATATTATTAACTTATGGCTAATAATGTTATGGATTTTTTGTATTTATAGCTAAGATAGTGCGGGTATTTTTTTGGAATTAAAAATATTAAAAAAATAATATATTTTTTTTTAATAGTTGCGAACTGAGTTACTCACACCACACCACACTACACTCCACACTGTAAAATATTTCTTATTAATCTAAGACTTGAATACAAAGCAAATGCAAAAAAAAACGCTGGGATATTTGGCAAATTATTTAATTTTTTTTTTAAAAATTTAAATGGAAGCTCTTAGTTCTCAAATAACGAATAAAAGTGTCAAAAAAACTATTGATTTTGATCTGATAAATATACTTAGACATCCAGTTGGCTTCTTACACTTATTAATTACCTACAAAACCATGAAATGTGTGAAAATTTACAGTTCACATAAATTTTTTTTGTTATGCCAACAAAATCCTAAAAAAGGTATGCAGTACGAACATGTTATTAGTTAATAATAATAACAATAATAGGAGATGGTGCACTTTTTCCGCATAAATACAAATATATTAGTAAGCGTAAATAAAAACAGAAACACATTAGTAATTTTGTTAGAGACACACAGACAGACATAATAAAAAAAATACCGTGGTAACGTAACACTACTTGTGAGATTCGCGAGCCTTTTTAATGCCTGTGGACTTAATTGCAATGGCAAATGTCTACCATCTAGCGAACTACACGGAAACCTTACCCTTTGGGGCATTGAAATATCGCACTGCAATTTTATAAATAAATTAATAAACAAATAAAAAATATATTTTAATATTCTTACCTTGGTGGCGCATTCGAAGCAAGTCGTAACAACTTTACTTATTACATTCATAAGATTTTTTGTCTCTTGGATAACATTATCGACTTTGGTAAAGGTTGCTGCCTTACCAACTGTGTGATCTTTAACAGTGAACTGAAGACGTTGAACAAATGTTGGTACACGATCTAGGTGTTCTAATAATTCCTTTTTTGGTGCACCACCCGGAACCTAAAAATATTTAAGCAATGCAGAAGTTTGTAGTAAAAGCCGCTGTGCTAATAGCTCTAGGTGTGTTTACTGTGGGCAATACAGATGTCTCTTAGGTCATTTGGAAGTGTGAACATTTCCTACTAAAATTCAGACGTGCTTTTCTATAACCGAATTAAAATGGAACACAGTTGTTTTTCTACGAGCGTTACCTATTATATTAGGTTTGAGATCAAAAACAATTATTTATCAACAAAAGTAGCTTTATTGTTTTTCAAAATATTCTCCATCCACTTTTGCATGCGTTTGAACCAATTTTCGAAGCACTTTTTCCACTCGGATTGAGGCTTTTTCCACCGCAATTGTCAAATTATGTGGGATTCAACGCGAACAAATCTTTCTGACGGCCAAATGCAATAGTAAATGTATGCTAGTTCCACTAATGCCCAAGGCTACCTCAATCTCACGATAAGTCACACGATCTTGCAGTATCAGTTCACGCTCAGCATCAATGTTTTCCGGAACAACAATTTTGGACGATCTTCACGAAATTCGTCCTTAAGCGAACTACGGACACGATTGAAGTCGGCAAACCATCGATAAACAGTAGTCCTTGATGGTGCTTCATCGCCAAAAGTCGAATTAAGTTCATCGATGCACAGTTATTGGGTTAATCCACGTCGAAAGTTAAAAATAATCGCTCGAAAATACGATTTAATTCCGTTTTTAGCCGAGATGAATTTTTTCAAGTTACTGTGAACACAAATAGCGCTCGTGCGTCGAAACGTTCTGAATATCTTACTACATACGACATATTGAGTGTGTTTTGTTATTTTCTATCATTCCTTTCTATTGGCCGGACGTAAAAACGTAGACGTGAAATATAAAAATATGAATATTCTACGTGAACGTTTCTACGTCTACGTCCATCTACTTCTGTTTGGAAACTGTAGCATGTTATCCTATTACTTATATTTTCATGTAGACGTAGAATTCTACGTCTACGACAATTGGAAACCATTCTTAAGAAGCGCTACAACGTCGAAATTGGTCTCACACGAAAGTTAATGTCGGAATTTGTCAATTTAGAACATTAAAAGTTAGGAAACAACATTTCATAAGTTTTTTCGGTTAATGTTCCGTATTAGTCCACCACAACTAGGACTAAATGCTTAGAATGAGTTATATTATAACGTTAGAAACGAGAAGGCACGGTCGTAAGAGTGGGGAGCCAATAGTAATCATACATGCATCTGTAGTTGGCAGAGAAATGCCCGTTTTTAACACGAGGAACGACCGAATATAATATTTTTGGAACTATTTATGAAGTTAATGTTTTTCAAAATACGTATACTATAAATCTCATTGGAAAAAGGTAAAAATTCCTTATGAGTACCTATTCATATAAGTCTAGCAAGTTTAAGTTTTTTCTGTCTAAAATTTTTGCGAATTAAACCTAACCTAATAAGTTTTATCATTGATTGTTTGCATATAGTGAAGATATATAAATGCTTTATATAGTTTTAATACATTTACATAATTTAGCATATATGAATGCGACGAAAAACGGATTTTTCTATTTCAGACATAAAATTGGTAGTTCGGAATATATTGATAGTTTTGAGGATTCTCTCTTTTAATAATGTTAATATTCTTCAAAATAAGTATACTATAAATCTCATTTAAACCATTTAAATGTGACTTAAAGCGTATAAATACTGAAATTTTATTATTCAAGTTTTTTTTTAAAAGGAGCTAAGGAGCTAAATGTTAACACTTATCAAATAATTGATTGGATTTCGAAACGGATCAAGTACTTATTTAGATTTCAGTTTAGTTAGTAAAAATATTGGAAATGATAAAGTGAATCGTAAATGTTGTGTTTTGAAAGAAAGGGGCGACGCTTCGCCAGGGTCATATCTCATTCTAACTAGCATACACGGTTTCTCTAACGAGTTGTCCGTGGTGGACTTATACGGAACATTAATCGTTTTTTCTTATATTTTGTTCAATTTACCTGGTAGCTAAATTGTCTAATGACCTTATACAGCCGATTAGCTTCTTCGGCAAAATATTCAGCTTGCGTAAACAAATCTTGTGTAGTTTTAAGAACACCTTCTCCTCTAGTAAACTGGTACATCGAAAAAGCCATGGCTGACATGTTTTTCGCTCTTTTCACTATGTCATTATTCTCCTGAAAATAATTTAAATCAATCACTTATTGTCTTTTGTTAAAGGTTTGTTACTGCCTACGCTATTCTAACTTTGCCCAACGTTACCTCTATCTGTGTCCCACTTTCTTGCCATTTATCCGTTTCTGCATCCATCTCACTAGTAATCAATTTCATTTCTAGACCACTTTTAGCAATTTTAGCTTGTTCCTCAGAATCCAAACGAACTGCTTTCAATGGTTTTGAAGTTGTACCATGTTTCTAAAAAATATTTTTTTAGTAAATTGTTGTTTGTTTTGTTGGTAAGAAACTTACCCCAGGCCTGGGGAGAGACATATAGACTTGTTTTTCTGGTTTTGCTTGACTTAATTCTAAAACTTCGCGTACAACTGTGGTGACATCAGAAACAAGCCACTGATACATGTCAGCGAATACTTCTAGGTTTTCTTGAGCTATTTTACTGTTAGGATAAGCTGAGACTGTTTTTGCAGCGGTTACAACCTAAAAAAATTGTTTTTGGAAACATCAATAAATTTAAATAGTTATACCAATATATTGAATGTAAATTTTGGGAAAATAAAGTAATATGGAGGTATAAGTAAAATCCTGTTAACGTGTCAGTATTTAAAATCAAAATGTCAAACACGTTACACGTACCAGTTGATGACAGATCGTACGCAGCCTACGTCCATTGTTAAAACCCTACATAAAACTATTTTGATAAATTAAAAGCTTTTTAATTAAATAACAAAATCGAAGGTATTGAATGTTTGTATTAATCTTATTGAAATAATTTGATTTTTTTCATTTTGCAGTAAACATTTAATTTTCAGAATTAAAATATTTTTGTTAAATTAAACGCTCTTAAATTAAATAACTAAAATCGAAGGTAACGAATGTTAAATACCAATATACCCATCACTCAAATAGTTTGAATTTTTTTGACTTTAGTATATCATGAAATAAAAGTTTTAAAACTTTTTTTAATGTATCAGGTCATCAAGGATGAAATTTGTAGCTAATAATATTGCCAAATTTAACAGCTTATTATTTGACAGTGGCTTAATATTTTACCGTTCTGTTTTTTTTTTTTTTTTTTGTTGGAAAGTTACACATTGCCTGTTTAAAGAAATCATTGTAAAAAATATCAAAAACTTTATTTAAAATTAATTTTGCTGAAAATGGAACGGTCGGAAATTTGCACTATTATGAAGTATGAGTTCTTACGTGGAACTAGGGCTTCGCAGACCGCGCGAAACATTAATAGTGTATTTGGCTCTAGTGTTACTACGCAGCAGACAATATCAAATTGGTTCGCCAAATTTCGTACAGGTAAAAACAAACAAAAAAAAACTGGCTCATCGATCACAGCAGCAATATACTGCAACCAACTGGACGAAATGATGCAAAAAACAGCCTAAATTGGTCAACAGATTGACTCCTATCTTCTTGCATGATAACGCTAGACCACACACTGCACAAATGACTGTGGTAAAACTATAGGAATTGGAGTTGGAACTTCTTCATCATCCTCCATAGTCACCAGACCTAGCCCCCATTGACTACCACTTCTTCTTCAATTTGGACAACTTTTTAATAGGAAAACAATTTAATTCCAACAATGCTGTAAAACTGGCCTTCCAGGAATTCATTGACTCTCGTCCGCTAGGCTTTTATACAACCAGCCTGAACAACTTGCCGTTTAAATGGCAAAAGTGTATAGACAATATGGGTGCATACTTTGATGAATAAAATAATTCCTTATATTTGTAAGTTATCAACCAACTTTGCCTTTTTTTCTACAAATTTCATCCTTGACGACCTAATAAAATAAATATCGTATAATATAATTCAATAGAACGATTAAAATGGCGCAGTCGGTAGGATCGGTTAAACAGATATCTATGAGATTAGTAACCGGTTGGATTACTGTCCTAATATGTCTTAATATATTATTTTACTAACATTATAATTTATTATAGGTATCTATAATAAATATCGTGTAATATACTTTATTTTTCTCCCAGGCAATTTGGGATTTTTTATCCGCGAACGCATCTAGTATGAAAGGAACTGGTGTTATAGGCCGGTATCTCCTCCTGCTTTTATTTTTAAGCGAGCCGATTTAACAAAAATAAAAATTAGTTCTTACCTGAGGGCCATATACTCTTAAATTTATTTCTGTAAACCTTGCACAGACTTGCAAAGTTTCTGACAATGCCACATGTCGTAATAACTTACAAACCTAGAAAATAAAAATTCAATATCAAAAATACATTTGGTAAATTGTAGTATAGCTATCTTGAATTTCTGAACTTTCTGAATTTCTATCTTATATGATTTCTCCATAACTTACTTCTAAGATGTGATCTATACAGTCGTGGAAGTTGTTGGTACAATGGTGCAGACAATCCGGATCTGGTTGTAGGGCTAAACTTCTCAGTGCTGCCACCAATTCTTGTCCCTGTTTAGTGACACCACTAAGTTCACTAGCCTGTTGGAGAGTTGCCTGCGATAACTGTTTGCTGAGATCATGGATAGCGTCCAGAACTGACGTTACAGCAGATTCTAATTCTGGACACCTTCCTGCTGCGTCATATGGAAGCTGCAAAATATTCAAAATTTATCAAATACTAAATATAGACGTAAGGCAACTCAGTTCCTTATAAATATTTATCTGGCGCAGTCGGTAGAATCTGTTCAACGGATATTGATAAGATTAGTAAGCTATTGCAGTTCTGATATATCGCTAATTTGGTGCAACAATGACAACTCAAAAATCTCTTACTGAGTTATTGGTATAGAAGGAATTGCTTCGAGGACTTTTAAATGGTTTATACCTGGTTGAATAATAGTCTTAATGTAAGCTAAAACTTGATATAAAACACTAAATTGCCTAGCAACACATTGTGTTTTGAGCATATAGAAGATAACTCAGTTTAATTATAGATAACTGGTGCAATTGGTAGGATCTGTTCAACAGATATCAATAAGATTAGTAACCTGTTGGTTTACAGTTTAAATATTTCTAAATATATAATTTTACTAACATTACTCAAGTCAATAGAACGAATAATAAAATAGCGCAGTCGGTGGTAATGGTTCAACAGGTATAAGATTAGTAACCTGTTGGCTTACAGTCCTAATAATTGTTAATAAATTATTTTAATGACATTATTTAAGTCTTTAGAAACGAATATTAAAATGGCGTAGTCGGTAAGATCTGTTCAACAGATATCTATAAGATTAGAAACCTATTGCCTTCCAATCCTAATATTTCTAAATATATAATTTTACAAACATTATTCAAGTCAGTAGAACGAATATTTAAATGGCGCAGTCGGTAGGATATGTTCAGCAGGTATCTATAAGATTAGAAACCTATTGACTTCCAATCTTAATATTTCTAAATATATTATTTTACTAACATTACTCAAGTCAATAGAACGAATATTAAAATGGCGCAGTCGGTGGTATTGGTTCAACAGGTATCTATAAGATTAGAAACCCAAACTATAAGATTAATAACCTATTGGCTTACACTCCTAATATTTTTTAATATATTATTTTACTAACATTATTCAAGTCATTAGAAACGAATATTAAAATGGTGTAGACGGTAGGATCTGTTCAACAGGTATCTATAAGATTAGAAACCTATTGACTTTCAGTCCTAATATTTCTAAATATATAATTTTACTAACATTACTCAAGTCATTAGAACGAATATTAAAATGGCGCAGTCGGTGGTATTGGTTCAACAGGTATCTATAAGATTAGAAACCAATTGAGTTATAATTCTAATATTTGTTAATATATTATTTTACTAACATTCAAGTCATTAGAACGAATATTAAAATGGTGCAGTCGGTAGGATTTAGTAATGATATGAATACTAACCACATTGGCGTACAGTCCTAACAGATGATCTAGTTCAGTCTTAATTCTATCGCTGAGTAGTAGTATATTCTCCCTATGTTCATGTGAGGTATAGGCCGAATCTGTAAAGTCCTGAGTTCGTTCCAACACAGACTCCAGAGCGGCTGAGAGGTTTTCTTGACAACTAGGTTCAAGGGTAACACGACCAAGTTCTAACAATTGTTCCAAATGTCTGATACATGATGAAATCGTTGAACGATCATTATCCCATTCTTCCTCCTAAAAAATAAGCGTTATAACAAAAATGTTTATCATTATTAAGAGTTTAATTTACTTGTGTGCCAGGAATTACTTGGTCAGAATTCAAGACTCCATCTTTAACAACATAATGAACAAGATCCATAGCTCTTCTCATTTGACAGAAAACTGTATCTCTATTTTCCCGAGCAGTTGTGCTCTCTGGATGTCTCAGACATGTCTGAAAAATAAATTTTAATATAATTACACTGGAATATTTGCTACGAGGGGTCCCCTTTTTTATACAACAACAACAACATGAAGTTAAGGAAACAAATTTTATTTTTGAAAATAATATTCTTGCTTTAATACAAAAGGTTCGCCTTTTGTGTTCGGTGAAATATCCATAATTTTGTGATATTGCAGCCCTAGTAAAAAAATTTTTGATATATTTATTTGTTAAAAAAGCAAAAACAAATCATTCTTTACATTTCTAACTTTTTAGTTGCTGATTTGCATTTGCTAAATCTTCAATTGAAGATTGGTATTTCGTGCACTTCAAGCCCAAGCAAAGTACTGCTAACTTCATCTGTCAGTCGGTTTCTTTTATTGGTTTTAATATTATTTAACGCCGAGAATAAGGTCTCACAAAAATAAGTAGAGGGAAAAATTGTGAATAAAGCCATCGCTGTTTTTTTCAAAGTGCTAAAAGTGTCCAGTAATCGGTTCCAAGCGCTCCAAATTTCCTGTTCGTAGTGGTACTCTTTTTCATTCTCTAAACGATTTCTTTTCAGAATCTTCAGCTTGGACCTCTCTAGCTTGAGAACACGCGACCAAAAATAAAGAAATTTTACTTTAATTTTAAGTTAGTTTTCTATTAGTTTGCATAATAATATATAAACATAATACATAAACATATGCACACAGAAATATAAAGTTCATTCCTGTGATTAAGGTCCTGGTTCTTCTGAAATTCTTGATTTTTTTGCGATGGAGTCGCCTTTTTAAAATTTTCTTTTTCTCTCATTAAGCAAATGTAGGTAGCAAGAGAACGTATTCAAAATGCCTTAGTTTAGATAAAATAGAATTACAATTCAATATTGTCTCCCTCAAATTAACTTCCTTGGGAAGCCACACAGCGCTGGAGACGGTTCTTCCAATTCTCATAGCAGTGCTGGAACTCAGCTGGTTGGTTACGGACGTTTGAATGTTTTCGAGTGTCCCAAAATGACGTCCCTTGAGGTGATTCTTGGAAGAGGAAAAAGTCACAAGGACTCAAGTCAGGCGATTAAGGAGGCTGAGGAGCCACAGAAATGTTTTTACTGGCCAAAAACTCGTTTATTGAAATTGCTGTGTGATCTCATACCAAATTCATTGGTCAAAATCTGATGAACGGTTGTGTGAGTCAAATTCAAGTCTTTCTCGATCATTCTGACTTTCAAGTGACGATCTGAATGCAAAAAATCCCGGATTATGTCTATATTTTTATCGGTTCTTGAAGATGAAGGCCTTCCGCTGTGTGATTCATCTTCAATCAACTCTCTTCCTTCTGAAAATGCCTTAAACCACCAAAAAACCGGGGTCCTTGACAAAACACTGTCTCCGTATTCACTCCTTTCAAAATCGCTACAATTTGATCGTTATCAAATTTTTACTAACAAAATCTGCAATAAGTTCTTTTGGTTCTTCATTTTCAGAATCAATATTTTTAAGTTTTACATGATTTCCTTGATCGTCAATTTTTGAAGGTCGTTATTGGTAAGGTTCTCACCAGAAACCTGCAGATACTCCTCAATATCTTGAGTAGGATAGCTAGGCACGTTCTGGCTCACTTCAAGGCCATCGCTTCAAGGATGTTGTTAGACTTCTGCGTTCTACCAAATCTCCACCCCCAGCCTAGAATTACACCCAAAACCTCGCCCCCAGCATTTTTTTTTTGCTAGTATCTTGCTCTTTTACATCTCCTAGTCCTGCTGTATCGATTAGGTGGACAATTTGGCCAACGATAGGCTTTTCTCGTTGAGAATCCTTAGATACAAATCAATGAAATTCACAAATCAGCGCAAAATGTGAGTTTTTTTTTGTAGGCTTCGAGCAGACCGCGTTATATCGAATCAACGTTAATCGAGGAAGCACTAAACAAGTCTCACTGTATTATAAAACCTATATTTTTATAAATGAATTTTGTTTAATTAACTTTGTGTTATAATCGTTCATAAAAAATCCAGGTCAAATCTATAACTTTACGTAGAATACTTTAAATTCTTGACTTTAATACAAAATTTTACATGTCCCAATGGTTGAGACATGGTATTAGATAGTCCTTGAAACGTAATCCTGTTATGCAAAACGCGACTAATCTAATAGCTCCAGTAAATAAGATTATTTTATAAGAATGCTGAAAAGTAAAATTTGGTTCGAAAGTTGAAACCATCTTAAAGTTATAAAGTCTATAGTTCTTAAAACTTTAATACAAAACTAACTGAAATAGAATTAGTAATAATCTATAATAGGATATTTAGAATTTAAAAATTGTTATGCAATTATTAAAAAAATAAGTTATGCCATCATCAGCCAGTAATTTTCCACTTTCATTAGAAGCTCCGCCCTGAATGTAATCTATTATTTGATTCTAATTGGATAACATGAAAAAGCTGGGATTTTGAAATTTCTATTTCTGTAACATGTATCTGTTTGTAGAACATAAATCAGGGCTGTACAGTATTTATTGTAGCGTGCTCTTGTCCCATAGATCTTACTTTATGTGTATTATTCAAAGGCACTGAATATCCACAGTCCACTGTCCTAAATCTATGATACATGTCTTTCCGGCCAAATACCATAACTTTATTTCTGATACACGGATGAAATAAACGGTTAGTTATGATCAGAAATTGGCGAAAATCATAATACGATAAAAATTAACGGCAATAAACAACCTGATTATTTTGGGCGATTTCTTTGACGCCACAGCAATGATATAGAATTCTTAATAATGTTTGAAATATAAGAATTTTATTTTCAAGTAGATGGGGCTCTATTTTATCGCTGTGTTAGGGCAAACTAGGATGAAACTGTCCCAAACAGGCAGTGTTGAGACTTCTTTGTCTTCACCAGATTCAATGTCGTTGGATTTTTATTTACGACACCACAAAGATAAGGTTTATGCTACAAAATCAACCATCGTTGAATATGCAGCAATATTTCCACAATATATCAGATTTGGGAAAAAGTTCGTGGTATTTTTGCCGATAGACGTCGCCAATTGCAAATAACTCGCACAGATTGCAGCGACACCACTAAGCGCTCGTTGGAAAGGTGACAGTTCAAGCGTAACTTCGAGTGTCTAAACATCAAAATTTGTGCAGTAGTTGGAAAGTTGTTTGCGTTTGAAAATGGAGAAAAGTAATGAAAAATTGCGCTATATTTTGCAATATTATTACGACAAAGGAAAGAAACCTGCGCAAGCTTGTGAAAAAATTTGTGCTGTGTACGGTGAAGGTACTTTATCAAAATCTGCTGCGCAGAAATGGTTCGCTCGCTTTCGTTCTGGTAATTTTAATGTGAAAGATGACTCACACTCTGGTCGTCCAGTCAGTGAAAAAGCTGATGAAATTCTTGAAAAAGTCCAGCAAGATAGGCATATCATCAGTATCGAAATTGGTACGGAGCTAGGCATTGACCACAAAACTGTTTTGAACCATTTACGGAAAGCTGGCAACAAAAAGAAGCTCGATATATGGGTTCTTCATGAGTTGAGCGCGAAAAACATGATAGACCGAATTAACATCTGCGATGCGCTGCTGAAACACAATGAAATCGAGCCATTTCTGAAACGTGTCATAACCGGTGATGAAAAATGGATCACGTACAACAATCGGAAGCGTAAAAGATCGTGGACAAGGGATGGTGAGCCGTCACAAAAATTCGCGAAACGAGGAATGACGCCGAACAAGGTGTTGCTGTGTGTGTGGTGAGACTGGAAGGGAATCGTCCACCATGAGCTACTACCAGTTTGATTCTCAACTCTACTGTGGACAACTAGAGAGATTACGCCAGGCAATTGAACGAGAACGGCCCGAATTGAATAATAAGAAAGGTGTTGTCTTTCATCATGACAACGCAAGACCACATACTTCTTTGATGACCCGTCAAAAATTGCAAGAGCTTGGTTGGGAAATTTTGTTGTATCCACTGTATAGTCCAGCCATAGCACCCTCTGACTTTCACCAATTCCGATCTCTGCAGAATTCTCTCAATGGAATTAAGCTGGTTTCAAAAGAAGCCTGTGAAAATCACTTGATTCAGTTTTTCACCCAGAAACCACAGAAGTTCTTCACCGATGGCATTATAACTCTACCCGAAAAATGGCGAAACGTTGTCGATAATAATGGAGCATATTTGGTTTAAATAAATTTTCAGACTATTACAAAACCAGTTGAATTTTACTAAAAAAACGCCACGAACTTTTTCCCAGACCTGATATATATTCATCCATGGATGACAACGGCTAGATGATGAAGATTGTGATTAAAAATCAAAGTATATGCTGTTCACTTTTATAAAAACAAACTAAGAGGAAATTTTGATTTCAATAGTTTGTACCTTAGAAATTGTATATCATGTTGGTATTAAAAAATTATATTAAATGTCACTTTCTTAAGAATGATCATAACCAATAAAGTCGGTTTTACAGTTTAAGGAATATTTTTAATTGACACTTAAGGCTGCGTATAACCCCCGGAGGTTACTAGTTTCTTATACAAAACTAACAATCTGAAATAAAATTAGTATCAATCTATACATCAAATTTTGCACCGAATTTGTATCTATCTAATATGATAGTTTTAATTGTAGAAACATTTATTGTACAAATATTATCGCTCAATAACTTAAAAATAGACATCAGCGATATTATTCTGTAATTTTTTAAATCAATTTGTGGGTTTCGAATAACTTTTATATTTATATAGTTTTGTGTAGAAATGTTCAAATAATACGTCAATTTTTTTTCGACTTGATTACTTATAGTTTAGAGCCTTCGTCGAAAAATATTATACTTAAAGATAATAGAATGCCACTTGGTACACGTATTCTTCACAAAAAATAAATCATTTTTGCTCGTAACACCAATTTTGAAAACCGCGGCAGATTCAAGAGGGCGGCAAAAATAGATTACGAAGTACAATAACTATAAGTAATTTTCACAATACAACAAAATAGCTACAATCATATTTGTAGAATGAAGCTTTAGGTACAATTTGCCGCTTCGTACGCAAATACGCGTCGATTGGTTTACAAGATGGCGTCTATAATGCAATTTGCTTATTTACAACTACCTAACAGTTTTTTCTACAATTAAAAATATCCTATTAGATAGATAAAAATTCGCTGCAAATTTTGATATATAGATTGTTATTAATTTTATTTCCGATTATTAGTTTTTTATAAGAAACTATTGAGGACTATAGGGTTGTGCGCCGCCTTAAAGTCAGTAATACACTATAAAAGTAATTAAAATAACTAGATCTGGTTTGTCCTTACAAAAGTGAACAGCATAAATGAATACATTTTATATAGACACATTTATTGTCAGGATACAAAATGATCTAGTATTCTTGTGAGATATATTTTTGTGTCAAAAATCTATTCTCGTTCTATCCCCTACATTTGTTCCCTTTCTGTTGATTTAGAGACTTCTAAATCAAGATATTTACGTTAAATTTACTAGGATTTCGTCTTATCAACTTCCCTGTCACGCGCTAAAGATTGAAAAGGTTGTATCCCAATATTTGAGGAAGATTTACTGTCTTACGTATAAAGTTCTTAACTTTATAAATAAAAACATCTATTTAAATGTCTAGATTTAGTAGATTTATTTATATTTTGTTTATAATTTGACTTACTTTGCTGCTTGTGAGTAACATCATGGTTGATCTTTCTAAGACTTGTCTTGCTGCTGCCATCTGTGCTCTTCGCCTTTCGTCTTTAAGGTCATTTTGTCGGTCACCAGTTAGGTGTGCTAGTTCCACCATTTCTGCTCCAAACTGACTGAAGGCTTTCACAAATTCTGTGAAATTATTCACAGATTCTAGACGACCTAATGACCTTTGCACCTAGAAAGAGACATAAATTATAAAAAACAATGAAATGGCTATGATAGAACGAAGATCTGAGTTTTGACGAAGGGAGTTCGACAATTTTAATTTGTTCACTAATAGAATTTTTGCCCCTTATTACTTTGTGGATGCAACCCGCATATCATACATGTAAAACTGGCTGTAGCTTTGAACCTATATTAATAAAATTGAAGGCTATACCTAAAAAAAATTTTTTCTTGTTTCTGTCCAAAAACGGTTAGAGACAGCGACTTCCGGTTAGAATTTTTGAATTTTTCGTAGTTTATTTAGTCTAAAAAAAAATTGGGGCTTTAATCGTTTAATGCGTTTTGAGATTACGACAATTTTTTTAATGGTGTAATATACTTATGTGCGAAAATTCTGAACTAAAAAAATGCATAACTAAAAAACGGTTAGTGATAGCGATTTGCGGTTAGAATTTTTAGGTTTTCCGTAGATTATTTAGTCTAGAAAAAAATTGGGGCTTTAATCGTTTAATGCGTTTTGATATTACGACAATTTTTTTAATGGCATAGTTTACATTATGTGTAAAAATTGTGAATTAAAAAAAAATGCATAACTCAAAAACGGTTAGTGATAGCGTCCTAAGGTTAGAATTTTTGAATTTTTCGTAGTTTATATAGTCTAGAAAAAATTAGAGGCCTTATTCGTTTTGCGTATTTTAAAATTATGACAAATTTTAATATGGCGTGATTTATAGAAATTTTCATCTTCGCATGGACGTATCTCAAAAACGAAATGCGATAATGACCAGCGGTTGAAATTTTTGAAATCTTGAGGTCCTAATTGACTTGTAACCAAATTTTCACACAAAAAATTTTTTTGAAAATTTTTCATTTTTTTTCAAATTTTTTGAAAATTTTGAAAATTCCTAACTAAAAAATGGTTAGGGATAGAAATATGCGGTTTGAATTTTTAATATTCTACTAACTTGTTAAGTCTAGAAAAAAAATTAGGCTTTAATAAACCAATTATTAAGTTTTGTATGGGTAGTAATCCAAAACCCTTGAAAATGGCCAAAAATCGAAAAAATCGTAAGGGGTACCCCTTAAGAAAATCGTGTTTTTTAAGCAAAAAATTTTTGTCTCCGATTTTATTGAAAATTGGTACAAATATGTATTTTTGGTCATAGATCAAGAAAATTTGGTCAATTTTTAAGTTTGGGCAAAAGTTTTAGAGTTATAGGCAAAAAACTAACCCAAATTAACTCTATCTCAAAAACTAGGAAAGTATGAATTTTTTAAATATTTTTTTCATAATCCTCACCCCAAAATTAGCCCAAAATTACATTTTG
Source organism: Liopterus haemorrhoidalis (assembly GCA_963971575.1). Classification (NCBI taxonomy): domain Eukaryota; kingdom Metazoa; phylum Arthropoda; class Insecta; order Coleoptera; family Dytiscidae; genus Liopterus; species Liopterus haemorrhoidalis. The sequence goes on along the minus strand of OZ020620.1, from coordinate 840,068 downwards.
GCTAAAATCGGAGTTAATTTTTTTTTGACCAAAATTTCAAAATTTTAGGACAATTTTTTTTTTTCAACATTGTTGAAAATTATTATACTCATACATATTTAGCCTTAAATCACAAATATATGGACACTTTTGAGTTACGGTCTAAAATTTGGACATTTTCGACAAAAAATTAAAAAAGGGAAAACTCCCCGAGCAGCGCTGTGTAATCTGCTAGTATTGTATAAAAATTGTGCCAATAATGCTGGCCCTGGGGTGGAGGCGCCCCCCCCCCCCTTGGCTGCGCCACTGGCAAGTACAAACGATTTAACGTTTGCAGTTACAGGCTTGCTTTGGCATTATGAATACAAATTTCAAATAATCAGCTGGTTGCCTCAAACTGCATATAATTATCTCGCTCTATTTCCCTTTAATATACCAAAAGTTCATATCGTGGAGGAAAGGTGTACTGGTTTCATAAACTTGGAATGTGGTAGATTAGATAAATTTACAGTTTTTAATATATTCCAATTAAGTTAGCTCACGCTATGCACCTATTTCTTAGTTTATTCAAAGTAAAAACTATTTTCTTAACAATTACTTTTTCCTGCAGTTTATTTCTTGTTACATTGTGCTTCAATTATAATTTACTTGAAGTTGTTTAATCAGATAACCTAAAGTCGATTAAATTGCATGTTCCTCAATGCAGTTCATAGCAAGATTTACTTAGATAACTCGAAAGAAAACTCTAATTATTGGTTAGTTTTAAATTGTATCTTACCTTATCTTTGGCCAGTAACAATTGTTTAACTACAACGATGTCTGCCAGAAGAAGAACACGCGTTACGGAACCGAGGAGACAGCGAGCAGCTCTGACGAGGGCTCCTTTATCTGATAGATCTTCTTCTACTTCCTCACAAAGTTTTTCTATCGCGACTCCTGGAAAAAAATAATTTAGTAAACTTTACATAGACCGTTAAACATTTATACATTTAAATGGCGCAGTCGGTAAGATCTTTTCGATGGGTATCCCAGCTATGCAAGTGTTAAAAACTGAATTTCCAATTAGAAGACGATTAATCAAATTTTTTTATTGGCGCAGTCGGTCGGATTTATGCGTATCCAAGCTATTTAAGTGTATTTTAATATGCAGATCCAAAACAAAGTACAAAATTCAAGTGCTAAACATTGAATTTCCAATTAGAAGAGGGAAAACCACAGATTTATTAATTGGTGCAGTCGGTAGGATTTATTCGATTAGTATCCGAGTTATTCAAGTGTATTTTAATTAGCATTGACAAAACAAATTACAAAAACTAGGTGCTATAGTCCGTTCAAAGATGAGTATGCAGTACAGGACATATGGAGTAGTTCTTTTTCATACTCTCTAATGGGTTTACACAATGACGCTATCCTTTTCTTGCTTGTCGACGTTGCCAGCTCTAAAAACGTTGATGTCACGGTTTCATTTTATAATCATCCTATACTTAAATTTGATGGAATAAAACTAGGTTTATGAATTCGTCTATTAATTTTTATTAGGTCATCTTATGTTCAAAGTAACAGCTTCATGAAAACTTCAATTTTCAATGTAAATAAAATAATAAAAATTTTAGGAGTGTCTATAAAACATGATGGCTGTAGTAAAATTTTTGGCACGTGTAAGTAATGTAAAATTATGAATGTTGAATATATATTTGAGTAAAATTTTTACCTGCAGATCTAGCTTCTTTGCAGGCTTCGTACATTCCTTGTTTGACCTCATGGTAGTCATCTGCGATTGTTTCTCCAACTGTCACGAAACGCTCTACAGCTAAATTTACAGCCTGTCCAACGCGCGCCACTGCTGTTGCTCTTAGTGACCCACATGTTACACCACTGCGATGTTCCACTAATGTCGATATCTAGAACAAAAAAATAAATAAAATAAATAAATAAATAAATACTTAAGGCTGAGTATCACATAAGAACTGAGAGGTAGACGATTACAGTGGATAGGACACGTGATGAGAATGAGGTTTCATAAAAAATCTATACTAATATGTAAATTAATTAGTTTGTGTGTATGTGCGAGGTGTGTAAATTAAGTAACCGGACTGATTTAATTTTTTTTTTTATTTGAATAGAATTACAATTCAATATTGTCTCCCTCAAAATAACTTCCTTGGGAAGCCACACAGCGCTGAAATCGGTTTTTCCAATCCTCATAGCAGTGCTGGAACTCGGATACTGGAATAGCTTTCAGCTGCTCGCTTACGGACATTAGAACGTTTTCGAGTGTCCCAAAATGACGTCCCTTGAGGTGATTTTTTAATCTTGGGAAGAGGAAAAAGTCACAAGGACTCAAATCAGGCGAATAAGGAGGCTAAGGAGCCACAGTAGTGTTTTTAATGGTCAAAAACTCGTTTATTGAAATTGTTGTGTGACAAGGCGCAATTCATTGGTCAAAATCTGATGAACGGTAGTGTGAGTGAAATTCAACTTTTCCACGATCATTCTGACTGTCAACCGACGATCTGAACGCACAAGATCCCGAAATCTGTCGATATTTTCATCGGTTCTTGAAGATGAAGGCCTTTCGCTGCGTGATTCATCTTCAATCAACTCTCTTCCTTCTGAAAATGCCTTAAACCACCGAAAAACCTGGGTTCTTGACAAAACACTCAAAACACTGCCTCCGTAGGCCTGCTGAAGTTTTGCAAAAGTTTCCGTTGCACTGTGCCCAAGTCTGAAGCAAAACGATAGCACAACGTTGCTCGAAATGAATGTCTAATTTTTAGAACGCACTAGAAAAAATCGCTACGGACAACAAAATTACTCTAGCGAGTTCAAATTCGTACTAAAGGCGTATCACATGTTCACCTGGCGCTCCTCCAAGTCCCACGTCCCAAATGTTGCCAGATCAAACGCTATGTTGCCAGTCCAGTTACTTAATTTACACACCTCGTATGTGTCTTTAAACCAACTAAGACTCGTAAAATGTTTATTATTTATTATCGTTTTCCTAATTCTGCTGTCCTAGGTTTTTTTCTAACAAAACCTAACCTAATTACCTAAATTGATCATATTTACTGTTCGTCTGTGGTATAGACTGAGATAGCCAATGTGTGTTTACATGTCTGTCTCATTAAAACAACAAAGTTCGGAAAACTTCCAACAATCGACAAAGTATAACGTATTAAATTTAGAGCTGTGAACGGTCACTTGTGTTACCATATGACAAACTTGTTAGTGACGATCAACAGTGCACAAGTCATAGCCTATAGTCAACTAATTTAAGAGCTCTGAACGCAGGTTTACTATTTTATAAAATTTTAGAAAATTTGCCCCTTATTGGTGATGTGTATGCAACCCGCATAATGGAAAAGTAAAACTGGCTGCAGCGTGTAGAAATACATATCTATATTCCTGCAAAATATATACAATTAAAAAAATCTAGCGACTGATATATGGATACCTAGGGTACATTCGATTTGACGCTCCGAGCGTTCCGAGCACGCTCTGTACACTCAAACGTGTTCGATTTGACGCTCGGAGTACACTCAATTGCATTCGTTTTGCGATCGAGCGAGCATTTAGAGTGCGCTCTATGTGTTCGGGGTTTTAAGACCGAGCATATGGAGTATGACGTAAAAAAGTGGGGGAAGTTTAAAATTAAATTATAAATAAAATAAAAATAATAGCCTTAGACAAATAATATTGTTATTTGTCTATGACTACAGAGTACGGTTATTTTATGTATTTGTGACGTTCTGTAAACAGTAAAAAAATTATTAAAATACACCGTACATAAAATTAAAATGGAAAAAATTCATTAAATTAATTCATTAATTATTATTTAATTTTTATTTAATTTTATTTCTTCATTATTGAAAAAAAATCAAGGAAAAACCGAGGTACATATATAATTTTGATTCATGACTGACGTGAATTAATCTGACAGTAAAAACGCCGCCTAAAATTGTAGGGTTAGATTTTATAAACAATACGTCAAAAGAACGCTCGCTCCGTTAGTTCTCTATTCATGACGTCACCATCAACTGTTCGCTCAGCGCTCGCTCTACTCTGTACAACTCGAATGCACCGCTAGAAAGACCTGTCACCTAACTGATATTCTGATGTTCTTACTGACAGTACCCAAGGAGAAAACACTTTCTTTTTACGTATATTTTTTTCAGAAAAAATTTAAGTGCTAAATTTTGATATACTTCTCAGTTATAAAAAATATAGAGTGTTATGCCGTATAAAAACTTAAACGATCCGTAGTGAAAGTAAAAAAAAAAATTGTGAGGATTTCATAATATAGACTTTTCAATATAGCATCCACAGCTGTTAGATTTTCCAGTGACGTCACAGGAAAATTTATTTCCAACTGAAACCAGAATCAATAAGAAGCTACGCATTCCAACGTTTTCTCATTCAAATTTTATGTTCTATTGAAACAAATTCCAAGATGAATTTCTGCTGATGTTTTCTAGTTAGTGATGAGGAGGACAGAGGACACTATAGTAAAGATCTAGAAAGTTCAAGTTTGTAAAACTTGCAGCAAAATATCTTTTTTATTGGTGTCCTGTTTAACGCGGAGTAGCTGAAAATATTTGAAGTAAAGAATTCGTAAAATTATTTCAATTACTTTCTAGTATTTGAAATATTGTATTTCAAATAATTAAAAAAATGTTTTTGGTATTTGGTTTCGCAAATACTATGTCTGTGATATTTGTATTTGATATTTGTTGTATGAAAATGTCAGTATTTGAAATATTTTAGAAGTATTTCATATATTTCCTAGTATTTCCAAAATTCCGCTAGCATTTCAAATATTTTTCTAGTATTTCTAATATTTCCTTAATATTTCAAATATTTCCTTATTATTTCAAATATTCCCTAGTGTATATTTCAAATATTTCCGTAGTATTTGAAATATTTCCATATTATTTAAAATATTTTCGTAGTAGTATTTAAAATATTCCTTAGTATATATTTCAAATATTTCCTTATTATTTCAAATATTTCTCTAGTATTTTAAATATTTTCTAATTATTTAAAATACTAGCAGACCCCTTGCCAACAACGTTGGCAAACTGATCGAATATAAATCAATATAAGCAGGAATCAATTATTAAAATTTGCATTATTCTGCGTATATTAACAAAACAAAAACGTTTCTTGATTATACCTACAAAATTCTAAAAAGCTGCTTAATGGGTGTGGTTTAAAAATTAGTATCGGGCCGGATACGGTCCGTGGGTATAACATCAATTGACACAACATTCTTTCGTCAAGTTACCGTACATACTGACTTGAGAGCTCTGGTAAGCCAGCTGCTTTGTCGAGGTACGTCGTTCCCACCACTAAGTTCGTGACCGACCGCATACCGCAAGATCCGCTAGCACCCAGGAAGTTAGCGTTACGTTAAGAAAGAAATTTGGGCATTTATATATATAACTGAAATATTTCCCTAGTATACTTTTCAAATATTTCCTAGTATTTCAAATAATTCTATTATTTCAATTACATTTAAATTATTTGAAATACATTATTTCAAATACTTTTTGAAAGTATTTGATATTTCACTTTTTATCAGTGATGACTAGTAGTATTTGTTATTTGAAATATTCCAATACTTTAACTGAGTAGTCCATTAAGTAATAAGGAAGATATTTTATTTTTTTTAGTTTAACAGTTTTTACCCTTAAAATAAAATTCTAAACTATATTCTGCCTATGTTCTAATTCTGGTTTTACTACAACATCGTACCAAATTTCGTGAAAATATATCCAAACGTTTTTGCGATCTCGGACAAGCAGACAAAAATAGTTTTTTTTTTTGTGGATATTGTCTTTAAATCATCTGTAACGTATAGAAACCAAATGAGCCCGAAAAAAAAAACAGATATAGCCTCCAAATTTACTAACATAGATTTATACCCAGCTGTTAATGCCCAAAAAGAGAAGAGAAACAGTAAAAGGAATGAAATAAAACCTTTTTTAAATTGTAACAAACTGTTGATATGAGTGGTAAAGGCCATTAATCTTATTGCCACCCTAAATTTTGGCAAGTCTCCCCGACCCTGTTGCTATTTGGACTAGTTCCAAATATCCTTTTACTGTCAAACCTTTCTTCTAGTGATATTGAAACCCCAGGTGTAAAGTATAAAAAATCTATTTAAATATACTTCACACCTTCTGAATTCTTATATTACTTGAGCAATTTTTCACTGTAAAAAATTGCAACTTTTCAAGTTCGCAGGTTGGGGATCATTTATTTTAGAAGGTTGGCAACAGTGTTAGGGCATAAATGTTTGAGATTAATGGTGAATATATATGCAAAGAGATTATACAAGTTACGACCTAAAGTACACAGAATGTTATAGGCAAAGAACAAAAACCATGTTAAAGCATATGTCACCCTGTTTAACCAACAACTTTAGATATTTTTTTTTTACGAGAATTACTCTTGAACACATATTTGGATAAAGGGTTTTGTCTCAAACAATAAAACAACTAAAATACCCCTGATATTATCAGTGTAGGCCACCCGCTTTGCAGTAACGTCAATCTGGTTGTATGAAACAAATTTTGCCAATAAGTTTTTACCTATATAACAATTTTATTATTGCTATTATGTTTAATAATTAATAACCAATGCAATCTGTGTATTAACGTACTATTACAATTCTGTATTACCTGTATATTTGTACACTGTATAAGGTACTAATGACCTCGCAGTCGATGTACCTAAAAAAAATATTGCAAATGTTGTAATTAATTTTTAAGAGCGTAAATTTAACAACCAGTTGGAATTGTTGGAATTATATTTTCATTTTATGTGTCATGTATACGAAATCAGAGGGGCGGAGCATATCATTTAAAACAACCAATGGAAGCCAAAGGCGAAATTTTCAAAATCCTAATGAAACTTGCTATATAAAAAAAAAAAAATATTTAGAAACATATTTAGAAAAAAATGTTTTTAAAGCTCTTAGATTAACAGACGATAAATTATTTTTAAAATATCGTTCACTTTTCCGTGATTACTCAAAGCAAAATTTGTCCTACACACTCAGCATGCCGCCTTCACTTATTATATACCTGCGAAACTAAATGTGTGAAAATTCACACTATACATCAATATTTTGTACCGATAACAATTGTAAGTTCTCCGTTTCTAGACCCGGTAATAGATATGAAATGACTATATACTCTAAAAAAAGTAGTGTTAAATGGACTTCATGGTACACTAAAAAATGAACTTTTAGTGTACCATGTCCTTCGCTTTTTGTGTTAATTATTTACACTAGTTTTTACCGACACCAACATATATAAGGGAGGTATTGTGATCATACCGATTTTGACATTTCGAGATTTCGATGGATCTCCACGTATTGAGGTCCCTACATAACGTTTTGACTATTTTTAGCATGATGTCGGTCCGTCTGTTTGTCCGTCCGTCCGTCTGTCTGTTTGTGTACACGTGCAGAGCAAATTCGGCTAAAAGAATTTTTATGAAACTTCATATTTAAGCTTCTGCCATCAATGGCACAAGTTGATCAACTTTTGGTAAAAATCGGTTGACTAGAAATAGGAGTTTACTCGATTTTTGCGAATATTTAACAACAGAAAAATATTTCGAAAAAAATTATTTAACTAAAGTTGCTATAAATGCAATAACTAATAACTTTTATTTGAGACGCTGTTTGATAAAACGAAAAAATGTTTCATACTTATATGTAACGTTTCCATGGTCATGATAAATAATATCTCTGTTAGAAAATATTATGGTCTATTTCAAAGTAGAAAAATGTGTGTAAGAAGATAGGAGCTGTTTGTCCTTGCTTCGGATTGGTTTAGATCGTCATCCCTATTACACTGTAAAAATATTGTTTTTAGTCCAAGTTGACAGATGTTCAGTGTCGTACATTGGAAATATATATTATTTATATTATTTAATTTTTCTCATATATTTTGTTATTATTTACATATTTAGACTTTTATTTATATTCTTGGCGTAGATTTTATGGAGAAAATTCTCCATGTAATTTGTTTTTACGCAGTTATATATTTTTTAGGTTATCTGACATATAAATATTTTTTGACAGTTGACAATTAACAGATCAAGATAGAGGACTAATGTGAGGCCAAAAGACAGCCCAGCTGATTGTGCCCAAAGAAGAAGTTATTAATATAATTTTTAGACCTTCATATATACATATATTTTTAATTTTTATTTACAATAATTATTTAAATAAGAAACTTTAGCTCTGAAGATATATTGTTTGTTTTATTGCTTTGTTTAAACTCTTTTAGCCAAATCTCTCTTTTTATATATAGTACATAATTTATAAAATTAATATTTTTTTATCTTTTTCAAATTTCCCATTAAACTGAATTTATGTCGTATAAATAACGTAAGTGTATTATCTGCCTTGTTTATTTCAATATCTTATTAACCTTTTTTATATTAAAAAAAATCACTTGCTAACCCAGTTGCTACGCCCATGCCCTAGTTGTAACTTATTTTAAATTTCCCGCTATATTGTATTTGATCAGTGTAAATCGTACTTGGTTTGCAGCGCTATCTACTTTTTTCTACTTTGAAATAGACCATAATAACTTTTATTTGAGACGCTGTTTGATAAAACGAAAAAATGTTTCATATTTATATGTAACGTTTCCATGGTCATGATAAATAATATCTCTGTTAGAAAATATTACGCCAAGTTATTTCTACTCTGCTGCTAGAATGTATTTTATACAAGTATTTTATGATGGCGGTCGGTCCTGTGGTGGCCACAGCTGATTTTTTGGTTAAATTTAGTGTAAAGCTTACACTTACATACTGGTTAAATTATAGTGTTAGAAAATAAATAGTGTTAAAGTAGAGTTAATTTTAACACTGAAAAGTAATATTTCATAAAAAATTTATACACTCAAATTTTAACAAAATTGAGAATGAACTTTTACAAATGACTATTTTTGCTGTATTTTCGTGTATTCATTTTCATGTTTTCTGTAGATCTAATTTCAATCCGTGTTCATAACAGTTTTTTTTTGTTATAAATTTTAAGCACGCCAACTGCAGACATGCGAATGAAAACACTGCATTTTTTGTGTATTATTTAAATTTTTTTAGGGTCTGTAACAAAATACCCTTTAGAGAAAAGATCTTTAAGCGTACTGAATTCGTTTCGGGCAATATATTCTTATGTCCATCGGGAAGTGCGTTATTTGAGAGGCCTGGCTTCTGCTCGCAAGGCTCGGGATGTAAATTGTTGGATGTTAACAAGGCCGAGCTCTTCACTGTAATGGGTAAGAGGTTTCCTACCCTCACTAATATACGTCACACGGCAAACAAGAATATCTTCCATTGTTAAAACCTTCAGACCCCCTATACCCTCTACACCCTCTACGACCTCTACGACCCATTCAAGTTACTGATGTATGACACCATATAAGACAGTGATTAATACGTTTGTTTTATTGCATTCTCAAGACTTTTTCACAAAAAAAGGACGACTTAACATAGATGGAATGACGTATTTTTAAATCACTGCTTTCCAACTGGTTAAATAGGTAAAAATTCACACTTACAGTGGGTGGCCAAATTATTAGGGACAGTGCAGATTTTCTGTAATTTTCAAATGAATTTAATGAGGAAATAAGTGGCTTTGGGTCTCGTATTTATTTTTATTTATTAGAGTGCTCTATTTAGAATATAAAACGACATAATTGCTTATTCATAATCATTTATTTTTGTATAAAAAGTGTTAATTTAACAAATTAAGTAAAATCTTAATATTTTGTAATGCCACCCTTTGCTCCGATTGCGGCTTCCAGGCATTTGGGCATGCTTTCTATGCAGACTTTTGCGTTGTGTCGGAGATTGGGGTTGTGATGCCACTCTCTGATAAGGGTTTCTATAAATTGCTGCTTGGTGGTGATGATTTCTTTGGCGATCTCCCGCTTTTTAAAATAATATTGATACCAGCAACAAAAATATAGAAGAAAAATGATTTAAAAACAATTTATTTTCTCACAAAATGCATTTAAACTTGAAAATTACAGGGGCGGGGGGGTGCTGTCCCTAATAATTTGGCCACCCACTGTATAAGCAGTGGCGGCTTCTGAGTACGCGCTGCGGAGCTGCAGCTCTTACTTGAAAATAATATAAAAAAAATCTTTTTTTGAACTCAAAATGCATTTAACATAGTAATTGTGGTGTGAAAAAGCTTTTTTTAAATATATTTTGAACATTGAATGCTATTGTTTCATAAATATTTCCAAGTTTCCTTTGAATAAGTCTACGTCGCGCTGCTTATATCCTAGCGTCAAGGAAAGTGCAAATGTAGGCTTGTAAAGAGGTAGCGGTGCGTAGGCAGTAGTGATAAACTGGTGGGGATCGGAGCTAGACTGCTGTTAGCGTCACAGTACTATGAAATTATTGAATGTATTTATTTAAATCGTAACTGAAATCGCTATAACTATATTATCTCTAAAAATTTATTGTTTAGGTAGGTATTAATAATTAGTATTTTCTAACTTTTTCTTTTAAATTTATACAAGTATCTTAGCTTAACAAATACGTTTCATATTTTAGATTATAATAGGTTTAAAAAATGAATACTGTCAAATCATTATTGGAAATTCCATTTAAAAGACGAACGTTAGAAGAAAAAATTGATATTAAAAAATTGGGGCAACCCACATTTAAATATTTCGGAAAGTGCAAAAAGCAAAAATTATAATTATAAGAGGCAATTCAACAGAGTCTTATATGATAAAACGTCGTGGTTATATAACTAAACCTATCCTTGTATTATAATTTGCAGCTCTGGGTCCCAAAAAGTCACGAGCCGCCACTGCTTATAAGGGAGGTATTGTGATCATACCGATTTTGACATTTCGATGGATCTCCACGAATTGAGGTCCCTACATAACGTTTTCACTATTTTTAGCATGTTGTCTGCGGCTTGTCTGTCTGTCTGTCGGTCTGTGTACACGTGCAGAGCAAATTCGGCTGAAAGGATTTTTATGAAACTTCATATTTAAGCTTTTATGGCACAAGTTGATCAACTTTTGGTAAAAATCGGTTAACTAGAAATGGGAGTTTACTTGTGTCGATTTTAAGATTTTTGTGAATATTTCACAACAGAAATATTTCGAAAAAAATTATTTAACAAAAGTTGCTATAAAAGCAATAACTAATAACTTTTATTTGAGACGTTCCCAGCAAACATTCAATTAACGGCCGAATGCTGGCAAACTGCTTTTATGCTGGTAAATTACTGGCACCAAAAGTAAGAGCAACGCCAGTATTAATAATGTACTTCACATATGTATTTCGCATTCCGCCTGTACGAAGTACTTTACCAGCATTTTATAAGCACTCTTCTTCACTCATACTTTTTACTTAAAACCATCAGAAATAAATCTTGCAACTAATGCGATTATTTTGCACTTTACCGTTGCTGGGCCAGCAACTGATACATCAATGGGCCAGTAACGGCCCCGGGGACACCGGGGTACTGGCCCATTACTTTCAATGCCGGGGAGTATGTGCTTTACCAGTACTGGCCCGTATAAAAATGTTTGCTGGGTTGTTTACATTTGTCATTTAATAATACGTCTGTTGTGTTTTGATACTGACTTGTGTTCAAATATCTAACTTATAGTAATTTCTAAAAACCTTTTTTATTTAGTTTGTTGTTTATTTAGCAGTTTTGTGTTTAGTTATTTGATTTTGTGTGTACTGCATAGTTTTTAGGTTATATTCAACTTATTTTTATTTTCTTTTCTTTGATCATATTTTTGGATCACATCAGTTCTTTGTAGGACTGTTTTGCCTATTAGAATAGTTTATTTCTTTCTATTCTGTTCTTATTCTTATATTTTCATATCATTTCGATACAAGTGACAGCGTACAAATATTACATTCGTTAAATAGATCAATGTAAACGTACTAAATCTGACGTCACATTTTTTTTGTGACGTTTCAAATGACGCAACCGCACTGTTTCGCCGATTCCCCTATATAAGGATTTTATGGTGGTCATGCTTTACATATTCATCAAAAATTATATGCACACATGTTGCCAAACATAAAATTTAAAAAAATAAAATTCACTGCCTACTAGACTCCTTTTTTTCTTCATATCTTAAACGTGCTAGTTCATGCAGTATGTTACGATCTTTTTATTTTATAGCTATTAAATGTTGACCCAGTTTTCAATGTGTCTATAAAATTGTTTGTCACACCCAAATTTCAAAATTCAAGTACATTCTTCAAAAGTTTGTTACAACTTCAAAGAAATCTTCAAAGTTAAATCATAAATGAAATTTCGGGAACAATCTGATAAAATTCTTTTTATGGTATCAATTTAAACTTTCAGTATCAAAACATTTAATTTTTGTTTTATTAAATAGTTTTTTCTAAGTATTTCGATAAAAGTTTCATAAGAGAAATATAAAAGTTTTCATTAAGAATAGAATTTTATGGCAAAGGAAATCTTTTTTATATGTCTTTTGCACATTAAGACACGCAGTGAAACAAGTAAGCTGCTTGTGAGATTTGGGATAAAAATTGAGATAAAAATTTGGGCAGGTTAAAAAAATTCTAACTTAAGAACAATAAAATATAAGGACCTATGGTTTGAATTTTTTAAATATACAGACTATTTTCTACCTAGATAAAAAATAGGGCCCTCTTTTGTTAACGGCTTTTTGTTCTGTGTAGTTTTGAAAATTTGTAAATATTTTATTCTTATTTTTTTCTCAACAAAACAAGGCACAAAGGTTTCAAAAATTTAAACCGCAGATCTATATCTTCTACAGTTTTCAAGATAAATTTTTTTGAAATTTTGAAAAAAAAAAACTAAACTCAATTTTTCAAAAAAATTTTTTTCTTTAAAATGACACCTAAGGCCCTTTACGACATCAGGATGATAAAAATTCCAACCGCAGGTCCTTATATATTATAGTTTTTAAGAGTCCTTATATATTAGTTATTACAGTCATGCGAGTATCAAATTTTTTGTAAAATTCGCCTATTTCAAAATGATTTAAATTAAAAATAGGAACGGCTCCTAAGGCCCCAATTTTTTTACAAGGTAATGAAACAATAAGAATTCTAAAAAATCAAACCGCAGGTCTTTATCTTTTACCGTTCTCGAGATAGGATTTTCAAAAATTTCAAAATTTTCACGAAAATATTTTATTTAGGATTTATCTTAAAATGTCACCTAACGCCATAGGACCACAGGAGAAACCAACAGAGAAACAGGTAAACTCAGTCCTTTTTATTTTCCTAGTTTTAAACTAAAAGGTGGTGGCAGCCCCCCCCCCTTTCACAGTTTGTTAAATTCTTCCCTTCCCGCCCCCTGGCTGTTACATTTTTGGTGGCCAGCGGTGGGATTTTTAATTAAGAGATTTTTTAGCAGTTTTTACCTGTTACATTTCAAGTGGCAGCGGTGGGATTTTCAAATAGAATTCTTTAGTAGCTTTTGATTGTTACACTATCAATCATATTTCCTTCGACCAATATTCTATTTGGACTGTAGCTTTATTTTGCTACCTCTGTCACTATTATTAACACAAAAACGTTTGCTAAGCAGTTTCTGTTTTTGTTCTTAATTTATATTGTGCTATAGAGGAGAAATCAATTTCCTAAAGCAGTATTTTAGCAGTGAGATATATCAGACATCAATTTGCGGACCATTTTAGCTCGGGTAGTCTGACATCATAATTATCGTTCAGAGCTAAAGATAACATTTATCTGCAGGATGGGCAATTCCACAGCTGTATTACTGCGGTTTAATCAATTAATGAACAGATCACAACCCTCATTTTATATCACAAACGACAAATAATAATTTTTTTCCACGACTACTATTATGAAGAAGGGAATGGAACCATTTGCCGCGGCCATCTTGCTGCGATCAACTCGCCATGGTCATTTCGCCGCGAACTAACTTGACCAGTCCAATTCCTCCTCGAGTTAACTCGCCATGGGGTTCTTCCTGCAGGATTCACCGCAGGGAGGAAACCACCATCACACGCCTCCGTATAGTTCGCTGTTGTTCGCATAATAATGTTTATTGACAAAAATTACACGTACAGAGCATGTTTTTCGTCAGTCAGGTACAATATATAAATAGTAATTTATAGCTAGAGAAATTAGAGCAATGTAAAATATTATAAAATAAGAATAAAATAGAAAAAAAATACATAAAATGAAAAATATAAAATACTTGGAGCCAGCAGTTTCAGTTCACACTATTTATATCAAAATTTAAAAACTCTTCAAATGTATAAAATGGACTAGATTCCAAGAAATCCTTGACTTTAGCCTGAAAATTATTTAATGTGACAGATTTAACATTATCGGGCAATACATTTAAAAATTTAATTGCAAAGTTACAATTTCTGGTCTTCTGCAATCTTGTAAAACGTAAATAGAAATTAGTTTTATTACGAGTGTCATACGTATGTACTTCTTCCACAGTTTTGTAATGCTCCTTATTTTTGTGTCCGAAAATTAAACACTGGAAAATATAAAGCGAAGGCAAAGTCATAATTTTTAAATCTCAGAAAGCATACAATCCGCTCTGTAAGTTGTCCCAGAAATGATTCTAACAACTCGTCTTTGTAAGGCAAAAATTCTTTTTGCTGAAGCACTATGTCCCCAAGTAAGCAGGGCGTAAGAGATGTGCGATTGAAATAAAGCATAGTAGGACATTTTTAAAACATTGACCGATATACAGTCGAGGTTTCGAATTAAATATATTGTTCTACATAGCTTAGTTGCCAGATTTTGTACATGATGGTTCCAGGTCAACGTGGGGTCTATATTAACGCCTAGAAAATTTACTGACTCTGGATTAGTAAATTCAGAATTCTTTAAAGTAATTAATACTTTATTTGTTTTATCAACGATCAAGCATAGTTGGTTTGATGAAAACCAGATATGTGAATTATGAATTAACTCATCACTTTTTAAAAAAAGATCGTTTTGAGATTTTGATCTGATTAGCAACGTGGGATCATCAGCGTACATAAAATGGGAGCAGTCTTTAATTAGACCTGGAGATGTGTTTTCTTTTTTTAACTCTCAGTATTTTTCCTATATGTGGGTCAAAGAGTTATATAAGCATGCCAAATTTCAACTTATGTTAAGCCATTTGGCTACAATTTCTACCGTACAGATAGACAGACAGACACATGATTGACGTTATAAGGGTATTTTGGTGATCATACCTACAAAACCCTAAAAACATACCAGCTTTCATTGGTAGATTTTACCATTATGTAAAACTGAGATTTGTAGTTTTCAGTGTGTGGTCGTAGAGAAAGTATATTACATAAACTGTGTTGTAAAACGATTATTTCTATGCTTCTTACATATCTTGTTATGTAATATTCTATTATAAATCTCATGTAAGATTTGTAGTGATTGAAAGAGTTGTAATGGATTCGATAGCAACATGTTGAATTGATAAAGTTGTTGCAGGTAGGTGAAGAGTTGTTGATGTGCGGAAATTACTTATTGATAGGTTCAAGTGCAGCCGATATCTCACCGGATATTATCACTGAAATCACGACATATTTTTTCCAATACGAGATGAAATTTCCTTTTTGTTATAATATTATATTTGCGATTTCCTTCACAAAATTCTATTAAGAAAAATCTATAGAAAATAGAAAAAGAGAAATATTTAGCAACAATTAGAATAAATTATTTTTACATTGATATTTTAAAATGCGTCTGGCCAAAAAGTATGGAAATCTTATCAAACATTCCCTATTAATAACCACTATTTCTAAGAAAAAAAGAAGGGCTCGATTGGATTTTGCTAGAGATCATTTGGAGTGATCCACTAATAAATGGAAAACGGTCCTTTGGAGTGATGAAAGCAAATTTAAATTGTTCGGGAGTGATGAAAAGAAGTATGTGAGGCGTCCGAAAAGTGCCAAATAAAACAATAAGTACCAGATTCCCACTATCAAACATGGTGGTCCAATAATAAGAATGGGATAATGGATCAATTTAACCCTTTACTGCATGAATTTTTATTTTTGGCTGAAATAATTCATGGGCATTAGGAATTGGTTCTTATTGATAGAAAAATTAATTAAAAAATAATAATTAAAATAATAATTTAGGGTTTGTGCCATACATGGAACATTATGATTCTACATTATGTTACAAAAGAAAATGATTCCGTATTATTTGCTCGTCAATTGCTAGGTGTTCTTCATTAAGGATTAAAAGCAGTCGCCCTCGAATTTTTGAAAGAAAAGATCTTCTAGTTGTCCTTTCTCAATAAAGTTATCGTTGAAGTGCAAATTCCGCTTGATATCCTCAAATCTATTGCAGCCCATTACTTGAGATACTGCAGGATCCATTGCTGTGTATGTGGCATATATGAACATTCATGAAGTAACGTTCTGGTTCAGTTTTAAAAGTAAAATAAAAAATAAAAATCGGAATGTGCCATATATGGTACACTACGCGGTAAAGGGTTAAGTATAAACAGATTCTAGAGTGTGATGCTTCCATATGCAGCAAAAGAAATGTCTCTGAGATGGTTATTTCAACAAGAAAATGACCCGAAGCATTCGTAAAATTTGGTAAAACAGTTTTTACATCACTAGGGCGGCACTTGGAATTTTCCACCACCGATTCTATGCCAGAAGGGACGTACAGTATAATCGGTATTGGGTCAATACCATAGGCATGTTTAAGATGATTAATTGATGGGTAATTATTATTATTAACTTAGAAAAACAAACTTAACTGCAGTAAACTCAGAAATAACAGCTGCATCATATTAAGTCACTATTCCCCTTTTCACAGATACTGCGCAGCGTGCCTAGTCCGCGTATTACTAAAGAAAGATTTTTAGACTCTCATGTGTGAAAAATATTATCTAGATATTAATTTTCTGTCTATATTTTGATATATTAGGGAATAAATTGCCATGGATTCTGAAAGATTTTTCAATCAACTAATAATGATAAATGACTTTTATAGGGAAGTGTCATATCAATTTCAGATCAACATTAATAAAAAATAGTTTTATATGAACAATTGATTGGTCATCAATGATTTTTCAATAACATATCGCTAAAACAGTATCATATGTTATATTTCGTTGGGATGTTTTAATCAAATATATCTTTTTGGCGTCGCTCCAAATGTAAATCTATATATTCAATTTATATAATATTCGTTTCCAAGTTTTAAATTGAATCCTCGACACTGTCTGGAACATTTCCAAATATCAACAAGGGTTATCGTGGCCTACTTCCATCGATATATGTGATGGGAATTTTAAGAAAAACTAATCAAAACCCAAATATATACAGAAATATTAATAATTTACAAGTGAAAATAGTAACTCATAAGTGACGATTATTTCGACAAAGGTATTCAAAATGGCAGAGGAATATTCCAGTTTACTATAGTCGGATTGCTGATAGGTGACTGTTCGTTGCTACAAGTATCGATGTACAGTACTATATGCTTTCTCTGTCTATATCATTATAAAAATCAGCTGTGGCCACCACAGGACCAACCGCCATCGTAAAGTACTTATATAAAATACATTTAGCAGCAGAGTAGAAATAACTTAATATTTTCTAACAGAGATATTATTTATCATGACCATGGAAACGTTACATATAACTATGAAAAAATTTCGAAAAATGTTACTGAAATTATTCGAATTATTTTTCGTTTTATCAAAAAACGTCACAAATAAAAGTTATTAATTATTGCTTTTATAGCAACTTTTGTTCAATAATTTTTTTCGAAATATTTTTCTGTTGTGAAATATTCACAAAAATCTTAAAATCGACACGAGTAAACTCCCATTTTAAGTCAACCGATTTTTACCAAAAGTTGATCAACTCGTGCCATTGATGATAGAAGCTTAAATATGAATCATCACTTCTCGTGATCGCTGAAGACGGAAACAGATTGATGAGCAGTTTCCGAAACGTCCGAATTTATTTTTATATTACTCTTGAAGTATTATATCTTTTTGATATTAATACTCATTATATTGTACTATTCTAGCCTAGTACTATCAGCAATGGCAAACGTCCAAAATAAAGGTGTCTGCTTAAATATGAAGTTTCATAAAAATCCTTTCAGCCGAATTTGCTCTGCACGTGTACACAGACAGACGGACAGAGGGACAGACAGACAGACGGACAGACAGACAGACCGAGGACCGCCTCTTGAACAATATTTTTTTTGCGGACCCCATCCCAACCCTAGGCAATTTACGTCGTTCTTGAGACTTAATTTCTGGCTCAATAATCTCATAGGCACTACGTTGTAATAAATATTGGTAAAAATGTATCACTGGTTATTTTAATAAATGGTCTTGTGCATTTATAGAGGAACATTTTTATTAGCATATAGAATAAAAAACATAAAATTAATACAAATAGTAGTAAAAAAAAAAAAAATACAAATTATAATACGTTAAACTCATACAAACAATTCTTGGTCAAATATTGGTCAAAACAGATCTTATTATAATATGTTTTTTGTAAATAATTTGCAGTTGAATAAAAGTAATTACATTTTTACTAATTATTGTTTAGTTATGTCAATAACTAGTTAGATAACAACAAATACAAAAAGTCTTGACCATGTAGGATTTTTATTAAATGAGTTATTTGAATAAAAGCGAACAGTTGGGGGATGTAAAGCAAATGTCAAAATTGTTTCGCGGACCCCCTGTAATGGCTACGACCCCCGTACCACAGTTTAAGAACCGCTGAGGTACATCATTAATAATAATATTTATTACTTCTGTAAGAATGATACATTCATAGACACGTCAATATAAAATGCAGAACAATGAAATATGAAATAATACACAGAAATATAAGAGATACAAAAAAAAAATAAATAAATAATAATAATAATATGAACAAAAACTAATTAATTAGAGACATTTTTCTATTTTGTTACACAATATTATCCAATAGATATTCCTCAATGGTTAACGAATTAACGAATATTTTAAAAAGAATAGGACCTAAATTTGACCCTTGAGGGACACCTGAAGTTACTGAAACAAAACTTGACGTACAGTTATGAAGAGCAACAGCCTGAGATCTGTTGGATAATAGTTATATTAATGTAAAGAATTATTTGCTTTTTTTAACAAATATATCAAAAATATAACTATTTTTTCACTAGGGCTGCAAATATCACCAAATTATGGATATTTCTAGACGTGGCACCCAGTTAAGTTAGATTTTTTTCGAATTTTGACACACCGAGCTCAAAAGGTTCGCCATAACTAGTATAGGACATACTTTTATTGTCCCTAAATTGTATAGTTCAGTGACATTGTCTGGTTATAAATGTAACATTAATAATAATTAGTAATTAGTAAGGTCGTTAATTATCATATAGAGTCTCATTGTAACGGGCAGGTTAGAGTATAACGGCACCAGCCGTTAACAAGTTAGATGGAGTTCTGCCAACGGCAACTTGTAGGACACATAAAAAACATATTACATTCATTATGGAGATTGCGTCAGACAGTTCAATGCTTCAACTATATTCTTCTCTTCTCTTTCCATTGTTGGAAAAATGCACTAGAATCATTATACATTTTTTTTGTTTTATACCTTAATTTATAATTTCATTAGAAGACGTCATTGCCAAGAAAATTTTATAGAATATATTTTTTACCGACCGCCAACATATAAAAAGGGAGGTATTTTTATAAGGGAGGTATTGTGATCATACCGATTTTGGCATTTCGAGATTTCAATGGATCTCCACGAATTGAGGTCCCTATATAACGTTTTGCCTATTTTTAGCATGATGTCTGTCTGTCTGTCTGTCCGTCGGTCTGTGTACACGTGCAGAGCAAATTCAGCTAAAAGGATTTTTATGAAACTTCATATTTAAGCTTTTGACATCAATGGCACGAGTTGATCAACTTTTGGTAAAAATCGGTTGACTAGAAATGGGAGTTTACTCGATTTTTGCAACAGCAACAGAAAAATATTTCGAAAAAAATTATTTAACAAAATTTGCTATAAAAGTAATAACAACTTTTTTTTGTATGTATGCAGATAAGTTTCCATGGTTATCGTAAATTATAAATACACATAAAATTGTCAACGTAATATAACGTTATTGCCTTTTACAATAATAACTACTCTGCTGCTAGAATGTATTTTATACAAGTACTTTGTGATGGCGGTCGGTCCTGTGGTGGCCACAGCTGATTCATCTATATTATTAAACCATTGTACAGAGAGTATCACACAGGGAATAATAGGTACAAATATACCTGGAAAAAGTAACTGGTATGTGTATTTTTTCAAATGGCACCCTTTCTCAAAAATATTATTAATTGTATTAGAATATATTTAGGCAAAGCTTTTTTTTCATTACTTATATTTTAGGACCTTTTTATGTCATCACACTTGTATTTTAGAAGTGAGGACCTTTTTTGCTCATTCGCTGAAAATTTTTATGTATAGACAATTACTAATTTTATTTCAGATTGTTAGAATACTTATAATATACCGAGGAGACGTACCCTGGTTAAAATCCAAACAATTTACCCCTGATAAGTAGCGGATAGACCACCCGCTTGACAGCTCTGTCAAACTGGTTATCAAGTAATTCAACAAAATTTCTTGATTAAAAATTGTTGATACTGGGCATATAAATGTAGAATAAGGTACATTAAACATTTCTTTTGGTCCCACACTTCAATCCAAACAAATAACACTAGTGTCAGTTGTTTTAATTTTATAATATTTGAAAATTTGACCATTTTTGTCAAAAAATAAAAAGATTTTAGTCGCGTCAACAATGAGATTTCATTGTTAAATTGGTAAAAAAGTACTGAATGCCATGTGTATTGAAAATCAACAGATTGTTGAACCATATTTGCTGCAAAATATGTCTTAAGATCTTAAGGTGTAATACTAACATTGGTTTAAAAATTGTGGAAAATGTTTTAGATAAGGGGGAGGAGGTATTTGGGAGAGTGATCTCAAAACTAAGATGGACCCAAATTTGTTAATGAAAAGCAACAATTTTTACCTGTCCATTTAAATGTCTGCTGGATAATGCTGCCATTTTTTCACTCAAATTTTAACTGATATCATCAAATAAATAATCAACAACATAAATACTATCAAATGATATGTATTGAATATGATAAAAAATCACTGATATTCACTTGGGGTTGTAAGATAGGCTATGATTGTTAAAAGTTCAAATTGTTCTAAATCACAAATTGCACGATATTTTTTTTTTATTAATATTAACCTATATTAATTGGTGTATGTCATTAATACTTTGTATAAGCAGTTGCATAGCATCGAGCTATGCAAGGAAGACTGCAAACTGTACAACAGCCAGGGTAGAGTTTTCTTAGTTCAGTTATATTGATCATTTTCGCGCGTACGTACCAGCGCAAGCGTCCACGTTACCTACAGCATCAAGGTTGAATATTTAAGCCATTTTGGATGTGCAAAAATACTAATTAATACCATAATCACATAAAAACACATTGCACACATAAAATACCAACATAAAACCACTAATTGAGGTATTAAAAATCATCCATAACAATCAAAACATTGGTACAATTGTGCACAAATTAATTTTCTATATTCAATTTAATTAAAACTTGAATTAAAATAACTTTATCATACGTCAGATCTCCTGTTAGTTATGTGACCCGCGTTACTAAACTCCAATTTTGGTTGCCTAACTTTACACTTACAACTAAAGTAAATATTTACGCATTAAAACACCGTTTATGATCTTACATTGTTTAAATATGTATATTTAATGTTATTTTTAGTTATAAATATTACTTTTCATGATTTTAGTTGCCAAAAACATCTTTAGAAGTAAAAAACCGTCTGGTTTTTTTTTCAGAAGTGTAAAAAATAGGACGTTGTAGAGCATTACAGTGATTTAAAATGTAATTAGTAAAATTTGTAACACTGTACATATGTCTAAATTGTTTTGTACTTAGAAATAATGCTCTTTTAGTATGTAATTTAACAATAATTTTGTTGAGAATAAGTAAAAATTTAGTAGATTAATTTAACACAGTTTATATACAATTCAAAACAAAAATAAAAAGCTTTTAGTTAATTTTTGGGTTCTTAAAAGTTTGTAATTTTATAAATATTTATGATAAAGGTGCGTTTACAATATTTTTGAGGGGAAACGTGCTTTCCAGGATTCTCCATGCAAATGTCAATGAAATAAATATGCAAAAATAAAATTCATAAACAATTTATTGAAATAAATAACAATACAACTTGAAACAAAAAAGTCACAGTACAGTTTTTATTAAGTACAATTTTGTTTATAAAATTAATTTGTTTACATGGAAAAAACATAACCTAAAAATCAAAATTATAAATTAAAATGTGTTAATATAATAAATTGTTAATAGATTAGAAGAAAACTTGTGTTAATGATTATAAATAATAATGATACAGCATTTTTTTTCCGTAAACATATTGTGTTATAATAAATACGCCCATGAGTAGGATGTATAAATGATTCTATACTAAAGGTTTGTGCAAAAATAAAATAATAATGTATATTGTTCACAATTATTACCTGTTTAATCAAAGGGAGGAGGGTTTGCTCTATACTACGGGTTTTTATTTCTAAATTATCAAAATTGGTTGTATCTACAGATGCCATGATCTACACTACTGACATCTGACGGCGAAATAACGTTCGTTTAAATAGTTTTTCGGATATTTTTAGATTATTAATTACTGGTTTCAAAAGATTATATCTGGGATTCGCGCATTTTTATGATTTTAAAGCACTAAATTTACAAAAAAATTCATTGTTGCTATATTCAATCAATACCTTTTGCCAATTAACTTCGATTTAATATGAAAATTAATGTTTTCGTTAGACCAATTACTGTAGATAGGAAACTTAGCCTTTACAGTCTTTCCGGAAGTAATTTTAAGATGTAAATTTACCTTTTTAAAAGCAATTTTTTTAATTTATCTTATCCAGGGCCGTACCTGGGAGGGGTGCAAAAGGTACAAACGCGACTAGGCAATGTTGTAATGTATCTAGTTACAAGTATCTAGGTACAGTAACTAGATACTTTTTCAAGTATCAAGATACAAATTAGATACTTTTTGAAATATGTATCTGTATATAGATATTTAAATTTAAGTATCTTGTATCTGTATTTCAGATACTTTATTTTTATACCATGATACTGAGCTGATAATAATAGTTTAATTATAAATTGTCATTTTAAATATTTTATTTTTACAATAAACAAAATTCAGAAAACAACTGAAATTGAAAAACAGTTTATAAATTAAATTTATATAGAATGTCAAAAAAATATATATATATTTTCACTCGTTTTTGTAGCTTTTGAACGGCCTTAAAAATAGTAGATATTTAGGTACCACAATAGTATTTACAACACTTAAGGGGGGGAGGGGGAGTCGGATAACTACATTTTAAGCATATTTTTGTGATTTTTTTCCAATCTATGGTTAAATTTATTCATTTTCAAACTAAGTACATATATAAAGTATGTTTTGAAGAAGATACAAAAAAATTTTGAAGGCAAAATATGGCGAAACGAGCCATCTGTGGCAAATCTTCTCAGACTCCGGGAAAAGATTTAGATTTTGCGGTGACCAGCATAACTCGTCACTGGCTCATCTGAAATCAAAAATCCAAAAAGATTTTGTTAGTTTATGAGTTTGCCAAGGTAAACGAACTGACACGCTCGGATACGCAGTCTGGTGGTCAAATATTATACTACGCGACTGTAGTACTGTTTGAAATTATTACATAGTTTCTAGTGTTGATTTTTTGTTAGAATGTCGATAGATACATTTTCATAAAATAAAAATGTACTGTGCTTAAATTAACCTGTTCGCTGCTAGCATATTGACAGCTGAATACTAGACACGACAGCCATATTGCCTTGTATTACAGCGCCGCCAACGGTAATGCCACTTCTCAATAACACTGCATATGATGTATTGAAATAAAAAAATTATATAAAAAGTTATTTATTATAATATAAAATACATTACATATTGTATATTAAATATTTAATAACACAATTTTCTTTTTCCTAATATACTTTTGTTACTAAATCTCATGTATCCGACTTGTGGCATGTAGCATCTACGACATACTTCATATATTTCGTTGACAGTCAATGGTGGTTGTCCTTTATTCACGTGTAGCGAGTTGTTCCACGTGATATGCGGCACATTAAACATCATCGAGTTATGATAATGACCTAGTTTCATCTGGAGAGGGTCATTTGCCATGTACGAGTTATTCTGAAAATTATATTTCAATGATTATTATAGGAAACGTGATGATGAAAAAGGACTAACTGGTAAAGATGTAAAAGTAAGAATAGACATACGTCAAACTTAATATTTTGCTAGCTTTGAAAATTGGCGCGAAATATAGTTCAAAATATTTCCAAAAGATGTCGCTAGTGAGCATTTAAAAATTTAACGCCTAAATTTAGTTCAAAAGGTGTCGCTAGTAAGTATTTAAAAAATTGGTGCTAAATTTAGTTCGAAATATTTACAACTTTTAAAGTTTTCTTAGTCGATATTTCAAATATTTCCCTAGTATTTCAAATGTTTCCCTATTATTTCAAATATTTCCCTATTATTTCAAATACTTCCCTAGTAAATATTTCCCTATGGTCTATTTCAAAGTAGAAAAATGTGTGTAAGAAGATAGGAGCTGTTTGTCCTTGCTTCGGATTGGTTTAGATCGTCATCCCTATTACATGGTAAAAATATTGTTTTTAGTCCAAGTTGACAGATGTTCAGTGTCGTACTTTGGAAATATATATTATTTATATTATTTAATTTTTCTCATATATTTTGTTATTATTTACTGATTTAGACTTTTATTTATATTCATGGCGTAGATTTTATGGAGAAAATTCTCCATGTAATTTGTTTTTACGCAGTTATATATTTTTTAGGTTATCTGACATATAAATATTTTTTGACAGTTGACAATTAACAGATCAAGAAAGAGGAGTAATGTGAGGCCAAAAGACAGCCCAGCTGATTGTGCCCAAAGAAGAAGTTATTGATATAATTTTTAGACCTTCATATATACATATATTTTTAATTTTTATTTACAATAATTATTTAAATAAGAAACTTTAGCTCTGAAGATATATTGTTTGTTTTATTGCTTTATTTAAACTCTTTTAGCCAAATCTCTCTTTTTATATATAGTACATAATTTTTAAAATTAATATTTTTTTAACTTTTTCAAATTTCCCATTAAACTGAATTTACGTCGTATAAATAACGTAAGTGTATTATCTGCCTTGTTTATTTCAATATCTTATTAACCTTTTTTATATTTAAAAAAAAATCACTTGCTAACCCAGTTGCTACGCCCATGCCCTAGTTGTAACTTATTTTAAATTTCCCGCTATACTGTATTTGGTCAGTGTAAATCGTACTCGGTTCGCAGCGCTATCTACTTTTTTCTACTTTGAAATAGACCATAGTATTTAAAATATTTCTAGTATTTAAAATATATTTTAAAAGTATTTGATATTTAAAATACTGTTTTAGTAACTTGTAATTGTAGATCACATACAGGCTATTCCAAACGATTAGGCGGAAATAACTGGAATTTTCATTTTTGTAAGTTGTCATTAGCTATTTTTTTTATATATTGAAGTTGGCTTTTCCTGAACAAAATGATCAAAAGCTTCAATCAAACTGTAAAAATTAGAAGATTTGAAAATCTAGTTCCGCCTAATCGATTAGAATAGACTTTATATGTATACTGCTCCCATTATTAGGTGACGAAACGTTCTTACAAAAATTTTATTATACATTAAGTTAAGTAACTTACTTCTCTGATTATCAGAGCCATGTCAGTGATGTTAGCAACAATTCCATATGCTAGAAAGGACAGTAATTCGATAGCTCCACTTCGTAAATTAAAATCATTTTGTGGATCCAACCATTTACTGAATCTTTGTTCGTTTTGTAACTGAAAAAAAAAAAAAGTATTACTTTAAATTATGAGACAGTTTTTGATATACCAACCCTGCTAAATCTGTTGAAATTGAAAGAAGTGGCTCTTGCTCTAGCGTATTCGATATATTTCTGTTCGTCCAATGCAACAGATAATTGATCAGCTCTTAAGTCTCTTGAATGTTTTACAGTGTCAAATGTTGAAGTGTCTAACAATTCTCCTGTTTCATCGATACATTCTAAAAATGCTTGAACATTTTTAAGTAACGGAGACTCTTTTTTCTTGATATTATCAAAATCCACTGCTGCTTTACAAGTTTGATACTTGCGTTGAATATATTTGAATAAACGTTGTACTTTTTGTTTACTTTTACGTAAATAAAATATTATATCTTCCACAGTTATTATTTTAAATGTTCGTTCAAAGTTTTTAGCACTGATTTCTGATAACATTTCACGTAGTTGTTTTCGGGTAATGTTTTCTATTAATTGTACTGTTTCGGCGTTTGGTGTTGGGCTGTCCCCAAAACCATGCATCATTAATGATATTTCATTTAAAAAATTAACTTTATTTGTTTTTTCCATTTTTAAAAACAATTTTTAGGTTAAGTTTTTGACAGTCAGCTGATAATTTCGGCTGATAGTTGGTAACAATGTTTGTGGTATAGTAATTTTATTTAACGTAGATTGGTAACATTGTTAGCAAATTATCAATTTTTGATTTTCAATATATTTTAATCGTATCTCAAAATCTAAAAAATTTATGTGAAATATAAATTTTTACACATTTCAGGACTTTACAGATATTATTATATGTATCTCTAACCGTTTTTTAATATGGATTTTTTTTTAATTTTGAAAATTTTTAATCGTTTCAAAAACGCTCCCTATAACCTTAGGGACGTTAACGTAATTTTTTTATAAAGCAAACAAGCCATTAGAAAAACAAAAATTCAAACTGCAAGTCTCTATTTTTAGCCGTTTTTTGAATTAATAAATAAAAAAATATGCATTTAAAATTACATTACAACAATGTGTTATAGGGACATAGAAGATATTTGCTAAAAGTTTGATCTTGCGCACATCATTAACTTTTTGTTACGTCACAGCGTCAGTACAGATATGGTTGTTAAAGAAGTTGCACGCATTTTTTTTTGCGCATATTTTTTCCAAATAAAAATTGGAAAGTAGTGCAAAAAAGTGAAATTTGAAAAAAATATGATAAATAAATAGTTTAAAAGGGCACTGAAATAAAAATTTAAGAAATAATTATTGAAAAATTGGAGAAAAATGAATATTGTTAGAACCTGTTGCTTATTACCTTTGAAAATAAAAAAAAATATGTGAGTATTCATTTATTTTAAACTATTAGGGCCTTAATATTAAAATTTTTGATTTTTCATAGCATTTTTTGATAGTTTTTATAATATTCCTTTGTTATATTTTATTATTTTGTGTCGCAAAATTCGAGGTCATTTATTATTGAGGGATTATATTGATAAGGAATTAAAGCCATTAGTGAGATTAACATAGAAATATTCCATTTAATAAATGCAGGTGTTTATTTAATAAATTTGACAGATATAATATTTAAAGATAAATATTATATCTGACAAAATTATTGCAACAAATTTTGTATTTTTTGTGTTTTTGTTTAATGTAACCGTGGAATAAATTTAATTTTTTAAACTAATTTTTTGTTTCCAGGATTATTATCTGTGAGAGTGATTTACGGACGAATGCACGCGATATCGGCAAGTGTCAGGCCGGTTTCCGCCAACACAGCGGACACCCGGACTCAACTTACAATGCGGATTTCAAAAGGAAGGATATTTTTCGGTAAGTTTTAAGTTTTTTCAATCCATTATTGTTATTATTCATCAAATTATAGTAGTCGCTCGGTTAATTAATGTCATGTTTATAGTACAAACAAATATTAAATTGTTTTTGCCATTTTTTGGGTAGCCAAACATTTTACTAATGCATTTTCGGTTGATTTTCGCAGCACAATTAATTCACCAATAACAAAAATATTTCTTTGGCTCTTTTTTTCTGCTCTATGAATAGCTTTAGATTTTAATACAATAATCAATTACATTTATTCGATATTTAGGGTTTCGTAGGTATGATAAAAACCCCTTAAACTATCACTAATATGTCTGTCTGTCTATGATATAATATTTGTAGGATTTCGTAGATGTGATGAAGAGACCCTTATAGTGTCTGTCTCCATGATAAATTTATATGCAGGAATTCGTAGGTATGAACAAAGAAACCTTGCAATAAGAATATAAAAAAAATTAGAATCATACACATTAATGTGGATTGCATAGTATGCTCGAAATTTTTCTTTCGATTGTTTTTGCAAAAGAGATTAAAGTTTCGGAATTTTTGAAGAAATATATTTTAAAGAAATTGTCATGACATTTAATAAGTTACATTTTTATTCTATTTAAGGAGAAGTCCACATATATAAAATTACTATACTCTCTCCTGAAATCATTTATTTATTTTTTTTCAGATGTTCCAGTAAGGACCGAAGTGGAGGTCCAGATTCATGGAGTACGGAGAAAGGAGTTCTTCTGGGAGTTTCAGAAGCAATGATGCCTCTACACTGAGATGAGAATTTTAAATGCGTACACCAGAATAAAAGTGTATTAACTCACATTATTACTAAAAAAAACAGAAGAGCAAATAGTACATCGAATCCTAGACTATGCAAAGATTAAAGATTATTAAAGCAATATTTATAACAGCAATAGAAATATAAAATTGCATTTGAAAGATGATCTAATACCGTATGTCTTTCAATAAAAATGTAATTTTATGAACAAATGGAGTTAATACACTTTTATTCTGGGGTACCTACTTATAATTTAAGGCAATGCAATGAAATATCGTAGGAAGATTATTTCTGATTTCACCTCGAAACATTTTTAAATACGATTTATCCAATAAGGGTGTTTTTGATATATTTGGAAAGTGATCGATGCTGTCTAATCTTTTAGAATTTATTTTGAAACCAATCGATAAAGTCCAGTCTGTCTGGATATTTAACTGAATCTGAAAAGTGAACAATAATATACATTTATATTTTTTAAACTGAAAATTAATTTGGAATCTAATCAGTCATATCGTATTTTTTAGAAATTTAGTTAAAATTATGGCACTTAGCGCACAGAAACTATTGGAATTTTTTTTTCTTTTTTTTTTTTTTTAATTAAGAAGTAATTTGAGAAATATATCATATCTTAATTTTTTGAACAATTTTGTAAATTTTATTTAATGAACTAGAGGTACAGTGGCTCCTATTGTCTATGGACATAGGACTCGGGTTCAATCCCCGGACACCACTAAAAAATTAAAATTCCACATCCCTGTGCACTCAGGTCAGGGGTTGACTCATTTCTCAATAATTAATAATTAAAATCAGTATTTATACCGGGATAATAGAACCAGAATCGTCAACTAGGCCTTTGGAACCTATTATTTGTTTATTATTTATTTACTTAGTTGAAAATTTAATATTTTTATTTAACATTTTAATACTTAACGGTATAGTAGTTGAATATATTCTCTGTGTAGGGTGTAAGGGCCCCATTTACCAGGTTTGGGCCCGCCTGGTAAATGTTTACACCTTACATGGGGAATTTTTTAAATAAGTATATAACATATTTTATTGTTGAAATATTGAACGGAATATTTTCAAGAATAATTAAATAAATAATAAATATTTATATTTGAATATTTTATTACGAAAAATAGTACAATTTTGAAACATTTAAAGCAGTGAAAAAAAAAATTATTTTGACAGTAAATTAATTTAAATTTTTTTTAGGAATAATTTTGATTAGTTGACAAATTAAATTAATATATTTTGAATAATAATTATAAGTTACGATTAGTTAACAAATTAAATTAAAATATTATGAAAAAATAATAAAATATAACAATTTTGACAGTAAATTAGTTGGTAATTTTTTCGAAAATAAATTCAAGTTATGATACAGTCTGTTTCAAACGCTTAGGCGGAACTAAATGGGAATTTCGTTCTTTTAGGTTGTCACGACAAGGGACCTTGCTTGGGATATTTCATTTTTCACGTTGCAATGTCAAAATTTAAAATTACAACAATGAAACCATGGAAACGAATTACCTATGTCAAAATTAAATTATTTTTTTAATATATTTTAATGACAAAAAAATTAATAAATGGGATATTTGTATTAAGAATGACACAAAAAATCAAAATATAAAGAAAATGACAATTTAAAATGATATTAACCTTAACAAAAAATGTGTATTGTAAGTATGATTTACAAAGCTTAAACAAAACGGTCGAAAAGCACGATTTAAACGATGAAAGTAACTAGATTGCAAAATTTAGTTCCGCTTAACCGTTTGGAACAGACTGTATGTTAAATTAACAGATTTTGAAAAAGTAAAATACAATTATGTTGACAGTAAATTTCTTAGTAAATTTTTTGAAAAATAAATTTTAATTCTGATTAGTTTACAAATTAAATTAAAATATTTTGAAAAATGTAAAAATATGGCAGTAGTTTAATTATTTATAACTACATGCATTTTTTGAAAAATAACTTCAAGGTATTATTAGATGGCAAATCAATTTTAGATATTTTGAAGAAAAAAATAATAATAAAATTATTTTGACTGTAAATTAGTTATATATAGTAAATATTTGAAAAATTTGGATTAAAAGTTTTTATTAGATGATAAATTTAATTAAAATATTTTGAAAAATAAATTCAAGAAATGATTAGATGGCAAATTAATGTTAAATATTTTGAAAAATAAAATAAAATAAAATTCTTTTGACAGTAAATTAGTAATATTTTTGAAAAACAAATTTAAATTGTTTAGTCGATAAATTAATTTTAAATATTGTGTAAAATTAATAGTAATAATTTGTAAAATACAATATTTAAAAGGAATAATATATAAAAGAACAATATTTGAGAATATTTTGAGTTGAAATAAATGAAATGATTTCCCTTATTATTAAGACATTGTATATATATATTTATATTCTGTTGTATATTTTAAGAAAAACATTGTTAATGTAAAAATAAAAATAAAAAATAAAAATATGTTTGTTGGTGTGGAGAGGCACTAAATAAAGATTGAAACATAAAAAATGATTGAGAGATAGAATGAATGAATAAAAAATAAACAAAATGAATGCGGAAAAATAAATGGATGAAAAAATGTTTTGAGAAAACAAGTGTAAATAAGTAAAATTGAGTTGAATGTGAAGAAGAATGATTGGAAATGACTGTAGAATGAAAGACTTTGATGAATGTGGATGGGAACGCATGTTATGAACAATATTTATTTTCCCATGCATTCTTATCTAAATGAGAAAATGATTGTGGAATGAGAAACTGCGCTGAATGTCGAAAGAAATGCACGGAAAAATTATTTTCTATGCATTCCTAGCCAAATGAGAATGATCGTGGAATGAGAAACTGCTGAATGTGGAAATAAATGTATGGAAGAGTTATTCTCACATACGTTCCCCCCAAATAACAGAATGATTGTGAAATGAAAGATTGCGTTGGAAGGGGAAAGAAATGTATGGTAGAATTATTCTCCCATACGTTCCTATCCAAATAAGAGAAATATTGTGGAATGAGAGCTTGCGCTGAATGTGTAAAGAAATGGATGGAAGAATTAATCTTCCATGCATTCCCATCTAAATGAGAGAATGATTGTGGAACGAGAGACTGCGCTAAATGTGGAAAGTAATGCACAGAAAAATTATTCTCCCATACGTTCCTGTCCAAATAAGAGAATGATTGTGGAATGAGAAATTGCGCTGAATGTAGAAAGAAATTTATTATTCCTTTGTTAATATCCTCTGTATTTGAATTATTTTTAATAAATAAAATGCAATATTTACATTTTTGTTTCAATAACTTTCTACCTTATAAATCCTTTCTGGGGTTGTTTTTTCTTTTCAGATGACGAGAAAGTAAATAGAGTAAGTATGAATGCATATATTTAGTTGAGCAAAGGGAATAGCCCTTGATATGGTGAGTATTCTTTCGAATTCATTGTATACAATTTTTAAGAGCTTGCTAGTGACATTTATGGAAAATATTTTGAACTAAATTTTAATTAAAGTACTATTTTCCAAAACAACCCCTATTTTATGGCCATAAGTACACCTAAGTATCCACTATTAAACACTGCTATTAATATTTCATCCCTCTTGTTCTTAAGGTTGTGTTGTTATAAAGCAATTTTTATATCTCACAACCCTTAAGAGTTAGAGGGTTGGTTTTGGGTACATAAGTACAGACGGGTATAAGTACTCTACATCCACTTTGGGAACCCTGTAACCCTTATAGTTTCCGGGATATTAAATAAATAAAATTCACTATTCCCTAAAACAACCCTTATTCATTGCCCATATACCGTCGATGGACAAAAAAAAATTATTGTTAAATAAATTTTAAGGGTTAAAATTAGGGGATGAAACTTATAAGAGTATGTTTTATATGTTCTACTATTCCCTCGTACCCCAATTTCATCCACCTAGTTTTGTCGGACAGCTGGTAAATTTTTGTCTGTGAAAAACACGATTTTTTAGATATTTCAAGGTATTTCAAAATTTGAATCTTAAATATGAGTGGGGGGGGTTTAAACACCGCAAAATATGTGGAGTCTTGGATTTGAGTAGAGGTGTAAAAGGGGTGGTAAAAAACACGTTAAAAACCCCAAATTCTGAACCCCTGAGGCGCTAGGGGCAAAAAAGCCTCAGGGGTTCAGAATTTGGGGTTTTTAACGTTTTTTTTTATCCCCCTTTTATAACCTTTCTAGCTTTCGAGATATTAAATAAATAAAATTCACTATTCCCTAAAACAACCCTTATTCATTGCCCATATACCGTCGATGGACAAAACATTTTTATTGTTAAATAAATTTTAAGGGTTAAAATTAGGGGATGAAACTTATAAGAGTATGTTTTATATGTTCTACTATCCCCTCGTACCCTAATTTCATCCACCTAGTTTTGTCGGTTAGCTAGAAATTTTTGTCTGTGAGAAACACGGTTTTTAAACATATTTCAGAGTATTTTCGCATTTGTATCAGGATCACAGCATGGCAGAGAGGTGTTTAAGCAATATCTCGAGAACCACAAGGGTTAGGATGTCCAGATTTGGTATAGTCCTACATATGGGTCCCTAGTATATGCTATTAAAATTTCAGCCCTCTTTTTCTTAAGGGAGGCGAGTTATAAGTGTTTTTTATATCTCACAACCCTTACGAGTTAGAGGGTTGGTTTTCGGTATGCAGATGCCCCATGTCCTACAGACCCTGCAGCCATCAAGAGTGCCCTACAACCCTTACAGTTTTTGAGATATTAAATTTTTAATGTTCAGTGACGTCACATATTAGATCAATTTTTTTGTTTAATTTAATTAATATCTCAAAAACTATAAAGGTTGTAGGGCACTCTTGATGGCTGTAGGGTCTGTAGGACATGGGGCATCTGCATACCGAAATCCAACCCTCTAACTCGTAAGGGTTGTGAGATATAAAAAACACTTATAACTCGCCTCCCTTAAGAAACAGAGGACTGAAATTTTAATAGCATATACTAGGGACCCATATGTAGGACTATACCAAATCTGGACATCCTATCCCTTGTGGTTCTTGAGATATTGCCTAAACACCTCTCTGCCCTGCTGCGATCCTGATACAAATTCGAAAATACTCTGAAATATTGTATAAAACCGTGTTTCTCACCGACAAAATTTTCTAGCTAACCGACAAAACTAGGTGGATGAAATTAGGGTACGAGGGGATAGTAGAACATATAAAACATACTCTTATAAGTTTCATCCCCTAATTTTAACCCTTAAAATTTATTTAACAATAAAAATGTTTTGTCCATCGACGGTATATGGGCAATGAATAAGGGTTGTTTTAGGGAATAGTGAATTTTATTTATTTGATATCTCGAAAGCTAGAAAGGTTATAAAAGGGGGTTAAAAAAACGTTAAAAACCCCAAATTCTGAACCCCTGAGGCTTTTTTGCCCCTAGCGCCTCAAGGGTTCAGAATTTGGGGTTTTTAACGTGTTTTTTACCACCCCTTTTATACCCCTACTCAAATCCAAGACTCCACATATTTTGCGGTGTTTAAACCCCCCCCCCACTCATATTTAAGATTCAAATTTTGAAATACCTTGAAATATCTAAAAAATCGTGTTTTTCACAGACAAAAATTTACCAGCTATCCGACAAAACTAGGTGGATGAAATTGGGGTACGAGGGGATAGTAGAACATATAAAACATACTCTTATAAGTTTCATCCCCTAATTTTAACCCTTAAAATTTATTTAACAATAATTTTTTTTTGTCCATCGACGGTATATGGGCAATGAATAAGGGTTGTTTTAGGGAATAGTGAATTTTATTTATTTAATATCCCGGAAACTATAAGGGTTACAGGGTTCCCAAAGTGGATGTAGAGTACTTATACCCGTCTGTACTTATGTACCCAAAACCAACCCTCTAACTCTTAAGGGTTGTGAGATATAAAAATTGCTTTATAACAACACAACCTTAAGAACAAGAGGGATGAAATATTAATAGCAGTGTTTAATAGTGGATACTTAGGTGTACTTATGGCCATAAAATAGGGGTTGTTTTGGAAAATAGTACTTTAATTAAAATTTAGTTCAAAATATTTTCCATAAATGTCACTAGCAAGCTCTTAAAAATTGTATACAATGAATTCGAAAGAATACTCACCATATCAAGGGCTATTCCCTTTGCTCAACTAAATATATGCATTCATACTTACTCTATTTACTTTCTCGTCATCTGAAAAGAAAAAACAACCCCAGAAAGGATTTATAAGGTAGAAAGTTATTGAAACAAAAATGTAAATATTGCATTTTATTTATTAAAAATAATTCAAATACAGAGGATATTAACAAAGGAATAATAAATTTCTTTCTACATTCAGCGCAATTTCTCATTCCACAATCATTCTCTTATTTGGACAGGAACGTATGGGAGAATAATTTTTCTGTGCATTACTTTCCACATTTAGCGCAGTCTCTCGTTCCACAATCATTCTCTCATTTAGATGGGAATGCATGGAAGATTAATTCTTCCATCCATTTCTTTACACATTCAGCGCAAGCTCTCATTCCACAATATTTCTCTTATTTGGATAGGAACGTATGGGAGAATAATTCTACCATACATTTCTTTCCCCTTCCAACGCAATCTTTCATTTCACAATCATTCTGTTATTTGGGGGGAACGTATGTGAGAATAACTCTTCCATACATTTATTTCCACATTCAGCAGTTTCTCATTCCACGATCATTCTCATTTGGCTAGGAATGCATAGAAAATAATTTTTCCGTGCATTTCTTTCGACATTCAGCGCAGTTTCTCATTCCACAATCATTTTCTCATTTAGATAAGAATGCATGGGAAAATAAATATTGTTCATAACATGCGTTCCCATCCACATTCATCAAAGTCTTTCATTCTACAGTCATTTCCAATCATTCTTCTTCACATTCAACTCAATTTTACTTATTTACACTTGTTTTCTCAAAACATTTTTTCATCCATTTATTTTTCCGCATTCATTTTGTTTATTTTTTATTCATTCATTCTATCTCTCAATCATTTTTTATGTTTCAATCTTTATTTAGTGCCTCTCCACACCAACAAACATATTTTTATTTTTTATTTTTATTTTTACATTAATAATGTTTTTCTTAAAATATACAACAGAATATAAATATATATATACAATGTCTTAATAATAAGGGAAATCATTTCATTTATTTCAACTCAAAATATTCTCAAATATTGTTCTTTTATATATTATTCCTTTTAAATATTGTATTTTACAAATTATTACTATTAATTTTACACAATATTTAAAATTAATTTATCGACTAAACAATTTAAATTTGTTTTTCAAAAATATTACTAATTTACTGTCAAAAGAATTTTATTTTATTTTATTTTTCAAAATATTTAACATTAATTTGCCATCTAATCATTTCTTGAATTTATTTTTCAAAATATTTTAATTAAATTTATCATCTAATAAAAACTTTTAATCCAAATTTTTCAAATATTTACTATATATAACTAATTTACAGTCAAAATAATTTTATTATTATTTTTTTCTTCAAAATATCTAAAATTGATTTGCCATCTAATAATACCTTGAAGTTATTTTTCAAAAAATGCATGTAGTTATAAATAATTAAACTACTGCCATATTTTTACATTTTTCAAAATATTTTAATTTAATTTGTAAACTAATCAGAATTAAAATTTATTTTTCAAAAAATTTACTAAGAAATTTACTGTCAACATAATTGTATTTTACTTTTTCAAAATCTGTTAATTTAACATATCATAACTTGAATTTATTTTCGAAAAAATTACTAACTAATTTACTGTCAAAATTGTTATATTTTATTATTTTTTCATAATATTTTAATTTAATTTGTTAACTAATCATAACTTGAAATTATTATTCAAAATATATTAATTTAATTTGTCATCTAATCAAAATTATTCCTAAAAAAATTTTAAATTAATTTACTGTCAAAATAATTTTTTTTTTTCACTGCTTTAAATGTTTCAAAATTGTACTATTTTTCGTAATAAAATATTCAAATATAAATATTTATTATTTATTTAATTATTCTTGAAAATATTCCGTTCAATATTTCAACAATAAAATATGTTATATACTTATTTAAAAAATTCCCCATGTAAGGTGTAAACATTTACCAGGCGGGCCCAAACCTAGTAAATGGGGCCCTTACACCCTACACAGAGAATATATTCAACTACTATACCGTTAAGTATTAAAATGTTAAATAAAAATATTAAATTTTCAACTAAGTAAATAAATAATAAACAAATAATAGGTTCCAAAGGCCTAGTTGACGATTCTGGTCCTATTATCCCGGTATAAATACTGATTTTAATTATTAATTATTGAGAAATGAGTCAACCCCTGACCTGAGTGCACAGGGATGTGGAATTTTAATTCTTTAGTGGTGTCCGGGGATTGAACCCGAGTCCTATGTCCATAGACAATAGGAGCCACTGTACCTCTAGTTCATTAAATAAAATTTACAAAATTGTTCAAAAAATTAAGATATGATATATTTCTCAAATTACTTTTTAATTAAAAAAAAAAAAAGAAAAAAAAATTCCAATAGTTTCTGTGCGCTAAGTGCCATAATTTTAACTAAATTTCTAAAAAATACGATATGACTGATTAGATTCCAAATTAATTTTCAGTTTAAAAAATATAAATGTATATTATTGTTCACTTTTCAGATTCATATTAAATATCCAGACAGACTGGACTTTATCGATTGGTTTCAAAATAAATTCTAAAAGATTAGACAGCATCGATCACTTTCCGAATATATCAAAAACACCCATATTGGATAAATCGTATTTAAAAATGTTTCGAGGTGAAATCAGAAATAATCTTCCTACGATATTTCATTGCATTGCCTTAAATTATAAGTAGGTACCCCAGAATAAAAGTGTATTAACTCCATTTGTTCATAAAATTACATTTTTATTGAAAGACATACGGTATTAGATCATCTTTCAAATGCAATTTTATATTTCTATTGCTGTTATAAATATTGCTTTAATAATCTTTAATCTTTGCATAGTCTAGGATTCGATGTACTATTTGCTCTTCTGTTTTTTTTAGTAATAATGTGAGTTAATACACTTTTATTCTGGTGTACGCATTTAAAATTCTCATCTCAGTGTAGAGGCATCATTGCTTCTGAAACTCCCAGAAGAACTCCTTTCTCCGTACTCCATGAATCTGGACCTCCACTTCGGTCCTTACTGGAACATCTGAAAAAAAATAAATAAATGATTTCAGGAGACAGTATAGTAATTTTATATATGTGGACTTCTCCTTAAATAGAATAAAAATGTAACTTATTAAATGTCATGACAATTTCTTTAAAATATATTTCTTCAAAAATTCCGAAACTTCAATCTCTTTTGCAAAAACAATCGAAAGAAAAATTTCGAGCATACTATGCAATCCACATTAATGTGTATGATTCTAAATTTTTTTATATTCTTATTACAAGGTTTCTTTGTTCATACCTACGAATTCCTGCATATAAATTTATCATGGAGACAGACACTATAAGGGTCTCTTCATCACATCTACGAAATCCTAAAAATATTATATCATAGACAGACAGACATATTAGTGATAGTTTAAGGGGTTTTTATCATACCTACGAAACCCTAAATATCGAATAAATGTAATTGATTATTGTATTAAAATCTAAAGCTATTCATAGAGCAGAAAAAAAGAGCCAAAGAAATATTTTTGTTATTGGTGAATTAATTGTGCTGCGAAAATCAACCGAAAATGCATTAGTAAAATGTTTGGCTACCCAAAAAATGGCAAAAACAATTTAATATTTGTTTGTACTATAAACATGACATTAATTAACCGAGCGCCTACTATAATTCGATGAATAATAACAATAATGGATTGAAAAAACTTAAAACTTACCGAAAAATATCCTTCCTTTTGAAATCCGCATTGTAAGTTGAGTCCGGGTGTCCGCTGTGTTGGCGGAAACCGGCCTGACACTGGCCGATATCGCGTGCAATCGTCCGTAAATCACTCTCACAGATAATAATCCTGGAAACAACAAATTAATAAAAAATTAAATTTATTCCACGGTTACATTAAACAAAAACACAAAAAATACAAAATCTGTTGCAATAATTTTGTCAGATATAATATTTATCTTTAAATATTATATCTGTCAAATTTATTAAATAAACACCTGCATTTATTAAATGGAATATTTCTTTGTTAATCTCACTAATGGCTTTAATTCCTTATCAATATAATCCCTCAATAATAAATGACCTCGAATTTTGCGACGCAAAATAATAAAATATAACAAAGGAATATTATAAAAAATATCAAAAAATGCTATAAAAAATCAAACATTTTAATATTAAGGCCCTAATAGTTTAAAATAAATGAATACTCACATATTTTTTTTATTTTCAAAGGTAATAAGCAACAGGTTCTAACAATATTAATTTTTCTCCAATTTTTCAATAATTATTTCTTAAATTTTTATTTCAGTGTCCTTTTAAACTATTTATTTATCATATTTTTTTCAAATTTCACTTTATTGCACTACTTTCCAATTTTTACTTGGAAAAAAATATTCGCAAAAAAAAATGCGTGCAACTTCTTTAACAACCATATCTGTACTGACGCTGCGACGTAACAAAAAGTTAATGATGTGCGCAAGATCAAACTTTTAGCAAATATCTTCTATGTCCCTATAACACATTATGTAATGTAATTTTAAATGCATATTTTTTTATTTATTAATTCAAAAACGGCAATAGAAAGATACCTGTTTGAATTTTTCAATTTGTAGTGTCTTGTTGGCTTTATAAACAAAAGTAGTTAACATACCTAAGGCCATTTTGGCTTGGGTGCCTTTTAAAAACGAATGAAAATTTTCAAAATATCAAAAATTCCTAATTCAAAAACGGGTAGAAATAGAGTCTTGCTGTTTGAATTTTTGGATTTATAGTGACTTGCTTTATAAAATAATAATATTAAAATAACAAAGGCCATTTTGACTTGGGTACATTTTAAAAACAATACAAAATTTCAAAAAAAAAAAAATCCTAATTCAAAAAGAGTTAGAGATAAAGACCTGCTGTTTGAATTTTTGGATTTCTAGTGTCTTGTTTGTTTTATAAAAAAAATAACGTTAACATATCTAGAGCCATTTTGGCTTGGAAACGTTTTATAAGCGATGAAAATATTAATAAAATATTCCTATTTCAAAAATGGTTAGATATAGATCCAATGGATTATATTCTAGTATTTTATTTGGAGTAGAAAAAATTTGGTGCGTTATTACTCCAAGTACTTTTGTTTAAAGAGAGGTTTAAACAAAATCTTTAAAAATGGTCAATAATTTAAAAATATATATGTAGCTGGAATAGGGTTGGGATTTTTCATTAATAAAATGTTATCTATATTTTATATTAAATTCAATTTTAATATAAAGAAATTTATTTTAAACAATAAAATTAACAACTTATTTTCAATACATAAAATATTTTAAATATTTGGAATGTGCCTTATAAAAATTAACTCATAATTCTCCCATTAGATTTTTGGTATTCGGTATTACATTATGTTCCATCGGCAGACCTTTTCCTGTTTCCAGCATAGACAGCAGTGGTGAGAATGTCGCTTCTGTTAAATTAAGTACAACTTTTACGTTGAAATACCAAAATAAGGTGAAAAATGCTATAAAAAATACATCTAAAAAACTTTAAGAAAAACATATCGACAATAATGTTATAGAGAAACTTATAAGATTATAAACAATTATAGCACTCCTACAGTCTGTTCTAAACGGTTAAGCGGAACTAAATGGGAATTTAGTTCATTTAGGTTGTCACGAGAAGGGACCTTGCTTGGGTTATTTCATTTTTCACGTTGAAATGTCAAAATTTAAAATTCCAACAATGAAACGATGGAAACGAATGACATATGTCATTTTTTTACGTATTTTAATGACAAAAAAATAAATAAATGGGAAATTTGTATTAAGAATGACACAAAAAATCATAATATAAAGAAAATGACATTTTAAAATGATATTAACCTTAACCAAAAAATGTTTATTGTAATTATGATTTACAAAGCTTAAACAAAACGGTCGAAAAGTATGATTTAAACGATGAAAGTAACTAGATTGCCAAATCTAGTTCCGCCTAACCGTTTGAAACAGACTGTATATTCTGAACGAATCTATATATATATGATATTCAGAAAGTAAAAAGGATACGAATAAATACTCTTTCCCATTTCTCGACCATGTACAGTTCTGTTACTAATAAGTAACGAAAATACCAATAAGACACAAAATTCTTAACTGAAGCAAACATTTTAGTTATTTCTACGTCAATTATTCAAAGGAAACGTCAAATATTTGCTGTCAACACAGGAAGTACGGTTATTATCAGCAAATCCACCTTAATTTATTTTAAGCATATTGGTAACAGTGGTATTTTAAAATTTTGTTAGATTGGTAACATTGATGATTATTTGGTTATTTCATTTAAACTATATTGGTAACACTGTACTTTTGTAGTGTTTTTTCATTATATTCTATTGGAAACAGTGATTTTATTCTCTTTTCTGCAAAAGTTAGGTTATTGTTATGAAAGAGAAGTGAGGTTGAGTTACAATGTGATTTTTCTCATTTATTTTATAATTTAGATATATTTTATATTTAAAATGCAGGTAAACTTACTTTTTTAATACATTTATATAGGTTTTAATTTTTTTTTTATGTAAAAATTAATGACGCAACATATTTTTAAGTAGGGCTGACATCATTTTAAATAGTTCTAGGAAATAAATTTGTTACTAATGCATTTATTTTTATAGGATTTTGACCTGGAAGAATTAGAATCGCGGTTATACAGTCAAGTGTATCATTCTGCACCTGAAACAGAATTGGTACTGAACCCAGTTCCTGAAAAAATCATTCCAGAATTGTCTAAAACTCCAGTACCAACAGTTCGGCAAGTATCAACATATTCTATTAACAATTCTGCGATTAATAAAAACAGATATTGGAATAATGAACAACCAAATCGTGTGCAAGTTGTTATAAATAATGAGTTTATTCCGACTGATAGTCAAGAAACACCTACGATTATTATCAACAATAAAATACCTATCAGTTTACCAAATGAGGTAAAGAAAAATAAAAAACGTAAAAAGAAAAAGAAAAAAAATAGTACGCCTCAACTTAATCTGTGTTATTCATGTCGTTATCAAATAAAGTGCACATGTCGGCCAAATAATTCCCAACTTGAATCAAATGTAGATTTACAACATAATTTCTTTAAATTCATACCTACTACCACTTTTCAAAAAGAAAATTCACCAAAAACTGAATTAAATATTCAAAATATTGCTCCAATTGTAAATCCTGTTGATAAGTCCATTGTTATAAGTAGTGAAAGTGAAGACGACGTTGAAATTGTACCGTTACCTGCAAAAAATGACCCTGTTTACGTAATTGAAAGTGAAAGTGATAGTGATGAATCTATCGTTGAATTAAACGATGCTAAGTCCGAACCACTACTGGATACAAAAGATTTTAACACCGAAAACATAAAAAATGAACACATATTGAAAGAAGAACGTGTTGAAAAAATAAATCTTGACAAACAAACAGAAGTAAACGATGACGTTATTTGTGTCACTTTGGAAATAAAAGATACACATATAGATCTCACAGACACAATCGGTGATGATATGGTTGGTTCAAATGAAAATTTAACATGTTTGGATTTTGAAAAAACTGATAAAAACATCCCTAAAACCGGTTTGGATCTTAAAAATACTGTAGAAACCAGTTTTGAGTCTGAAAAAACCAGTTCCGACCTTGAAAAAACCGGATCCGACCTTGAAAAAACCAGTTCCGACCTTGAAAAAACCGGTTCTGATCTTTTAAACGTAAAAATATTTGAAAAAGAACGGAACGAACTCTTGTGCACTCCCGATTCAACCCTAAACGACTTCATCGAACCCTTAAATGAACAAAAAAAATTTAATTTTAACTTACATGGTTCCGATATGGATTTAAATGAAAAAGAATTTATTCGTCCCGATCCAATAACGCACCATACCGATGTATACGAAACAGAAAGCAGTTGTTCAGGACATGGTACTCCAACAAAGAACTCATTTGATTTAGGTACGAACACACCAGTTAAAGATATATTTCACGAACCTGAATTAATTAGTTTTTCAAATTTTATAACTCCAAATCGTAATAATAAAAGAAAAAGTGAAGATTTAAATCAAGTTGTAACAAAAGCATTAAAAGTTAATGATTCGAAAGAAAAGAAAAAGATAGATAGATTATGGAAGAAAAAAATTAAATTAGTGAAAAAGATAGAACGGCAAATTGCACGGTATCAAAATTTTACGGAAAGTAATCAATACGTCAGTAACTTTAAAACAAATTACACCAAAAAGATTAAAAACCTACAAAATAAGCTAGAAAATCTTAAAAAAGAATTATCAGACATTGAAATTAATGAAACAAGTAGTGATAAAAATGAAACCAATGATTCGGAATCTGAAAATGTGAGTGAAGAATGTCTTTCGGAGAATTTGGATCCAAAAAACGACCCCGAACAGTTAAATTTGAGTCCACCGATTTCAGAAACGAGTAAATTGGGTCGCGTGATTATTTCTGAAGGCGATGAAGATGAAAAAATGACAGAAAATGAAGTTTCTGATATTGAAATTATAGAAAATAAACAAGAAAACATAGTAATTTCTTCATCTGATGAATCTAGAGATTCATTTAATTTAGATTTATCTAAAAATGAAATTGTTTTGAATCTTTCTTCGAATAGCGATAATACAAAAGGTGAATGTAGTGGAACTTCTGGAAAGTCATTTGGAAAAATACGAAAAAATTTTAGTGATTATTGGACACCGAATATGGAAGAATTTTATGACAACTCTTGGGGACAGGAAAATTTTGACATCAATGCTGCCCTCAACTCTATGACCAGTAAGAATATAGCCTTAAGAGCATGGTTAACACCGCAGTACTCAAAAGTTTCATACAAAACTAACAATACATCAAATTTTAATTTTTTATTTATCTAATAGAATATTTTTAAAAAGAATTTTTAGAAAATAAGTTTTAATTGTAATTGTTTTTTATGCAATTGTAGGTAAATATTATGGACTAAATAATCAACGCGTATTTGATACGACGCGGTAAATTGTAGCTAAAGAT
Organism: Liopterus haemorrhoidalis; assembly: GCA_963971575.1. Classification (NCBI taxonomy): domain Eukaryota; kingdom Metazoa; phylum Arthropoda; class Insecta; order Coleoptera; family Dytiscidae; genus Liopterus; species Liopterus haemorrhoidalis. The sequence continues at coordinate 796,133 of OZ020620.1, read as the reverse complement.
TTATCCTACAAATTTGTATTGAGAACTGACACGCTCAGATACGCAGTCTGGTGGTCAAATATTGTATTAGGCGCTCTAGTACTGTTTGAACTTACTACATATGTTCTAGTGTTGAATTTTTGTTAGAATGTCGATAGAAGTTGTGAAAAAATATGAAAGAAGAACAAATTGTAGTGTTTTTGGCTGTCATTCAAGACAGGACAAAGATAGGCATCTTAGTTTTTTCTTTTCTTAAGAACAATGGAGAGAAAGTTAATTTTAAGTCCAGATTGGGGAAAGATTTGGTTATGGACAGGAGGAAGGCATGGGAATTAATTTTGGTTAAAAAGTAACTGATACTATGTGAGTTTGTTCATTACATTCGCAGAAAAACAAAACTGCACTAATATGCTTGCACCTGCAAGTTGCATTTTTAACTTTTAGCTACTCCTGCCCAACTAAAATTAATTTTATTTCATGAGGCAATGAGCATAATGCACTTGTTTGCAAACAGAATCCATATATTGTAAATTCAGATGACCTACAGAATGTACCACATAAAATTACGTGCCCGGCATTTAACACCTGCTCAACTACAAATTACACTTCAATAAATCTATTGTAATTTGATGCCCACCTTCTGTTATACACCTCGATACATGGTGTAGCGCTTAAAAATTTAAAAATTTCGCAAATATTTACTCGCATTTTTATAAAATAAAAATGTACAGTGCTTAAATTAACCTGTTCGCTATTAGCATATTGAGTATTAGAGATGACAGCCATATTGCCTTGGAGCACAGCGCCATCGGTAATGTCACTTCTCAATAGGATATTTTTCAGGTCAAAAGAATTTTATAGTAACTTTTACAGATTGAGTGAGGCTTTTGATCAGTTTTTTTAACGAAAGCCCACTTCAAACCCTAAAAATAGACAACTTACAAAAATTAAAATTCCAGTTAGTTCCGCTTAAATGTTTTTTTACAACTAAAATCTTATTATATATTATTTATTTATTAGCTTCTTGCGGATTTAATTTTAAAATCTAGTAACTTTTAAGGATTGAGCGGTTTGATAATTTTATTTAGCAAAAGCCTACTTTAATCACTAAAGAGTGAGCTTGTGACAACTTTCATTTAGTTCTGCAGGAAGTTAAGAAACGAATTTTAAATAAAAAACGCTGCAAAATGCATCGATTGTTAGTTTTATATGAAGAACTTGTAATTTGTGGTGTTTGACTGTCTTTAAAACATTTTTCGAATTATTATTATTATTTTTAGCTGATGCTTCAAAATGGAAGATTATCGATGAAGATAGAGGAGTTTTTAAGGCTCCTGGAAGGAGGAAATATTGTCTTCATTGCCGTGAACTCGGGCACTTGAAATATAATTGCCCCAAATTTAGAAATGGAACCATTAAGTGCTCCATTTGTGGCGAAGGGGGACATACTTATACTAGATGTCATAATTTAGTTTGTACAACCGTAAGTAAAATATTTATAATAATATATAAATAGGGAAAACTTCCTAAGCGCCCTCACATCTGGTGGTGATTTTCGGAAGATACGAGAGTGACATAGGGGAAACTTCCAAAGCGCCCTGACATCTGGTGGCAATTTGCGGAAGATACGAAAGTGACAGTTTTGTTTTGTTCAATGGAGAAATACGTGTTTTTTTGTTGTTTGTGTTTTATTTTTGCGAATCATGAAAAAAAAAACAATCAAATTTGTTGTGCGCCGCAATGTAAATCGTGAATAAAAAAGAATCCTTCTTAAACATTCCATAATTTACCTAAATCGAAAAAAATATGAATTGAAACGACGTTTGGAGGCAGAAAGTGGATCGTAGGTTTTTATGGACCCAAAAACTAAAAATGGGCAAAAATCCAAGTCCATGCAAGATTGCTCGTTGCATTTTATGGAAAGTGATTTTTTACGTCCAGGAAAATACTGAAAAAAAGCATTTATCCCACCCAAAATTTGCCTAAATCATCAGTTGATATATTAAAAGGCCCTTTACTTTTTCAGGCAGAGATATTAATTTTTACTAATGTATTTATCATATTTTTGTTGTTATTATATTGACAGACAGTCAAAAAGAATTAAAAATACAATGAAAAACTTGAAATTTCTTTAGAATAGTATATTATTACATATCTTGTAAATCGTAGATTACCTTTAAATTAAAAAAAAGCTTGGAAAACAAGAAAAATACAACTCGTGTTCATTTTCACCATGTAAACAAACACACGAGTAACAGTTTGTCACTTTCGAGTGTTCCAGCTTTGCCGCAAATGGCGCTGCGATCATAAAAAGTTTCCCCTATTAATTCGTTTGTGTAAATGTACGTATGTTCCCTCAAAACTAAAGAATGGCTGCACTGATAGTTTTTTTCTAATTAATGTATTTTTTCAGTGTGGGAATAGAGGTGGTTATCACACAACATCATGTAGAAAATGCGCCCATTATTCCAGAATCCAATGTAATATTTGTAACCTTATGGGGCATCCTTCCGATATTTGTCCAGATCTTTGGAGACGTTATCATTTAACGGTAAAATAAATTATTACTCGTTACTATTTTAGATTAATTACTTTTTTTTTAGACGACAGGAAATGAATTAAAAACTTCCCCGATGAAACTGAAACCGGAAAACAAGCAATGGTGTTCCGGTTGTGCACAAGTTGGACATCTTTATCATAATTGTCGTAGAGTTACAAAAGAACATTTTAATTCACTGCCGTACGTTGTAAGTTATGATAATGTTTCTACGAATAAATCACAACAAGCCGATGTGGAAATACCATTTTTAAACAACGAAAAGTTATCGAATATTACAAGATTTCGGGAAGAACTTAAATTTTCAAATAACAACAAATATAAAAATATTTTACAATCTTTAATAAGGCAGTGTAGAAATTTGGGGTTGGAAGTATATTTATATAAATTGCTTAATTTGGAAAAAGAATTTTATAGAAATAATTTTGATACGAAAAAAATTGGTATGTTGTATCAAATGAAAAATATGATTAAAAAAGCCAAAAGATCTTATTGATTTTTTATTGTTCATAGCAGAGTCGCCTAATCAAAACAGTTCGTCATATTATATCATAATTTGAGTGACAACAAAATAAATATGAAATGACGTCATGATTAATTTAGTTGCCAATGTTAGAATGTAATGTAACTAACATGCAAGCACTACTCAGTCGTTACATTTGGTTCCCAAAGGCCCTTTCCTACGTTGCCGCATCTTGAACAGCAATTAAATGTTAAAGTATTTTATAATTATAAATATATAGTAATTAAACAATTGGTACTGGCAATAATGTTATATATGTCATTTAAGTAAAATTAATTCAGTTGAAATTAAAATATTAAACATTTTTTATTTGAATAATATTTCATTTTTTATGTATAAACGTGTTTTTTGTATATGAAACGGTTTTATTGCAGCTGTGACTAGAGCGAGTGCAAAAAAATTCTCAAGTTCAATTGAGAAGTGACACGCTCGAATATGCTAACTGGTGGCAAATTTATAGTACTAAATACTGCAGTACAATTTGAACTTATTACGTATATTTTAGTGTTGAATTTTTATTACAATGTCACAAAACTTGTGAAAAACTATAAAACCAGAACAAATTATAGTGTTTTTGGCTGTCATTCAAGAAAAAACAAAGATATAGGCTATTCCAATTTTTTAAGCGGAAGTAGATTTTGCAATCTAGTAACTTTTATAGTTTAATTCGAGCTTTTGACCGTTTTGTTTAAGTTTTGTAAATCATACAATAACCATTTTTAAGTTAAGGTTAATATCATTTGTATTTTAATTTTTATTTTAATTTTTTTGTGTCATTAATACAAATTTACAATTGATTTATTTTATTTGTCTTTAAAATATGTAAAAATGTATCATATTTTTAATAAATGTCATTCGTTTCCATGGCTTCACTGTTGGAATTTTAAATTTTCACATACCAACGTGCAAAATTAAATAACTTAAGCAAGGTGACAACCCAAAAGAACGAAATTCCCATTTAGTTCCGCCTAAAGGTTTGGAATAGCCTTTAAATCTAGTTTTTTTAACATTTCCTAAAAAAAATAGAGGAAAAATTAAGTCCAAATTTTTGCGAGATGATTTTATTACACACCTCGATAGATGTGTAGCGGTTAAAAATTCAAAAATGTAAATATATACTCCCATTTTAAAATAAAAACCTATTGTACTAAAATTAACTGTTCGTTATGTGCAAATTGACGGCTAAGTACTGTTGTTAATCATTTTTCTTTCGCAGTGCTGTCACCAGTAATGTCACTTCTCAATAATCAAATATGGCTGAATGCTGAATCGGTATGTGGACTTTTAAAATGTAGTTACTGCCAATAGCAGCAAAAGTATCGCTTATGACCTAGATTGAGTCATATATTTTTTCTGGCGGGTGTTGGTCAAGTAAATCCTCCCGAAATGTTGCTGGGACATTAATAATATTATTTTGAGATTAAGGATAAGATTTTTGAAATGACGGAACTGTTTTGTTTAGGCGACTCGACTATAGAAACTGTGATTTGGTTTTAGAAGATGTTCATTGACTGTAAAAATGTAAATTAAAAAAAAAAAAATCTCGAATAAATATGGACCATTCATTTTTAGTTGGTAATATTTTTATAATGAGAAAAATCACACTTTTGTTAACTTATAGTTAACGTGAAATGTACTATAACATTGTTAATTAGATCATGATTTGTTACTGTAAGAATCAATAAATATATTCAAAATATTTGTTTTTTTTTTTAATATTCCAGATGGTCAATATTTATAAGCTCTTCACTTTTGTAAGAACACACTAGATCTGGTTATTTTGGTTACTTTTATGGTGTGTTACTGACTTTAAATGTCAATTAAAAACATTCCTTACGCTGTAAAACCGACGTTGATAAGTTTATGATCATTATAATTAAGATATCATTTTTCATTATGACATATGTCAAATAGGTCGACATTTTAAAAAAGTGACATTTTTTAATATCAACATGACATACAGCTTCAAATCGTATTTTTTGGTACGACCACCCATGCCACCTGTGAACTATTAACATAAAAAAAAAATCTAAACGAGATTCTGAAAAGGTTACAAAATGTATTTGCATGTCCATACCATTTTATGGTTGAGAAACACTGTTAATACACTTATTATTACACACTGATAGAATTATTTTGGTAAAAAATAAAACGAAATATAAACAAACCATTATTATATTATTTACTGTAAAACATACATCTTTGTTCCCATAGATTCATAAAATAATATTCTGTACAATCTTGTCAATTCTAACTTACTTGTTCAATGCATTGCTTTGCCATTCACTGCTCTAAGTACTTGTTTTCATGAAACTACTCAAAAAAAAATTAAAAAAACAAACATTTTTTTTTTTTTGAAAAATATGTTTGCGCCTGGAATGTGTTTGATAATATTGCAATTTTTATGACTAGAGGAACTGAAGTCCATTACTATTAAAAATAAATTATCAAGCAGTGAATCGCAAGCTCAAAAGCAGATTTAACTTAAAAACTAATTTTTATACGTCTGCACATTGTACATAGGATTAAGAGAATATTTATAACAAAACGCAGTGTTTTTCACGGACTATTTCTTGCACCCCCCCCCCGGCCGTTTCCCTGGCCATATTATTAGACACACCTTATTCTTTATTTTATCAATACCGACATTTAAATAAAACTCTTTTATTAAGTCTGTCCTACATTAAACTTTTCTCGTTAGAACGATTTTTTACGAAGTTTTGACAATGTATATAAGCAGTTCACTTTTGTAAGAACAAACTAGATCTAGAATTTTGGTGATTTTTATAGTGTATTACTGACTTTTAGAAACTTGGTTATATTGTAAAAAAGACTTTACAGTTTTGGGTTATATTTGTATTATTTTAGTATAGGCAATTCACTTTTGTAAGGACAAACCAGATCTAGTTAATTTGGTTACTTTTATAGTGTAATACGGACTTTATATGTCAAATAAAAATATTCCTTATGCTGTAAAACCGACTTTAGATTTATTGGTTCTGATAATTGACAATTAAAGAAAGTGACATTTTTTATAATTTTTTAATACCAACATGACATACGGTTTCAAAGGTGCAAACTATTGAAAACAAAATTTCCTCTTGGTTTGTTCTTACAAAAGTGAATAGCTTATACAGTCTGTTCCAAACGGTTAGGCGGAACTAAATGGGAATTTATGTATAAAATGATAATATAATTTGCAATTAACTATTAGGGAAATACAGAAACCTCCAGCACTGCCATCTACTAGTAAGTTCCGCACCAAATAGAGACATACCTGTACATCTTTAAACATTTCTGTGCATACGTACACTTTACACTCTGATAACTCCGTTATTATTAATCTTTGATGTATAGTGTAAAATACATTATGATTCTACGTGAAATGCTCTAATCTATTATTCTAAAATAATTGAAACAACATTATAAAACTCCGATGTTACGCACCCACAAACTTTATACAAAAACTATTACGTTTAAAAACAGAAAATTGACCAATACACGATATCGATGAAAACGTATATGCTCTCAAGGACTTCTTTTAAATCTAGCCAAGATCTAAATTTTTTGTCTACATTATATCGATATATCTCTTAAGGTTTGGACTACGTAATTAATTTAAACTGCACGGAGAGTGTAAAAATTATGGTTTCCCCCCATAACGCCCTCTAGGGGGATATGGACGAAGTTGGAACCCTCACTAATACCTTCCTCGGATTATTTTACCCTCCTGTACTAAATTTGGTCAAAATCGGTCTGTTTGGCTTTGCATAAAGGACCGACAATCAAATACATTGATTATTATTTATAAAATTAAGATGCGTCTAATAATATGGACAGTTACTATATACAGATTGAACAAAAGCAATGGCTACAGCCATACGTGTGTGGATTGGGCAGACGGAGAATTTTTCCCCCGTTAATTCATCACAATCTTTTGGTACCCGATTCAAATTTATTTTAAAAAAATCATGGGTTACATGGTAATCCTCGTTTCCCACATACAATGTATCAAAAATTTAAATAAAATAATCTGCTTTTGAAATTTCAGATGTGTAGTTTTTTTTTGGACGGTGTTTTACACATCTTTGGACATGAGGGCTCAATTTTCAAAATTAAAATTTGATACAGACCAAAAATTTAGTGTGTAAAAATAAGATTTATTTCCCTTTATACCTTTTACATCTAGATTTTATTAAACTAGGTGTTTTTAAAACAATTGAAACAAATCAATACACACAAAAAAAGATTCTACGATTAAAATCAAGTGAATCCGTATTGCATTTACATTATTTTTGTGTGTTTTAATTTGTTTTTTATACAAATTTTACAATTTAAAAACAAGATTTACAAAATTTACATGAACCCTGCATTTCTTTAAATATGGACTTTATAACATATTTGTAAAATAAAATAAACATTTTTTTAATTAACAAGAAATAAATTGGAATGTCATAATAAATGGAATTAACAAAGCAGTCTCTATTTTTCCCTTAACAAGACCACTATAGAATCTAAAGATATTTTTTTATCATACATACTATGTAATACTATATTTACATAATTTGGAAGATATTCTATTATTTATCGTGTATCGCATGCATATTTAATGTTAAAATATTCAAACGATACACTATAAACGATATTGTGCATCTGTCGATTCATGTCACTTTCTGTAACGTATTTCGACAGTTTGTTAATATAAAAATATTTTACTCTTGCTTTATTTATACTAATTACTTGCGGTTTTAAGAGACGCACAGCTCAGTTGATATTTCAAAGGAAGATTATACTTGCAAAAATTCAAACGGAACAAAAAAAAATTGCCTCGGTAGGAACTTATTTTTATATAATTTTTCATTTACGTATATCTAATAAGTAGAAAAGATATTTACACAGCTGTTCATTTGGCTTTATCCGTGAGAATTTTTACAGATACATCTTAAATAATATTTTAGAATATTGATAAAAAAACTTTTTCGTAATTGGGCTAATATTTGACAGTTACAGGTTAGAGTTACTATTGTCCATTATGACACATTTTGTTCGCTTTTATTTCATTTTCTATGCAATGTTTTAAACATTCTTGTCAAATTTTGTAAAATTATAATAAATAATATGGGATACGTACAAATTTCTAGCGTCAGTCTTGTCGCTATAATCACAGGATAAATTCAACAGTAACTCTAACGTTTTTTATAAACACCACTAGCCGTTATTGGGTCGTGGTATTTTGAATGGGTATCAGCAATCCTCTTCGACGAGTTTTTGTGTGTCCTTGCCCGTGTCAGCGGTAGCTGGGTCTAATTCTCGGTGCCTCACGTGCACTTGAGGAGATGTGCGATGGGTTACGCTACTTGGAGCCAAAATTGCACTTGGTGGCTCCATAAAAGTATCCTTTTTGTCAGACGGAACTTCATACATCGCTAAAAATTAATATTAGAATAAAAAAGATGTTAATTTACAACCAATTCATGTTCTACACAATTACTATCGGTTAAGATAGTACCAAAAATATTTTTTTATGCACTTAATTCTGTTTTTACACAATTATTATTCTACCGGATTGCTCCATAAATTGAACCAGTGCAAGAAATTTTTTATAGTCCAAAATGATAATAAAACATCTTTTTTATTAAAAATAAAATAGTAACAGGCCCTTTACACAATCGGTGGCGAATTTCATATTTTTTTGAAAAATACACAGACATATTTCGAGCGCGTTTTTAAAGTCACAGTATTTTTTGCTGTGGGTCAAAGAGTTGTATATGCCTGTCAAATATCAGCTCTCTAATTAAATTATTTTGTTTAGTGAAATTTTCCTTTTTTTTTTTAAATTTTGAAAAATCCTGACTTAAGAACAATAAGATATTGAGATCTGCGGTTTGAAATTTTGAAATCTCCGGATTTTTTTCTAACTATATAAAAAATAGGACCCTTCTTAGTTAACGCCTTTTTAATCCATGTGGTTTTGAAAATTTGTAATTATTTTCGAAAGACCGTATCTCAAAATCTATATGAGATAGAGACGTGCGATTGAAATTTTTGAAATCCTGAGGTCCTAATGGTCCTTAGGACTCATTTTGAAGGAAATCCCAAACAATATTTATTTTGCGAAATTTTAATTTTCCAATTTTTTTTTTAAATTTCCAAAAATCGTAACTTAAAAACAATAAAATATAGAGAACTGCGGTTAGAATTTTTCAAATCTTCGTATATTGTTTAGTCTAGAAAAAAAAATGGGGCCTTAATAACCCAAATTTTACAATAAATACGAATCGTTAAACAAAACCTTTGAAAATGGTCAAAAATCGAAAAAAAAAAATCTCTGATTTACTTCAAAATATTTATACTTATGTATTTTGAGTTGTATATCTCAAAAATAATCTTCATTACGGTTCACCGTTTGGGAAAAATTAAAAAAAAAAAAGACAGAAGATGACACTATTTCAAAAAAGACATATGAAAGGACATATTTAAATATATTTTGTAGATTCCCTACCCTAAAATTGGTTAATATAATAAATTATATAAAAATTGTATTTTCATTGGTCCGCGTAAAAAAATTATATATTTCCGTTCCGCGGCAAATTTTTGGTTGAGATGCACTGTTCTAGACCATATAAAAAAAATAGACGTATATATCTTTAAAAATAGTTTAGATTCTTACCTGAGCTTCCATTTCCTAGATTAGGATCAATGTTTGGATTATTCTGGACGTCATACATCGGATTAGAAAAGTCTCTGGATTTGTTTCCCATGTTATCTAGATTATAAGCAACATCCAAGGCTTCTGCCCCATTTCCATTAAAAGTATTATTGCCAAACTCCACGTTAGTACCTTGTCTAAAGGAGACTGCTTGGCTTCCAGCGAGTCCTCCCAATCCAGCTCCTTTACCAAACGGCCTCTTCCTTAAATATACCCACACTCCTGTAGCAGCAGCAAGGATAAACATCACCACAACAATCGGGACAACAATTGCTGTTGTACCACTAGCTCCTTGTCTACTCTTCGCCACATGGACATCACAATATTGTCCTAAGTAATCTGGTGGACAATCGCAGACAAGTTCGGAGTTGGTGTCACTTTCTCGGCAGATTCCTCCGTTTTGGCAAGGACATACACGTGGTGCAGGTCTTGGACGTTCTGCAGCAGCATCACAGATAATTTCAGCTTTACTACGATGGGACGGCATTTGGGTATCGGGGCAAGAACATCTATGACCTCCAGGGACAAGCAAACACAAATGGGAACATTCATTATTCCTACATGGGTTGTTAAGGGACGTGTTGTATCTTTGAGTATGGTACACTTTAACTCCAGAAGGATTAACCAGGTCCTTGGAGATGATAACAGGAACTCCTCTTCCAAATTTATCTTGTTTGATCAACTCCCCAGAGTCTCTTGTAATCCAATATAAATTAGATTCGAATACATCCAAGGAAACTGGATGTTTTAATCCATCACCTTTGATAACAGTTTTTCTGTTAGTACCATCTTGTTTCATAACTTCGATGGTGTTTAATTTTGTGTCTACCCAGTACAAAGAATGATCCATCGCGTAATCTACTGTTAATCCAGCTGGGTGACGGATATTTTCTGTTATTAATGGTCGTCTTTTTGATCCATCCATCCATGATACTTCAATTTTAGGTGCTGATCCAGCATCAGTCCAAAACATTCTACCATATTGTGGATCCACAACTACAGAAGTAGGACTTTCAAGACCAACATTGACAACTGCTCGTCTATATCGTCCATCTGTCTTAGCAACCATTACACGACCTCTTGGTTTGGACCCAGAACGATCAGTTTCAGTCCAATATAAGTTATCACCAATCCAATCAACTGCTAAGGCAGTTGGTTTGGAATTACCCTTCATATTTAAGTCTTGAGCGTAGCCAGTCTTTGCTTGACCATTCTGGGCGTTTATCATGTAAGAACGTTTTATTGTTTTATCATAGCTGTCTGCCCAGAACACTATTTCGGCTTGTGGATCATAATCTATTGCTTCTATACGTTTTTCTTCACTTATAACATCGAGTTCTTCGCGTTTTGTGAGGGAGTATGCTCTGATTTCTGGACCATTCGCAAATAGAAGAGTGACTTCGTCTTTTTCTGCCTTACAAACACCGGATAGACTATCTGATAATTCAAATCCAGGCAGACAAGAACAGCTGTACGTTCCATTTAAGTTGGTGCAGGTATGAGAGCAATGATGAATTCCTGTAGTACATTCATTAACATCTTCACACTTTTTACGGTTTTCTTTTGAGATTATATATCCTGAATAACAAGCACAGATATATCCACCATCAGTTAAGTTCATACAATGGTGTTCACAGCCTCCTTTGTTTGCATCTGTACAAGTTTTAGAATGATGACAACCTAATTCATCAGAACTATCTCCACAATCGTCAGCAAAATCACAAACTTGTGCTCTGTCGATACATTTTTTGTTTGAGCATTGGTATTCAGTGAATATGTTGCAGGGTTTGATTTTAGTGGCACATAATGTCATGTTATTTTCATCAGATCCATCACCACAATTGTCGATACCATCACAAAGTTGGTATCGAGCAACGCAACGATGATTGGCACATTGGAATCTTCGTAAAGTATCGCAGTTAAAGTTAGTACACATGTCAGGGGATTCGTCAGAATTGTCTCCACAATCGTCCGTTCCATCACAGAGATCCCCTTGACTTACACATAAGTGGTTGTTGCATTGGAAGCGAGATTCTGGACAATATCTTCCACCTGGATACCTTGGAGGGCAATTCATTTCATCTGACATGTCCCTACAATCTCTGTCACCATCACAGCGGAAGTAAGCAGCTATACAATGTCCAGAATTACATTGGAATGTACCATTTTTACATTTAAATCCAGTACAATTCAGCTCGTCAGAATTATCACCACAATCATCTTCATGATCGCATCTCCAACGAGTTGAAATACATTTTCCGTTGTTACATTTGAATTCTGATTCAGAACAGTCACGGTAAGCATTTTTACAGAGATCTTTGTTTTCATCTGAACCATCTCCGCAATCATCAGCGTGGTCGCAGAGCCATTGTTTGGGAATACAACGATTGTTACCACATCTAAAGTCAGTGGAAGAGTTACAGCTTGGGCAATTGGCTGGTAGTTCGTCACTTCCATCCCTACAATCGTCTTTTCCATCACAGAACAACCATTTTGGAATACATCTATAATTTGATCGTCCAGGACATCTTTGCCAACCTGTTGTACAATTTCTTTGCCTACACATGTAAGCAGGTTCATCTGAATCATCACCACAATCATTATCAAAATCACACATCCATAATTTGGGGATACATCTTCCATTTTTACAGGAGAATTCAGTTTCTGGATCACATGGACGGTTATGGCACATTGCTGGATCTTCATCACTTCCATCTTTGCAATCAGCATCTCCATCACATTTCCAACTATCCAAAATACATCTTCCATTAGATTTACACTTGAATTCTAGTTCTGGGCATGGCATATCGCAGTTTTGTTCGTCTGAATTGTCCCCACAATCATCTGTACCATCACATATTGTTGCTGAAGGTGTACAGTTTAAGTTTTTACATTGGAAGGTTCCAGCACGGCATTGTCTTGGTGGACAGCTTGATGGTTCATCGGAACCGTCTTTACAATCCATTTCTCCATCACATTTCCAGAACCATGGGATACATTTTTCATCTTTTCCACCACAGGTGTGTTGTCCTTTTGTACAATTAGCCATACAGGTCTTTCCATCACGGTCTAAAGTGAACTGGTTCGGGCAAGCACATTTGAAGCTTGTAGCTCCTTCTTCGCCGTAGCCTTCGATGTTTAGATAACTTGATTCGAGAGGGGGTGCTATGAGACATAAATGGCTACATCCTCCATTGTTGGTACCACATGGGTTGGTGTATGGAAGTTGACGTAATGGATGGAATATATGTACATCATAAGGTCTATGGGTTGTGTTTCTTAAAATTTTCAAGTCCTTTCCAGTGTATTTGTTGGCTTTGCTTATTGCTTTGAGATTCCAATCAGTCCAATAGATGTAATCATCGAAGAGAGACATGGCAAAGACATGTGGAACTTTAGTACCTGATAGAACGATGTGTCGGTGTCGTCCTTCTAAATCAGCGAAAGCTATGTAATCCAAATGAGCATCAGCCCAATAGATTCTATCAGTGAAATAATCGATGGTCAATGCGTTCGGCCAGGCGATATCATCTTCCCAAGTCAGAATTCTTGTAAAATTCGACCCATCCATTCCCATTTTGGCGATGTAAGCCTGCAAATGCCAGGAAGAGAAGTACAAAAATCCAGTACCGGGATGTACAATAAGAGCTCTTGGATCGGCTATTCCAGTTCGTAAAGTTTTACGTTTGGTTCCATCTAATTCTGCCACATCCAAATTTCGAGAGTGTCTGTCCAACCAATATAGTTTCCTTCCAACCCAGTCAATTGCTAAACCTTCTAATCCATGGGAGTCATGTCTGATTACAGGTTCCTTTTCTCCATTTCCTCCAATGGTTGACTTGAAGATCGTTTTAGCCGAGACATCGCAGAAATATATTTTACCGTCTTGTATGTCATAATCAAGTGCAACTACATTCATAAGATCTTGATGGACTAGATTGTATATCGTAGCATCTGTTGACATATTTCGTACGTAATATTTATTAGTAAACACCAACCAAGGTGGGATCTTATCTTTACGTTTGCAGGTATGTTCATCGTTTTGTCTTTCATAGTATTGTTCGTTACATTTGCAGTAATAGCTTCCAGGGGTATTGGAACAATATTGGGAACAAACTTCTGGTTGTTCCAAACATTCGTCTATGTCAGCGCAAGCTTTGCCGTCTTCTAGGAGTTTGTAGCCTTGGTTACATTCACAGTAGAACCCTGTTAGGGTGTTTATACATTTGTGTCCACATTGGTGGATTTCTACTTTGGCACATTCGTCTATATTGCAGTGTAGTGGTTCATCTGAATCGTCAGGACAGTCAGAGACTTTGTTACATACCAGTTGGAAGTCGATACATTGTCCACTGGTACACTGGAATTGTCCTTTATCGGAGCAAGTGTTGTTTTCTTTTTTACAACCAACTTCATCACTATGGTCACCACAATCGTCTTCTCCATCACAATGATATTGATTTCGGATACATTTAAAGTTTTGGCACGTGAATTCTTGAGGCGAACAAGTCTTGTATTGTGAATTACATTCTTTGCCTTCATCAGTTCCATCGCCACAATCATTATCATGGTCACAAAGCCATCCTTTGTTGATACACCGTCCATTTCCACAGGTAAATTGGTCTTCTTGGCAAGGTTGAGGTGATGAACAAGCGTGCATTGTTGTATTTTCATCGGCACCATCAACACAATCTGGATCACCATCACACAACCATTTTCTTGGAATACATTGAGCTCTTCCCCAAGCTTTGTTAGCAATGCAGGTAAATTCAGTTTCTTCATCACATTTTCTGTCATTACATTGATGTCTACTGTCTTCATCACTATTATCCAGACAATCGTTATCCCCATCACAGATATAGATGCGTGGGATACAATTGCCGTTGTCACAAGTGAAGAGATCTCCGAAGCAAGTTCTGCCTTCGCTACGACAGTATTCTGGTGGTTCGTCCGCACCGTCTCCACAATCGTCATCACCGTCGCAGTACCATGTTGCTGGGATACACCTATGATTCGGACACCTGAAGCTGTTTTGTGGACAAGTTCTTTGGGCGCAATGTAGAGGATCTTCGTCTGAATTGTCACCACAATCGTTGTCGCCATCACAAAGCCAGTAAGGTTCAACGCAGATGTTTGTTTTTTCGCATTTAAGATGATTTGTTGGACAGGTTGTGTTATTTGGACATCTTTCATGGGTTTCATCTGAAGTTACATTATCTTTACAATCATTAACACCATTGCAGACTTGAGCCATTGGTATACACCTATGGTTGTTACAAGTAAATTCTCCTGCTGCACAAGGTGGATATTGGCAATCTACTTCATCAGAACCGTCTTTACAATCGTTTTCATGATCACATTTCCATGATTTAAAGATACAACGACCATTGGCACATCTAAATTCGTTTGGTGAGCATGAATGGAAAGTACAGTAGTTGGTGTCTTCATCTGTATTGTCCCCACAATCGTCTTCACCATCACAAGCCCACATACGCGAAATACATTTACCGTTTCCACAGTAAAATTTGCTGGAGTCACATGTTAGGTTTTTGGCAACACACATTCGACCTTCATTGACTAGTTTAAGACTGTCGTCACATCTACATTCTGCTGTATTATTTGGACCTGGGTGACAAGATCCAGCGCAACCACCATTGTTAATGTGGCATGGATTTGTTTTGCACAACTGCTGAGAACTAGAGAATATATGAATATCTCTAGGACTATCTTCAAGTCGTTTAACCATCTCTATCATATTTGCTCCTGTGTGTTTTTCTGCACGATAAACTCCTCTAAGTTGTAAATCAGTCCAATATATATAATTTCTAAAAACAGTAATAGCAAATGGATATATTGTTGCTGTTATCAGTACTTCTCGATTGTCTCCTAGTAAGTTAGAACGTTCAATTTTTTCTCTCACCGCATCAGTCCAGTACAACATTTTTTCTTCATAATCTATAGCTAAACCAGATGGTTGACTCAAGTCTCTATCGATTATTACACGTTTTAAAGATCCTGCCATGGTTATTCTGAAGATTTTGCCCGAAGTTCCAAATCTTCCCCAATCTGTGTAGTATAAATAACCACCACAAGGGTCTATTACGATTGCTCTTGGTCTTTCCACCCTAGCAATCATAACTAAGTTACTACTATCCATATTCATGGCATAGATACTGCTGTTTGAAGAGTCTGTCCAGTAGATCTTTTGTTGGGTCCAATCATAAGCAACTCCTTCAGGGTTTACACCTTTGTTAATTATGTTTTTGATGTCTGTATTTGTTGGACTTTCACTTGGCATCCAAGCGATTCTAGCCCATGGTCTTATTTGGGTAAATATAATTTTCTTGTCAGCATGATCGAAATCGATACCAACCACGTTTGTTAAATTTGTTATTGGTTTAAAAGGCATTGTTGTAGAATGTGGGTCTAAGTTTATAGCTCGTATTTCTGTTCTTGTAGCAAATACTAAATATTCGTTGACTGATTCACATTTACGTTTGTCTGAACTTAGTTGTCCTGTAGCACAAGCGCATTGGTGGGTGAATTTGTTAGCGTTGTTTTCAGTTGGAAAACTAAAACAAAGTTGATCGCATCCACCGTTTCCGAGTCTCAAACATGGGTTTGTGTTGTCAGCTGGTTGGTTAGTACTGTCAAAAATTGCTATGTCACGTAGTTTCTGTAAATTGGTTCTTACTCTTGTGGGAAGTGACAAATTTCCTGGTAATTTTGATGCAGAGAAAACAGTAGCAAGATTTCTGTCAACCCAGTATACATTTCCCATATGGACAGCAATTCCCATAGGGTTTGGAAGATTTCTTCGGATAACCTGCCTGTTTCCACCATTGTAAGATATTTTTTGGATCATATCCAATTTAGAATCCACCCAAAACACTTCATGGGTCAACATATCAATGGTTAAATCTCTTGGGTTGGATATTCCAGATGTAACAATTGGTGACCAGTTACTTCCATCCAAATAAGACTTTCCAATTCTTGGATATTGTCCGTAGTCTATCCAGTAAAGTAGTCTTTTCAGTGGATTGACAGCAAGTTCTCTTGGTGCGTCTGTAGTTGTTTTTTTAACAATCATCCGATTTGTTCCATCTAACCAACAAACTTCAACATAATTCTCATGTGGGAAGACATTGGTGAAATATAAATTTCCAGCCACCCAATCAATGGCTAAACCTCGGATTCCATTACTTCCAATACCGTCTTTAATAATTGGTTGTATTTCTGTACCATTTGGTCGAATTCGGAATATTCCGTTCCATATTCCGCGGTTGAATTCAACCCAGTAAATCCATTTTTCTGCGTAGTGTACGTCAACGTGTAATATATGATGACCAGGTCCTGCTATTGGTACCATTGCTTCGGAACTATCCTTAAGGCTGTACCCACGTGTCATATCAAGTTGAGAGACAACAGCAAAGGTTTTGTAAGGGACACAAGCAACTTCGTTTTCTTTTTTATAACCCACACTACAAGCACAGATTCTAGTTTTGCCTTCAGCAGGAATACAAATTTGTTCGCATCCTCCATTTGTTAATCCACATGGATGAATAATATAAGGACGTTTTTTGAAAATTGTGAAGGTTTTTAAGTCGTTTTCGTTTTCTAGAATTAGTTTTGGGTTGTCACCTCTTGGTAAATCTACGCGGACTAATTTTTCGTATACTGGATCCATGTAATATAGTCTACTGTCTGAAACAGCCAATGCTTTTGGACGTTGTATATCATTACTTTCGGATAGAATGTTTGTTTTTCGGGCTCCATTAACATCCATGGATACTACTAAAGCATTTCCTTGGGTGCTGTAGTACAACATCTTTGGATCTGCACTTAAATCGATTGTTATTGTGTCTGGTCTTTCTAAGTCATCTAATAGTACAACTGGAGATGTACCATCCATGTTTACCTTTCCAATTTTAGAAGGAACTCCATACCCTCCATCATCAGTCCAGAACAGTTTACCATCGGAGGGATCCAAACAAATACTTCTTGGTTTAGCGACTGAGGTAGCATTACCATCATTTGCAAGTATTACAGTTCTGTGTTTGGATTTTCCGTCCACTTTTATGATTTCTATGTTGCTTGCGATTCTGTTGCCGATGAATAAATTGCGGCCAAGCCAGTCGAAAGCAATTGTTGCAGGTGAACCAACTATTCCAGAATCTGCACCTAGGAATTCTGTTTTATTTCCTCCAGTGTATGGAGTTGTCCAAATGGTTCCATTTTCATCATCATCCTCCTTTCCTTGGACCCAGAAGATTTGATGCATTTTTCTGTCGTAATCCAATTGCATTCCACCTTCTATGCCAACTATTGGTGTTAGGTATCCACTGCTTTTGTCTCCTGGAGTGAGAGATACGTCGATAATTTGCGTGCCCTTCATAACCATGAGGAAGGTGACGTCTTCTTCGACACATTTTCCATCGTCCATTGTGCGATAACCTGGTTTACACTTGCAGGTGTATCCTGTAGAACTCGAAGGAGATAATAGACATAATTGTTGACAGGGTGATTTCAGGCAAGGGCTGGTTATATTTTCTGGAATTGGTTGAAGAGATGGATGATGAACATGGATACTCAAAGGTTGTGATATTAAATGAGAAACAACAGTTTGATTGTGTCCTTTAAACTTATGAGCTGATAAAACTCTGTTCAATTGTCGATCAGTCCAGTAAAGAGTGTCTTCGAATAAAGTTAATGAGTGTGGATGTAACAAATAATGACTTCCAGCCACAACTTGTTGTCTTCCAGACCCATTGTAGTAACAGAAGTCTATAAAATCTAGTTTTGAGTCTGCGAAATATACTCTTTTATTCGCTGTGTCCAATGTCAAACCATTTGGCCAATAGATCTTCGTACTTATAATTGTGGAACGATTTGTTCCATCCATTCCAATCCTTTCGATGCGTGGATTTTCTCCCCAATCTGTCCAGAAAAGCCACCTTGTTCCAGGACTTGGATCTAAGCACATCCCACGAGGTTGTGTGATATTTTCTTTTACGAGAACTATACGGTTTTCTCCATTCTCCTTTGCTACTTCTATGTTGTTTAGTTTGGAGTCCAACCAATAGATGTTACCACCAATCCAATCATAAGCTAAACCTTCAACCAAATCTAAACCAGTTGAAATTACTTCAACAGGTTCTGAACCACGGTCAAGTCGAGAAATTTTTTTAAGTTTCATATCAGACCAAAATATTGTTCCTGTGTGCATGTTTGATGTTGTAGCTACCACATTTTCAACTATTATCGGCACTCGTTCAAGTCCTTGTTCTTTTAAGTCTGCTACTAGGATGGAGTGACGGTTGGAGATTATTAAGAACGCTGCTGAATGGTTGTATGCTTTGCAGGTATGTTTGTCCTTTTCTAAAGCGTACCCAGAAACGCAACTACAGAGATATGATCGTTTGGTGTTTGTACAAGTTTGGGAACAGATTCCTGGAGGGTTACACTCATCCAGATCCTCGCAGGTGTAGCTGTCGTTGCTTAGAACTTCACCTGGAGGACATAAACAAATTGCTCCAACCGGAGTTTGTTTACAGCCGTTCGAACAAAGACCACCTTGATGTTGGCATTCATTTAGATCACAACCTTCTCCTTCATCTGCTCCGTTCGGGCAATCTGTTCGATTGTTACAGATGTCAGTTATGTTGATACATCTTTCGGTGACACCTGGGCAAGCCCATTGTCCTGAAGGACATTTAAATTGTGGTCTTCCACAAGCATGCTGTGATCCTTCGTCGGAACCATCACCACAGTCGTCTTTTCCATCACAGATGTAAGCTTTGAACACACATTGGGAGTTGTTACATTTGAAATAATTGGGAGCACAATCTATCTGTCCGCAAGATGATGGTTCATCGCTATGGTCATCGCAATCCGGAGTACCATCACATAGCCAGGTTCTTGGGATACAAATCCCGGAGGATACACATTGGAATTGTTTTTCACTGTTGCATTGATCTGGAGCGATGCTTGGACAACCTAATTCATCACTGTTGTCATTACAATCGGGGATTCCATCACATTTGTAGCTTTCTTGGACGCATTGTCGTAGATCGGCACACTTGAATTGACTTGGTAGACATGTTATAGGTGGACAGTCTTTTTCGTCTTGTTTATCGAAACAATCGTCATCGCCATCACAAACCCATGACTGTGGAATGCAATGGCCTGTTCTAGGACACGTGAACTGATAGTAAGCGCAGGTTTTTTCAGCACAAAAGTCTCCTTCATCTGAACCATCTCCGCAATCATTTTCTGAGTCACATTTCCAGGTGTTGGGGACGCAACGACCGTTCTCACATTGGAATTGGGATGATCCACAAGTAACATTGACGCAACCTGAAAGAATATTGTTTTTAAGATATTTTCTTGGTGTTTTTTGTGGGAAATATTACCAGTTTCATCACTGAAATCGCCACAATCGTTTTCTGCGTCACATTTGAAGGTTGCTGGGATGCAGCGTCCGCTTTTGCACTGGAATTCGTTGCTGGTGCAAGTTGGTTTAGTGCAGTTTTGTTCTTCGTCGCTGTTATCCAAACAGTCATCATCTCCGTCGCATACCCAACTTTTTGGAATACACCTGAAGTAAAAAAATTATCCAGTTAACACTTCGTCCTAAAATCAGACCTCTTACTATGAAAAAAAAAAAAAAATCATAAGTTTCGATAACTTTTGTAGGAATAATCCTCGTGCTTCTATCTAGAGACTTATAAGCGTACTTAATTTACGTCCAACCGTTTGGCTACAATTTCAGAAGGGTGAAATACTAGGAAATATTTGAAATATGTACTAAGGCAAATTTTGAAATACTAGGGAAATATTTGAAATACTAGAAAATATTTGAAATACTAGGAAATATTTGAAATATGTACTAGGGAAATATATGAAATATTTCACTAAGGAAATATTTGAAATACTAGGAAAATATTTGAAATACTAGAAAATATTTGATATATGTACTAAGGCCAATTTTGAAATACTAGAGAAATATTTGAAATACTAGAAAATATTTGAAATATGTACTAGGGAAATATATGAAATATTTCACTAAGGAAATATTTGAAATACTAGGAAATATTTGAAATATGTACTAGGGAAATATATGAAATATTTCACTAAGGAAATATTTGAAATACTAGGAAATATTTGAAATATGTACTAGGGAAATATATGAAATATTTCACTAAGGAAATATTTGAAATACTAGGAAATATTTGAAATATGTACTAGGGAAATATATGAAATATTTCACTAAGGAAATATTTGAAATACTAGGAAAATATTTGATATATGTACTAAGGCAAATTTTGAAATACTAGAGAAATATTTGAAATATGTACTAGGGAAATATATGAAATATTTCACTAAGAAAATATTTGAAATACTAGGAAAATATTTAAAACAGTAGGGAAATATTTGAAACACTAGGAAAATATTTGAAATACTAGGAAATATTTCAGACAACAAATATCAAATACAAATACCTCCAAAAAAGCAATTGCAAATCCAAATACTAAAAGCATTTCTTAAAGCATTTGAAATAAAATATTTCAAATACCAGAAAATAATAATACTTATTCAAATACTTCATTTCAAATACTCCCACCTCTGTTCTCAGGGTCCTAGAATTTTTTAACAATAATTAAAATAAAGTAAAATGTTGAAAATGATATAGCATAATTCCCTTAAAACAAATGCTTAGAACTCGGTATTCTAGGAAAGTCTAATTTACACCAACGTAATCTAAAAATCTTTCCGCAGACTGAAGCCTTTTTTTATGCCTTAACACTCCATAATTTTTATGAACAAATTAAAAAACTCCGAAGCTCTGTCCGAGATTCTCATGTTTAGCGCATAGCTCACGGAGTACAGAGAGTGTGTAATAGCTACGACCCGTAGAGACGCAAAGGGAGTGATGAAGGTTGGGTGAGATAACGGGCATTTCAACTAATAAGATATAAGCTAATAAAAAATTGTCTACAATCACCTATAACCAAGTTTTACAGAAACATATCCCATTTAAGAAAAATATTTTAGTTATTACCTTTGATTATTGCAGGTGAAATCCCAACTATTAGGACAGGCTTGGACTGGAGGTTCACTATTTGGATCTGACTGACAGATTAGACCGTCAGAGCCTAGTTTTTCCCCGTAAGGGCAGCCACAACGAGAAACTAAAATTTTAGATGTGTTGGAGGGCACAGCAAAACAAAGTTTATCGCATCCACCGTTGTTTATGGAACACGGTTGAGTTGCGTCGATGGTCTGAACAGCTTCACTATATACCTAAAAAGATAATATAATACACTTAATATAATATATAACGAAAATAATATTACCAATAGAACAATTATGAACCACATTTTTATAAAGTATGCTCTTAGCTCTGCATATTAATATCTTTTAATGATATGTTTTAAAGGTAGGATTTATTAAAACTACAAATATTTAAAATAGATAAGAATAAAAATAATGTCTTTCTTCTCTTAGAAATGAAAATATTGTGGTACTTTTTATCTATGTTTACAGTAGCTGAGTATTATTGTAAAGTATTTACTTTGTTTCTACCATCTAAGTCATTGATAAAATATTTTAATTCTCAACAAAAAGTAGGTAAATAAGAATATTTCAAGTTAATAACCACATACAGGTTTTGCAGTACAAATTCAACTTTTTGCAAACTAAATTGATCCTTCTGCAAATCAAATTCACTTTTTACCGACCGCCAACATATATAAAGGAAATATTGTTATCATACCGATTTTAACATTTCGAGATTTTGATGGATCTCCACGAATTGAGGTCCCTACATAACGTTTTGACTATTTTTAGCATGATCTGTCTGTCTGTCTGTCCGTCTGTTCGTCCGTCTGTCTGTCTGTCTGTCCGTCCGCCTGTCTGTGTACACGTGCAGAGCAAATTCGACTAAAAGGATTTTTATGAAACTTCATTTTTATGCTTTTGACAGCAATGGCACGAGTTGATCAACTTTTGGTAAAAATCGGTTGACTAGAAATGGGAGTTTACTCGTGTCGATTTTAAGATTTTTGGTAATATTTAGCAATAGAAAAATATTTCGAAAAAATTTATTTTATAAAAGTTGCTATAAAAGCAATAACTAACAACTTTTATTTGACACATTTTGTGATAAAACGAAAAACTTTTGAAAAATTTTTCGAAATTTTTTCTAAGTATCTATTTTTTTTATACTTATATGTAACGTTTCCATGGTCATGATAAATAATATCTCTGTTAGAAAATATTTGGCCAAGTTATTTTTACTCTGCTGCTAGCATGTATTTTATGCAAGTACTTTGTGATGGCGGTCGGTCCTATGGTGGCCACAACTGATTTTTTACAAATAAATTGACCCTTTTGCAAATCAAACTGACTCTTTTGTAAATCATTCACCTTTCACCCTTTTATAAAAACATAAACATATATTTGTTTTAATCGAATTTTGCACACTATTCTACCTTTTGCAAATAAAATGACCCTTTTGCAAATTAAATTGACCTTTTTGCAAATCAAATTCTTTTATCAAATCCCTTTTATTTACCACAATCAAATTAAAGAATTAAAAAATATATATATATATATATAAATCGAATTTTGCAAGCAATTATACCTTTTGCAAACAAATTGACCATTTTGCAAATCAAATTGACCCTTTTGCAAAAATAATTGACCTTTTTGCAAATCAAATTCACTCTTAAATAAATCAAAATAAATATTTTTTTAAAAAATATATTTTTTTTATAAATTGAAATTTGGAAACAATTCTACCTTTTGCAAATAAATTGAAAATTGATCCTTTTGCAAATCAAATTGACCCTTTTGCAAAAATAATTTTCCTTTTTGCAAATTAAATTCACCCTTAAATAAAGTTTTTTTTTTAAATATTTTTTTTTTTAATTGAATTTTGCAAACAATTCTTCTTTTTGCAAAGATAAATTGCATTCTTGGTTGAAATTGGTACATACTGGTAGTAAAAATTGCTTACCTTTACACCATAAAGTCTATTGGTTTGTGGTTCTCGTACAACCGTTTCTTCCAAATCACCCGTCAGCTTATGTAATTTAATAATTGCATCCAATCTCCAATCAGTTATATACATCCATTCTTTATGAATCACTATACTAAATGGATGACGAATCAACCTAGAATTGACTGTTCGAACATCAGTACCATCCAAATTAGAATGTTGAACATGATCCAATAAAGCATCGCACCAATACAGCCGATCAGCGGCAAAATCAACCGAAAGTCCATTAGGCCAACCAAGGGTAACATTTTTGAAAACTATTAAATTAGTACCATCACTGTGGGCTCTGGAAATATTGGCAGGTCTATCCCATTCAGAGAAAAAGATGTATCCTTTATTAGGATGGACAACAATAGCTCTTGGGCGTTTTAAATTTTTTAGGAGAGTTCTTCTGTAAGTCACATTTCTGGTACTTAAAACATTTAAAGTACCTTTTCTGCTGTCTATATAGTACAGGTTTTTAGATGCCCAGTCAACAGCTAATCCTTCTACTCCTTCATTTTGTGAAGCCAAAACAATTTCTCTAGCAGTTCCATTACGATACACCCGATAAATCACATCTTGTATTACGTCGGAGTAATAAATTTGTTGTGCTCTAGCATCGAAATCAAGTCCTACAAATCGAGCTCTTCTTGATACAACTGGTAACATGGCATCATTAAATCCTTCGGATACTGGATCTAGGATTTTTCCTTTTATAAAACGTTGCTGGGAGTACATCAAAAATTCTTGGACAGGATTGCAGTTTCTTTGATCTTTCTGAAGACGCCAACCAGTGTGACAAGCACAGCGATATCCAAGCAAACCAACACCAACGTTTGTAATAATACACATTTGTTGACAACCACCATTATTGTGTCCACAGGGATTCGAAACACGGACCTGGCTTAATCCATGGATTGTTTTAATAGCTTTGGGATCTCGAATACCTTGTCTTTTAAAAATGCTTTGAATGCTTGTTGAACTTGCGTATTTATCAACAGACATGATTCCTTGTTTTGTTCCATCTGTCCAGTAAACCCTGTTTTCGAAAAGTGCTAGCCTGGATGGGCTTGGAACTGATTGTCCACGAAGAACATGGAAACGATGTTCACCTTTGTAGTTTACAGTTTCTATATAATCCAAAAGACTATCACACCAGTATACCCTTTTGGTGATGATGTCAAGAGTAATTCCAGAAGCTTTGTAAGCAGCTTCTGAGACAATTGAGTATGTATTGGTTCCATCCATGTTGGCTCTTAAGACTTGAGAACTATCAGCTACAAACATCAGTCCACTTGTACTATCTACTGCAATATCAGCAGGACTTGTTAAATTGCTTCCTAAAACAACAGCGTGCCATCTTCCATCCATTTCGAAAACGTCAATCTTTTGTCCAACACTATCTGCTACGTATAATTTGTCACCAATCCAATCTATGGCAACAGCAACTGGAGACCATGTTCCTGGTAAAGTGATTTCTTCAACCGTAAATTCTGATAATGGATTTGTAGATGGTCGAAGTTGTTGGGAATGTACTTTTCTTGTTTTTATATCAGACCAATACAACAAATTTTTTTCGTAATGGAAATCTAAACCACTTGCTCCTGTAGTATTTGCTACAATTTTAACATCATCTCCTCTGCTGTTCATTTTATAAACATTTTTTTCCCAAGCGAAGTAGAGTAACATATCACTGGCGTTTGGAGCAACGCATTTGCTTCTTTCCATCAGGTTGTAACCTGGGGCACAATTGCAGGTGTAGCCACCTTCGGTGTTGGTGCAGAGTTGGTCACAGTGACCCCATTCAGCACATTCGTTACGGTCTACGCAAGTACGATTGTCGGGGGAAACCATTCGTCCTTGCGGACAACTACAAGTGCCACCGGTTAAAGATGCCTGGCATTTATATTCGCAACCAAGAGATGGACAGGAGGAAGTTGCTAGAAAGAAAATTTAATTTAGCCAAAGTATAGATACATGACATAAACAGATAAACAGGTTACATTAGCAGGGTTTACTGTATATAAAAAAGCTCTACCAGTGCTTTAATACATTCTATAACATATTTTGGATAATTAATTATTCGCCCTCTAAGGCAGTGGATAGAGAAAAATATTGTGTAGGATCAAATGATCCAAGAAAATAGATTTACTTACAACAAGCGCTTAATTCGTCGGCTCCATCTTCGCAATCTTTTTTTCCGTCACAGAGTTGTGTTTTAGCTATGCATTTGGGAGCAGATTGGCTGCCATTTGGTGGTGGACAGAGCCATTTATCCGCTGGACAAGCTATGGCCGTACAGTTCGCTTCATCTGATCCATCACTACAGTCATGGTAGCCATCACAGTGGAATGTATTCGGGATACAAAGAGCATTGGCACATCGAAATTGTCCTGGACCACATGGTGGGAAATCTGCAAAAAATAATTAATAAAGTTTTATTTAAATAAAGAAAACATTTTGAAACATCTTAAAGAATATATTATATTAAGTAGTGTGATATTGGCATGCCTTTTGGGTTAAAGAGTGCACCGGCACATTTAAATTACTATCGAGCGCATGGAGAACAGTATCTATAAAAAATGATGTTGAGATACATTGATATTTTTGTAGTATTTTTGTTGCAGTGGATGTAACGGTGATTTTGTGTGAGATACGAGTGCGCATTGATCGTGAATTGATGTGGTAATTGTTCGTGGTGTCCGCAGGCATGGCTAAAACCACTACTGTCACCAGAACGCATTTACCAACTATTTGTTACCGAGCACCGGACTGCACAAACAATGGACCAATCAATTTCAAACATTTCAAACACTAAAACATGTGTCTAAGGTTCAAAAAGTATTACAGATCAATAGGTGTTCCAGGATTTTGTAGGTACAAACAAAAAACTGAAAACCTCGTATGTTTAATTTGTGTTCGTTAATAATTTTTACACCTTTTACATTTTAACATTTTCAATTGTGAACGGGTAAAGTTATCAGCTCTATCCAGTTTGTTTCTTATGTAAACTCTCAAGTCTATTACAATCGTATTTAATAATCTCAATATTCGGGCAATATGAGTTCTATTAACGGCGGGGTCCCTGGAGGACTTCACATAGCGGCATTGTTATCCCAGGAACTTAGAGGGAGATGTTTTAGCTCTGTTAATTTACTGCTGATATGGTCCACCGATGTTGCTTAATTGGATATTACTGCAACGTTGCAATACCAACATTCACATATTACATTGCATATTGCGAGACTTTATAAACAGTTTTTTATAAACTACTAACCAGTGCTTCTCAATCCATACGTCTACATTAACATTTATCGGTAAACAGTTAAGTACAAGATCTGTACAATTTAAATGCGGAAGAAAAAACCCTACGGGAAGACAGGTGAGTATGGTGGATGAAGAACGAGAATTAAACAAATTTAAAGCCTGCTAGACTTTTTTTTCGATCATATTGATTATCTTCAATCATCAGTTTGGATTTCGTAAAAATTTATCAACGATTCAGCAAGCCCATAGAATAGTAAATCAAACAGCCAAGACCCTTGAAGAGAAGAAATATTGTGCTGCCGTATTTCTTAAGGTTTCGCAAGCATTTGATAAGGTGTGGTATACAACTTTATGAACTAAAAAATCTCCTATCCAGCAATTATTACTTTATTTTTAAGTCCCACTTGACAGATAGAAACTTCTCAGTTAAATACAATGATGTACCAAAATACCCTATCAATTTACTATCCCATAACATCTGGTGTTCCCCAAGGTACTGTACTTGGGCCATTCCTTTACCTACTGTATACTGCAGATATACCTGAGACAGACGACACTATGATAGCTGCATTTGCTGATGACGTTGCTATACTATCAACAAACGATGATCTTAACGAAGCTTCTACAATTCTTCAAAGTCATTTAAATCTTATAAACAAATGGTACAATAAATGGCGAACAAAAGTAAATCAGTCTAAATTTGACCAAGTCACGTTTACAAACAGACTCAGTACTTGCCACAAGTAACAATCAACGACATTCCAGTTCCCATAAAATCTGAAGAACCTTGGATTGCATTTGGACCAACGATTGACCTGGAGTAAACACATACAAGCCAAACGTATGCAGTTAAAATTTCGTCAAATGTATTGGCTTCTTGGTATAAAATCAAAATCATCAGTTTCAAATAAAATGTTGCTCTATAAGACCATACTCAAGCCCATATGGTCGTATGGACTTCAATTATGAGGATGTGCCAAGCCGACCAGATAAATAATACAGAGATTTTAATCAAAAGTGCTTCGAGCTTTGGTGAATGCACCTTGGTACGTCTCAAATAGAATGATCCAAGACCTCAAAATCCCTTTCATCACGGAAGAAATTCATACAGTTGCCAACAAATACCATGACTGACTCACTGGACATGAAAATGAACTTGTGGGAAATTTAATAAAAGACCTTGACAACAGAAGGTTAAAGAGACTTTAGCCAAACGAGCTACCGCAACACTGAAGACAGTGATATATAAAGAGAAACGTCACTGGATGTCTCCCTTACATGCCGACAATATATATATATATATATATATATATATATATATATATATATATATATATATATATATATATATATATATATATATATTAATTAAAATATATATATATTGTATTATCTAACATTTCGTAGTATCATTTTCACGTTAATACGTCTTTAAAATCAGTCAGTTTATTAATTAATCTCCCAGGAATATCGTAATCGATTAAACTGAATGAACCTTTGGTTTGTTGTTTATTTAATTGATGATGTTAAAAGAATTAACAAAATCAAAACTAATTCCTTTTTTGGGGTCGTAAGAATGTTTCTATTAAAGTAAAATACTGCAGTCCATTCCGTGGCGTTCGTTGCGGATATCCGCTGATACATCACCGAGAGATCTAGATATTTCAGAGCGCTTTTTTACTCTGCTCCATTGCCAGAAGTTTTTGCCTTTTTTATTCATCGTTTTTACAACTATAAATGTTAGTACATTGTATCTCTAGATAATTTATGAAAAGGATGTACCATATCTAGATCTTGCAGACTTGATATATTTCTTAATCCAAACATATGAAAAAGTTTCATGGTGTTAGAGCATTTCTGATGTCACAGATTTGACATAGATGGATAGAATGTGAGTGCACCACGACAATGGACTCTTGACGGTGACCGATTACCCGATTAACACCAACATAAATTGAAGGACTCGGTGTAAAAACCAATCCTAGTAGTTTCAATTATTTAAGAGGATAGACGTTCTGCTGAATTAGAGCTACATATTTAAATTTTAAATGTACAAAATGTACAGATTTACGAACAGAATTGTAAAAAAAAAATAATCTCCATGTTGGTTGATCGCAGCCCTACATTTGCGATTCATGGACAAAATAACATTATCGATGTCTTCTTAAGGTAACTGTGCCCATTCTGCTCTTAGAAGCTCTCTAAATCTAAAACTATCGTGGTTGTTATCCATATGTGGAGTAATTCTTCTCTTAAGCATGTCCCACACATGTTCAATCGGATTTAGATCTGGTGACTGTGTTGGCCATGGTATCGCATCAATACCTTCGTTATCCAACCAGTTCGGTACAATTCACGAATGTGGCCGAGCATTAGCCTGGGCAAGATGAAACTGATCACCAACGAAATGGACGCACAATAGGTTGAAGAATATTATCCAAATATTGTTATGCTGTTAAAAATCCATTGGGAAAAATGAGATCAGTTCTACCGACAATGATTATCCCACCCTATGCCATAACAGTACCACCTCTGTAACTGTGAACTTCCTGGACGTTCCAAATTACCGGATCTTCTCCATACCCTTGTTCGACGATAATCTGGATGAATTCTAAATCTGAACTTATCAGTAAACAAAACTGTAGCCCAATCATTATCACACCAGTATTGAAAATTGTGACACTAGTCTAATCTTGCTCTGCGATTGCATATAGAGACGGGTTAACATCTGATTGGTCGTCGAGATAGAATATTAGCTTCGTGGAGACGATTTCTTACAGTATCGCGACTAACGGTATGTACAACCATGTGACCGCTAGAGAGGGAACTTCATGAGCGTAAGCAACCGAAATAACTCCCCCCCCCCCAGAATAAAAATTTTGAAATGCATTATAGCCTATGTTTGAAGCCTGGTTCAACTCTATCATTGTACCAAAATACCTAAAAATATGTCCAGCCGTTTTTGCGTGAATCTCGGTCATGTAAAGTAAATAATAAGTGGGATATATGAAGATTTTAGTTTTAGGAAAGTCACCAAATATTCATCCAATCGAAAAAGTATATAGAACAAAAAATATTGGTTTTCTTATTATAAACAATTTTTGTGATATTCGTTTTTGCTGTTAAAAGAGATATTACATCCATAGACTAGTGAGATTCATAACAGATCTAAAAAAAATCAGTGATTGGTATAAAAGATACCTGACAATATGGTGTGTTAAAATGAGAGAGACAGACAGACAAAAATAGTGTTAATTGAAGTGTATTTTATGTGCTAGCGTCACAACTAAACACAAATCCAAATGGCATGAATAAGTAAAATAGAAAATGCAATCAAATAGTGTGACTAAGTAAACTTGGAAACTGACGATGAATAATAAATATTTGGGCAACATTTCCCGTGGTCTGGTCTGCTATATTTGCTCGCAGCTAGATTCGAACTCCGATACATTATTAATTTAACTCAAATCGATATTGAACATCATTAATGTAAGCTATTTACATGAGTGGGGGCAGGCGAGAGACGGGCGAGGTAATACCAAATATACAAACATGTATATTAATACAGCCGATACTATCTGTACACTGTCTCGTTGAAGTGTATACATTGTTCAACGCCTGCGGAAATTGCCGGATTAGTTAACATTGACCCCCCCCCATTCATCTGCCCCATTAAATAACACCTCATTGTGTGTAACATTAGAAAAATTAACATTGGCAACCAAGCGCGCACCTGTGAGGAAGTTCCGGGCTTGTCCCGCTCTCAGAACTGAAAAACACGTGGTTTGAGTGTTTGTTAAACTGCGTTCACAGTTCTAAAATTAGTTGAGTATACGCTGTACGTTGTGGATAAAGATAATAAACAGTTGTAACGTTTAATGACAGCGTTCACAGCTAAGAAAATTAATAAGTAACGAATGTTGTGACATCTATGTATTATCCGAACAAATTTGGACTATTCTATAATCCGGATTATTTTTTAAATATGCATTTTTAAAAATGAAATAAATTTAATTATATAATTTTTTAAATTATTTTGTGAATTATGTATATAATTAACCCCTTTAGTAATCATTAAAAAATTTAAAAATGAAAAAAAATACGTTTTTTTTATGAATGAATTTTATTTACTGAACATATATATCCTTCATAAAAGCCATTTCGGGCCCAAAATGGGATTGAAAGTTGATAATATGGTGCATAGTGTGGGTCGAGAAATAAAAAAAATCATAAAAAAATATTAATTTTCTCTCGTACCTTGTTTGAATCATCGTAGCTGTCTTTTGTCTCGCTTCCACATACCATGAATCGTATTTATTTTCGCCCGAGTACATTCGGGAGTGATCTTTTCTGCAGGTAAAGCTTGCTCGAGTTATCTCGGGTGTGGGAATTTTCGCACATAATAGCCGCCCGAGCATACTTGGGCGTCCTTAAGCGGTTAAAATACTTAAATTAAATAAAATAAATGAGTTATAAAATACCATGAATATTGGATTCAATCTATTATCTTTAATTTCTTATTTGTTATCCGGATATATCCGAATATTTTGAATTTTCTTCGATATCCGGATATTCATTAATGTCGGATAATTGGAAACCCTACTGGTGGTGCCATCTCTTGCCTAGGCCGATTACTTTTCAACCACCCCTCGTATCTGTAGCTCGGAGCATAATAAAAATATGAAAATTTTGATTGTACTTTCAAGTAGGTAATGATGTTCCATGTTTAGTTCGTAGAAGACCTAAATATTTTTTTGTTGTATTATTCGCGTGTCTGTAAATGCCATGGAGATATATGTTAAGAAGTTTTTGAAGTTGCGGTCAAACTATGTTCTAGTTCTTTGGTATTTGAGAACAACTTTACCTAAGCATGCGAGACTTGGCAGCCAACCACTTAAAATTAAACTCACAACTTCTCAACAAGATTTGACATCTTAACCAATGCGCAAGTTTATTACTACGTAAACTATAGAACAACCAGTAGTTGTTAAACTTTCTACAATAGAAGAGGAAAGAGTACTCACTGCAATTCTGTTCATCACTATTGTCTCCGCAATCGTTTTTATGATCGCATTTAAGGCTTGTTTCCACACAACGTTGGCCGGATGAACAACGGAACTGGTCAAGTCGACAGGCGACTCCTGTACATCCTACTTCATCCCGACCATTCCTACAGTCCACGTAGCCATCACATTGCTTCTCCCGAGGAAGACATGGCCCTCTCGTACTACCTGGAGTCTCTCCACAGTGGAAGTCGTCCGACTGACATTTACGATAAGCTGAAACAAAATTATTAATCAATAAATTGTACAAAAAAATAATGGGGTAATGTTAAAATGGTTTTACTTTAAAATTATTAATTAGTAATTTATACAGGGCCGGTGTGAGGATCGTTGGCTCTTCTAGGCAAGATATAATGCGGTGCCCCTAGGCAATATATAACACTGCCCAATAAAATAATTCTTTTATCTTGGTGCCGGAAAAGTTAACTGATTTTGGATATTTTTGATGTGCTGATTCCAAAAATACC
This sequence comes from Liopterus haemorrhoidalis, assembly GCA_963971575.1. Lineage (NCBI taxonomy): Eukaryota > Metazoa > Arthropoda > Insecta > Coleoptera > Dytiscidae > Liopterus > Liopterus haemorrhoidalis. The sequence goes on along the minus strand of OZ020620.1, from coordinate 763,524 downwards.
TGACTCTTTTTCGTAACAGCTCTAGTTTTTGAGATACAAACTAATTGATTTGTTTTTTATCTAAAAACGGTAAACTTCCTCCTTGGACAGCAAAATGGATATACAAAATATCCTTGTTTATGTCTTTGGGACAGCAGAGCTAAGGATCAGCACTGGGTAGGCAGAAATTGGGTGATTTCCATTAAGAAATGTCATAATTCAAGAAAAACAAAACGTTGTCAACGAACCTTTGGTTGCGAGAGAGAAAATTATATTTCCACTCTTGCATATCAAGTTTGGGTTTATGTAGCAATTTTTGAAGGCTTTAAATCGAGATGGACTTTGTGTAGTCTACTTGACACGTAAATTTCCTGGGATTAACTCTAATAAACTGAAAGCCAGAATATTTGATGGTCCTCAGATAAGGCTACTGAAGATCCACAATCCAATCCAACCGCATCAATGAACGAGATTGAATCTAATTCTTGGTGTTCATTTATTCAAGTAGTACAAAATTTACTTGGAAATCATAAGGAAGAGATTAGTGGGAAATATGCTTTCCATCTTTAATATTATCGGTTGTATTTCCACTTACCAGAAAACCTAGGTGATTTTAGTGAAGAACCGGGGGAAAGATTCCATCAGGACATAAAACTATGGAAGATTCAAGGAAAATAAGATAGCCACATGATGGCCTACTACTGTTGGAGTCTTCAGAAAGACTGTTCTGGTAAACTCCATGTTAGAAAGTCGTACAAAAGAACATTTTTAAGTGATAAGTGATGAAGGTATATTTATCTACTTTGTGAAATAAATACCTTACTTTGTCTCTTTTGTGTTTGTAACTGGTAGTTGGAGCAAATAGTAACAGTAATAACGTAAAAAATACACAAGTTTGAAATAAGATATTTTATTGTAAAAGAGGCCAATATAGCGTATCTTAAAAACTAGATCTGATAGACCAAATCTGACGGCTATTTTGGATCTGTGCCCAAAAATTACCTAGAGACAGTTAAAAACTCGCATCAACTTATATATTAGGGTTCCGTCACCTAAAAGAGGTAGAAAACCACTGTGATAGTTTGTAGTTAGATGTAATAGAAATACATTATAAATGTTAGTTTGGTTTGTGCGCCATCTGAGCACCGTAATATAACTCAGTTGAACGTAAGCACCTCATCTGTCAGGGTGCTCTCGTTCTTACTTCTAGGATTGCAGGCATAGCTCACAGCTATCGAAAATGGGGAACGTAAATCTTTCAAATAGCAACACTGGACATTTATCACTAATGCTCAATTGCATCTACAACTCTCAAATTTCTATCTAAAAGCCGTTCACGATAAATAAAAATTTGCTTACTTATCCTTGTATTAAGTTTCATTTGCTAACCCATTCAAAATTAAAAAAATAAAATATTTTGTTATATGATATCATAATGGTATGATATCTCAGGTCTGGGAAAAAGTTCGTTTTTGCCGATAGACGGCGCCAATTGCAAATAACTCAGGAAACACAGATCGCAGCGACACCACTAAGCGCTCGTTGGAAAATAACAGTTTAAGCGTTACTTTGAGTGTCTAAACATCAAAATTTGTGCAGTGGTTGGAGAATTGTTTGCGTTTGAAAATGGAGAAAAGTAATGAAAAATTGCGCTATATTTTGCAATATTACGACAAAGGGAAGAACGCTGCACAGGCTTGTGAAAAATTTGGTCTGTGTACGGTGAAGGTACTTTATCAAAATCTGCTGCGCGGAAATAGTTCGCTCTTTTTCGTTCTGATAATTTTAATGTGAAAGATGACACGCTCTGGTCGTCCTATCAGTGAAAAATCAGTTTAAATAGGTATACTTGATTTTGTTAATCCTTTAAGTAAGATGTATGAAAAACTAAGCCCTACGGCTATGGGTTGACACGCCTAGTTATATCACTTCTATTGTAATTTAATGAGTTCCCTAACTTTTATTATTTTATTGCGATCTTCAAAACTAATTTGGTACGGTCTTTAACTGAACGTAATTGCACATTTTGGCCGGGCATATGTTGAACAAATTTTAATTAAATCGAATTACCATAAAATTGAAAAAAGTAATTGGTAAATTAATAACAATATAAAAATTGTTGATAAATGAAACCAGTTAAAATGATCGCTTTGATAATTAAATTTATATTATAAAACAGGCTGTAAAACGATGATTTTGTTTGAAATTTACAATACAGTTATAGACAATATAAAAAGTTATTAACAACCAGTAAATAAAAAAACTGTGTTTCTAAATTTATTTCTAAAATAAATAAAAGTTTGCTTGTTATTCTTTTTAGAGGAACGGTCACCTTTACGGCTTACTGGAAAAACTCGTAAAGTAAGATTTAAAAAAGAAATAAAATAGAAACACTTTACGGAAGATTAGGTTAGGTCGCTGTGAGAAAGGTGCGGCCCAAATTCAAATCAATCTTGCACAAATACAAATTGTTTTTATTAACTTAGTTGAAATATTTAGCGGACAGCAACGATGGCTATTCACCTAGTACAGGCTATATATGACTACAATATTATTAAATTTTATATTATTTATTAACTACTCTTTAAGTATCATATCCACTATAATCATCTTCCTTTTTATTAAGTTTATTTTCATTATTTAGTTCATATAAAAGTTTTTGCAATATTGTCGTAATAATGAAGGCATATTCCAGTAAACAGTACGATATTCTACTGAGAGCGTTTGGATTAGGGTAGTTCATGAAGCCAAATCGCATTTTCAGCATGTGTCGCCCTACCCTTCCTCCATTTCATGAAAATATGTCAAGGGATTAATGATCCTGAAAAGACACTGCAGTTTCAGGGGTGGAAAATTCACGAAAATTCATGTAAATACAAGTGTGTTTAAAATATGACCTGCATTTAATTTATTTTCTGGTTGATACAAATTATAATTTAATATTGTAACAGGACTATATTTTTCCGCGGAGGCTAAGCACCTGTACTGCTCTATTATTTATCAGCCAATGTGATTAAGACCCAGTCTTTCCACTTTCAGGTACACCTCTACGTAACTATCTGATAGATAAGGTTATCTGGAACTTCATCTACTGAATAAATGTCAATACCAATCAGTGACTCATTATCCGTTAGATAACTATCCGATAGATATATGTGTATTGAAAGACGGGATGACATTTATTCAGCACAGAAAGTATCACATCGCTAATGGCCTAGAAGCCGAAGCATCTTTTATGCATAAAAAAATAATCACATAACCTTATCTGTCAGATAGTTACCTAGAGGTTTACCAGAAGCTGGAAAGACTGGGCCTTAAAGTCCTTCTTTTTACTTTTTTTGCCGATAATATCAAAGTTTTAGGCCGTAATTCAAAAGTGACCATATATTTGTGATCTAAGGCAAATCTAATCTCAAAACGCAATAAACGATTAAAGCCCCATATTTTTTATAGATTAAATAAACTACAAAGAATCCAAAAATTCTAACCGTAGGTCCTTATCTCTAACCATTTTAACAAATAATGTAAATTATGCCATCAAAAAAAATTGTTGTAATATCAAAACGCGTGAACCGCCCCAAATTTTGTCTAAACTAAATAAACTACGACGAATCCAAAAATTCTAACTGGAGGTCGCTGTCTCTAACCGTTTTCGAGTTGTGGTTTTTTTAAATTAACAAATAATGTAAATAATCTTGAATTAGATCATTTACATCCGTAAGTTAGTATAGTTGATAGGTAATGGGGTTCGGAGCAGTCAGCAAATAAAACAAAATTTATTAACTTCGCTAACGTTTCGATTTAATTTAAATCTTCATCAGAGCTTAATTAATTAGTCACGATATAAAATAACAATTTAAAATTAATAAAAAAACATCATATCCTCCGGTCATTGAACTAAGCTCTGATGAAGATTTAAATTAAATCGAAACGTTAGCGAAGTTAATAAATTTTGCTTTATTTTCTGACTGGTCCGAATCCCATTACCTATCAACTAATGTGAATAATGTCATTAAAGATTCAGCCTTCTTTCGCCATCACGTCTCGTATCCACTGTAATCGTCTACCTCTCAGTTCTTGTGTGATTTTCGACCTTGAGTACAGTTCTTGAATATCTTTGTTCTTGCAGATTTTCCATTTACCATTAGTTTACCAGCGTAATATTTTATTTTCCATTAGAAGTAAAATTTTTTTGTATTTTCCTATTTTTTTTGAAATGATGTAATTTTTTAGTGGTTGAAAATCTATTTGTAGGTATTAGATTAAAGCCCCACGGTAGTGTGTCCGTCCTTGAATTTATCCAGCACGTCGGAATCCACTTAAAACTTAGAGGAGCGGGTATTCGTTAGACGGTAGAGCGTCCTCTTCTCTTCTCTTCTCTTTGCAGCGAACACTGCTCTACAAAGGAAGTAAGAATAAGAGGAGAACGGAAATTACATTTTTGGACGTCAGTGCCGTTCGTTTATCACAGGGGCATAAAGGCGCCCGACTCGCCTCGTCTCATTACGGTATTATCGAGGAAAACCGCCTTACTAACATTTCTCTACGATTTCCTACCGCAACTCATTAGTTTCCACGCTTTAATATTTAGTTAATATTACACAGGGATATACAAAATTTAACAAAATACAACTTATAAACTCTGGGATACATTTTTCATTACTATTGGGTTATTACAAGTCCGTTTGTTTATTTTTAACCTTTTATTCAATAAAATATACATATAGCCATCCAAAATAAAAAAATAGAACAGTCCAACATAGCAGAACATATGATCTCCAATAATCATAACCTTTCCGTTAATGACTTCAAAATCCTACACATACACAATAAAAGCCTTAAACTGAACCTTTTAGAATACCGAGAAATTCACAAAAATATTAACTCTAGAATTCCGTTAATGAATCACCAGATTGACGTTTACAACTCCTAATAAATCGGTAAATAACTTTTTTCCCTTTTTTCCATTATCTGCTAATATGGTTTACACTTGTATTCCCTACCATAATATTTGTTCCCACTGAATGTATTTGTTAAAAAATAAGTTTAGTTTGTAATTGGAACTCCTGTAGATGGCGTCACTGCCGAAATACGTATAGAGTATATTAAACTGATATTTGTGAAACTTACCGAGTGTTTTATTTATTAATCTTATTTTAAATATGTTTCACCGAGACTCCTCTGTCAATTATATAATAAAATATACATTCTAAAAAAAAAACTTTTATTATCAAATATACTGTCCATTATTCCCAAATTTTTTCCCAAAATTTTTCTAGACTAAATAAACTAAGAGGAATCCAAAAATTTTAATCGCAGGTCGCTATCTTTAACCGTTTCTGAGTTGTGGATTTTTTTAATTCACAATTTTCACAAATAATATAAATTATGCTATTAAAAACATTGTAATCTCAAAACGTGTTAAACGTTTAAAGCCCTAATTTTTTTCTAGATTAAATAAACTACGAGAAATCCAAAAATTCTAACCGCAAGTCGCTATCTCTAACCGTTTTTGAGTAGTGTTCTTTTTTAAATTAAATAATGCCATTTAAAAAAATTGTCGCAATCTCAAAACGCATTAAACGATTAAAGCCTCAATTTTTTTTTAGACTAAATAAACTACGAAAAATCCAAAAATTCTAACCGGAGGTCGCTGTCTCTAACCGTTTTTGGACAGACAGACAAAAAAGAAATGATTTCAGATATAGCCTCCAATTTAATTAATATAGGTTGAAAGCTACAGCCAGTTTTACATGTACGATATGCGGGTTGCATCCACAAAGTAATAAGGGGCAAAAATTCTATTAGTGAACAAATTAAAATTGTCGAACTCCCTTCGTCAAAGCTCAGATCTTTCTATCTTAGTTTTTTTTTATTGTTTTTCTAAATTTGTGTCTTTCTAGGTGCAAAGGTCATTAGGTCGTCTAGAATCTCTCAGCCAGAGGTCGCTGCCTCTAATCGTTTTTTTTTTAATGAAAAATTTTGTTTAGAAATATTAAATGGAAGCTCTTAATACTCAAATAACGAATAAAAATGATTGTAAAAAACTGTTGATTTTGATGTGATTAAGACCAAATATTCATAGACATCAGCATTATGTTGGCTTCTTACACTTATTAAATACCTACAAAACCCTGAAATGTGTGAAAATTCAAACTTCACATAAATTTTTTGAATAGAGGGAGAAATTTTATTTATTGCATTAGTGGTATTGATATGCTAATAATAATTTGACAGATTTTACTTATAAACGCAAATATTCCCATGATGTCTGTATGACTGTATGGTCTGTATGTGTGTATGCCTGTGTGTCCGTATGTGTGTGCGTGCGTGTGTATGTAAATTTATGCGTGCAATGTGCATAGAGTTTTCCGCTTTGAGAGCACGTTTCCTCTCCAAATAAACGCTTTTAACAACAAATGCATACTGACGTTTAAATTCTGAACACCCTCTATTATAATAATTTATCAGAAATCAAATGCATAAATCATTGATTTTCAGCAAATTCCAAATATTCATTCTCTGAATATAAATCATTATTTTAACATACATATAACTTTGTAAATCACCAAGTTTTTCAGTAGCGACATTTTTTTTGTGATTTAAAAAATTGCACCTTTTGTGTTATTAAAAAATCATTAGAATCGTGTGGTGTAAATCCGGCTGTACGTTAATCCATTTTAATCCATAAAAAGTCAGCGACTTGACTGATTTTTCCAATTATGTTTTATGAATATTTGCAAAGTCAATTTCAATCAACTTTTATAAAGTACAACAATTGTCAATGAAATGTCCATTAACATAAAAGCTATTCCACTCAAATTTAAAAACATTTTTTTTTCCAAAATTGTGTAATTAGAATGACATTATAGAGCAATGTTTCTTAACCACTGATCCGCGAGGATATTAAACCAGTCCGCGAAAATTTTGACTAATCAGCAAAAACCATTAAAAAAAAAATCAGCTGTGGCCACCACAGGACCGACCGCCATCACAATGTACTTGTATAAAATACATTCTGGCAGCAGAGTAGAAATAACTTGGCCTAATATTTTCTAACAGATATATTACTTATCATGACCATGGAAACGTTACATATAAGTATGAAAAAATAATATCTAAACCTCTACCGCCTATATATATATATATAACTAACCGTTTTTGAGTTGTGTTTTTTTTTTAAATTCACAATTTTCACATATAATGTAAATTATACCATTTAAAAAAATGTCATAATCTTAAAACACGTTAAACGATTGAAGGCCCAAATTTTTTCTAGATTAAATTAACTTAAAAAAATCTAAAAATTCTAACCGCAGGTCGCTGTCGCTAACCGTTTTTGAGTTGTGTTTTTTTTTAATTCACAATTTAAAGAAAGCTTAAATATGCAGTTTCATAAAAATCCTTTTATCCGAATTTGCTCTGCACGTGTACACAGACAGATAGACGGACGGACGGACGGACAGACGGATAGACGGACAGACGGACAGACGGACGGACAGACAGACCGACAGACATCACGCTAAAAATAGTCAAAACGTTATGTATGGACCTCAATTAGTGGAGATCCATCAAAATCTCGAAATGTCAAAATCGGTATAATCACAATACCTCCCTTATATATGTTGGCGGTCGGTAAAAAGAGCACGAAAGTCACCAAAGTAAATTCTACGACCAAAACCCCTTGGAGCTCGCCAACAGAGATAGTCCCCTTCAATTTTTTTAAATGTTAACTATTTTAAAACAAAAGTGAGTGGTGGTAATAGGATGAGGGTGTTCCAGTGTTAGCAAGTGCAGCATATGTCGACGTCATTTGTTAAATCTATAATCAATATCAACCCTGCAACAGTGAACTACCCTAGTGGTTAGACACCACAACAGCTGACAGATAATTCAACTGCTAACTGATTTATGTACCATTTGATGCTCAGAACTTCGCTACTTAAATTCTACTAAAATAACAATCTCGGATGAACCAATAACACAACAAATTATAACTACAAAATGTATTGATCCAATAAAAAATTCAATTCAATAGTGAAGCAATTATTCTGAAAATTTACAATAGCTTCTGTTTTTATTGGTGGGACAGCTCATTAAAACTTAGAGAGGTTTGTCTCTCTTCCAGAGAACACTGATTCAATTCTATGTCGGAAAATCTTGTGAACTTAGGATGTTTGGGTTGGAAAATTCAATCGTGCGTCCACGCACACGTACCAATGGACACTTCAGTTATTTGACATTATAATTTGGACCTTAAAGAACAAATAGCTGTGAGAAAATTTCTTTTTTGGTTACTACCAGTCGGAAGCTTTGGCCAAACCATTGAAGAAAAAGATTAAAGGAATAAGTATTACGAGGATTGCCTCTTATATTTCGGGATTGCGCTATAACTAGTGCTGCCATCTTGAAACTGACGCTTCTATCGTAAAGTTTGACATTTTCAACGGTATACGTACTCAGAACGTTATGACGTACGAGGGCTACTTGTGTTGCTTACAGTAACTTAGAATTAAACCTGGAATTAAATCGTGAACATTTTCGAGCGATTATTTTTTACTTTCGACGTGGATTAACCCAACAACAGTGCCTCGATGAACTTAATTCGACTTTTGGCGATGAAGCACCATCAAGGACTACTGTTTATCGATGGTTTGCCGACTTAAATCGTGGCCATAGTTCGCTTAAGGACGAATTTCGTGAAGGTCGTCCAATATAGGTTGTTGTTCCGGAAAACGTTGATGCTGTGCGTGAATACTGCAAGATCGTCATGTGACTTATCGTGAGATCGAGATATCCTTGGGAATTAGTGGAACCAGCATACATTCACTATTGCATGAACATTTGGACGTCATTTAAGTTGGATCCCACATAATTTGACAATCGCAGTGGAAAATGCCTCAAGCGGAGTGGAAAAAGTTCTTCGAAATTTGGTTCACACACATACAAAAGTATATTGATATTTATGGAGCATATTTTGAAAAACAATAAAACCACGCGACGTGTGGGCACCTATTATCCTGCATTAGGGTGAATTTTTCTTCGATATATGGAGCAAAAGGTACAACATGGTCTTGAACAATATTTCTGATGTAGATATCTGCATTTAACGCTCTGCCATCAATCATCACTAACTCTGTGCAAGCTCCCAAACATATTCCAGCCCACACCATAATTGAACCTCCACCAAAAGATACAATAGTAGCAAAATTAAATGGTGCATTTTGTTCTCCTTAGCGTCGATACAATCTTCGTTCATTGTTTAGTAGCAGAATATGCAGAACTTTGGTATTAAAGGTAAGAAAGTTGATGATGTAACTGCAAATGCCGTTATGATTGATGTGAGTTCCTTATTTCCAGATGACGCAAAGAGTAATACCCAAATGGCAACATGATCGGAGTAGCATATAATATGTAAGGTTGGATCAGATTAAGGGAGACGTTTGACCATGGGATTCTTTCTGCAGAATTAACCGCAGCGAAACCACTAACACACGCCTTCGTATAGACCAGTGCTACTTAAAGTAGTGGCCCGCGGACCAGTACCGGGCCGAGAGTATTAAGCTGCTGGTCCGCGGCGAGTTTCCAGAAAAGAAAGAAACAATAGTATAATATATGCAACAAATATGGTACCGGTCCGTGACACATTCGAAATAAAACCTGCCGGTCTGCCATATTTGATAGTTTAAGAAGGACTGGTGTTTAAGACTGTTAGTGGACCTAAGGACAACTCCTTCGAGGTGAAGAGTCTCCTATTTGCGAAACATGTAACACAGATTTGTCTGTGTTACACATTTTAACTCAATATGTACAGTTCGAGGATGTCAAGGAAAGATTAGGTCTGTGCTATGACCAATGTGCTAGCACCTTACAATAATTAGGTTTTTCCTTGCACGCAAATTCAAATAAAGTAACCGATTCTCTATCAAACGAAACCAACCTGACCTTTTTACTACGATTAGTACACGAGTCATGAGTGTGGGTTGCCGAATTTAGTGTGTCTAATTCCACTCCCACTGTTCGCGCTAGCAGTGGCGCACGACCTTGGCACGTGTGTTGTTGTATACAGCCATCGTTGCTTATTCATAAGTTTTGCAAATTGCATTTTGTTATGAGCGATGGTGTCAGTCGCGTAAACGATGAGACAGACAAAAAAAAAAATAAAGATGAATTCAACGTCAAAAATAAAAATCAATCACAGCACGGATCTGACCAAAACTGACAATACATTTAATTCTGTGTTCTTTGTTCGGTAATTATCAAGAATAGTATCCTTGTAGAAATACGACTTGTGAACTTTTCTTTCTGTGAAAAACTTTCCGAACATTTTAGTCTTTAAAAGAATACAGACACCTATTAAACGAACTTTTTTCAATTTTAAACAGTAGATTTGATTTCAAGTAAAAAGTTTTATAATAAAGTTAAAGATTTAATTAGTCGCCAGAGTATCCTTTTGAAAATTTGACACTTAATTTCAATGCCTCTATTGCGAATATTTTACTGTTTTAAATTTGTGGCAACGTTTGATCTTTTTTCATAGACACTGCGGAACTGCGAAGGCTGGAACAATAAAATTAAAGATATAAAAATTTCTTCTACTTTCGTCCCTTGGTAAAAGTTTAAATTTTTGGCGCACAGCAACGATGACTATTTGCTATTGGGGCCCATGGAATTAGACAAAAACGAAGATATTTATTTTTAATAACTGTACACTTGTAATAATCTAAGAGCCTGTTTTTAAATTTATGGTTCATTGTTGGGTAATCCAAATCAATGGTTTACGACATATTTGCAATATAATAATTACCAATTAGTGTTTTCCTCGGTAACCGTTAACCAGAAACTTAACTACCGATTGAAAAATTAGCCGTTAATGTAATATAACATTCTTATTTTCCTGCAAGAGGGATATAGGCAGTGGATGCGCCAGTAACACGCTGAAATACACCCGAAATACACCTGACTCCGTCTTGGGTCCAAGTGTTTAATACACAGAATTAAATTCTCAGAATAAATCAGGATTGTTTATAGAGCAGAACAAATGGTATAGTCGGATTGCTGATAGGTGACTGTTACATGTATGTATCAAGTAGTGCATTCATATAATAATCTAGTTACCATTTTTCAGCGATTTATAAATGTTTTTTGTTACTTGTCTTAGCTGTCAGTGTCTGTTAATAATATTAATTAATAGAGCTTGCGGCCAATTATTAAATTCACATACTGTAATTTTAAATCTGCTGGAATATTTTAATTCCGAAAAAGAGAACAATGGGCCACTTATTTCTTTATCTTGTGTCCATCAAAGAGTACCAGCTGCCTTGAAGATTTCACAATCAACAATTCGTAGAATTATAAAATGTAATAAATTTGAACTTCTCACTAACAAAATCACGAGAAAACGAAGGAAATTAAAATCTGAACCAGTTTATTTTATTGATACATTGGCACAAACGTATGGTCATGAAGTACTAAGATTACCTCCTTATCACTGCCAGTTTAACCCCAATGAACTAATTTGGGGTATAACAAAAAATTATTATGATAGACATATTGGTCAAAACGGATATAGTAATAACGAAGTTTTGAAAATGTGGCAAGTAGCCTGTGATTATTAGTTGTGAAACAAGAAATTAGTTGTGAAACTTGGGCAAAAATCGAAAATTTAATAAATGAATGGTGGGAAAGGGAAAGGATTGTTGACGATATTAATCCAGTAATAATACATACAAGAAATGACAGCGATAGTTCAGATGACGACAATATCATGCATTACAGAGACTAATTTTTTTTTAAATAAAAATAAACATTTAAATACAACTTTTAGCAATATATTATATGAATAAATATATTTTTACTTAATATTTTATTACTTTGTACTTAGGGGAAACATAAAAATTTAATTTAATTAAACAACAAATTATAATCCAAAATTTACGTATGAGTATAAGTTTTTCCTTATTTATAATTATTACCTCAAAATTAATAATTTTGTTTGTTTGAGTACTGCTGTTAATTTATTTTCGCGCTCTAATTAGTAAATATATCTACGAATCATGCCGTTTCTTTCTAATGCTTTGTTTTTTATTAAAATAATTTGGAAGGTTAGTTGTCAACTTGCGTCACTATACGTTACTATGGGTATGCAAATAATTATAATGATATAGACAGAGAAAGCATATAATATTGTATATCGATACTTGTAGCAACGGACAGTCACCTATCAGCAATCCGACTATAGTCGGAGAATATGGTCCAGACATCGCACTATCCGACTACCATTTGTTTTGCTTTCTACAAAATTCCCGTAACGGATATAATTTCGCATCTGTGGACTTTATCAAAATTCACATGGCATGACGAGATTCGAACCTGCAACCCTGTCCTCTGTAAATAATCGTCTTACGGAGCTACAGAAAATGTTTTCTACATGGCCATTTTAATTGGTGCAGTTTTCTTGCAAGATATTTCTTTCCCATGTCTTACCCGCTGCTATATTTTTATAGTTTATGTCTTGTGGTTTTTTCCGATGCCTTAGCTTCCAGCAGCGGTTTATTTTCGCGAAACTCCGGTTGGGTAAGTGTATCGATTGGTGGTATAAGCTCTGAAGATCTTCATTTTGTGTGGTGTTCACGCGTATGCTATCTCCAGTGTTGACACAGCGCTAAGATTGCCCGAGGAAAAACGATTTCATTACCTCTGACTTGTGACCGTACTCTGGGCCGTGCCGTAGAACAGAACACACAGAGACAGCGATGTTTAGAACAGAAACAGAACTACTACATCTCACCTGTTGATCTTACTCTTCATTTGCTTTATTTCTCTCTACGTTGATTTATTCATTGTCTGTTTTGATGTGCTTACACAAAAATTCAGATATTGAAATGAATGCTGTTTATTTTGTAAATAACATAAATCAAAAAATCTTTGACAACAACCACAAAATAACGTCGAGATTGCAAATAAAGTATTACAAATACCAATAAATCGAAAAGGCTTTGCTGTATTATTATTTATTTATTATTAAATTGACGGCATAACATGATAGTGTCCTATTAATAGTGCAGCACTAAAATACAAAAAATAAAGTACGAGGTGTGTAAATTTAAAAAAAAATATATTTGTTCGAATAGAATTACAATTCAATATTGTCTCCCTCAAAATAACTTCCTTGGGAAGCCACACAGCGTTGGAGACGGTTCTTCCAATCCTCATCTCAAGGGAATAGACTTTGAGATATGCCATTAACCCCTTAACGCACATGCCCGAGCGTAACTCGGGTATGTATTAATACAAAATTAATCATTTTGATTTCCTTATTGTAATATTCATGTATACATATATATTAGTCTTGAATAAAAATAATCTATATTCATTTTGACTATATTTTTGACTATTTTGCATTGACCTAGATCTATATATTAATTATCAATAATCAAAAAAATGTTTATTGACGGTTGTATCGAAAAAAAAAAAAAAAACGTGCGTTAAGGGGTTAATAAAGATATTAAAAAGTAAAGGATCTAAGTGAGATCCTTGAGGCACACCGTATCTAATTTTTACATGTTTTCTCAATAAGTTTTTGTTTAAGTAAAAAAATTTATAAATTGATAGCCACGTAATATAACTAGATATAACGTGTGAAAATAAACAAATGTTCTATAACAAATGTTCATTCGGAAACGCAATATATTTAATTGATGCAATTTTTTTAATAACCAACTTAATAAAAAAATATATAATGGCCTACTCAGTTAAGAAAATATCGTGAATGGATTATTTTCTAGCCGCCCTATATGTGTCTAGCCAGGTTACGAAAACTATTTTATATTAATAAATGACTTACTGCATTCTGCTTCATCAGTTCCATCCACGCAATCGACTGTCATATCACACTTGTAATGGGGCGGTATGCAATAGGTCTTGTTGAAGACATATTGTCCACATGTCAGCTGGCCTGTCTCACATTCTGGAGGAGCTGGAATTAAAAAAAAAATAAATAAATAAATAAAAAATTAACATACAATAACAAAATACTAGGTATAAATTTAAGAGATGATGAACGGCAGTGTGAGCCAAATTCAACTCTTCCCCGATCATTCTGACTATCAACGACGATCTGAACGCACAAGGTCCCGGATTCTGTCGATATTTTCATCGGTTCTTGAAGATGAAGGCCTTCCGCTGCGTGATTCATCTTCAATCAACTCTCTTCCTTCTGAAAATACCTTAAACCACCAAAAAACTGGGTCCTTGACAAAACACTGTCTCCGTAGGCCTGCTGGTTTTGCAAAAGTTTCCATTGCACTGTGCCTAAGTCTGAAGCAAAACCTCATAGTACACCGTTGCTAAATGAATGTCACTCATTTTTAGAACGCACTAGAAAAAAATCGCTACGGACAACAAAATTACTCTAGACAGTTCAAATTTGTACTGAAGGCCTATCACATGTTCACCTGCTGCCCCTCCAAGTCACGCGTCCCAAATGTTGCCAAATCAAACGCTATGTTGCCAGTCCGGTTACTTAATTTATACACCTCGTAAGTCTTTGGGCTAGATGTAAACCAATTCTAAGATCGATTCTCCAAAAACTTAAAAAATTATCAAGAAAAAACAAAAGGGGGGGGGCATATTAGGACCTTCTCCTCTATATATTTAAGTATCTATCAGAGAGAGCTAGATTTATTAAAGTATTGTTAATGTTCTCCTCGATTTCCAAAAAGCCACAACGGTTTCGAACGCTTTTTTAATTATTTTGCTTAATAAATTTCAGTACTATGGAAATACAATTCATTTTCCACGTGAAAGTGATATTGTTCTATTAAAAAATTCAATGAATCCATCTATGGTTGGATTAGATTAGATTAGGTCATGTAAGTTGTCTTGTAACATTATTTAGTTCGCCTGACATCCTGCTCGTGGGTTGTTAATTTTATTTCAGTTTGTTCATTAATAAAACATGTTAATTAACTTTTTGTTAACAATCTCTATTTACTAAACAAATATTTATGTTTTTAATTAACGAAGCTGGCGCTCAACTATATTAGTTTATCAAGAGTTGGTTAAGAAGCCGAGATTATGCATATAATACAGTGGTTCAAAACAACTTACACGATCATCAACTGATATGATGTAGACATACAGACAGATGCTGCACATTTGATACACTCATCATCGATTGTAGATGGCAGCTATGCACAAACAGTCGTTATAATACCTTCTCTTATCATAAACACTGTCACGAAAATTTCAGTAAAATTCCGCGAGATGCTTAAAGATATTTAATTTTCTTTTATGGTATAAGGGGCACAGTAATGAAATGGTTCAACAGTTACATGCTGAACAGGGAATAAAAGGTGAAATAGAATGGTGTGCTTGGTGAGAAATCAGAAAACTGTATAGGAGTGCCACAGGGAAGTGTGTTGGGACTACTGCTATTTATTGTATACATCAATGACATCAGATAAATATTAAAAAATCAGCTAAATTGATCAACTCGTGCCACTGATGGTAGAAGCTTAAATATGAAGTTTCATAAAAATCCTTTCAGCCGAATTTGCTCTGCACGTGTACACAGACAGACAGACGGACGGACAGACGGACAGACAGACATCATGCTAAAAATAGTCAAAACGTTATGTAGGGACCTCAATTCGTGGAGATCCATCGAAATCTCGAAACGTCAAAATCGGTATGATCACAATACCTCCCTTATATATGTTGGCGTTCGGTAAAAAGTGTAAAATAAATATGTTCGCGGATGCTAATTTAATATAAGTTGAAGGAGATAGTTATAAAGAGGTAGTTAGTGGATTAAATGATGAACTAAAACTGAATAAGTATTTTGAAATGAACAGACTGAAACTTTATGTAAATATATGATTTTAAAAATGATTTAGTTATGGTACACTGGTAATAAATATTAATGTGTGCAATGTTTAAATCTAGCGAGAGTTCACATTCTGACAATATTTTACAAATGAACCACAAAATATATCAAGTACACTGTCAAACTGGTTATAAAGACTAAACATAGAATAAAATGGTGAATTGATTAAAATGTTTGATCTTGGTTTTCCAGGGCAAACGTTTTAAGGTTCCTTGTAAATACAGGGCGGCAGTGGAGATTTACCATCTCAAGGACTGTCAATGATATTGTTTAGTATTTTATAAAGACATATCAGTAAATGGTTGTCTCTTCGATATTTTAAAGATTGTATTTTAAATAATACCAGTAATTTTTCTTGAGGAAAGCCTTGGTCAGGGTATTTTCCTAATTTTTTTAAATAAAGATATTTTAGAAATTTACGCTGAACACGTTCTATTTTACAAATATCCTTGTTGAGAGCCGGATTCCAAACAATGGATGCGTACTCTAAGTGAGGTCGAACTAAAGAAAAGTACAGTGTTTTGATACATTCGATATAAGTCTTTCGTACTTCTCACTACAAAACCTAACATTCTAGTAGCCTTGGATACTACACTATCAATATGCTCGTTGAAAGTTAATTGATAATCAAAAATAACCCCGAGATCCTTCACGGTATGAGATCCTTCACGCTCGATTTTAATACCAGAGATATTATAATTGAATTCTATTCGTTATCTTTTCCTGGTAAAAGTTATTATTTTGCATTTGCTTATGTTAAAGAAAAGTTTGTTTTCATGACACCATCTTACTATGGTAATAAGGTCATCCTGTAGTTTGCAGCAATCATTTGTATCTTTGATAGTGTTTATGATCTTCATGTCATCAGTAAATAACAATTTTGTGCATGATATTAGTAAGATCGTTAATAAAAATTAGAAATAATGGACCTAAATTTGAGCCTTGTGGCACTCCTGTTGTGGGGCAGAATTCATAAGATCGATGTCCCAAGTATTCAACATATTGTACTCGATTACTGGAGATATGAATCAAAAAAGTTACACAAAACAGGAGAAAACATTAAATGCATTTTTGACAAAAATGCAAAAAGTGAGTACGATTTAGATATAAAAGACAATAGGGTAGAAAGAGTAGCAGTTATTAATTGTGTGTTAGAATTGGTTGATAAATATAAATACTTAGGAGTCATACTAGATAGGAAGTTGAAATTCAAAGAGCACATGAAATACGTAATTAAACAAAAAATAGGCTTTTTCAGCAGAGTTTCTTACAGGTATAGTTTAAGTAGACACACTAGATTATTAATATATAATTATATTGCCACACTTTACATACTGTGCAACTGTCACTTTTATGTGCAATAAAACAAATATAAACGTACTTAAAAGTGACGTCATTGAGGATCACTTATAATAAAGTTTTATGAGATTAATCCGAGATTTTTTTTTATAAAATTTATTATAATGGAGGGAGGGGATACTGGTTCAATTTTGACTCATCAAATTCCGATGTAGCTAATTAAAACTTGCGCCGAGTATATATTTTAACAAACTATTAATTAGTTTAGATACAGTCGCGCTGGTGGAAAATCTGTGTAGAATCAGGTCGCCCGACCTCACCTTATATCGAAGTTGGCTGGGACGAATGCTCGCAATTTAATTCTGTCCTGTTTTTGTTCTTCTTTATCTGTCAAACACACTCACACAAACCGTTGTCTTATTCCAAGAAAAAAACACCTGAGTTTCCAAAACAGAGACGTGCAGGAAATTTTCACTAAAAAGAAAATAAGGGTAAAGCCATAGCTGTAACTAGGTAGGGGTAACAGGGGGCACAAGCACGGGGCGCAGGAAAGGGGGACCCTAAAATGGTCTACCAAAAAAGAAATTATTTTCAAAAAACAGATTATTATTAAACCTTTATTATTGAAAAATTATGGAACCGAAAGAAATCATATATTGGGTTGTTACAAGTTCGTTCGTTTTTTTTTTTCACCTTTTATTCAATAAAATATACATTCTAAAAAAAACTTTTATTGTCAAATGTACTGTCCATTATTTTCTATCACTTTGGACAAACGCTCAGGCAATTTCATAATGCCATCTCTCCAAAAGTTCCGTCTTTGCTCTCGAAAAATCTCTCCAGGTGAATTTTGATATCGTCCACAGATGCGAAATTTTTTCCGTTACGGGAATTTTGTAGAAAGCAGAACAAATGGTAGTCGGATGGTGCGATGTCTGTACCATATGCTCCGACTATCATTTGTTAGGCTGCATACAAAAAAAAATCTTACGAACTAGTGTTTGTTCAATAGTTATTTAGATAATTTAACAAACCTGTATTTCATTCTCAATTATTATTAATGAAATTTTTATATTATTAAAAATAAATTCGTGATTCTTAATTAACTTTATAATTTGATTCGTTTTCAATCAGTGGAACAAAGATGAAAAATAAACAGATTAAAATTTTGCGGAAAGCAGAGAGAGATGAAAATTTGTGTTTTATTGACTTTAAAGTAGGTTTTTGCTAAACATAACAATTTTATTTTCTCTCAGCTTATCGCAGAAGCACACTGTGTTTTCGAACAAAGCCAATTTAAATTGACACAAACCAAGAGAATTTTTAACATTTAATTTTTAAATAATGTAATTTCAGAATAAACTTTTACACCAACTGAATTAGAGTCATGGAATAGGTGCAAAGAAATCATGGAAATTTCACAGAAATACGTAATGAATAAAAAAATTGATGTGAAGTGTGAATTTTCGCACATTTAAGGGTTTTGTAGGTATTTTATAAGTGTAAGAAGCCAACACAATACTGTTCTATAATCACATCAAATTCAACAGTTTTTTGATAATCACTTTTTTTCGTTATTTGACAAAAATCCCAGCGATTTTTCTGCATTTGCTTCGTAAGGATAAAGATTTTTCAAAAATAAAAATTTGCATGTTGATCCACGCATTAAGAGGTTTCATTGGTATGCCACTCAAATTTAAAAAAATATTTATTTTTTTATTACATACATAATTGTTTATATTTATCTCGGGATGTGTTTTTTTGGACTCTCAGTATTTTTCCTATATGTGGGTTAAAGAGTTGTATAAGCATCCGAAATTTCAACTTCTATGTTAAGGCTGCGTATAACCCCTAGAGGTTACCAATTTCTTATACAAAACTAACAATCTGAAATAAAATTAGTATTAAGTTATACATCAAATCTTGCACCGAATTTTTATCTATCTAATAAGATATTTTTAATTGTAGAAATATTTATTGTAAAAATATTATCGCTCAATAACTTAATAATTGACATCAGCAACATTGTTCTGTAATTTTTTAAATCTATTTATGGGTTTCAAATAATTTTTATATTTATATAGTTTTGTGTAGATATGATCAAATAATACGTCAACATTTTTTTCGACTTGATTACTTATAGTTTATAACCCTCGTCGAAAAATATTATACTTGATGATAATGGAATGACACTGGTACACGTATTCTTCACAAAAATTAAATCATTTTTACCTGTTACACCTATTTTAAGAACCGCGGCAGATTCAAGATGGCGGCAAATATAGACTACCAAGTACAATAACTATAAGTAGTTTTCACAATAGAACATAATAGCTAAAACCCTTTTGTAGAATGAAGCTTTAGCTACAATTTGCCGCATCGTACGCAAATATGCGTCGATTGGTTTACAAGATGGCGTCTATAATGCAATTTGCTTAATTACAATTACATGACAGTTTTTTCTCAAATTTAAAATATCCTATTAGATAGATAAAAATTCGCTGCGAATTTTGATATATAGATTGTTATTAATTTTATTTCCGATTATTAGTTTTGTATAAGAAACTATAGAGAACTATAGGGTTGTGCGCCGCCTTAAGCCGTTTAGCTACAATTTCTACCATACAGATAAGGGTTTTTTGGTGGTCATACCTACAAAACCCTAAAAACGAAAAATGTAATATCCTGGTCCAGAATTATTATCTTGTCGGGGATTGGGCTCGCTCTCAGAACCCTTGAGTGTGCTCTTGGTATAATGCGCAAAAAAATCGTCTTATATTTTATTGTTAGCAGATAATAAAGTTTTCTTATTGTGCGATTGTTTGAAAGACACTGGTATAGACAATGCACTCCTTTAAGGATATTAAAGACAGTTCCTTATAATTATCCTTTTGTTCCTGTCCGTTATAATGAAAAATTGGCACTGAATGAAATCCTTAAAGAGGTAGAAATTATTCTACGTGCTTTGCAAATCAACCGACTGAATTTTAAATGTAATTAAAAATTTCAATAGACATTAAATCCTATTATTTTTTATAAAAATATTACAGAAAAAGACCAGAAGGATGATAAACGTTTAAAAAAGAAATGGAAGATTTTTGTATGCAGCCAAAAATAAAAAGACCAAACTGACGGGATAAAAGGACACAATTTCGAAATGTAGGATTTCGTTAAAAATATGGTATTCAAACGGGAACACATCTGTCAGCTCTACGGAGGCAATAAAAACCATTTTCATGCGATAAAGTTATACCATTTTATGAGAAACGATGCTCTGAAGAAATGGGTGAAGTCAAATTTTTTCTCTGATGTACCAAACAAAAGATTAAACTCAACGAAGAATGCGATTTTTCTTTCCGAAAATATTGCTGAAAAGATGTTATTTTCGAAACGCGGTTACTGAAGTTTGATAGACTGATTACTAACCAAAACAACCAAGGTCAAATCCTGGTTTTTCTCGGTGTTTTACTCCCTTAGGTATAGAACTTTAAAATGAAATAAAACACATAAAAATCGTAGAAATGGTCACGGAATTGGTTTTATTGGAAACACAATTTTATGCCATTAGTGTTTCAAAATGATTTCGGGCATATGGCTGCCTCGAATAAAGCGCAATCTGGAAGTCCAAATTTCGACTACTTTTTGGAGCAGCTGGGGCCATATATCGACAATAACGTGGCGAAGTCGTTCATCGTCTCTGGTTTATTGGCGTAGATTAGCGACTTCACATATCCCCACAGAAAATAATCCAAAGGTGTTAAATCGCACGATCTTGGAGGCCAATTCACAGGTCCATTACGCGAAATTATGCGCTCATCGAATGTTTCCTTCAATAAATCGATTGAAGCACGCGATGTGTGGCATGTTGCGCCGTCTTGTTGAAACCACAGCTCATCCGCATTAATGCAATTCAATTGGGGAACAAAAAAGTCAGTAGTCATGGTTCTATAGGGGTCTCCATTGACTGTAACGTTCTGGCAGGCATCATTTTGGAAGAAATAAGGACCAACGATTCCACCAGCCCATAAAGCACACCAAAGAGACTTTTTGTGGATGTAACGGCGTCTCAATAATGGCTTGTGGATTTTATACTCCAAATGCGGCAATTTTGCTTGTTGACGTAGCCATTCAACAAAAAATGAGCCTCATCACTGAATTAAATTTTGTGGTAAGTTTCGCAAACTGAACCACGATTTTCGAAATAAATTTGCAAGCATTGTTCTCGCGTAAGTCTATTCATGGTGTATTGGCAAACCAAACTGAGCACAAATCACTATATATGTAAAATTTTGTGTGCCACTGTGTGATGGTGCGCGATCCTGCGCATTGAGGTATCTGGTGTAATGTCAATTTACATTAAACATTCATTTGTTTTGCCTGAATAACTAAATAACATTTGTATCCTGAGCCAAAGTGCTTTTAAAGGAGCTCATAAATAATGACCACTTATCTTCTCAGCCCGGTCCTGTCCCTCCCCCGCACCCGCCGTGTTCAACCCAGATCAGCCCTGCAATACACTCTAATTACCGCCTGACTCGCAACAAATACAAAAGTATTTGTGTTTCTCTAAGAAGATTATCATACCTTCCACAACAAATACAATCACAAACTAAACCAGTACGAACAATTGAAATACAATTAGATTTTTTAAAGAAGCCTCTTCAGTAACAAACGTATCAACCAGGCACGTATCCAGGGGGGGGGGTTTGAGCCCCCCTTGAATAATATGTTAACATTACTCCCATTTTCACAATCATTCACCCCTCATCCAGGTGTAGTTGCATAAATTAGACGATGTAAAATAAATAAAATTAAAAAAAAAATGTATTTCTGTTACCGATTATTCTCGACCAATTCCCTGTTCAGTATTCGAACCTAGGACCTTCGGTTTATATGCGTCAGATCAGGTTAAGTTTTAGTTTTGGTGAGTGTATTTTTAAATTGTTGTCCAAGTTTATATGGAAGTATCTCGTCCAATCCCTTGGGGTTTCTTTCCAATAAGAGGCAAGCGTCATAGTGCACATAAGTTAGTGTTAGTCCGACCCTGGAGGGCCATAATTCACCCGGAGATGGCCCGCAGGACAACACTAAACGTCAACACTGTATTTTTCTAACGTTATCTTTATCTCCTACGCCAGTCCTTGCAATTTCTATTAAAGAAACAAAAACCACCAAAGAAAAAACTGCTGTGTGTATTTTCACACATTTAAAATTAACCACACATACATGGGTTACCTTTTATGTTTTTACAAACGACAACTAGATGGCATTCTTGAAATGTGTCATTAGTATATTAGTAAAATTTGATATATGTTATTGTGAAATCAGTGGCAGCTTATAAATTGGCAGAGTAGTTTGTGAAAAAAGGTTTTCGGTGCATGATTTTTAACGATTTTAGTAAAGGCCTAACTCAACAACAATCCATAGATTCGCTTCGTTCAACTTTTGGTAATGAAGCACCATCAGAAAAGACTGTTTACAATTGGTTTGCAGAATTTCATCGTGGTCGTGCGTCCGTCAATGATGAATGTCATGAAGGTCGACCAAAATCGGTTGTGATTCAAAAAAACATCGATGCTGTGCGCAAAATGATTAAAGAAGACCGGCATGGGACTTGCCATGAGATAGAGGCATCCTCTGGCATATCGTAGACTGCAATACATTCGATTTTGCATGAACATTTAGCTGTGAAAAAGATCTGTTTCCAATGGATTCCGCATAATTTGACCGAAGCTAAAAAAAAAAAGGCTCGTGTAGATTGGGTAGAAGGGAATGCTAATAAAATTCAACCTAGGCACTGCAAAATCCATATACAACATCGTTACAGGTGATGAAACTTGGATATGAACTGGAAACTAAGCAACAAACCACTGTTTGAGTCTTTCAAGATGAACCGAAACCCACAAAAGTTTTTCGTTCACGAAGCACTTCCAAGAAAATGCTTGTTTCTTTGGTTGCACTGGACATGTCGCAACCATTTCTTTAGAGGATCGGAGAACAGTAAATGCTGAATAGTATACAACAATTTGTTTGCCAGAAGTCATCGATAAAATCAGGAAAAATAACAAAAAACGTCGCATCATTCATCATGACAATGCAATCTCCCACACAGCACGTCAAACAATTGATTATTTGAAGGAGAAAAACCTCAAATGTCTCATTTCCCGTATTCACCTGATTTATCCCCTAACGACTTTTTTTTTGTTCTCCAATGTCAAACAAAAAATGCGTGGACAGCGATTTTTGTTACCTCAAGAACTGTTGAAGCTTTCGAAAACCATGTTTTTGAGATACTTCAGAGTAGAAAAAATGTTTCGAGAATTGGTTTGAACGCATGCAAAAGTATAAAAATCTTAAAGGCGAATATTTTGAAAAGTAATAAAACATTTAGTTCAAAAAAAAGTTTAATAGTTGGTTTGAAAAAACATGTCACTACATTCGTTACGCAATAATATTCATAGCTGTGAATGCTGTCATTATACGTTAAAACTGTCTATTAAATTAATCCACAACGTACAACGTATAGTCAACTAATTTTAGAGCTGTGAATACAGTTTAATAAAACGCTAAAACTACGTTTTTTTTCAGTTCTGGGAGGGGGTCAAGCCCGGAACTTCCCCACATGTGCGCGACTGGTTGCCATTGATATTAATGTTAATTTTTCTAATGTTACACACAATGAGGTGTTATTTAATGGAACGGATGAAGGGGGTGGTCAGTGTTAACTAATCCGGCAATTTCCGCAAAATAATTAAACATTTTTTTTTTCTTTCGTAGTTTTTTTGAAAACTATGGTGAGCAATTTAAAATGAGCACCTGTATAAGGGTTTCTTGCCTACAAAACCCTTAAAACATCCTAATTTTTTTTTTTTTTGTAAAATTAAGAGTGCAGTGTCTCTTTTGTATGTATTTTTAGCGTGGCTCTATCAAGATTTTTAGTGTTTTTTCCCCCAGAACTGTTTGCGTAAGCAGGTCATCTTTATGCATCAGGCATCCATTCTCGTGAGAATAAGTTCGCCACCCCTTATCTGTTGTGGTTTAGTATAAATGCTTGTAATTTTTTGCTCCGCGCCTCTGAAAAGCTCCAGTTGGCTTCATTCCAAAGGATTCACAAAAAAAAAACTCCAGTTATGTCCCAGTTAAAGATTTCTTACATTCAGAATGTTTTCGACAGAGGATTTAAAAAATTGAGAAAAAATGTCTCCATGTAATATTTGTGATTTATTCCCGTCATATATTAAAGCTATGTGGCTTTTTATTCAATATTATTTTTGAAAGATGTCTCTCTAAAAAAATTGATGTGAAGTGGGAATTTTTACACAATTCAGGGTTTTGTAGATATCTAGCAATTGACAACAAATTATGGGTACATAGTGCATACTAAAAATTGATGTGAAGTGTGAATTTTCACACATTTCAGGGTTTCACAGGTATTTGGTAAGTGAATGATGATTATTTGGGATGCCAAAACAAATTTATGTTAAAATATTTTTTTTTGTTAATTTTAATTCGAATGCCTAATACCATTATTTAGCTTTCCAAATATGTGCACTATTTTTTTTTTTATGTAGCAAGTTTCCATAAGATTTTGAAAATTGCGCCTATGGCTTTCATTGGTTGTTTTAAGTCATAACCCCGCCCCTCTGATTTCTTGTATTCAATTTCAACAATTTCCACTGGTTATTAACTTTACGCTTCTAAAAATTAAATGCAACATTAGCCCAAATATAACTAGAATTTTGAAAAAATAATTTAAACAAAATAAAAATACAAAAAAAAAAACAGAAAAAATAAAATTACCTCGAGAGTGGAGCGAACTTTAGTTTGCAAATTAGAACGAGAGCATCCTAGCCATTACACTATCAAAGTATGCTGATTCACTGGGTGGGATAAGTTATTAAATATTTTACGTGGTCAAGCAAAAAACACAAAAAATGCGTTATTTTCCGAAAACATAATCTGATCAAAAATTCCTGTTGTTCTATTCCGGTTCACACATATGTACATTACTTAGAATTTTTTCAGATTTTTAGTTTAAACCATCTGGGCTACAGGGTGTGAGACAAAAATTTTTTTGCACAATTTTGTCAAAAATAGCTTCAAAATAATTTATTTTGCACAAATTAAATTTTGATCGTTAATCCACTTACTAAGGGCTTTCATTTAATACCCTACTTTAAAAAAAAATTTTTTTTCGATGAGCATATATTTGTTTATATTTTTAGGGGAATATATTTTTTAGATGTTTTAGTATTTTTCCTAAGTGCGGGTCAAAGAGTTGTATAAGAATGCCAAATTTCAACTCTCTAGGTTTAGCCGTTTGGCTAAAATTTTTACGAACAGACAGACAGACGACAAAATGACGGTATAAGGGTTTTTTGGTCATACCTACAAAACCCTAAAAACCACAGTTTGAGAATAAGTGCAATTAGAAACGGTTAAATTGAAACTATGCATATATTTGCGTATGAAATTATTTCATAGGAAACGAGATTAAAAGATGATATTAAGCAAGCAGAGCGGAAATGATTGCATCGGATAATAGTCTCAAAATCCACAATGTTCAAACTAACGAGATGAAAGAAATAAAAATAATGTTTTAAAACTGGTTACTCGTACAGAAAAATGTTTATTGAAGCTATAAATATCAGTAAAAGTCAGACGATTGTAGTTGATAGGACACATAATACGAGGGTGTATCCTTAGTCAGTCTATCTCCTATTCTTTTTCATCTTGTCGTCTTAAGTCCATTCTACATTATACTTTTTTCAATACTTTTTTCAATACTATCCAACTCTGACGTCATTTCAACTTTTGATACTACAGAATATAGTGGGGGAAAAAAATAAGAGACAGTGAAAAATTTTATATCTTCCATCTCTTATTACTTTTGTTGCCAACTTAAACATTTTTAGGTTCAGATGGCAGACAACAATTTGGTTATAGTGAACCAATTTATAAATATTGTTTAATTGTGCTAAGTTTATATTTAATTATATGACCCAAATAAACTTCTTATCAACTTAATAAACTACTAAAAGTTAAGTTGTAAACAAAAACTAAAAAGTTGGTGTTGGTACGACTGAAAAGTACAGAACTGTCAATCGAAAATTTGACCGGGGGTAGTTTTGGATGACAGTTCTGTACTTTTCAGTCGTACCAACACCAACTTTTTAGTTTTTGTTTACAACTTAACTTTTAGTAGTTTATTAAGTTGATAAGAAGTTTATTTGGGTCATATAATTAAATATAAACTTAGCACAATTAAACAATATTTATAAATTGGTTCACTATAACCAAATTGTTGTCTGCCATCTGAACCTAAAAATGTTTAAGTTGGCAACAAAAGTAATAAGAGATGGAAGATATAAAATTTTTCACTGTCTCTTATTTTTTTCCCCCACTATATTCTGTAGTATCAAAAGTTGAAATGACGTCAGAGTTGGATAGTATTGAAAAAAGTATTGAAAAAAGTATAATGTAGAATGGACTTTACATCCTGTATGATACTTTCCATTAATTAACATATGACTAATAAGCTTGTTTTAAGAGTTTTGTGGGTCCTGTCATTTTCGGATAGTCAATTAGTGTGGGTTGTAGTGGAGAGAGTGGGAGGGAGAGGGACAGAGAGTGATAGAGAGAAAGAGAGAGGCGTGATTTCTCTAGCCGACTCTGGAATTGAAATCTGCGCATACATTTGCATACAAAATATCTCGCTTAACGCCACGAACGCATGGATTAAAAGATCACCACAAACGTAAATTGAAATTTGTGGAAATGACAAATAAATTCAAAAATGAAGAATTTAAATAAAATTCCAAAAGCGAACATTTTTACAAGGTATAATTTTGAACATTCATTTATGTATATTTTAATTATAAACAAGAATCATTAAACAAAAATTTGTACAATATGTTTCATTTTGTAATACGTAACTAAGAGGTAAACTTAATTTTTAGGGTTTTGTAGGTATGACCACCAAAAAACACTTATAACGTCACTCATGTGTTTGTCTGTCTGTCTATCTGTCTGGCTGTTGGTAGAAATTGTAACCAAACGGCTTAACATAGAAAGTTAAAACTTGGTATGCTTATATAACTTTTTAATCCACATGTATAAAAAATACTGGGAGTGCAAAAAAACACATCCCGAGATAAATATAAACAAATATGTATTTAATAAAAAAATGATATATTTTTTTATATGTATCGTGTAGACTAAAAAGAAAGCTCTTAAGACGTAGATTAAGGAACGAAAAGTAGCTTTTCATTTTTTTTTTAATTTATCCCTTTTTTTTATTTTAATACGATTTTTATACCCACAATAACTTAAAAATAATTATTTTTTTCAACGACACATATACATGGATATTTTTCGAAATACTATCAATGGACATAATGGAGATTTATTTCAGATTTTTAGAAACCTCTTTGAAAAATAGGGTGGGGGGAAAAGTTTTTTGATATATTTCTGGTGTAAATGGTTTTTAAAAAATAATATATTTTTCCATTAAATCCATATTAGTTTAAAACCAATAATTTTCTTATTTCTCAGTTAATTTTCATTTTAATTTAGGTGTGCTTTATATCAGCGGTTCTTAACTGGGGGGTCCCGAAAAGTATTTATAAAAATTGTGAATTAAAAAAAACCACATCTCAAAAACGGTTAGAGATAGGGACCTGTAGGTAAAGTTTTTGGATTCCCTGTAGTTTATTTAGTCTAGAAAAAATTTGGGGCTCTAATTGTTTAAGGCGTTTTGAAATTATGACAATTTTTCTAACGGCATAATTTACATCATTTGTGAAAATTGTGGATTAAAAAAATCACAACTCAAAAATGGTTAGAGATAGAGACTTGCGGTTAGAAATTTTGGATTTTTCGTAGTTTATTTAGTATAGAAAAAAATTTAGGCCTTATTCGTTTTGCGTATTTTAAAATTATGACAAATTTTAATATGGAGTGATTTATTTATTAACAAAATTATATTATTATTATATATAAAATTATATTATATTATTAATTAACAAAATATATTTTAACATAAAATTTGTTTTTAAAGCTCAACAGACGATAAATTATTTTAAAAATATTGTTCATTTTGCCATTATTACTACAAACCAAATTTTGTCCTACACACTCAGCATACCGCCTTCACTTATTATATACCTGCGAAACACTGCAATGTTTGAATATTCACACTTCACATCAATTTTTTTGGTTATCACAGCAATTCGTCTTCCTTTTTTACTTAGTTAAGGATGAGGGCGCAGAAATATCTTTGTCCGGCCAGGTCCGTCTTAAGATATTCGGCGCCCGTGGGTTACTAAAAATAATGCGCCCCTCTTCATAAGAAAATACATAACCAGAACAGTAGCAATGTTTTTGGCGCCCTTGGCAAATAAAGTAAATTGATTAAACAAAAAACAAAGATCTTGACTTTCCCAAATCCAAGTGAAGAGCAAAAAAAGGTCCTCACCTCTCCAAATTTAAGTGAGGAGCAAAAAAAAGTCCTCATCTCTGCAATGGCGCCTCATGCATAATACCAATAAAAATGCCGTCCCCAAAAGGCTTACTCCCCGGGGCTATAGCCCATTTAGCCCTGTGGTTAGGGTTGCCCTGTTTCCGGCTCTGGTGCGCCATTATCGCTCATATACAAGCTCAATAAAAGCTTGTACTTTCGTCTATTTTTGACTCAAGTCCGAACTCTAATCTCTAACTGGATGTAAAGACAAGATTTTAATATATTGTCGTAGTAATTGTCGTTAAAATTTCTTTATGTCAATTGACAGCAATTAAGTTCTATTGAAATGACGTTTTATCGAGTGTCAAAAATGTGCTTTTTTTGTAAAAAGGCTAGTTCGTTAGTAATTTGTAGTGAGACAGTGGAACGTGTTGTCATTTAGCGATAAACGGTTCGTTATGTCCGTTTAAAATCAATGGCGCTGTAGCGATGCCCGCACGCCAATCAATTCCATGCGTTCGCTAAATAATTAACCACACTTGAATTAATCTATTAGTGGTGACAACGAAAAATTACATTAATATACAACAAAATTCTTCACTATACATTTCAAAAATATGTTGTAATATCTTGCTTTTAAGTCCAGTTACGAAACAGAGCTCGTTTTTTTTTTTATTGTCATTACATTATTTGTGAAAATTGTGAATTTAAAAAAATCACAACTCAAAAACGGTTAGAGATAGCGACTTCTGGTTTAAATTTTTGGATTCTCCGTAGATTGTTAAGTCTAAAATTTTTTTGGGGCTTTAATCGTTTAACGCGTTTTAAGATAACGACAATTTTTTTAATGACACAATTTACATTATTTGTGAAAATTGTGAAATAAAAAAAATCACAACTCAAAAACGGTTAGAGATAGCGATCTGCGGTTAGAATTTTTTGATTCCTCGTGGTTTAGTTAGTCTAGAAAAAATTTGGGGCTCTAATCGTTTAAGGCGTTTTGAGATTATGGCAATTTTTTTAATGGCATAATGTACATCATTAAAAAAATTATGGATAAAAAAAAATTACAACTCAAAAACGGTTAGAGATAGCGACTTGCGGTTAGAATTTTTGGATTCCTCGTAATTTACTTAGTCAAGAAAAAATTTGGGACTTTAATCGTTTAACGAGTTTTGAGATTACGACAATTTTTTAATGGCATTATTTACATTATTTCTGAAAATAGTGAATTAAAAAAAATCACAACTCAAAAACGGTTAGAGATAACGCCCTGCGGTTAAAATTTTTGGATTTCTTGGAGTTTATTTAGTCTAGAAAAAATTTAACGCCTTATTCGTTTTGCGTATTTTAAAATTATGACAAATTTTAATATGGCGTGATTTATAGAAATTTTCATCTTCGCATGGACGTATCGAAATTTTTTGTCTCAATTTTTTTATACTTTTATGTAACGTTTCCATGGTCATGATAAATAATATCTCTGTTAGAAAATATTAGGCCAAATTATTTCAGTATTAAGTACATTATGAGTGCGGTCGGTCCGTGGTGGCCACAGCTCATTTTTTAAATTATTTCGATTTATGTCTGACTCGTGTCAAAACAACATACACACTCTAAAAAAAGTAGTGTTAAAGGGACTTCATGGTACACTAAAAAATGAACTTTTAGTGTTTATTTAGTTTAATGAAGTGACGTCACAAGATATCCTTCCTAGTGATCTTTTCTGTCAGTGCCAGTTGAATTCCATTGAATTCCAAGAAACTGTATAAAAGTTAAGAATTGTTAAAAGTCCTAGGGTGGCACCTTAGTTGTTCCCGTAATTATATGAAAATTATTGAGTTTGGACAAGTTTAAAATTTAAATTTGTTGAGGCGTAAATTGTCGAGCAAAACTTGTAATATTGATCCCGGTGTATCCTTTGTTAGAAGTCCTTAACACGTGGCTCGAACAACCAATAAGAATCCACCTTACATTTCTACACTGTTAATTATACGTCGTACAGACCTGTTTATTGGTTATTTCCGTCATCTCAAATATATTATAAAATGCTAATAAAAGTTATGCCTTAACAAAGGGGGGCGTTTGCTTTATAAAAGAAAACTGGAACAACTCTCCGCTCTGCACCTCTGCACCGTCGCAAATTTAACATTTAATTAGAGAACTTTATCAAGTGTTGCCGAGTTTAGAACTCGCTAATAAAAGGTATCGGGACTTTACGATTGCTTAAGGATACGCACAGGTATATCTAAACGAGGTGTGTAACTTAAGTAACCGGACTGATTTTTTAATTTGTTTTTATTCGAATAAAATTACTATTCAATATCGTCTCCCTCAAAATAACTTCCTTGGGAAGCTTAGAAGCCTTCATCCTGAAATTTGTCAGTTTGTGTCTTGTTTAGGTAGTATTTTTGTGAAATCGTATTTAATTTATTAGTGAATTCATTGTATATTCTGTGTAGGTTCTTTTCCATTTGCAGTGGTGTTTTTCACATGTCGATGCGGGTGAGACGTTGCTGAGTGAGCTTGCTTGTACTCCAGGTCACAAGATATGCATCGATTGCACTGTAGACGATGGAAATCGGCTTACAAATGCTCACTACGAGCTCCTACTTACACACTTGACATTCGCAGAATATCTGTTTATTTAATCCGATAAAAGATTCGGAGATAATACTTAAAATCACTTCGGCACACTCAAGAAAAAAGTGGACACTGTCATATCAGGAAACAAGCACGCACCCACGATTTTTTCTTGGGGGGGGGATTAGAAGACATGTTTTATGAAGGTAGGGATCGAGAAATGATTCGGTAACAAGTGCTGAACAAATTTATTTAACCTCAAAGGAATAATTTTTCATCATGACAATACACGTCCTCAATCAGCAAAAATAACCCCCGAAAGAATTCAACTGAGTAATTATTCCACATCCACCGTATTCACCCGATCTTGCGCCTGCCAATTTTCACCTATTTAAGTCTATGGAACATATACTCAGAGATAAAAAATTTCGAAATATCACCGATGTAAGAAATCACCTGATCAATTATTTTAAGTCAAAACCAGATAACTTCTATAGAGAGGGTATCGAAAAACTAGTACAGTGTTGGGAATCCATAATAAATAATTATGGAAAATATTTCTTAATTATACATAATAAAAATTTCTGGAAAAAAATTATTTTGTATTTATGGACAACGTTGCTCCTGTAGTATAGGCAATACCGCAGTACACACATGTAATACTGGTTGAGGCAGTTTTGTATTTTACCCAATACTCAAAAATTATTAAATTTAGAAGTTGGGGAGTCGAATTTTTGGAGTTTTCAGTCATATTTTAACCTTTTTGGGTAAAACGGTGCAGGATAAGAACTTTTTTAGCACATTTTTTGCTAAAATCATGTTAAAAAGAAACGATTTTAAAAAAACTATGTTTCGTTCCTTAATTTCGTTTTAAAAGCTTTCTTTTGACACCACAGAACAAAACAAAAAAAAAAAAAACAATAATAATTTTTCAATGAGACAAGACAATCGATATTTTTCGAAACCCCCCCACAAATGATTATTTAACAAAATAAAATCAAAGTGATGACCTAAAAAAAAAAAAATAGTTGTGGCCACTACAGGAACGCCCACCATCACAAAGTACTTGTATAAAATATATTCCAGCAGTAGAGTAGTTATTATTGTAAAAGACAATAACGTATTATATTACGCATTTTAAACCAAGACGTGTATTTATTATGCAATTTAAAGAGAAAAAAATCAGCTGTGGCCACCACAGGACTGACCGCCATCACAAAATACTTGTTTAATTTATGCTGCTTTATCAAAAAATATCTCAAATACAAGTTGTTAGTTATTGCTTTTATAGCTACTTTTGTTAAATAATTTTTTTAGAAATATTTCTCTGTTGTGAATATTCGCAAAAATCTTCAAACCGACATGAGTAACTCCTATTTCTAGTTAACCGATTTTTACCAAAAGTTGATTAACTCATTATTGATGGTAAAAAAAAAAAAATATTGATGGTAAAATCTTAAATATGAAGTTTCATATAAATCCTTTTAGCCGAATTTGCTCTGCACGTGTATACGGACCGACAGACAGACCGACAGACAGACAGACAGACAGACATCATGCTACAAATAGACAAAACGTTATGTAGGGACCTCAATTCGTGGAGATCCATCGAAATTTCGAAATGTCAAAATCGGTATGATCACAATACCTCCCTTATATATGTTGGCGGTCGCTAAAAAGGTCTTCACTCAAATACAATTATGTCAATATTTTTCTCTTTGAGCCCCGGGCTTGAATCCCTGCCTACAGCATTAACAGCCCGTAGGTATACGTGATACATGGAAAAACCTAAAATTTACTAGGTCAAGATGGAGGACATGTTAGTGAGACCAAAAAACCTCAACTGATAGTACCCATAAAAGGAAAAATTGCGTCGATAGTGTTAAAATTTGTGAAAGGTCCATGGTTTGAAGGAAATTGAGAATTGTTGGTAGGGAATTTTTGCGATAACAACATTTCTGTAAATTCCCATATGTTCTAATTTAGAGAATCCCATATTGGCGACCGTAAAAAAAGCGTTGGATCGTAAAGGCGTGATTGTGCGGGGTGATGTGGTGCGAGGGACAGAACGACCTTAGCTTGAAGGGATGTGGAGGTTCGTGTCGCCTGTCATCATATTGGCTCGTTGAGAGCAAGTTCTCATATACAAGGGTTACGTCAGCAACAATCGCTGTACCGTAATCCCGACATCCTTTCATACAACGTGGATTTACACCCCTTACGCCAAACTACAGGGGCGCGCTCATCATCCAACAACAACCAAATCAATGTTCAAGATATCTGGAAAGAACTACACATTTATATTTTTTTCTAAATAGGGGATAGGAATGATTTTTTAATTTTTTTTTATATATTCCTCTTGTTGCATATAAACATAAAATTTTTTTTTTTTTTTAATTTGAAGGCTCAAAAAAATCATAAATGTATGTAGCGCGCGAAAACGACGTGTGACGTCATACCCCTTCTAACTGACGCATGACACTACTAGTCTACCCAGCGTACATAGTCTGTTGTGAATTTATTTGTTTGTATAACTTTTATAGGTTATGTAAAGTTAGAGTGATTTTAATTAAAATAAAGTTTGATTCTATAAAAACAATTTATACATGTTTACCGAATTAAATTTTATATTAAAATATATAAATTATGGAAGATCCAGGCCCCAGTACTTACGAAACATAGTCGAAAATATTGTTTAGTACCGATGGGCACAAATAGTTCAAATAGAAATAAAAAAAAAACAATTTATATCATTACCTGATGGCGAAAAATAACAGAAAAGGCGAAATTTGTGGCTGGAAGCTATGAGGCGAAATAAAACCGATATTTCAGAAAAAAGTAAACTTTATGTTTGTATATGTTTTTTCATATATTCCATGAGCATAAATGCATCAATGTTGGGTAAATTATCACTCTGAGCCCAAACAAAATCTTTATCTGCCATTTTAATAATAAATGCGTGAAAAATTGTTTAAAAACAAATACAAAACTCTCGAACAATACAATATACACACGTGTAAAGATTATGTTGTAGATGTATCTGTGACGTGAAACCCCTGTCGTTTGAGGCCATACTCAGTCGTATTTACTCGGCAACCTTCGCTGCGGGGTCGGCTTATTTCAAATTTACAATATTTTAATTAAAAAATTTGGCTATAATATTAATTAAAATGTGATTTTTGTTTTGTTAGGTGACATAACTATTAAAATACATTAACATATTAAAATAATGTAGTTTTAAGGAAATATAAATTTTATGCGTATCCCCTATTAACGATTATAACAGTTTCATTAGAACAATCTGCTTTGCTAAACGGTGAATTTGGAAAGCAAAACCTGT
Organism: Liopterus haemorrhoidalis; assembly: GCA_963971575.1. Taxonomy (NCBI): domain Eukaryota; kingdom Metazoa; phylum Arthropoda; class Insecta; order Coleoptera; family Dytiscidae; genus Liopterus; species Liopterus haemorrhoidalis. The sequence goes on along the minus strand of OZ020620.1, from coordinate 728,973 downwards.
ATTATAAAAAATTTCTTGAAAAAAAATGGTGTCTCAAATCAAGATATCTGTAGAAGAGATGTGCTAGATATCTGTATCCGCGGATATCCGCAAGAAAAAAGTATCCGTATTTGCTGATTTTGTTGCGGATATTATTCGGATCTTCTTCTTCTTTGAGCACTGTCATCCGGGTTGACTCTTGTCCTCACTCACATAAGTCCTTCGTCTTGCTATGTTCATTGTCAGGTCTTTCCATGTTCCTTGTATACCAATACTTGTTAGATCTTCGGTTACCTGATCTCTCCATCTCTTGCGAGGTATATTACGCGTAGACGTAGAATTCTACGTCTACGTGAAAATATAAGCAATAGGAAAATGCATGCTACGGTTTCCAATTATACCCTTTTCACACTAGATCTTTAAGATCGGATGTTAAAGTGAAGGTATCTTTAAACGCTAATGTGAAATCGTACGGCCTCGTCTAAACACAACTGATGTTTAAGACAGAGATCTGCGTCTTAAACTTCGTCCGCATTGCCAACTTAATTTCTATTATAAAAAAATACTCCTTGAATTTGTGCTGTCAACATTTTATATTATCATAAACAAGAATACTGTATTATATCGACGTTATAAGAAGTTTATATTTATTGTTATAATAAAATTAGTTATTTTAATAATGTGTTTAATAAAATACAGAGCTACAATAATTGAGATAAAATGTATCGACTTACATGTTAATACAGGTGTAATATATTCTTTATTGTAGTGTCTTTATTGTAGAATGAAATGAAATATCCTTATTTGTTTATAATAATTCAAAATGTGCGTCTGCGCAGACAGTTCAAAACTGGTAATTTCATGACGGTAACTTAAGGACAAAATTACTGTATCTGATGACAGCACCAGAGATTTAAACATCAAGTGTGAAAGCATACCGATCTTAAACATCGGTGAACTTCGGTGAAGTTCACTCGTATTAAAGATCTAGTGTGAAAAGTGTATCAGACGTAGATGGACGTAGAAGTAGAAACGTTCACGTATAGAATATTCATATTTTTATATTTCACGTCTACGTTTTTACGTCCGACCAGTAGGAAAGAATGATAGAACATGAGAAAACATACCCAATATGTCGTATGTAGATATATAGAATCTGTCAACATTTGTAGGGTTCACGGTATTGAAATAAGAGAAATAAATAATTACCATGGTTAGATTATTGTTTAATAATGAATATATATTGTTTAATATATAATAGATAAACTAATTATGAAAACTTTTCGGCGTACAGGGCCACAGAGTGTGCACTGCACATAAGCGACGCAACCAATGGGCGGAATTTGGAATTGATTCTATTGAACCCTACTAGTAGAAGGCGATCTTACGAAAACTTTCGCACGAGCGACATTCGGTTCGATTCTAGAAAAGCCGGTTTTACAGTCTGTTCCAAACGGTTAGGCGGAACTAAATGGGAATTTCGTTCTTTTAGGTTGTCACGAGAAGGGACCTTGCTTGGGTTATTCAATTTTTCACGTTGGGATGTCAAAATTTAAAATTCCAACAATGAAACCATGGAAACGAATGACATGTCAAAATTAAATTATTTTTTTTACATATTTTAATGACAAAAAAATAAATAAATGGGAAATTTGTATTAAGAATGACACAAAAAATATAAATATAAAGAAAATGACATTTTAAAATGATATTAATCTTAACCAAAAAATGTTTATTGTAAGTATGATTTACAAAGCTTCAACAAAACGGCCGAAAAGCACGATTTAAACGATGAAAGTAACTAGATTGTAAAATTTAGTTCCGCCTAACCGTTTGGAACAGACTTTATGTATGTTTGCACACGGGCGGCTGACATCAATGTGGCGTACCTGATTGTAAAATTGGTCTAAACTACCATCGTGCTTTAGATATTCTGTGTTTACGACATTGTTTGCGAATAATTACCATAACAGTAACAATAAAAATTGCTAGCATTGCTACATCATCGTCCGAATTATTTGACGAATACATGGTATTCACCACTTAAAAAAATATATATATATAAAGAGGTTAACTTAAAAAGTTTATTGGAAACCAAAACAACAAAATCTATCTTCTACGGTCTACGTTTTATTTCTACGTTCTACGTCTACATCAACCTTAAAAATATACAGTTGATTCCGCTTAATTTGGACACATCGGGACTTAGGCATTTTGGCCCAATTAAGCGGCTGCCCCAACTAAGCGAATTTCACATAAAATTAAACAATGCATATTTTTTTTTCAATAATTTTACTTTATAAACTCTTGGACAAAACTATAAATTACATATAACCAAAAAATATAAACTTTTAAGAAAAAATAATAATAAATTCCAAAATAAAATAATAAATCGGTACATACAATTTAATTCAATGCAAAAATGCGTCAAGTGTAGTCTGTCTTTTGTTTTTGTAACATTTCACTTCTACAAAATCAGCACTGGTATTCAGTGCGGCTCCCTTCATTTCCTTCCTGCATAAAATAACGCTGTAATATTAAATTCTTTGTACATATTTTTTCTTGAGAATATGTGTAACATAATATGTACTGTGATCTTAAATTTACTGTCACAATTAAGCGGAACGTTGTCCCAATTAAACATGTAAATTTACTGTTGGTTCTTTGGTTTGGTTTCTGTTCTTTGAGATTTGGCCCAAATAAGCGGCTGCCCCAATTAAGCGGTGGCCCAATTAAGCGGAATCGTCTGTATATGCCTACGAGTCACCAAAATGGACTTCTCATTCTGAGAAGGTCCTGGCCCGCGAGCCGTAGTTTTCCATATCCGTCCTACATTCTACGCTTATGGAATGTTTTTTATGATGTATATAAAATTTTATTACATTTATCTAGTGACATTTGTATTTTTTAGGGGTGTTGTTATTGGGCAGGTAAAATTCCCGTATTCTCCAGCCTTGTGTTGATAATATCGACTATTCTCTCCCGGAATATGGTGGTTGTATCCTGTTCATCTCACGGGAACTGCAGCCTGCCGATGCTTTCATTCCAAACCGTGTGTTTTATTTTATCTGCCCTATTCCGACCTATTTTTTTTTTTTTGGACAGTTTTTTTTTGTTTTGTAATTCTGAGCACGATCGCGCAAAATAAATATGGATGTTTTGAATGTCGCGTTATCCACTTGATAACACACTGAATATTGGATTTGCAGGTATTTTTCAAATGTATGATAAAAGGGAAATATTTTCAACTCAAATACATATATGTATATTTCGAATAAAAAAAAACTTTATAAAATCCTACAATAAATACAACAGAGTACATATTACCACAGTCTAAATTACATTGCCCAGTTAAATTGTGGTGGAATTTAATTTTGCGTTTTCTCCAGTGACAAATTTTAATGCTCCTAACATGTGTTGTTTCATTTAAAAACTTTAAACATTACAATAAAGTACAGAACAAGGGCCGTATATTACAGCCCAGTAATTAGTTTAAAATTACAAAAATTTTCAACTCTTTGGAGTACTGTTAGTTGATTTCTTCCCCATATTTTTCAATAATTTTTATATAACTTAGCAGTACGAATAAATAAGTTCGGGAATGCGCTAAACTAGTGCTGCCATCTGGCAACTGACGCTTCTATCGTAAAGTCTGACATTTTTGATGGTATTGGTACTCAGAACTTTTTGACGTACTAGCGTTATTTGTGTTGTTTACAGTAACTTGAAAAAAATCATCTCTGCTAAAAATTAATGTGAAGTGTGAATTTTCACACAGGGTTTCGCAGGTATATAATAAATGAAGGCGGCATGTTGAGTAGGACAAATTTTGCTTTGTAGTAATCACGGCAAAATGAACGATATTAAAATAATTTATCGTCTGTTAATATAAGAGCTTTAAAAACAAATTTTATATTAAAACATTTTTTTTTAAATTTTAATTCGAACACCTAAAACCATTATTTAGGTTTCTAAATAAGTGCAGTATTTTTTTTTTTATATAGCAAGGTTCATTAAGATTTTGAAAATTGCGCCTATGGGTTCCATTGGTTGTTTTAAGTCATATGCTCTGCACCTCTGGTTTCGTATATATGAAACATAAAATGAAAATATAATACGAACAATTCCAATTGGTTATTAAATTTACGATTTTAAAAATTAAATGCAACATTTGCCAAAATATAACTAGAATTTTGACAAAATAATTTAAACAAAATAAAAATGAAAAAAAAAAACAAAAAAAAATTGTCTTCTCTGCCCGGGAGCGAACCCAGTATGCTGGGTAGCAAGCGAGCAATACTAACCATAAGACTAGGATACGCCTTTTAATATGGTGTGTTACATAACTATAACTTTTGTGCATCGTCAACCAAAAAAATGCGTTATTTAGCACTCCATCTGTGAATTTTGAAACCAACTATTTAGCTTCGTAAAATATATATGTATTATCGTTCTTATAATTCTGTTGTCTTAGATTTTAACTACCTAATTACCTAAATTGATCATATTTACTGTCCGTCTTTGTAATTTTGAACAAGACTTGTTAATGATGACATTATGTTAGGTTATGTAAAGGCATACGATAACTACGGTGTCACAGATAGAATGCGATAGCCAATGTGTTTATATGTCTCATTAAAACATCTCACTAGCTATAAGTTTAGAAAATTATACACAATCCACAACAAACAGCGTATTAAATTTGGAGGTCTGAACGGTTTCACGTCTTACCATATGACAAACTTTCTGGTGACAGTGAACAGTCCATAAGTTACAGTGCGTAAGCTATTGATTTGAGAGCTCTGAATGCGGCTTTAGTGTTCCAAAGTGACCTGTGATTTTTTTGTATAATTGCCTGCACACTTTCGAAGCTAACGGAAATAACTAATTTACTTTTTTCAGTAACAAAGCATTGATTGAAAATCCGGATTTTATATAACGTTAAAAATGTTATTCAATTCGTTTTTAAAACAAAAAAACCTAGACAGTGATTGACGTTGAGCGTAAAAACTGAGTGTCAGTCTATGGACTCTTCGGTTGAAAGTTTCAGTAATTGAATTAAATCACACTTTGATTCGACTATTTTTAACTGCTGTTCAGATAAATGCCATCTAGTTTCAGAACAAATTACTGCTATACATCAGCTGATGGACACTGGACCGATAAACAGACAGTGCCGTTTGAGTTGCAACAATATCGCACTGGGATAACATTAATAATATGCATACGCTATCAGTAAATAATACGTCAATATTCGTGACTCAAACTAACGTTGGCGGAGCTGCGTACGACAGTTGATGGCCGACGAGAAGCGTATATGTCAGAAGTTTTTTCTTAATATTTATCTTTTCAAACAATATTTCGACAAAAAAGCACTGTATTTAAGTCACTATATTTAAAAATACGTCTTAATTCACATAAACTGCAGCACAAAACACTACAAATATTATACAAATATACGCTTCTGTTTAATTTACCAAGCCGCCACCAGATGTCTCACTGTTATTTGGAGTCGCAAATAGGGGACAGAAAGAAAATACCAAATGTGGTCCTACAAACGTAGAGAAGCCGGGGTATAACGGGCACCTTAAGGATTATCTTTAATAAAATCTTAAGGAACATCGTTAAAAATTGATGTGAAGTGTGAATTTTCACACATTTCAGGGTTTCGCAGGTATTTAGTAAATGAATGATGATAATATGGAATGCCAAAACAAATTAAAATTAAATTAAATTAAAATTATTGTTAAAATATTTTTTTTGTTAATTTTAATTCGAATGCATAATACCATTATTTAGGTTTCTAAATATGTGCAGTATTTTTTTTTTTTTATATAGCAAGCTTCATTAAGATTTTGAAAATTGCGCCTATGGCTTCCATTGGTTGTTTTAAGTCATAACTCCGCCCCTCTGATTTCGTGTATTCAATTTCAACAATTTCCACTGGTTATTAAATTTACGCTTTTAAAAATTAAATGTAACATTTGCCCAAATATAAATAGAATTTTGAAAAAATAATTTAAACCAAATAAAAATGCAAAAAAAAAAATAGAAAAAATAAAATTGTCTCGAGACTGGAGCGAACCCTAGTTTGCAAATTAGAACGCGAGACCTCTAACCATTACAGTATCAAAGCATGCTGGTTTAGTGTTTTACATAAGTTATTAAATATTTTACATGGTCAAACAAACTAGAATGAAATATTTCAACATACCACAAGATTGAAATTCGTCTTCGCCTTTTTCGCAGTCTCTAATGTAATTGCACACAGCTGTCGATGAAATGCATTTGCCCTCTGGACATTTGAACATATTTGGCCCACACACAACTCCTGTGGGATCTCCTCCTGCAACAACAAAACCAAATTAGACTTTTATATTACAGACAATTATTTAAAAAATAAATATTAGTAAAAATATACGAGCCCAAAATATTTCAGATGTTTGCGTCATCTGGAAAAATGAAACTAACATCAATCATAGGTCTGTGGGAGGTGGCTTTTGCAGCTACATCAGCCGCTTCGTTGCCTTTAATACCAACATGTCCCGGTATCCAAAACAGCTCTACCCTCACATTCTGAGCATTCAGATTGTAGAGTAGCAACCGGATCTTTAGTAGAAGAGGATGCACTGGGTCTGTTGGATACTGTTCAGAGCGCTCAGCGAGTCCGTCAAGATAACACTTGACTGACTTTGCTCTGACGTAACAAAACACAGGACCTTGAAAATAGCGTATAGCTCAGCAGTGTACACACTCGTTATGGAGTGCAGACGGTACTGAAACTGTTGGCGTGGATTCAGAACAACGAACGCACACCCAACCCTGGTTCCGGATTTTGATCCGTCAGTAAAAATGACAGTATTCTCGAACCTAGGGACCAGTGTTCTTTGTAACTCATGTTGGTATTCGATTGGCAACGTAGTATCTTTACCAAACCTAGTTAATGTGAAATTCACAAGTGGTGGAACAACACACAAAACGAAACTTGCCATTTCGGGCATATTAAAATCAATATCACCATTTCAACAAGATAATGCGCCGGTCCATAAAGAAAAATCGTCACAAACATGGCTTGAAAACAATCAGCTTTTAAAATGTGAGGTCTCTTTAGAAACCTAGTGGGACTCTATTGTTAAAAGCCCTGCCAACAGAATATAAATAAAGCATATAAAGCTATTAGCATCTTATTAAACCGTTGATTTAACTCCTAACCTCCCTTCTGTAAAGTTTTTTATTGCTTTGGCTTTAATCCATAATATTTAATCCTCGGGTCATAAGTCACAGAGAAATTAAAAGAGGGTATTTTTTGAAAGTCTGGTCAATTAATTAATGAAGATTAAAGCCGAGTATTAAAGTTTTAAAGTTGAAAACTTAAGAAGATTGAACTAAAAGAAATATCAAAGACGTTAAAGAAAATTGCTAAAATAAAATTAAAACCAAAATATTCTGCAATAGCTCACTTGAATTTCTCGTATATATATGTAAATCAAAATCTAAATATATTCTGGGCAGTTTTCAATTCTGCATTTAAGGCTACGGAATAGGAAAAGTAAGTAGTAGAACGACCAGTGCAGTGTGAGTGACATTTACATTTATATAGAATGCAACCAAACTTGCATTTGCGTGTTGAAGGTTGCAGGTATATCAGGCGCAATATAAAATTGTAAAATCTGCGATGAAATTATTTTCTCTTCATACAGGATATTCATTTTAATTTTTCCATCATTTTCGAGAACAGTGGCGGGTTAAGTTGCTTTGGGGGCCCTGGGCGGTAAAATTAAAAAGGGCCCTCTATTATTTTAAATATTGGAAATGTTTATGGAATCATTTGATATCATCATTTTTTATGATATCTTAATTTAATTTATTTAATTTATTTATTTATTTATTTAGCCAGTGACTGTACAGATTTGTACAGTAGTGCACAAGTCCAGTTACATAGTACTGGGGAAAAAATACAATACAATTATCATAACAATAATATAGAAATACTAATAATGAATAAAATAAAGAATAAAACAATAAGATAATATAACTATAGTGCGTTCAAAGATGAGTTTGCAGTACAGGGCATATAGAGTAGTTCTTTTTCATACTCTCTAATGGGTTTACACAATGACACTATCCTTTTCTTGCTTGTCGACGTTGCCAGCTCTAAAACGCGCTGATCTGTGAAGACGTAGTATTCTACAAATAGCCATTTGTTTTTGTTGAGTGTTATTTTGAGTTTTATAAGAGTTGATTTTTGTAAATCATACGAGTTGTTCATATTATTATAATTGACACATTTGTCACTTTTACAACATTTGGCAACACCGCTCCCATTGGCCATAAGAGCTATACTGCAAATTCACCTTTGAACGCGCTATAGTCTAATTTATTTTTATATTAACAAACTTTCTATAGTTGTCGTAAAAGATATCTACATCTCTATCAGAGACTTGCTTGTTTACTAGACTGAGCATTTTGTTCAGTGGTGACATAGATTCTGAAATTTTGAAAAATCATTTTTAATTCTCATTCTTATGTCAGGGACTCGAATATTTAAATTTTGAAGAAGTTCTGGGGCATCTAGTTTATTATTAAATAATTTAAACGCGAAATTCAAAGTGTGAGCGTCTCAATTTTAATGTTTGATATTTCTTGCTATTATTGACAGCTAGATTTTTTAACTGGTTTGTATAAGAGTAGGGTAACCATTTTCTTAAGAAGGCAATGCGGGACGGAGCAAAAAAAAAGGTCCTCATCTCCCAAATCCAAGTGAAGAACAAAAAAAAGGTCCTCATCTCCCCAATCCAAGTGAAGAGCAAAAAAAAGGTCCTCACCTCCCAAATCCGAGTGAAGAACAAAAAAAAGGTCCTCATCTCCCAAATCCAAGTGAAGAGCAAAAAAAAGGTCCTCATCTCCCAAATCCAAGTGAAGAGCAAAAAAAAATGTCCTCACCTCCCAAATCCGAGTGAAGAGCAAAAAAAAGGTCCTCACCTCCCAAATCCGAGTGAAGAGCAAAAAAAAGGTCCTTATCTCCCAAATCCGAGAGAAGAGCAAAAAAAAGGTCCTCATCTCCCAAATCCAAGTGAAGAGCAAAAAAAAGGTCCTCACCTCCCAAATCCGAGTGAAGAACAAAAAAAAGGTCCTCATCTCCCAAATCCAAGTGAAGAGCAAAAAAAAGGTCCTCACCTCCCAAATCCGAGTGAAGAACAAAAAAAAGGTCCTCATCTCCCAAATCCAAGTGAAGAGCAAAAAAAAGGTCCTCACCTCCCAAATCCGAGTGAAGAACAAAAAAAAGGTCCTCATCTCCCAAATCCAAGTGAAGAGCAAAAAAAAGGTCCTCACCTCCCAAATCCGAGTGAAGAACAAAAAAAAGGTCCTCATCTCCCAAATCCAAGTGAAGAGCAAAAAAAAGGTCCTCACCTCCCAAATCCGAGTGAAGAGCAAAAAAAAGGTCCTTATCTCCCAAATCCGAGAGAAGAGCAAAAAAAAGGTCCTCATCTCCCAAATCCAAGTGAAGAGCAAAAAAAAGGTCCTCACCTCCCAAATCCGAGTGAAGAACAAAAAAAAGGTCCTCATCTCCCAAATCCAAGTGAAGAGCAAAAAAAAGGTCCTCACCTCCCAAATCCGAGTGAAGAACAAAAAAAAGGTCCTCATCTCCCAAATCCAAGTGAAGAGCAAAAAAAAGGTCCTCACCTCCCAAATCCGAGTGAAGAGCAAAAAAAAGGTCCTCATCTCCCCAATCCAAGTGAAGAGCAAAAAAAAGGTCCTCACCTCCCAAATCCGAGTGAAGAACAAAAAAAAGGTCCTCATCTCCCAAATCCAAGTGAAGAGCAAAAAAAAGGTCCTCACCTCCCAAATCCGAGTGAAGAGCAAAAAAAAGGTCCTTATCTCCCAAATCCGAGAGAAGAGCAAAAAAAAGGTCCTCATCTCCCAAATCCAAGTGAAGAGCAAAAAAAAGGTCCTCACCTCCCAAATCCGAGTGAAGAACAAAAAAAAGGTCCTCATCTCCCAAATCCAAGTGAAGAGCAAAAAAAAGGTCCTCACCTCCCAAATCCGAGTGAAGAACAAAAAAAAGGTCCTCATCTCCCAAATCCAAGTGAAGAGCAAAAAAAAGGTCCTCACCTCCCAAATCCGAGTGAAGAGCAAAAAAAAGGTCCTCATCTCCCCAATCCAAGTGAAGAGCAAAAAAAAAAGGTCCTCACTTCCCAAATCCAAATGCGGGATAAAATGTTAAAATGCGGGACGAATGGTCACCCTATATAAGAGATACGAAAAGGATATGTTCCGGTTAATTTCAGGATCAGGTTTCTTACAAATCTCTTTTGTACTTTTTTTTATTTGATTTTTGTGGGACATTGTTTTTGGGCTCCAGATTGTATTTGCGTACTCTGGACAAATTAATGGACAAGTGTGAAGTTATTCACTCTAAAATATCACTGATAAAGATCAAATAAAGTGATTTCCTTGTTACTTTGTTGGACACTGATTTATTCCGTGTAGCGGATGTACCTGATACAGCTCTGTCCAATTTTTTTGTCTTTATGTACTGTCTTTATATAATTCATTCCAATTTTCTTTGTCTGAGAGATCTCGCAGCATAATTTTATAATTGATAAAGTTGTAATGAAGTACCCTGTTCATGATTGGATCCTTTGTCTTGTTTTTTGTTTTAATAAATTATGAACCGGAGAAATTCGACTTAATATGCATTAAAATAGGACTAAAACTAGATATAAAGATCCTGCTACAGATGATTTAAAAATGATTTTTAAAACAAAATTTAAATTATAGTCGTATTCTTTGCTTTAAGCGGAATTAGATTTTCAAATCTAGTAACTTTTACCGTTTGATTGAAGGTTTTGATTATTTTATTCAGCAAAAGCAAACTTCAATATATACAAATTTAGCTCGTGACAACTTAAGTAAATTTAAATTCCATTTAATGTCGGAGGTTACGTCAGATCTGACCTTTTTTTTTATTTTTGGCCTTTGCTGCTTCGGCAATTAGCCAGGACAATTTTTATTTTTGAGAAAATTCCCGGTCGGCAGATCTAACCTATCAAATTTATTTAAAGACACATTGTTTTCTTTTTTTCTCGGCTTACTCTAACAATTTTTTTTAACCACTCGTTATCTAAAAATAGTAATTAATAATAGCAACTATAATAATGTTTATTAAATAGTTTTTGATAGTGGAATTTGAGTTTTATTAAAGTTATTTTTGTCTGACATTCTCGCTTGAGCTGTGGGGGTGTATGCTATAAAACACCTTCCGGGGTGCTCTGAAAATGAAAGTAATTCTTTCTGGAAAATGAAAAAGGTTCAACATTTTTATTATACGCGTGAAAATATATATTTTTCACGCTAAAACAAACTTCAGGGTTATAAGAAAAACAAAATTTCACAAAAAAATATATATATTTTTAGCACCATTAACTCTAAAATAGGGATATTTGGTTGTTGCACATGAGTACATAATATACAGAGATTGATCTAAAATATAACTAGAAGAAAATATAAAAACCAGGCTAAAAAATGCATATTAAATATACATATTACTAAGCTGCACTTTAAGCCCGACGGTTAATACATTAATCGCGCAATTTATGCAAGATGATAAGGAAATAGTTCTTTATTTTTAAGTTTTCTTGGTTAGGATATGTTAAGATTATATAAACATTTTAAAATCTCCCTGTTATATAAGATGCGTCGAAATTAAAATCAAAATTCAAGTCTTCGTTATACCCTTTTCACACTAAAACTTTAAGATGAATGAACTTAAAGTTCACCGATGTTTAACATCGGTATGCTTTCACACTTGATGTTTAAATCTCCGGTGCTGTCATCAGCTACAGTAATTTTGTCCTTAAGTTACCGTCATGAAATTACCAGTTTTGAACTGTCTGCGCAGACGCACATTTTGAATTATTATAAACAAATATGGATATTTCATTTCATTCTACAATAAAGACACTACAATAAAGAATATATTACACCTGTATTAATATGTAAGTCGATACATTTTATCTCAATTATTTGTAGCTCTGTATTTTATTAAACACATTATTAAAATAAATAATTTTATTATAACAATAAGTATAAACGTCTTATAACGTCGATATAATACAGTATTCTTGTTTATGATAATACAAAAAGTTCACAGCACAAATTCAAAGAGTATTTTTCTATAATAGAAATTATGCTGGCAAAGCGGACGATGTATAAGACGCAGATCTCTGTCTTAAACATCGCTTGTATTTAGACGAGGCCATACGGTTTCACATTAGCGTTTAAAGACACATTCACTTTAACATCAGATCTTAAAGTTCTAGTGTGAAAAGGGTATAAGGAATCGAATGATTATCGCGTCCAACTCCCATACCAATGAAGGCATTATTAATGACTGGGTCATTAATAATAGATATTATAAGTATTAATAATATCGTCATGACTCATTGGTATGAGACTTGGTCGCGATATCAAAAGTTGGGATTCGATTCCCCACGAAGGCTTGAATTTTGATATTAATTTCTATGTTTATAAGTTAATTTCTGTAATTTTTAGAGAAATGTACGATGTCTTAAAGATTTGTTTAGAGATATATATTTTTTTTTGCGAGTTGATAGAATCTTGCGCTAAAGAATTCCAGTGTTCCAAGAGATGAAGATTGACATTAACGAGGTTAAAAGCGTTTATGTACATTTACATTTAGGACAGTTCATTTCATCCATTTACATTGTAAAGAGGAACGAAAAATATTTGAAATTTTAAAATATTCTCAGAGGAATAACTAAATTACATTTTTATTCTAAGCTAAGGCGCGTGTCATAAATTTTAATATAAGTTTCTCTTACAAACGCCCATTTTTTTATGAATTCACTTTATAGATATTAACAAAACTTTATTAAACACAATTTGGAGCAAAACAATACACCATTATGCATTCTAAAACAAAATATTAATGATTACTTAGTGTTAATTAAATAAATACTAAAGATATTTCGATTTTCATATTATTTAAAAACGTAACCTATAAATATATCTTCGAATCCTTATTTATATATTTATAAAATCATTATTTTATAATATAAAGTATCTGGACTGTATATATTAGTATATATTTATCAAAAATACATATTTTTTGCTCAAAAATTGAAGATATTCATAAAATTAAGGTAACAAAAGTAATGTCACATGTATTTTAAACCAGTCAAAAACTTCCAAAGGACTCAGCTCTCAGATAGCAGCACATGTATGTGACGACACACTAATATGGTCTATTCCAGTGTTTCTCAACCAAAAACACACCGCGGACCAGTATAATATATAATTTTCTAACGCGGACCACTAATAATAATTGTTGGTTAATTTTTTGCAAGAAAACAAATATATTTAATGTGCTACTAAATATATTTATTTTATTTGTAGAAAATCACAGAATTTACAGAAAATAAACAAAATATAAATTATTTTCATAAAAAATGTGCATAAAAATTAAAAAAAAAAAACTGCATAAAAACACAGATATCTTTCGCGGACCACTCAAATTTTTCTGGGGATCACTGGTGGTCCGCGGACATCTGTTGAGAAACACTGGTCTATTCAAACGCCTATCAATAATTATTGAACACTCTGTATCTTTTGTCCAGGGCGTTACTTGATCATTAGAAGAATTTTATTTGATTTATTTGTAATACATTTTGTTAACAAAAAATTCCTTTGTGTTGAAACCTTTTTGTATTTCTTGAAGTGAAGCGAACAATTAAAGAAATATCAATTATAAAACAATGTAAAATTCGAGAAGGACTAATTTACATAAAGCTTGAATATAGGGAATGGGTGGGGGGGGGGTATGGTGATATTTTTTAACACGTGGTTGTGATGTGGCAGCTTGTGCCTGATGTCTGTAGTAATTTGGAAGCAGATTTCTTCTCTAATGAAGACATATTTTTAATTTAATAAGCTCCAATGTTTGAAGAGTTGCGAAAGAGTAATTTTTCAACATCGTTAATTACAGTCGCTAAATTAAAAGAATCGTTTTTAAAAAAGTAGATTAATTAACTTATTTTCTTTTCACTCATTCGTGTTTATCATATTTTTATATGAATAAAAATCTTTTAAGTCAACATTTTTTTATTACGAGCTCTATTGATCATAAAATGTTTCGCTTGATATCTCAGTTCTTGGTTATTTTTTAAAAATAATATGAATATCTGAAAATGGTAAGAATTTCATATATCCGTCAAAATCCTAACATTTTTGAACGTTGCTTGGTTGTAGGTTCACTCATGAAATATTGAATGCGAGATGCATTTCAAGATTTCACTGTGTCACGACATTGCCAACGAATATCTACTGAATATATGTATTAGACCCCGTGAATACCTTTACCTTAAACCCTCCTCATCTCATCAATTCGCAAATCAACTTTTCACTACAACGTTTACTTTAATAATTTACAAAAGTCTCATAGAACAGAGATATCTATTTCTTGATCTCAAACACCATAAGAAAACCATACTAAAACTGCGTTCAGAGCTCTCTAAATTAGTTGACTGTTCACCATTGATGTCATATAAATAGACATAGCATGCTCTATGCCTGAGCATTGTTTGTTATGAAGTAGGGTGACTATTTTCTTAAGAAGGCAATGCGGGACGGAACAAAAAAAGGTCCTCATCCCCCAAATCCAAGTGAAGAGCAAAAAAAAAGGTCTTTACTTCCTAATTCCAAGTGAAGAGCAAAAAAAGGTCCTCACCTCCCAAATCCAAATGCGGGACTTTTGCGGGGCGCATCTTAATGCGGGACAAAATTTTAAAATGCGGGATGAATGGTCACCCTATTATGAAGCCAAGACCCTGTGAAGACGAAAGAGGGATTTGCCCCGAGGAGTATAATTGCCTAATTTACCTACATTTATTTTATTCAGCTATTGCTAGGAAAAACGCCGGCGCCGTATTGTGTTTATGATTGTTTTGTTGTGTTATTTTTTTTTTCTATTTTACTATTTTACCTTTTCATCATCTTTCAACTTTTAATAATATTGCCGTAAATTGCAGTTTAAGAGTTGCGATTTGTAATTCAACTACGTAGTATTTTAAATACTAAAAATTAATGTTTAATTAAAATGTTATAGTTTTTCCTTAAAAAAAGTATTTGTATTCAGTACTTCGAATACATCAGAAAAGTATTTTATCCAGCATTGATTATAGATATACTTTATAATTTGTCAGATAAATTTTAATTTATCATGGAATAAATGATGTAATATATGATTTAAATTTAGAAAGTGTCTGAAGCATTGCTATACAATATGATCGAGAAAAAAGGTGTCTAGATAGACATGGAATCATTTATTTTTATATTAACAGAATTGTCCCCTTAACATTTTAAATTCAGGGCTTACTAAACTTTTTTTTCGATCATATTTTAAATGTATGTAATTTAGAAACCTACTTATTATCTTAAATATATACTCATAAACTTAATTTAATATTATTTATGAAATTTATTTTATTAAAATTTGCAGTTTACAGTATTAATAATATATTTTTACTTTCAATTCTTATCGGCAAAACATTGATGTATGCAAACTGTACAACGCGTCGGGGCAACTCCCGTTTCCCCGCCTAAGGAGGTGTTGGCTTCATAACAACTCGTCCTCGCTCAGTCTCTATGTTATACAACCTCATTGCTGTTTACTGTGCGTTGTGGATATGTTTAGTAGACAGTTTTAACGTTCAACTCAGCATTTACACCTGAATTAGTGTGTTACGAATAGTGCGACATATGTGTGTCTTTAAACCAACTATGGTGACTTCGTAAAATGTTTATTAACTATTATCGTTTTAATAATAATACAATTACTATGTTTTTATTTCACTTTTTATTAAAATATTATAAGTTAAAACAATACGACTAGTTTCGTCTATTACGACATTTTCAAGTAAATATACAAACTTACATCTACGTATATATAGATACTCTACTAGGATATGATGACTCTACTAGATACTCCTAGTAGAGTATCTATATATACGTAGATGTAAGTTTGTATATTTACTTGAAAATGTCGTAATAGACGAAACTAGTCGTATTGTTTTAACTTATAATATTTTAATAAAAAGTGAAATAAAAACATAGTAATTGTATTATTATTTATATGAATCTTCACAAAGTAACGACCTACACCATCAACTATTATCGTTTTCTTAATTCTGCTGTCCTAAATGTTTACTAAGTAAGTAATTATTTATTCGTGCCTTTCGGCCTTCAATTATTTACATTGTAAACATTCTCTCCGATGTAGACTGAGTTAGCCAATGTTTTTATATGTCTGTCTCATTAAAACAACTCACTAATTACAAAGTTTGGAAAACTGTCGACAACGTATAACGCATTAAATTTAGAGCTCTGAACAATTGCTAGCATTACCATATGACAAACTTGTTAGTGACAATCAACAGTGCACAAGACATAATCTATAGCAGTGTTTCTCAACAGGTGGCCCGCGGAACACCAGTGGTTCCTCAAAAAAAATTTAGTGGTCCGCGAAAGTTTTTGTTTTTTGCAGTTATTTTTTTTTTAAATTTTATGCACATATCTTATGTAAATAATTTGTATTTTGTTTATTTTTTGTAAACTTTTTGTAATTTTCTACAAATAAAATAAATGTATTTAGCAGCACAACAAATATATTTGTTTTCTTGCAAAAAATGAATCAACAATTATTATTAGTGGTCCGCGTTAAAAAATTATATATTATACTGGTCCGCGGTGCGTTTTTGGTTGAGAAACACTGATCTATAGTCGACTAATTTAAGAGCTCTGAACGCAGGTTTAGAGTTCATAATATTTGCTTTAATTTTAGAAAAATGTATAATAAATATTTTGAGTCGTTTTAAGCTGTTATCTCTGTTGGTAATGAAGGTACGGAAGATGTCGGTATTAGGCGGCTTACCGTCACACAATAAATATATTTATGGAAATACGCTGTTTAGTTTCCACCTATATAACAGCCGGCTCAAGGTATTACCAACTTTGCATATTTAGCAAAATAACTTATTTATGAGATGGATTATTAAAACTAAGTATTTGTTTGTGATGCAGACCTGCAGACTTCATCAGGATACTGTACTTTTAATAGACTACAAAAAAAAAAAAAACAAATTTATTTTAAAGTCAGAGGCAAAAAAATGAACCCCCTCTTATACATTTGAAAATATAATACGCTACATTTGTGAAAAACAAGTTATCAGAAAAAATAATAATCATGTCTGTGTAGTAATATATCGTGTGGAAAAAAAATGGAAATTTGGAGCACATCATTGTGCATGAAATTTTTAAATTTGCAATTGTTTATATAGTTTTTATTTTTATTTTTATTTTAAATTACCATTTTGTGGACAACGATTGCGCCTGTATTATAGGCAATACCGCAATACACCCATGCAATACTGGTTGACAAAGTTTTGTATTTTATCCATTATTCAAAAACGGTTCAAGTTAAAAGCTTTGGACTTGAATTTTTAGTCATATTTTAAGTTAGAAAATATAGTTTTTTAGGTAACAGGGTATGGGGCAGTAAAAGATAATTATTTCTATTATATGTACAGTACATGATATGGGGTCTCTCGACTGATATTAAAACAGTTTAGCTATTAGGCGCTAACGACGTAATTGTAGAGTTAATAATTTCATACGAGAGATTGTAGGGGGTCCCTGAGTAGTTAGAGAATCACAGCTTCTTCACAGAGCGCGCAAACTCCATCGCTATATTATTAAATATTCACTTCTTTCTATAGTTCGACAATCTGAACTTTTGACATGGTTCTTTTTATTCATAATAAGGACTGGACAATTTTGTATAATTAGATCAAATAACACTTCATCCACTTCTATCTACATAGGTTTTCACCAGAACCGTAGCTATGTTTTTGAAACCCTTGGCAAATAAATTAAATTAATTTAAAATAGTGCCCTTTTAATAGACAGGTGAAAATACAAGTGATGACCTAAAAAAAAGGTCCTCACTTCAAAAATAAAAGCGAAGACCTAAAAAAACAGATCCTCGCGTTTAAACTACAAGTGACCAAAAACAAAGAAAACTTGTTTCACCCTTGTTTCTTAACTCCTTCATCTTACTCTGCTTTTTCAAGTGCTTTTTCCTGAGCCGTGTTTACTAACTGATAATTTTTTTTGAATGTTTGAGAGGCTTAGCCACATGAATTTATCCATTTTAATTTCCTTCTTTATCCTTTCCATCTTCTACAAAGTCTTGTACACTCCTTAGGCTATTAGCTTTACATCTGCTTTTAACTCGTTTTTTTTTATAATTTTTTTTTTTTTTTAAATTGTCTCCCTTTTGTTGTTATCGTTTTTTAGAGTAAACGAGGCCTGTAGATTTCAAAATCCAATCAACAAATCCCTGTTTCTCCCAATTTTGAGAAATGAATGTTTTAATTTTTGATAAAATCATCCTTCGGCTCATTTTGGGAATTTTCAAAACCTGATTTGGTTCTACATTAAACAAGATTCGTAGATGCCAATTAGATCTATATCAAACAAAGTCAATATAATCTAATTTTTTCTTTTATTCTCATAGATTACACTAGTTGTTTGATTTTAACTTATTAATTTTCTTATTCAAACTTGATTAGCTCACGGATTATTTTTTCTCTAAGTTCAATGACTTCTCACAGTATGTGGACGATCTATTTTATTTATCAGACCAATTTATTTTATTTTGTGACTTTTTAACCTAGGTATGTAAAAATCTGAATTTGTGATTTATTGTATTATTATTTTATTTATCTATTTATTTATTTATTTTCATCTTTTAATATTACCATAATTTTCACATTTAGTTGTAGTTAGATATGGATAAATTGATATTGTAAAATTAATTTCTTATACTTTATATTGTAAAACTAATTGTATCATCTTAAATTATAGCTATATTTTCATTCTAGCTCTGATGAAGATTTAATATTAAATCGAAACGTTAGCGAAGTTAAAATATTATTTTAATTTTAATTTCTGACCAGTCCGAATCCCATTACTTCCTCATCTTATAATCTAAAACTTCAATCAACAAGTCTATATTTTCCCCCAATTTTGATTTTTTTTTTTTAAATTTTGAAAAATTTGTTTTAGGCTTTTGGGTATTTTCAAAACCTGCAGTTGGATATAAATTAAACAAGGTCCATATAATCCAAAAATTCAATCAACAGGTGTCTATCCTTCCTGAATTTTAAGAAATGGTTTATTTAATTTTTGAAAAATTTGTTTATTGGCTAATTTTGAGAATTTTCAAAACCTGTATTAAGTCCTAGATTAAACAAGGCCAGTAAATTCCAAAAAATTCATCCGCAGATCTCTATCTGTCCCCAATTTTGAGAAATGATTATTTTTATTTTTGAAAAATGAGTATTTCAACTAATGTTGGTAATTTTCAAAACCTGCATTTGGTTCTATATCTTAAATAAGGTCCGTAGATCAATAATTCTCTATCTCTCTCTAATTTTGATAAAAGAAATTTTTTATTTTGAAAATTTGTTTCAAATCTGGTTAATTTTCAAGTTTTTGTCCATGTACTTAGATTGTGATATTTATTTTAGTATTAATAAGTAAATTATTGTGATAGGCGCTAATATCCATAGATGCTGCATGCTGTGCACTCACCCAGACACCCTTTAATTTTTCTTGGGGGAGGGTTTTGAATACAAAATTGTTTTAAAAGGGTAGGTGCTATGAAATTACGCAACAAAGCACTTTATTTTTGAAAATGCAAGTGTTGACCTAAGAAACAGTCCTCATTTCCAAAATCCAAGTGATGACCTAAAACAGAAAGGTCTTCGTTTCCAAAATACAAGTGTTGACCTAAAAAGTAAAAATTGCTCTCTATTAAAATACAAGTGATGATCTAAAAAAAATCATTTCTTATATTTTGACAGAAACACGTAAAAACCACGTGTTTTTTGAGTTCTTGGGGGGGCTCAAGCCCTGTACCCCCCCCCCTAGTGGCACGCTGCACTAACATGTTAACTAACGATTTGTTCGGTTGTGTTTTGTCGAGTTGAAGTAATTCTCTAATTCCGTAATATCAAATTGTCACGTAGTCTGTATTAGATTATCTTGTATGGAATTCTAGAAGAGTTTGCGAATTGTTTTTGACAATCATAAGTTGGTTTGTGACCGTATCCAGCACGTATTATCGACAAGTATCTCGTTGCCATCTTCTTTTATATGATATTGGAGATTGTACGTCCACCCGTACGCCCGCCCGGCATATGCCAATAAAACAATATTGACAATTTTAAACTGAACTCCTTCCCTTGTTAATTAAAATACATTTTAATTATGTTTTAATGAACAAACATGAACTATGAACTAAAGAAAACATAGGCCTAGAGCAAAGACAAGCGTGCTAATGATTCTACAATTTCAAAGATAAATAATTTCTAAAATCAACATCAGAAACTAACAGAGGTGAAATTTTATTAAATTAAAATCATTGTCGACTTGGAGGAAGATCTCGTTAAATACCAACTGAATGTAACATTAGTATAAAAGATAACTGGAAATACTTCACATTTAACTGAGCGTGTTGGAAGGTACAAATTAGTAATGAAACTTTTGAGAAATTCGAATCGTTTAAGCCAATTTTCTAAAACGATTAATTCATTTTTTCTCTTTATATATTGTTATATAAAGCTTGCAGTAGACATTATTTTATTTTTCCATAGCCAACCCTTATGTAATTTCTTTTTAAACTCATGGTATTAGTTTATAAAAACAATTTAAAAAAGGGAACAGGCTCACATCAGCTCTCGGAGTCTTTTTGTGGACTCTTTTATTACTTTTTTTGCCGGAAATGTCAAAATTTTATACCGTAACTCAAAAGTGACCATATATTTGTGATCTAAGGCTAAAAATGTGTAAGTATACCATTTTTCAAATAAAATTAAAAAAAAAAAAAATTGAAATTTTGGTCAAAATTTTTTTTGACTTCGATTTTAGCCAAAATATAATTTTAGGCTAATTTTGTGGTGGGGATGATGAAAAAAATATTTAAAAAATTCATGCTTTCCCAGTTTTTGAGTTAGAGCCGATTTGGGTAAATTTTTTGCCTATAATTCCAAAACTTTTGCCCAAACTTCAAAATGGACCAAATTTTCTTGATCTACGACCAAAAATACATATTTGTACCAATTTTCAATAAAATCAGAGACAAAATTTTTGCTTAAAAATCACGATTTTTCGTAAGGGGTACCCCTTACGATTTTTTCGATTTTTGGCCATTTTCAACGGTTTTGGATTACTGCCCATACAAAACTTAATAATTGGTTTATTAAAGCCCAATTTTTTTTTTAGACTAAACAATGTTGTAGAATTTTAAAAATTTAAACCGCAGATTTTTATCCCTAACCATTTTTTAGTTAGGATTTATCAAAATTTTCAAAAAATTTAAAAAAAAATGAAAAATTTTCAAAAAATTATTTTGTTTTAAAATATGGTTATAAGTCAATTAGGACCTCAAGATTTCAAAAATTTCAACCGTAGGTCCTTATCGTATTTCGTTTTTGAGCTACGTCCATGCGAAGATGCAAATTTCTATAAATTACGCCATATTAAAATTTGTCATAATTTTAAAATACGCAAAACGAATAAGGCCTCAAATTTTTTCTACACTAAATAAACTACGAAGCATCCAAAAATTTTAACCGCAGGTCGATATCTCTAACCGTTTTAGAGTTGTGATTTTTTTTAATCCACAATTTTCACAAATAATTTAAATTATACCGTTAAAAAACTTGTCCTAATTTCAAAACGCGTTAAACGACTAAAGCCTTATTTTAGTCTATTTTAAAATACGCAAAACGAATTAAAATATGACTGAAAATTCCAAAAATTCGACTACCAAGCTTCTAAATTTAATAGTTTTTGTGTAAAGGGTAAAATATATAACTGCGTCAACCAGTATTACATATGTGTATTGCGGTATTGCCTACATTGCAGGCGCAACCGTTGTCCATAAAATGCGAAGTTTTAAACAACAATATAAATAAAATATTGAATTTAAAGTAAGTAAGATGGTGTTTTATTTTTGTTTCGCAAACTCGTTCTTACTTCTTCTTCTTCAAAGTTTCAAAGTAACAAAAGCTAGTTGGAATATAATTTCTAGTAAAAGGCACTTGGTGATAGTTTTATTTGTTTTTGAAAACATCTGGCCCTTTAAGAAATATGTTAGATATTGAAGTTGAGTTTCTTTGATCTTTGAATTAAATGAAAGATCGCTTTTACGAACGATTTTGCATTGATTTAATTTTCTCATCAAATGAAATTTTCAAAGAAATATTTATGGAAAAAAATATTCACAGAATATTTATAAAACCACATTTATTGATTAAATAAGGGCCGTAGAATTCAAAAATTCAACCCAGAGGGCTCTAACTCTCATCAATTTTGAGATAGATCTTTTTTAGGGTTTTGTAGGTATGACCACCAAAAAACCCTTATAACGTCACTCATGTGTCTGTGTCTACAATAGCATTTTTTTTTTTTTTGTATAATTGCAAAAATATCCTCCAAATCCAGACCTGGCAACACTGCTGGCGATTTTTTGTCACGCAAGAGCATAACGCCTACAGAGACATTGTTTATATTGCGACTATATGAAAAACTAACACATTCTCTACTAATAATGGAATCCCAGCAATCGTCCAGTTATTTATTTATTTTCCTAGCCGATATTTGCAAAATAAATTTACGTACCTCTACCCATAACAAAATGTATCCATGTATATACAAATATATTTTTAAGGTTTTATAGGTATGACCACCAAAAAAACCTTCTAACGTCACTCATGTGTCTGTTTGTCTGTCTGTTCGGTAGAAATTGTAGTCAAACGGTTGTTGAAATTCATTTCTTTTAACACGAATTTAGCCAAAAATGTGCAAATGTTCTTGTCCCGCACCCTTTTACCAGAAAGGGTTAAACCAAACATCTGAAAAAATTATAGGTAATGTATATTGATCTGAACCGGAAACGTACGAGAGGAATTTTTGATCAGATTGTGTTTTTGAAAAAATTTATTATTTTTTTAATTCATGGTTAAATTATTGCTAATAATGTTATGGATTTTTTGTATTTATAGCTAAGATAGTCTTCTTCTTCTTCTTCTTCTTTGGGAACTATCAGTCAGGTTGACTTTTGGCCTCACTCACATAAGCCCTCCATCTGGATCCACTCATTGTCAAGTCTTGCCAAGTACCCTGTATACCGATACTTGTCAGATCTTCGGTTAGTTGATCCCTCCATATCTTCCTAACCATTCTGTCCTCTATCATCCTCATAACTTGTCCTATCCACTGTAATCGTCTGCCTCTGAGTTCTTGGGCGAAACTTGGCCTAAGATAGTGAGTGTATTTTTTTGGAATTAAAAATATTTAAAAAAATTATATATCTTTTTTAATAGTTGCGAACTGAGTTACTCACACCACACTACACTCTACACTGTAAAATATTTCTTATTAATCTAATGAAGACTTGAATACGAAGCAAATGCAGAAAAAAACGTTGGGATATTTGAATAAAAATGATTTTTTATATAAATTATTTAAATTTTGTTTAAAAAAAAATTAAATGGAAGCTCTTAGTTCTCAAATAACGAATAAAAGTGATTATCAAAAAAAAAAAAAAAAAACTGTTAAATTTGATGTGATAAATATACCTAGAAATCAGGTATTATGTTGGCTTCTTACACTTATTAAATACCTGTAAAAGTCTGAAATGTATGAAAATTCACACTTCACTTAAATTTTTTTAAAATATTTTTTCCTTGTCATAAATCTGTTGTTGAATCAGTGTTGAGTGACATTCCTTCATAATCTAGTGTAGCTATGATCGCCTCCTCTATTACCCGTGATTAGAGCTAATTCATGGCGGCGTGTGTGTGCGGCTGTCTGTGTGTCTGTTTGCGCGTGTATGTGTGTTTGTATCTGGTCTCTATATTTAATCAGTAATACACAGACCCGCATGTTATTTCTTATTTGATTACCGACATCCCGTATGTCTGAGATTATTACACGTGGATGACTTCAAATAAACCCATACACGTAGCTAATCATATTTCTGGATAGGGGCATAATGAAAAATAAAAAATAAAAACACACTACAAAAAATATTATTTCTAAAAATTGGTACAAGTCAGTCATTCAAACAACGCAGTTCGTCATTTTGCATCATAACTTCAATGACGAAATGGCGAAAAAATAACTAAATCGATTTTTTTGCATGTGAATTATAGACTAATATTGCTCTTTACACTTTTATTTTACTAAAACATATCTTTTGAAGCTATATTTAGTTTGTGTTCGATAGTCATTTTGAAGATTTACAAATTTTAAAAGTATTGGTATCGCTAAATAAAACATTGTTTACATTTGACATTTTATAATACGTTCTGATGTTTGATACTTGTGTCCACATATCTAACTTATTGTAATTTCTAAAAACCTATTTTATTTAGTTTGTTGTTTATTTAGCAGTTTTGCGTTTAGTAATATTTTTTCTTATAGATATCTTATAGATTTCCATTTGATATTGTGTGTAGTGCATAGCTTTTTAAGTTAAATTCAACGTATTTCTATTTTCTTTTCTTTGATCATATTTTTGGATAACATTCAGCCCTTTTTAGGACTATTTAGCCTATTAGAATAGTTTGTGTTTCTATTCTGTTCTTATTCTTATTTTTTCATTTTATTACGATACAAGTGACAGCGTACGAATAGTATATTCGTTAAATGGATGCTATATAGACGTACTAAATATGACGTCACAATAACCTGTGACGTTTCCAGTGACGCAACTGCATTGATTCGCCGACTGCCCTACACTTCTAACCAGCCACCAACAAAACGCACCCATTGTCATGATAAAATTATTCCATTTCGGTCTGATTTAGTCACTCTAATTGTTGAATGATATTTTTCTGTTGTACAGCCTCTTTGTCAGTGTTTACTGGGCACTGTTAGTTGGGTTTGGTTCTCCCCCACATCCCATTCCAAACACTCATGCTCATTGCTACTTCATTCTGATATTTTATCCGGTGTACTAGCTCGTTCTGAGTGTTTATTCCCGGTGTTCTCTGTGTCCGTGATCCCGGCCGATGAGTGTTTATTCTCCGCAGCGAGTTCGGGAAGTAAAGTGAAGAAGTAGAGCGATCGTGTCGTGTTTTTTGCCGGGAGAAGTTTGCAAACTCAATTTGACATGTTAGAAGCAGGTGTCGGCTGGAAATGTTACCCATTAGCCAATGTTATTCTTACTTGGATGTTACATCGAAATTCTATTAATCAACTACATCCATCCTATATATTTCAACAACTTTTATACTATTCATTTTAAACATTTATTTCAACCATTAATGTAGAAATGGATGATGAGAAAAATATACACACTTAGATTATGATCTATTGCAAGAGTTACCAAACTTTTCTGAAACGGTCTACATCAAAATTTCTTAAATAAATGACGGGCCGTAAAATTTGACCTAAATGGTGATATTACTAATAAAAATTATCAAAAAAAAAAAAAAATATATATATATATAATTTTTAATTTGTTATATTTTTGTAATTTAAATTTATTTGAGGCCCTAAATAGCCTTAAAACTCATTTTAAAGAAACTCCCAAATATATTTTTTTTGTGAAATTTTTAGTTTTCCAATTTTTCTTTTGAAATTAAAAAAAATCCTAACTTGAGAACAATAAAATATAGGGACCTGCGGTTGAAATTTTGAAATCCTGAGGTCCTGAAGGACCTTAGGATTCATTTTAAAGGACCTCCCAAACACAAAAATTTTTGCGAAATTTTGAATGTACTTTTTTAATTAAAAAAATCCTTACTTACGAACTACAAAATATAAAGAACTGCGGTTTGAATTTTTAAAATCTTCGTATACTGTTTAATCCAGAAAAAAATTGAGGCCTTAATAACCAAACTTTTACAATATATACGAATCGTCAAACAAAACCCTTGAAAATGGCCAAAAATCACAAAAATCGTAAGTACCCCTTATGATTTTTTCGTTTTTTAAACAAAAATTGTTTATTTCTGATTTACTTCAAAATGTAAGAAATTCGTGAGCACTATAGCGTTTACTTCTACTTTTAAATATATTGAAATTAGGTCCAAGCTATTTGATGGTAGGTAAATAGTGAGTAAATAGAACGTGAGTGTTTGCGTGGTTGGAAAGGCATAGATATATGTAATTCGGTATGTAAGTCACGTATATTGCGGCAGCAATTATCGGGCAGTAAAACAGGGTTGATAGTCTTGTGTGCCAGCCATGCCCCACCTAACAAACACCCTAATGATGAGATATGACCTATTAACACCGCATTTCATGTCCGATATCAAATAACGCACGTGAACCTCATTCCAAACACTTATGCCCAGTGCCCAAGCACAACTACATCACCATCTTGCCAATTATATTTGTATTTAGTTGATGAGGTTGTCAGGACGAATGCAAATATATATGTCCTCATTAGGATTCGATCCTAAAACCTTCGAGATGTGTACAGGGTCACTACCCACAGTTCAGTCATTTAAAGAAGTCTATTAAATGCAGTGGCGGACTAAGCCTTCGCCGGGCCCAAGACATTTTTGATTTACGGGCCCTCAACCTATGATTTAAAAAAACAAAAAAAGGTCCTTACAAGGAAGTAAAAAAAAGTCCAAAACCAAGTGAAGAGCAAAAAAAAAGGTCTTCACCTCCCAAATCCAAGTGAAGAGCAAAAAAAAGGTCCTCACCATCCAAATCCGGGCCTTTGAAAATTACGGGCCCAAGACAAATGTCTTTTTTGTCTAAGGCGATAATCCGTCACTGATTAAATGACAAATGAATGAATCAATAATCTACTAATTTATCTAAATCTTTCTCACTCCTGCTTGCAAGGCATGTGCGAGATAGAAATATATAAATAAGTTTGTTGTAGCTTCATTTATTTGCCATTGAATAGACATCTTTAAAAAGATGGGCTGTTTTAGGCGCTAATAGCCATAGTTGCTGTGAGTCAAAATTTTAACTAAGACTTCTTTTAAAAAAATTAAAAATACTTTGAAACGACCGTATTTTAAAATAATTTTGAACAAGAAGCAATTATTACACATTTTAAAACAGTTCTTAATAATAAAAATTGAGGTGAAGAGTGAATTTTCACACATTTCAGGATTTTGTAGGTATTTAATAAGTGTAAGAAGCCAACATAATACTGGATGTCTAGGTATATGGCTAGGTATATTTGTTGGTATGGTGTTCTAAATTCGGTCCTCGGCTGTTAAAATTTTTCTATTGTATTTTTCATTTTAAAAACTATTAAGATAGTATGTGTCGATGGCTAAGGCCATAAATACAAAAAATCTACAACATCATTAGCCATAATTTAGCCATCAATTAAAAAAATAAATTATCTAAATACTAAAACTACAATATTTTTCAAAAATGTAATCAGATCAAAAATTCCTCTCGTACGTTTCCTGCTCAGATCAATATACATTACCTATAATTTTTTCTTTAACCCCTTTGGGTAAAAGGGGGCGGGACAAGAACTTTTTAGAACATTTAAACAAAATATCGACATTTTACAAAAAAATAATCTGATCAAAATTCCTGTTTAACTATTTCGGTTCCCATCAATTTTCAGAAAGAAGATTTTTTTTCAGATTCTTAGATCAACCCCTTTGGGAGAGAGTCCCACAAAAAAAGACACATTTTAAAAATAATTTTGAAAACAAAGCGATTTATTTACTTTATTTAAACAATAAATTGCGATCACTATATACAAAATACACAATAGCCGACTGTTATTTATTTAAAACAGTTCTGTATAAACTTAATTTCTTAATTAGCGTCTTCAAAAGCTATCAAAGGTATCAAAAACCATCTTAACATTTTTAAATGTATTAATGATCCAATCGTGCTAATATATTTGGAATGTGGTAGTATATACTTTATTCTAAAGACTTTATATGAATTAATGTCCATTTCGTATCGATTTATCTGTGGTCAAAATTTCCCGATGGCTCGAATCCAGAAGAGAGATGTTAGAGAGAACGTCAGGGGAAGGGTGAAGGGGAATGATAAATGGCCTCTATAATAAAGTATTCATTAGGCAAATGCTACTACATTTTCCTACTTCCGACTAAGACTCGAGTTTTCAATCTGTCTATCAAACGATCCATCATACCAAGCTGTGTGTTACAAAACTAAATATATGTTTTCAACAACATTTATATATCAGGGGTTCAATTAATTAATATCTGAGTTTTGTATTTAAAGCTGAGTGTTACACAGGATGAGAGATAGCTACAGAGACACAGGATACAAGGGTTGTATAGAAAATAAAGAACGTTTGGTGGCATGAGTTCGATTGTCGACGGGGCGGTTCGCAGCCCGAAAGGTATCTGAGGGTGCAGTTTGCAGCCCGAAAGGTAACTAAGGATGCACTTTGTGGACCAAAAGGAAGTTAGAAGCGCAAACATACTATCGATGCACTTCGCCCGTTCTACGTGCAACATTTCCATCAAAATGAAAAGTGCCTGCAAATCAAATTTTTAATTTATGTCGCGGGATGTATTTGTAAAAGTTGTTATTGTTTGTTAAAGTGTGTGTTTTGATCGTGTACGGGTGTTAGGTTGTTGTTTTCAAAAATTCCAATATAAAATTTCCAATAAACATTGAGTAAACAAATGTGTGGTAAACATTGTTTGAGTGTACAGTTGATTTGCATATTATTTAGTTGTCGGGAGAGGGACACGCATTTGGCGATGGTCCTTGTTGACGATGGAGCTGATCACATAGTGCATTAACTTGTAACATTTGCCCATGTCCTATTTGTTGATTCAGCGTACAGGGTACACCATTTGCATACCGTCCACTGGATAAGTAAACAATGCATTCATGCAGTTAACATACGTTGGACATCTATAATATACAATCATTAGGAAAGGTACAGCTCGGACATCAAAAAAACTTTGTTATGTAGAGCATCGTGCAAAAATAACGACAAACCGCGTTGGGACACGTTCATACCATCATGCATTAAACGTTTCAAGCACGTAGCGTTTCCTGCACATATAGTTGTGGAGTGTTCATACGACATGCATCGTATCATTAAATGTACAGAAAATGTTTCGCCGTATATCAAATGAAAGTCTATTTGTAATATTCCGAGGTTTACCTTTTATATTTCCGGATTTGAGATCAAAAACAATTTATCAACAAAATTGGCTTTATTGTTTTTCAAAATATTCTCCATTAACATCAATACACTTTTGCATGCGTTTGAACCAATTTTAGAAGCACTTTTTCCACTCCGATTGAGGCTTTTTCCACTGCAATTTGCAAATTATGTGGGATCTAACGCGAACAAATTTTTTGGCCAAATGTTTATGCAATAATGAATGTATGTTGGTCCCACTAATGCCCAAGGATGCCTCAATCTCAATCTCAATCTCACGATAAGTCACACGATCTTGCAGTACCAGTTCACGCACAGCATCAATGTTTTCTAGAACTACAACCGTTTTTGAACGACCTTCACGAAATTCGTTCTTAAGCGAACTACCGCCACGATTGAAGTCAGCAAACCATCGATAAACAGTAGTCTTTGATGGTGCTTCATCGTCAAAAACCAAATTAAGTTCATCGATGCACTCTTGTTCGGTTGAAATTTGTAAAAATTAATCGCTCGAAAATGTTCACGATTCAATTCCATTTTTAGGTGAATTTTTTCAAGCTACTTTAAACAACACAAATAGCGCTCGTACGTCAAAACGTTCTGAATATGTATACCGTCAAAAATGTCAAACTTTACGATAGAAGGGTCAGTTGTCAGATGGCAGCACTAGTTTAGCGCAATCCCGAAATATAAGAGGCAGCCCTCGTATTGTCACAGGCTTTGGAAACCTATTATTATTATTATTATAAGCAAGAGATAACGCATTTATTTATAATATTTTTTATTGATATAGTTTTAATGTTTTCACTTACCGTCAACGTTTTTGTTCGTGATTGTAATTATTATATTTAAAATGTAATTATTGTGTAATTATTGTGGAAATTGGAATTATAATGTCGTCCAATTATTATATGTTCAAAAATATAAAAAGCACATTATTTTGTATATTTACTCGTATTCCAAAATCAGTGGAGCCTCTACATAAACGAATTAAAAAACAACATATTTTCGACGTAAAAAATCCTTTGTGAGCAAAAATTTTAATGAACTAACAATGATCCAGTCAATTTATCAAAGCACCAACAAACATGGACTATGGACACAAACAGGAGTTGAACAGTGCTTCACAAACAGTGGACTAGCTTAAAACAACCATTTTCATACTAAAATTTGGTATATTTACCGAAAAAATTCTTGTCAAGCTTTGGTTACTGCTGTTACTTTTCCTGACAACTCCAAAAATGAATTAATCATAACTCAAAAACGGTTTAAGATAGAATCCTGCAGATTGTATTTTTGGATTCTCATTTTTTTATGTATATGAATTTTAACAGCCGTATTGATAAGGTCCTATTGACTGACAATTTTGAAAAAGTTACAAAAAAAAGCCAATTTTTCATCTTTGAATACAGACTATATCAAAGATATCTCGAAGACTCTACAAGATAGAAACTTTCGGTTGGAAATTTTGACATTCTGAAGTTCTAAGCTGAAGACAAAATTAAATGTACAAATACACATCAACACACAACGACAAATATGTCAAACTTGTCTAGACAGCGTTCACGAGATCATTAAAGATATTGGACAGGTAGTCGTCAATAGAATAAAATGCTCTAGCAATTAGATACTTCTTCATAGTTGTCTGAAAATTAATAGCTGGTTTTTGTCTAAGATTAAAGGGTAAAACATTAAAAAATTTAATGGCTTAATAATTGTTGCTATTTCTAGATTTTGTTAGTCGAGTAAAATCAGGACGTATATTATTTTTATTTTCCGTATTACGATGCATCTCCGCATGAAGGTGATAATCTTCAAACTGGCGGTGAGTATGTGTATCAAGCATTGTAAAATATATATACAGGGAAGTGTTAATATGTTAATCGTAATATATTGTTGTCTACAGTCTTCTCTGTAGCCGATCCCGCTAATGACACTTAGAGCTCTACGTTGTAGAGCAAACAGTCTGTTCGCTTGAGGAGCGTGACTCCACACCAGTATTGCGTAAGACAAGTGGGGATGAACGAATGAAAAATGGACAATTTTCAAAATATTGGGTGATACAAAATTCAGTAAGTTACGTAAACAGTATATAGCTTTACAGATATTTTTTGCTACCGAGTCTATATGCTCTTCCCAGTTTAATTTATTGTTGATTTTGACACCCAGAAACTTCAGTGTATTCATCGAACGAATGTCTTCCGGCAATATTTTTACAGTAAGGATCATTTCCTTTGTTTTCATTTCATTCCTAGTTAATTAATTCGCATGAAACCAGTTTGTACATGAGGTTTTAGTAATATTACTTAACGCAGTCAAATTTGTAATAGAAGGGTCAGAATTTAAAACGATCGTCTCGACTGTAAATATTTTTTTTTTCTGTATTACATTATTTGTAAAAGGAAAGTCGTCAATGTAAATTAAAAACAAAAAATTCATTTATAGGGACAGGGATGGACCGAGATCTTTATTTTTATCAGGCCGAAAATATCCAAAAACCAAAGATGACCTTTCAAATTCAAGTAGTGACAAACAAATATATATAAGTTACCTTCCGTATTATGATGACTCTGTGACAAGCACGCCAGACAGTGTCATGTTAAAACCCCTGACCTTGCTAAATATGTTACGATTATAAAAGACCATTTTTATGTATTATATTCATTCTGGTATTTGACATAAAACTATGTACTACTAATATTTTAACTTGTGATATTAAAATAAATCCTTTTTAAAACAACTCCAGTAACGACACATTTTATTGGCGCAGTCGGGTCGGATAACTAGACGTGTTAGTGAATATAACATCGGTGTGTATCAACGTTTTGCTAGTTAGTCGAACAAAATCACCGACTCTGTATAGACTGAACGAATATCGGTTATTCAGAACGTGAACGTGTGTGCAAAGAACTGTAAGCAGTGACAACGTCTTCGAGAGAACATCGAGGCAGATCTAGTCAAGCTGTCAACTTCCATGGACAGGAGGGCACACATTCCAACACTGTTGCTCTGAGTATTATGTCTTTTAGAGGCTCTTTATTAATTAACGCATTTTTAAAAAGACAACTCCAGTAACGACAAATATTATTTATATATCCGTTCTGAAATACAAGTGATAATTTTTTGATTTTGACCGGGTGAATTGTTTTTACAAGTCCTTGCTTCAAAATATAAGTGATGACCTTGCAAAAAAGCTCATCAGTTCTAAAATTCTAGTAAGAGTGAAAACTGAATTGTACCTTTGTACTACTTGTATTCCTGAAAAACACAAAAGAATGTGATCTTTGAATGCTTGGGGGGGGGGGACTCTAGTCCCTTAGCAACCCCTTTCATCCAGGTGAGCGTCTGTCTTATTACCTTAATAAAATTTGAGTTTAATTTTTGTATTTAAGATAATAATTATTAACAAAAAATAATATTATTTTTTTTCCTTTTTAATATCCTTAGACAAATTTTGTGTCTAATTTGATTTTAGTCAAAGTCAATATCTATTTTTGGAGGTATTATTTTTTTATGTTTGCTCCACCTGTTTGTGCCTCCTGTATCATTTAAAGTCCCTGTATAACATGCTGCAACATTTGACCCTCCAACCTGTCAAATTAACCCTCAGTAGAGTGAGCGGCGGTAAATAAATAGGTCAAGATCGGGCCCTGCGTTGTCCGGCGCCCACGCCCTCTGGTCGGCGGGCAAGCCAGGCCAGCAGAGCCTCCGAGCCACCGAGCCACCGAACCAACTCGAGTACTGCTTGACAGCTTGCATGGATAACTGTTAACACTTCCTCCCGTGGTCGATGACCTGCCCATTACCGCACTTAGCAAAACACTCGACGATCTAAACACTTTTTAAACTTCCCACCTACCACAATACGCCGATATGACAACCGATGAACAACATTCAAAAACTGTACACATTAGTATACCGGGTGAATTATTTAAGAAGCAACATACATCAAATGTTAATGAAGTGAGTTATTTCAAAAGCAACATAGCCATAAAACAAATGTTTATCAAAATGTTTGACAAAATATTAATTTTTAAAATATTTTTTGGCCTTAGCTACTAGGACATTATTATTTTGCTTGTAAATAAATATAAACAAATTAATAAAAATTAATTTATTGTTTCTAATTTACTATTTTTTAGCCGTCTAGGTACTTTATCATATGACTATTATATCTAATCACCATTGCATATCTGTTGCTATGGATATGAGCTTGCTTTCTTCTTCTTCTTCTTCTTCTGATTTGAAAAATTATAGCTTGCTTTCATAATTTGCAAATGAAATAACTCACTTCATTAACATTATATATGAAACATGTATGTTGCTCCTTAAATAATTCACCCGGTATGTGTAAATTAAGTAACCGGATTGATTTTAATTTTTTTTTTATTCGAATAGAATTGCAATTCATTGTCTCCCTCAAAATAATTTCCTTGGGAAGCCACACAGCGCTGGAGATGGTTCTTCCAATCCTCACAGCAGTGCTGGAACTCGGATACTGGAATAGCTTTCAGCTGTTCGCTTACGGACGTTTGAATGTTTTCGAGTGTCCCAAAATGACGTCCCTTGAGATTATTTTTCAAACTTGGGAAGAGGAAAAAGTCACAAAGATTTAAGTCAGGCGAATAAGGAGGCTGAGGAGCCACAGGAATGTTTTTACTGGCCAAAAACTTGTTTATTGAAATTGCTGTGTGACAAGGCGCATTGTCAAATTCTGATGAACGGTAGTGTGAGACAAATTCAACTCTTCCCCGATCATTCTGACTGTCAACCGATGATCTGAATGCACAGGACCCCGGATTCTGCTTTTCATTGGTTCTTAAAGATGAAGGCCTTCCGCTGCGTGATTCATATTCAATCAACTCTCTTCCTTCTGAAAATGCCTTAAACCACCAAAAAACCTGGGTCCTTGACAAAACACTGTCTCCGTAGGCCTGAAGTTTTGCAAAAGTTTCCGTTGCGTGCCTAAGTCTGAAGCAAAGCCTGATAGCACACCGTTGCTCGAAATAAATATCACTCATTTTTAGAACGCAGTAGAAAAAACTGTTTCACGAAAAAAATCGCTACGGGCCAAAAATTTAGTCTAGCGAGTTCAAACTCGTACTGAAGGTGTATCATATGTTCATCTGTTACCCCTACAAGTCCCGCGTCCCAAATGTTATCAGATCAAACGCTATGTTGCCAGTCCGATTATTTAATTTACACAAAAATTCATTTATTAGCTTCATGTAAAAAAACAGGCTAAATGAAAAAAAAAAAAAAAAAATAAACGGGTCTAGTTCTAGAACCGGTTCAAAATTGAGTATCCGAAAAACTAGTTTCATTTCACAGCACTATTAAATATCTCCGCAAATCTGAAAAGTATTAAAACTGACACTTTTTTTTTACTGATGAGGATTGCATGGTACAGTTAAAGCAGATGTAGTAGAACGCATATTTTATGAGAGATTCAATTATTTCATTGATGATAAGATAAGGTTGAATGTTTATGTCTACTGTTCATTTTCTGTCGTTATAGATGAAAAATTAAATTTTCTCGATCAGAAAGCAAACATTTCATCGTTCCAATATAAAATCAGTTTCCAATTTCAAATTAATATCAGTGTCATGTCATCCAACTTCTAATATCCGCTATTCCACCTCCACCGTTCTTGTTCAAGTCGAGACGCTGGTCGTCGGGACGCTTGAGTTGGCCGGTGCCTTTGACAAATTGCACGGAATCTCTCTATGAAGACGTTTCACAATCAAATCAATCGCTCCTTTACAGCAGATGACCATCAATCTATTTATTTGCCGCTTTAATAAAATATTTTTTGCTTAAGATTTATCCAAGATATTACTGTAATTTATAACTTGAATGATAACACGTATTTCACTATCAGAGTTTTGAATTATTAGGTCGTCAAGGATGAAATTGCCAAATTTAACAGCTTATTATTTGACATTGGCGTAATATTTTATCGTTCTGTTTTGCACCAAATTCACCTTCTTAGTTATAGCTTCTATCGGCGCGTACTGACTAGAGCATTTGTACGCGCACGAATGCTGTGCGCGTAAAATTGCTCAGGTGAGTACGAGGTAAAATTTGTGAGCGCGTACACTTTTACGCGCATGAATGCTATCCGTAGCTTGTCGTTCCCACCGATAAGATCAAAGAACTTGTGGGCTCAGTGTGTACGGGTTTATGCAATCATAGAATTGTGCGCGTAAATTTAAGTAAACACCAGTAAATATTCAAAATGGAATGGAGTAAAAAGGTGCATGCTGGTAAACGAATCCCAGTTGCAAAAAACGTTATGGCTAATCGTTCTTTCATGGGAACAGACTTTATAAATCTTGTCTTTCTTCCCAATTTTGTGACCAACTTTATTAACGAGTAGTTCAAAATCTGCCGCTGACATCGAACAAAATTTTGAAATTGCCCATTAATCTTTTGCATTTGTAGTTCTGATGACAAACTTGAACCTTTGTATATATCCCTGCTTCTATATAATTGTGTCATCCGCCACGTTTGTTTTTTTTTTACCAAGTATATATTGGCCGCATTCAGCAGACTCACCAGTGAGTTACTGGTTGATAAATGTTTTCCTGTATGCATACGTTGATCTACCGGTGAATTACCGTACTTTCTCACCGGTCGCCATTTTATTATCCAGTTTTCATTTACTGTTATCTACTCACCGGTGGATATTTTGACAGTTATATCTGTATTAACAAAGAATCTAGCACAAAGCAAGTAAAAAATTATGGAATTGAGTGTTAAGTCAGTTTACTTAGATATTAAGGAGACGTATTTAAAGCACATGTACTTTTAAAATTACTATAAAAGTTTACATTCAAAATTTACTGTCATTACAATCTGTCATTGCTTAGATATTGTAGTTTTCATATATGCCGTTCGACAGCGCTGCCAAAAAATGTACATTCAGTCAAATTCACCGGTTTGTACCGGTAAGTCACCGATGAGTCTGCTGAATGCGGTCTATGTACGCTGAACTTGTTAAAGCAACAACATTACTTTCCGCCATCGTTTATACTACTTAATATAAATAAATATGTGCGTGGATATAACTTAAATACGTGGAGCGCGATTTTACGCGCATAAACAAGAAAGTTGTGGGTGCAATTTTTTTTTACCAGCACGAATATTTGTGCGCGCATATAATTCGTGCGCGTACAAATGCTCAAGTCAGTACGCACCTTATAGCAACTAAATAACAAACTTAGAAAATGTTTCATGCTCACCAAAAACAGCTAATGATTTTGTAGATTTACCTGCAACAAAGATACATCATTAGTATATTGAACAATGACAACTTGTGAAAAAAAATGCATCAGTGTAATCTGAGGAAAAAATGTCTTTGAATAAATTTGGAAAGTTCAAACAAATTTTAATTTTCCTTTAAACAGTTAGTTTTTATATGACGATCAGGTGGAGAGTAGACCTTAGCAACTTTTATGATCCTCTAGAGCAGTGTTTCTCAACCTTTTCTGGCCTGGGACCCCCCGAAATTATGTAAATATTGTCTGCGGCCCCCCAATACTATGGTGTATCAAGATAATGGGAATACGATTTTTTTCGAAAAAGCGACGTGTGTAGGTACAGGATATCAAGGACAATTTCGAATTTTTAAATGGGAACGTATGTCATATTGGATATCTTTGGATAGAGTTTTTCAAGAACTTTTACTGAAACATTTTTTTAATATCTTTTACGGTTGACAGAAAACTGTGATATTTTTAAATAACGATTATATTCCCTATAACGACTTGAAAGTAAAGTATTTTTATTTACAAGTGTTCAAAGTGCCTTCCATTTTCATTTAAACACATTCGCATCCTTACTCTTGAGTTATATGTAGCTCGGAGAGCAATTAAAAAAATATATAATAAAAAATATTGCACTTTCAAGTCGTACCTACTTTAAAGTACAACTTGAAAATACTTGAAGTACCTCCAACGCGAACCATTGTCAGAGAATCCTATCAATCGACACGTACAA
This sequence comes from Liopterus haemorrhoidalis, assembly GCA_963971575.1. NCBI lineage: Eukaryota > Metazoa > Arthropoda > Insecta > Coleoptera > Dytiscidae > Liopterus > Liopterus haemorrhoidalis. Next base: position 691,753 of record OZ020620.1, on the reverse strand, counting down.
TTTATTTTACCTTGATATAGTCTACTTATAGTCTGTTTATTTGGTTAAAGCGGAACTATTTTTCAAATCTAGTAATTTTTATCAATTGAATGAAACTTTTGATCTTTTTTTTGTAAAAGCCCATTTACTCATTATAAAGTTAGCTAGTGACAACTTAAACGTTTGAAATAGCCTGTAGTTTAAATTAGTTGTCAAAATAAGTATATTATCTATAAAAATAAATACAATATTTATTTTATTTATGCTATGAAAGGTACATTTTTATGAATATAAATGTAAGATATTTATAAATATGGATAAAATTTATATCTTGCAAGATTGAGTGCATTTTTATTATATTTTCATGTTTCGATCTTGTAAGACTTCGCGGCCCCCCGGTTGAGAAACGCTGCTCTAGAGGTCGTTAACATAGGTAAAATGTTAGTAACCCCTGTGTTAAGATTATAAAATTTTCTAACAAATTTCTGTTGTTAAGTCTAGTTATTTTGTTCTGCTTTATATTTTCGAAGAACAAGCGAACAATGGAGATTTTTAAAATGAAATTACTAGCCTCGGGTATTTCTTTGGTATAACGGAAATATGAATGGCCCGAAGGCCTTTTGTATTCTCATGTACTCTTCATAACTCGCCTGAATATACTTTGGAAAATACACTACAAAATTAGGAAGTTTCACAAAAATAACCTCAAGGGCCTGTCACAATACCTGCAAGTATTCAGGATGAAGTATTCATTATAATATACCACATTCCCAATATCTTTGCAAGGTAGATTCAAGTATCAGGGGTTCAGAAACGAGAAGCAGAAGCTTTGGTATATTTTTAGGGTTTCGTAAGTATGAACAAACAACTTTTATGCCAAGGGTGTCATTTTAGGAAAATTCTATTTTGCAGTAAATTTTTATACAGAAGTCCTCTCAGCGGTCCTGTTGGTATGTATCCCCAAGGTTGAGAAACACTAGGTTAAATGAAAGTTTTTCAAACCGTAACATTTCCTTATCCGTTTTATTTAATTCGTAAAGATATGTGAGTAAAGAGTGAAGTGTATTTCTTAGAAAGAGTAAAATAAGAAAGAAAGATTGCGAGTTGTCGGTGTGTGTTTTAGAGTAGTGTCTGTTTCTAGAAACAAGATATCCCGCTCGGAGATTACAAGTTTATTAGAGACGACGGTAAGTGGTTTACAAACAAGCCAACTCTAAGAGGATAACAAATTACACACAAATTCTGAATAAATTAATATCACAACAAACATAACAACAGTAAGATAATAATTCTCTCCACCGCACCAGTAGCCTGCGAGCAGGTGCACGTCCAAATCTTTCTTGGGTGGGGAGGGGCTCAAAAGCCAGAATTTTGGAGGAGTAGGCTTGTCAGGGTGGTAATTTTGGCTTTGCTGAAAAATAAGATTTCATAAATAAATTAAATATAATTATCCAATTAGTCAGAATAAAATAAAGTTAGAATAAAATAGCCCAAAAGTCAGAATAAATATTAATAAACATTAAAAAACAAAAACAAATATTTATTTCTTAGAAAAGGACAATTTTATCTTAGCTTTTTCCAAGAAATTATCTTATTTAAAAAAAAAAACTTTCAGTTGAGAGCTTTCTGCAGCTCTGGTCGATACAAAAATAACTGGTAGCCTCCATGAATTCCAAAATTAAAATTGATCGGTCCTGTGTTAGACGATTGATTCTGGTGGAAAATGTTTCTCCTCAATTTGTCAGTGATCGGACCTCCCGGATTGGATGGCCCGGAGCGTCACAGCTCCGGAAACGGATATGAGAGTGGAAGGGAAACATGACACGGAGCGAGATTCCTTATTAATTCTCTTGGCCTCCGGAAGATGACGGCAGCACAAGAGGACGCGATAAATTTGAAATATGATGAGAGGTACTAGCCCACTCAAACACCGTCAAGGTAAAGAACGGGGTTCAGAGAAATACATTGTTCAAAATTCCAAATTAATATATATATATATATATATATATATATATATATATATATATATATATATATATATAAACCTAATAAATTCAGTTGACAAAAATATTCAAAAATTTAAGAAAAAACATATGCACGTCAATTGAAATCTCAAAATATATATTAAATATATATTAAATCTTATCTCATTAAATTTTAATGAGATACAGTTATCCAGTTATGTAATGTGATTGATACGTATAACACTTCGAATGAGTAGAAGTTGTTATTTCAATAGACCACTATATGTAGTATCAGTTCGATTTGTTTGAATTGAAGATAATTAAATCTAACTCTAGAAAAGTCAATAAAAAATACAAATATTTTTGCAGGTTTCTGATAATAAAAAATTAAAAACGAACTAATTTCCTAGAAAAACATTTTATGTCCAGGCTTTATTTATGACAAACAACGACTAAGTCAATTGAAAAAGCTTGAAGATAAACAACTGCTAGCAGCATTGGAAGAAAAGCCTGCTCAAGCACTCAAAAAATTTGCTCAATTCCTCGAAGTTAGATAAAATATAATAAAAATAAATTAAACCATTAACCAACCATTTTACTAAATTTACAAGCCATGGGAAATATCCAGAAAAAAGGATATGGCTACCACATTAATTTTCCAAAAATGCCATTGGTAATCGTTTAAACATCTCGATTTCTTTGTTTGCAAGGCTAAAAAAAGAGTTTCTTGTAGCGTAATGTGACCGGCGATGAATAAATGATTTACTTCGACAACCCGAAACGCAAGAAATCATGCGTTGACGTTGGTCAACCAACAACGTCGACACCAAAGCGAAATATCCATGGTCACAAGTTCTTTGGCACCATTCTGTATCCTTCTGTTCTAATTGTGCAGCTTTGTCTTTCTGGCTGCATCATCCGATGCTGTTTGTTCTCCGCATCGCTGTCTTGGTCTTGTGATAGATCTTTTATCTGTTCACTAAGGCCGTTCCATATAATTTCTGCACCAATATCATTCCATCATTTTAGTTTATGTGCTGCGTTGGTGGTATATTTTTCCGTGGATACTCTTGCGTTTTAAACTAACGAAGCGAAAACAAATGGTTGTTAAATGATGCAAAAAATAAGAAAAACAGTTGAGCAACACTCCCTTTCAGTCATTACAGTTTGAAAAGCATTTTATAATTACCGAAGAACGATTAGCAGTTTTTTACAAAGACACACAGAACGTCAAGTAGCCAGGGGCGATGACGCGGGTCCGGACCTGTTGATTTCTCTCTCTCACTCTTCCTCGTTAGTTGTGGAGAGTGCCCGCTAGGCGGCCAGACACAAGTAATGACGAGTAGAAATGAGAAAAGTTTCCAGTAAATATGGGGATGAGAACAAGGAAAAATTAGATGAAACGGCGAAGAAAGAAATATAAAGAAAGAGTAATGAAGTTTCAAGATAATTTACATGCTGGAATTGAAGGAATTTAATGTTATTTGTACTTTTTATTTAGTGAATACGAGGATTTACTCCGGGAATAAACTCATTCCCGACAAATCTCCATCCAGACAAAGATAAACGATTCTTACTGGCAGTTAGTTCGGGCACACTATCACAACAACTTCATTAAATAATTCATTACATGGTTTCGATTATCTACTAATAGTGATTTCCAACAGGCGGTTCGCGGGCCGAATCCGGCTCGAGGCTGGTTTTAAAACAGCTCGCATGAAAGTTCATTATCCACAAGTGATTTTCCAAATTTCTGCCTCCTCAGTTCTCTAACGATTTTCTTAATTTCTCCCCCTCCGTATTTGTTATTTATGAATTTATTGTACAAGCATAATTGTATGCTTCGCACTATTATAAAGTATGAGTTCTTACGTAGAACTATGGCATCGCAGACCGCGCGAAACATTAATAGTGTATTTGGCTCTAGTGTTACTACGCAGCAGACAATATCAAATTGGTTCGCCAAATTTCGTACAGACACCTTAAAAACTAAACAAACAAAAAAACCTGACTCATCGATCACAGCAGAAATATACTGCAACCAACTGGAGGAAATGATGCAAAAACTTAAAGAAAAACATCCTAGATTGGTCAACAGATCGACTCCTATCTTATTGCAAGATATCGCTAGACCAGAAACTGCACAAATGACTGTGGCAAAATAGGAATTGGAGTTGGAACTTCTTCATCATGCTCCATACTCACCAGACCTAGCCCCTTACCGACTTACTGACTACCACTTCTTTAATTTGGACAACTTTTTAATAGGAAAACAGTTTAATTCCGACAATGCTGTAAAACTGGCCTTCCATATATTCATTGAATCTCGTCCGCCAGGGTTTTATAATACCGGCCTGAAAAACCTGCCGCTTAAATGACAAAAGTGTATAGACAATATGGGTACAGATGAATAAAATAATTCCTTATATTTGTAAGTTACCAACCAACTTTGCCTTTTTTTCTACAAATTTCATCCTTGACGACATAATAATAGAATCATTGAAAATTGGAACAAATTCAATTGAGGTGGTATGGATATTGTGCAGAAAGAGAAGCAAAAAGTTTTGACACCTAAAAGATTCAGAGGAAGACCCTGGGAAGATGGAATCCAAAGAGTGGCAGCAAGAAAAGGCTTGAATTGGAAAGGAACAAGGTCTTTGACACAATATAGAAAGAAGTGGCAAGAAATATGGAGATGGATCGGAGTAATACTCAAACGCCTAAAGCCTGATTCCAAAAAATAGTGGAAAGGCTTTAGGATTAATCTTAAGTTAACTATCAAATTTACGTTAACTCCTAAGTTAACTAAATGTTCTGTTGGTTGGTAAAGGAGAGGTAATGTCTGCTGATTAAAAAATAATGGTCAGATTAGAAGCATATTTATCGGCGGCTGACAAATTTTCCCAATTTGTTTTAAATCTCTTTTAAACTAGTTTCTATTTCCTTAATTCTATTCAAGCATTAAGGTGCGTCTCATAATATGGACCAAGGAAATTTTTGGCGTTCATGACTTCTATTTGATGCTCTACATTCGTGTGTCGTTCTAATTCAATATTAATTCTCATTAAGAATTTAACTTGGTTAAATTCAAAAGTTAATTTTAATGAAAGGGCAAGCCTTAATTATAAAGACTAAGAAAATTTTAACTTGAAAGAAAATTTATATTTGAGGTTTTCTTAATCCTATTAAAGACGATCTGACAACTTCCGAACTTTATTAAAGACCACAGCTCAAACTCACTCACTGTTATCCTAAAATTAATATTGGATTTTAAAATTACCTAAGATAAGGCGACACCATTTTTTACAGTCTGCTACACACGAAAAATACAGATTCATTCGATTAACAATGAAGTAATCCTGATCGCTGGAATCTCAGGTATGATTAGAGTAGCCAGAAGATATTTTTAGGGTTTTGTAAGTATGACCAAAAAACCCTTATACCATCATTTTGTTGTCTGTTTGTTAAAAATAATAGCCGGCTAAACCTAGAGAGTTGAAATTTGGCATGCTTCTATAACTCTTTGACCCGCACATAGGAAAAATACTAAAACATCTAAAAAACATATCCCACTAAAAATATAAACAAATATGTGCTCATCGAAAAAAAAAATAATAAGAATTCTGCATCACTTCCGGTTTCAGCGGAAATTCTTTCAACTTTTTATCTAGCATAGGAAATCGGTACTTTAATTTTTTTTCTTGAAAGTACATTAAATCAGCTTTACAAGGATGCCAAAATATCATACTTTACTTTTAACCATTTCAAAATTGCGAGCATTTATTTACAAAATAATACATAACATAAAAATCGTAGAAATAAATTATAAAAAGATATAACATTATGTAGCCGACCGGCGTAGCGTAGTGGTAACACAGTAGCCCTGCGTTGCTAAGGTCTCGGGTTCGAATCCTGTTCAGGCATGGAATTTTTTAAAAAATAAAAAAAAAATTATCCTGGCTAATTGCCGAAGCAGCAAAGGCCATTAAAATAAAAAAAATATGTATCTAGGAAAAACAATAAAACAAAATATGACTAAAGTTAGTAATAAACCAAGTAAAATTTATAAATGTTCAATATGACCGCCGGTGTTATCCACAAATTTTCTCATTCGTAATAAAAGCTCTTCCATTACATTTAGAACGATATACTCTTGAATTTCCCTGATGTTCTTACCCTATGTTCTAAGTCTTTTAATCTTTACCTTCAGGATACCTTTTTGGTAGAGTTGCTGGGCCCTAACAGAATTTATTTGACATTCCCCGAATATCAGAACCATCATTTATTCATTTCAATAACGTACGTAAGCCATAATTACAAACGATTTAAAGTTATCACCTTTAATATCAAACTCGTACTAACAGGCAAAACAAATTTCAGGTTTTATTTGGTTTTTTTATGTAACAAAATTATTTTCCAAGCTTGCTATGTTTAACTTTGTACGATTTATGTTATTTATTATTTTGTAAATAAATGGTCGCCATTTTGTAATGGTTAAAATTAAAATATGATATCCTTGTAAAGCTGATTTAATGTACTTTCAAGAAAAAAAATTAAAATACCGATTCCCTATGCCAGATAAAAAGTGATGAAGAATTCTTATTATAGTCTTTAAGTGGGCCCTTTTGTCTAATTTAACTTTTCTTCTGCAGATTTTTTTTTATCTCCTAAAATTAAAGAGTTATTCGAGATGCGGCGTTTCAAACAAACAAAATCGGTTCAGGGCGTACTATTCCAGTTTACAGCAATGTGCATGATCACTTTCAGATTTTGTAACTAGCACCTCATTTCTAACCCCCCCCCCCTAGCTACTAACAAGTACACAACTTGAAAGTAATGTGAATTGTCGATTTCTTTGTTATCCTGGATGAAAAGGTATTTGTGTTTTATTAGAGCGAGTTTAAAAAGTTAAAATCTCTTAGTGGAAACGTTTACCCTCATCTGTGCGGGCAATTGCGCTTGACAGCGGCCGATAAATATGCTCCTAACCTGACCATTCTTTCTTAATCGGCAGAGATAACCTCTCCTTTACCAACCAACAGAACATTACTTATTTCTACTACATTACCTCTGACAATATATCCGTAGGAGAGAAACATGAACATTAAAAACTGTTTACTTATGCTTTTATCAATACTTATATAAATAAGTAAATAATTATAATAAATTTGCTGTGTTACCAGCTTTTTGTTTACAAATTTCAAAAAAGTTAAGCTCGGGAGTCATTTATATACACATTGAATTGGCATTATATTCATCAATCAAAAACGACAAAAAAAAAATCCAGGACAATCTACATGACTCCATATCACAAAGGAAAGAAGTTACAATCCTATGGGTTCCATCGCACCAAACATCCCAGGAAATGAGGCAGCAGACATAGCGGCGAAAGAAACAATAAACGAAGAAATCTACCCCCTTCCATCTCAAATATACGATATAAAAAGCCACTACAAAAACAAAACAAAAGAAACATGGAACAACATTCGCATCCACATACACAGAAGTAAACCCCAAAACAACATTACCAGAAGAGAACAGATAGTATTAACCAGGATAAGAATCGGACACACTCTATTAACCCACCAACACCTATTCCAACGTGAAGCCCCACCAAACTGCCAGGCCTGCAACACCAGACTGACAGTAAGGCACATTATCATAGAATGCCCTCAATACCGTATGGAAAGAAGCTCCAACCAATTACCAGCAGACCCAGATGAAATCCTCTCAATCCAAAAAGAAAATAAAATCATCAAGTTCCTAAAAGAAACCAACTTTTTCGATAAAATTTAGCATATATACCATAATATAATATATATCAACAAAATGTAACAAAATTAATGTAAAGTTGTAAGGCCCGGTCTTTCCACCTTCAGATAAAGTTCCAGGTAACTATCTGACAGATAAGGTTATTTATAACTTCATCTGCTGAATAAATGTCAATACCAGTCAGTGAATCCAATACGTCAGTCTCATTATCCGTTAGATAACTATCCGATAGATACATTTGTATAGAAAGAAGGGATGACATTTACTCAGCAGATGAAGTTACAAATAACCTTATCTGTCAGATAGTTACCTGGAACTTTATCTGAAGGTGGAAAGGGCTAAATGTAACTAAACCAATATGTACCAAATGTAAAAAAATGTAAACTAATGTCCCGAGGTGCTAATAACCAAGTTGTTGGAGCACCCCTAAATAAACCAATTTAAAAAAAAGAAAAGACGACGTACACAACTGGACCTCAGGTACCAATACACATCAACAAATAATCATGACAAGACTTAGAATCGGACACGCCAGACTTACTCACGAATACCTCATGAACAGACTAGAAAACAAAATTTGCGAGACATGTGACGAACAACTGACTGTTAACCACATATTAACCGACTGTCAACTATACACTAACACACGTACTAACTACAACCTACCACAGGACATTAAAGACATACTAAAACCCGACCCAGCAAAGACCAAAAATTTTTTTAAATTTTTAAAATCAATTAATATTTTTGAGCAAATATAGTTAGAATGTAAATACATATACCTACTGAAACATTGTAAGATATTAACAAAAACAACAATAGCGTGTCTATAAATAAATAACTTTAAAAAAAAATCATGAATAAGTGACCCGAGCAGCACTGCTTTCTACATCCTGCAGATCAAAGAGTTGGCAGAAGATCTGCAGGCGGGAATGGACTTGATTTCCTTTCGATAGGAGGCTTTCATACCACCCAAAACACCAACTATTAGGACTACAAGCTTAACTTTATATCCTGGATACAGCTTTCTAAGCTCGGACAAGAGATCCATATACTTGGACCTCTTTTCCTTATCCTTGAGAGAGATATTCTTCTCAGCTGGACTTGAGAATTCGATCACAAACATCTGTTTGGTCTCGATATCCAGGAGATTATTATTATTATTATGACAATGCACGTCCTCACTCAACAGTATTTATTTAACTCAGTATTGTACAGAGAACTAAATTACAAATATATAAAAAAAAAATATTTACCTTTAAACGGCTTGTAATATTGATGAACACGTATTTTTTATCCCAAGACAGATTATTCCAAATAACTATATTTTCACAACACCTCACAATGTATTTAAAATTCTTAATAGTTTTTACAAAAGCACTAAATTGTCTTAAGTCAGGCATATTTGCCATAAATTCGTTCACTTTCGCTAATTAACGACTATTCCCGAAACTGGCGTCCTATTGATGAAAAAAAATATTTTTTTGCATCAAATTTTACACTTTTTATTATTTTCCCGAACTAAACCAATATGCACAACCGAAAATACACTCACTACGCAAACTTTTTCGATACTTCAATTGTTTCAATTCGAAATTTTTTTGGTTTATTTTTGTTAAAAATGACGAGCGATAAAGTGACAGCTAGCAATACACGGCAGCCATCTTGAACACTAAATATTTAAATTAAAAGTAAATTATTAATGTTGTCTTGCAATTTTTATTTAAAAAACTGAAAATTTATTTTGTAACTTTCAAAATATTGACTTTTTGCTGAGTGAAGACATTGTCATCATGATGAAAAATTATTCTTTTTCGGTTAATTAAATCAGAGACAAAAATTTTTTGCTTAAAAAATCACGATTTTTTTATGGTTTACCCCTTCTAAAAACGGTTAGAGAAAACGACCTGGGATTAGAATTTTTGGATTCCTCGTAGTTTATTTAGTCTAGAAAAAATTTGAGGCCCTATTTGTTTTCCGTATTTTAAAATTATGACAAATTTTAATATGGCGTGTTATTGTGAATGAACTTTAAGAATTAATAGATTTCTACATTGCCTTATACTGAATTGTGACCGTTCTTCTCCCAGACCCTTCAGTTATATTGTAGGATATTTTTTGCAACAAATCATATGTTGTGCTTGTAACAATAGTGATGGTGTGGTTGGATGCTATCGACCATGGCGTTTGCGGGTAATTTATTGGCTGTGCATCAATTAATCTGTTCTGATTTCACGTTAAAGCAGGTTTTATTACAAAAGCAATGTCTCTCTGATTTATTGGGGATGGAGAGTACCCAAACCCCAACCCCAACCCCAGCTACACATACTAGAACGCAACCCGATAGTGCTAACGTTGCACTGTTGACGTAGTCACAATTTTATTTACGAGTTTTGGTTACAATATGTTACACAATTTTACGTAAATTATGACTCTATCGATTAATTTCTAAAGATACATTTTTGAGATAACTATTTTTATTAGAAATACCGCAGTGAAAATTTTCTGTTTTGTTCTGTAAGGTCATAAAATACTCCTGGTAAAAAAGAACGGTGGACACGAACCACGCTGCTAAAAGAAAAACAAATGAAAAAGTTTTTGTTGGATTTTAACTTTTGTATTGTCAGAGGAAAAAACCTAACGGTTTACTGGGAATTCAAAGAATCGCACAACAAGAGATCACGATTCGACAAAAATAGCGAAAAACGAAATAAACAATTATCCAAAAAAGAATTCTATGCCACGATAACACTAATATATAATAGTAAAATGTTACAACACAAAATTATAAAGATCGAAGAAAGTTAGGTTAGCTTAGATTAAATTTTTTTATAATATAGTAAAATCACTCCTATCGGTTTGAAGGGACCCTAAATGAGAGGATAAATGCGGAAAAACCATAGATTCTGGAAAATACGGAAAAGGTAAAGTGGGAATCAAAAATTAAAAAAAATATATATCAGGGTAAGCCGTGGAAAAACGAATCCTATAATTTTAAAATATGGAAAACTAATAAGGTCTCAAATTTTTTCTGTACTAAATAAATTACAAGGAATTCAAAAATTCTAGCCCCAGGTCGTTTTCTCTAACCGTTTTTGAGTTTGAGATTTTTTTATTTCACAATTTTCACAAATAATGTAAATTATGCCATTAAAAAAATTGTCATAATCTCAAAACACATTAAACAATTAAAGCCTCAAATTTTTTATAGACTAAATAAACTACAGAGAATCCAAAAATTTCAACCGCAGGTCGCTATCTCTAACCATTTTTAAGTTGTGTTTTTTTTTTAATTCACAATTTTAACAAATAATGTAAATTATGCCATTCAAAAAATTGTCATTATCTCAAAACGCAATAAAGATTAAGATTAAGATTAGATTCTGATTTATTGAAATATTATTAAAGCCCCCCCTAAGATTCTAGCCCCAAATCTTTCTAGACTAAGTAAACAATGGAGAATCCAAAAATTTCAACCGCAGGTCGCAATCTCTAACCGTTTTTAAGTTGTGCTTTTATTAATTCCAGTTCCTATTAATTCCTCCAACTTCAAAATAACGGGTGTTTTTTTTAGAGGTATAGAACTTTAAATTGCAATAAAACAACGATGGATTATTCGATTGACATGAATTTTTTTTTATTCGAAAGATAATCTTGTGGCATTACATTAAATCATACCAACAAGACGGCGCAACATGTCACACAGCTCGTGCCACAATCGATTTATTGAAAGACACGTTTGGTGACCGCCTAATTTCACGTTTTGGACCTGTGAATTGGCCTCCAAGATCTTGTGATTTAACACCGCTGGACTACTTTCTGTGGGGCTATGTAAAGTCATTGGTCTATGCGGATAAGCCACAAACGCTTGACCATTTGTAAGACAACATTCGCCGTGTTATTGCCGATCTACGGCCACAAATGTTGGAAAAAGTCATCGAAAATTGGACGTCCAGATTGGACTACATCCGAGCCAGCCGTGGCGGTCATATGCCAGAAATCATATTTAAAATGTAATGCCACAAGATTATCTTTCGAATAAAAAAAAATTCATGTCAATCGAATAATCCATCGTTGTTTTATTGCAATTTAAAGTTCTATACCTCTAAAAAAAACACCCATTACATTACAGAGGGTCAGTGATGAAAAAAAGGTTGAGAAACACTGCACTGTTTTGGTAATTGAGCTGTAGACCACACTGGCTTTTTATCCGCTGTACGTAATAGTTGTCGCCCACAGCAATTAGTCAAGAAATAATGATCTTTCACCTTGACATTGTCTGTCAAGACATTTCCGTAAATTATTTTTTATACAATGATGCAGTCTGCGTCAGTAATAGTACGTGTTTCCCCATAGAAACATTCTCGTTAGTTTTAAATATTCAATTTCATGAAAACAAAATGCGTGGTGTGAAACTTTAACTGGGGGATTAAATGTTAATAGGCTGTTATAGTTTTAATGGTTGTTCTATATTTAAAATTTAAGTTAATTTGTTTTTATTGTTGCTATAAACCTGAAAGTAATATTAAATTTTTATTGATGTGAATATTTTTATTAAAATAATGCTTTTTATATTTTGTTTGAATTTCCTTACCCGATTTTTCATATGTTAAAGAAAATTGAATACAACTTCCCTTCATTTAATAATGTATCTTTATATTTCAAATCCTTAGTCCTTAGGGGATCGAATCAATTTTCTTTCAATGTAATTTTTGATTAAGAATTTTCTTCAGTCAAGCATAAATCCATGTGTTCTTATATCTTTTATTTGTTCCTTTCAAAGGAGATGACAAAAGCCATTCGCCACACTCAGTTATTCCCCTTTTATAGAAAACTCTCTGACTAGATTTACTATATTAATAGCCAAGTGTCTTATACAGGCACACACCCAGACGGCGTTAAGGTATTTGACCTCCTCTAGTACTAAAAAGTACGTTTTTAAGAGACAAATTTACCTTGTAATCGGACAGACGAAATACGATTTAACATTTAACGACAAACGAAATAAAATTTTTGGCAACTAAGCCGCCCCCAAGAAAAAATTCCGGATACACACCTAGTCTTGTACACTAGAAGAGTTGCCGTCAGTGTCGGATTAAGGATTTTTTGGACCCTGGGCCGAACGGATAGAATGATCCCTTAAAGAAATAAGAAATTCGAATAGAAGTGATGAGTAAAAAAAGCTAAATGGATTAATTTCTGGTCTTCCTGGTCTAATTTTCTTCACTGTTCTTGTTTCATAAACTCTTTTTACTATTTTGTCTTCACTCATTCTGTGTATATGTCCCAGCCATCTTACTGTCCTTCTTCTATTATAGTCTCTACTGGTTTTGTGCTTAGTTTTTCTCTAAATACTTCATTTCTTATTCTGTTTTACCTTCGATTTTCCTTAAAAATCTCATTTCGGAGCTTATTTTAGGCCTGTGCGTCTCTGTAATGGTCCAGGATTATGAGGCGTATGTCTAAATTGGTACTGTCACTTTTTTGAAGATCTCTACCTTGATGTTAGTTGGTATTTCTTTTTTAGTTAAGAACGATGCTAAATAAAATACTACGTGTTAAAATTATCTTTATATTTAGAATGAGGTATTTTCCTCAAAGAACTGCTCATTCTACTTCATTCGTAGTATTTATGAGTGTTAGTTTTTTTCAGTAGTGTAGATTAGTTTTTTTATGAATGTAGTTTTTTATTCGTGGTGTTCTTTTCACATTTGTTGAAAATCTACGACTGTTCTTTTCTCCATTACCCAGCATTTAGTTAAAATAAATACTTCTTTATCTGTAGATGAGTTTTTGAGAGTGTGTGAGTGCTAGAGTACGCTGTTTAAAAACATTTCAAAGGTCTTTATTTGAGAGCAGTGGACGTGGACGTGGACGAGGACGAGGACGTGCGGTTTTTGAACAAGCACTTCGACAATTACTACTTTCCACATACCTACTACATTGTAATTATAGAAAGTACTTTTACAGTTTCAATGCACTAACTTCGCGAAACAAAATACCGTTCATACCGATACTAAACTGACAATTATTGTCTCTCCATCTGTACGTACTCTAATCACCCAGTGAGAACATAAAAAAATTAAAATTAACAAAAGAGACATTGATAGTAAATTATAACCGTAGATGATCGTAGATAAATGTAATTTTTATGACGGTAATGTGATTTTATTTTTTTTGTTGAAACGATGTATATGATTAATATTTAATTTGGCAGTGGCCCCGGTGTGCTTGGTTGTGTTCTAACCCTTTTGTAACACACTTGTTAAACTGTGCAATAATTATTCTAATATTAATCTGTGGAGCCCGACATCTTAATGCTCGTGTAGTTAAGGGTAGAATTAAGTACCGCTCTAATAACAGATAATAAATTGTGGTACGGTGACATTTGTCATCAACTGCTCCAGGGAGATACGCTTCTCGCAGCTCCAACCAAAATCATAGGATTTGCATATATTTGGCATAACCTTTAATCGTTAAACAAACCACTTATATATTGCATTTCAAATAGATTCACTTAGAAATGTTTTTTAAGATATTTTTTTAAATTTGTGAGAAATATCTTTGTAGGTCGGTTTTTCGCTGTCTTATCCGAGATTTTCTTGTCTTTTTGCAGTTTATATTCTTATGTCGCGGTGGATTTTCAAATGGCTTAAGTTTTGAGCCGACAAAGTTTAAATCCTACGACTTATACTTGTCTAAAGCAACTGTTACACTGCACTGATTCCTCCGATACACAACATATGGAAGAAGCAACAACATACAATTACACATTTACTAAAATTCTAACAACTTATCACTATACGAGGGCTGCCTCTTATATTTCGGTATTGCGCTAAACTAGTCCTGCCATCTGGCAACTGACGCTTCTATCGTAAAGTCTGACATTTTTAACAGTATACGTACTCAGAACGTTTTAACGTACGAGCGCTATTTATGTTGTTAACAGCAACTTGAAAAAATTCATCTCGTGCTAAAAATAGAATTAGTAGTATAGCTATGCACGTTTCACCTCACTTCAAGGCCATATCTAGCTTCGAACCCATAGTCCGGCTCATACTTCCTCATTGTACTTCCTCAATTTCAAGGTCATATTTTTTAGACCCCCGTGTGCAGCCTTTGCCGAGGAGGGTTGCAACCCTAATTTCGTAAACATTTTCGAGCGATTTTTTTTACAGCTTTCGACGTGGATTTACCCAAAAACAGTAGGCTGACCAGATTTTTTTTCAGAAATAGAGTATGCTTCGTTGCCAGAGCCGTGCCAAAGGTCCTCACTCTAAAAATACAAGTGACGAGCAAAAAAAAGTATATTGAGAGTTCTTTTATAAAAAGTAAGAGTAAAGATTGTATTACTTAGAAAAGAGTATAATACTCTAAAAAAGAGTCTGGTCAGCCTAAACAACAGTGCATCGATGAACTTAATTCGACTTTAAGCGATGAAGCACCATCAAGGACTACTGTTTATCGATGGTTTGCCGACTTCAATCGTGGCAGTAGTTCGCTTAAGGACGAATTTCGTGAAGGTCGTCCAAAATTGTTGTTCCAGAAAACATTGATGCTGTGCGTGAACTGATACTGCAAGATCATCATGTGACTTATCGTGAGATTGAGGTATCCTTGGGCATTAGTAGGACCAGCATACATTCATTATTGCATGAACATTTGGCTAAAAGATTTTCTCGCGTTGAATCCCACAAAATTTGGCAGTGGAAAATGTCTCAATCGGAGTAGAAAAAGTGCTTCGAAAATTGGTTCAAACGCATGCAATAATGTATTGATCTTAATGAAGAATATTTTGGAAAACAATAAAGCCACTTTTATTGATAAATTGGTTTTGATCTCAAATCCCGAAATATAAAAGACAACTATCGTACTTATGAGGTTGAAAAAAAAAAAAACAAATATAGCTTCCAATTTTATTAATGTGAATTTTTCTTGTTAACATCAACAAATTTTGTAAAATTTGTATTTTATCATTTTTCTTTATTGAAAGTTCGCTAAGTCGTGTTATATTCGATATTCTTTTGTAGTGCTCACATGTTTGATCTCACATGACTTAGATGTTTGCAAACTTGATATTAAAATGGTGCAGGTCCGAAATTCGATAGTGATACCTTTGATCGAAAGGAGCTTCTCTCGTGTACCGTGGATTCATCGTAAATTGAACATGGAACATGAATCTCAGATCTAAATTACACAAAGGTATCAAATATCATAGGTATTATGGAGGATACCTCTGTAAGCAATCATACGACCGTCATATGGGTTTATAGAACGCCAACCACCCTTACAACAAATATATATACAGGGTGGATCCAGCCAAACTTCAAAGGTGTTTGCCTTTGTTAATATTCAGCAAAAAAAAAAATATATATATAGTTCACAAGACTTTACATGCCGATTGACCGTCCAAGAACCGATAAACAAATATATATTACATTTATCATAGCGTCACATAAATTAACTTATTCCTAAGATAAATTAAACAAATATATTAACACAAAACATATTGTCCCTATTTGGGAAATGGGCGAAAAAACTATTGAATATACTTTTAATTTTCCAATTTGGGCTATTATGTACATATATTTATATTTAAATCCTTCTCAAACACTTCAATATTATAGTATGCCTTTTTTATTAGGATATTTTTTTAAAGTAGATTTAAATTTTGCACTAGTTAGGCATTTAATTTCCTCAGGCAACTGGTTAAATAATTTTATTCCAACTATTTTATTTTATTTTTATTTTTTAATTTAGAATTTATTGTCCGTAATGCAAAAAAAGGTTGAGAAACACTGCACTATTTTGGTAATTCAGCTCTATAAATTTTTGGTAATTTTTCCAAATAATGTAAATTGTCATTAAAAAAATTGTAGTTATTTTAAAAGGCGTTAAACGATTAAATAGTAATACACTTTTGAAGATTTGCAGATCCCTTCTGGGTTACCCAGTAGTTTAGTTGGATATTTGAATTCTCAGTGCGCTGCTAAAATTTGTTTCCATTTTGAAAACGGTGAATGTAGGAAAAGGGATCATTTAAGTGCAAATAAGATTGGGGTTCGAGTCCCGGATTTGATAAGAAAAAAACTGCAATAACTATTTCCATAAAAGCAAAGTGTAGGAAGCTAATTGTTATTAGTTCGGGTCGTTTTACGAAAACTGTTGAATTAAATGAAACTCTCTACTTATGCTCTAGATGATTAAAACTTTAAGAAGCATTTAATTTAATTCAACAAAGTACAGTACTGCATCTACCCACAATCTCTATCTCTAAATATATAAAATTCATTCACGATAACTATGAAATGGCATAGTAGTTGATAAATTTACTGTGTTGCCAGTTATTTATTTACAAATGTCAAAAAAATATAATATATAAAGTGTCATATAATTTTCAAACGGAAATCAATACACCTAGTTTATTGTTATGTTGCTGAGGAGGTAGTTTGTTTATATTATCAAAATTAGAATTTGTTTATGTCACGTTGAATGTGCCAATATTGAATAAGTGTTTTAAATTTAATATGTATTGTGAAAATTTGTTAAAATGTGTTAAAATAACACTGTTCGGCGACGAGAACTTTATCGGGACTACACCAGATATTGCGTCAGTTGCAACGGAGGCAACTGTCGAATTATTGCCTGCAAAATCAAAGTCACTAATCCTGTCGAAAATTGATTACGGTAGCATTGTATACAACAACGCAAAACCTACCTATCTAAAAACATTAGATACAATTCAGAATACCGCAATCAAGATAACCACGGGAGCTTTAAGAACAAGTCCAATTGTTAAAATGACTAACTAGCTACAAATATGAATAATCCTACCTGTAATTATCTGTTTCAAAATCTAAACAACCAAGTAATCCTCAAAAATTTAATACTATTTCATCAACAAATACAAGAACAATTAAATAATATGAGCATGCCTTCCCACAGCTATTCCTAAACCAATTCAACAAGATACTTCCCTGGATCTTGAACCCACCTAATTACAACCTCCTCCTAACTCGCTATAATAAAAAGGAAACCAGTTCCTCCATTATTTTAAATTCCTATAATGAAATCATGTCTAAATACCAGAATTACACTGCGATTTACACAGATGGTGCCAAATTACAAAATAAAACTGGTGCCGCAATGGTAGTAGAGAAGAAATAAATAAATAAATACCACCTGCCATATATGATGAGCGTCTTCACTGCCGAAACTTATGCTCTACTCTAAGCAATAGTATATAAAAAGCATTTTAAATAAAGAAGACTTCATAATTCATATTGATTCCCTCAGCACCATTGCAGCTATGAAGCAAACTTATTCAAAAGACCTCATCATAAAAAGACAACATCCACCACTGTATTGACCACGAAAAGCAAATCACCGTTATGGGTTCACATCGCAACATCCCAGTAAAAAAGCAGACGAAGCTGCCAAGAGACGAAACTACAGGAAGAATGGAATAACACCCGCTACAGAATTCAAAGCGAAATTATGCAACAAGGCATGAACAAATAATTCTAACAAGAATCAAAATTGGACATACAAGACTCACACATCAACACATATTTGAAAAAAAGACACCCCACCTGTAACACAACTCACGGTGGAACACGTAATTCTAAATGGTCCACAATACACAGCACAAAGGATCAGAAGCAAACTTCCAACAGACGCACTCCAAATTGCAACCAATACATATGAAAAAAACATTTTAAAATTTCTAGAAGATGTAAACTTAATTAACAATATATAACATTCCACATAATTTCTAATAGTTGACATAATTAATTATATTAAAAATTTATGTACATTATATTTTAAAGGCTATAATTATATTTTTTCATTAACTATGTAAATATATTTTTTGTAAAGTTGTTTATATATGAATAATATTTTGTAAATTGCTATTACTAGCTACAAGCTATTTAAATAAAAATTATTATTATTATTATTATATTTATTATGTAATACAGATATTCCGGGGTGCTAATAACCAAGCAGTTGAAGCACCCCTAAATAAATATATTAAAGAAAAAAAAAATCAAAGAGATTGTATGAAAAGCCATATACAGATTTCAGAAAATGGTGTGATAAGAAAGTAGGCAAATACACAGAACTACTACTATTTTACTTGGAAATGAACCTTCGACTTCAACAAGCATAAATTTGGAGTCAATTAATAATGTAATTAGTAAAAAAAACTAATTTGGAAAGTGGAGGTCTCTATATTAATGTAATTCTAGTAATATTAATATCACAATAAATAATAAATAATTATGGAATTGGCCTTTTTTATATCTGTCACTTTATTGAAGGAATAAATATCAAAAAATTTCCCTAGGGAATAAAGTGACACTTTATATGTCAAAAACAAGGTACATAAAGTCGGATTTACACCCTGTCGTGAGAAAATATTAGGTATTATTTTATTGTTATTGATTTGAACCAGCATCCTTATGCTTCGTATTAACAGTCTTACCACTGAGCAATGGCTATTAACAAATAATTTATGAACAATATATTGTGTTTTTACCGTTACAATCCAAGCCTTCCGGCCGATTTTGTTGATTACATTTTGTTTTGTTTCATTTGTTTTACGCTTTATCCAGTTCCATATCATTGCTGAAAATGAAACAAAAACATGTAAAATTGTTTCTGAAATCGAATATTCGTCCGAAAAGTTTAACTTGCTACATGTTCACATTAATGGCAGAAAGTTTGTTATTTAAATTCGCTCGCACTCCCACTCATACCAAATTAAAGGAGACAATTTCATGAGAATTAAAGGGAATCTTGAGAAAAAACACACACACACACATCTTAGTAGAATTTCACAACTTGTAACAAGCAACAATAAAAATATCCGAGAACTACGAGAAAAGTTAAAAATTGATCAGCGTTCTATTGTTTTTTTGAACGTAATTGTAGAGCTGCTACTAAGAAGTTTTTTTTTTATTTTATTTATTTTTTTAAAATTTAAATCAAGGCCATTCGACCGTTAGGTCATTTGTGCAGTTACATAATTTACATGTTATTTTGAATTCTATAGTGTATTTTATATTTATAGTTATATATATATATATATAATATATATGTAAAATGAATTGTGATTTTATATTTTGTTTATTAGCTCTGTGTCGGTTAGGTAATGTATGAGATTTGTACAGTGTGTGTGGTTGTCTTACAATGCGTCTTTTAAATTATTTGGAATGTTGTGCGTTCTGCGGTGTGTGATGTATTTTTGACAATCGATTATGATATGTTGTACGTTTAACTGGGTGTTACATGTGTTACATTTTGCAGGTTCGGTTTTTTCTAGTATATATTTGTGAATGCGATTTGTGTGTCCTATTCTGAGCCTAGTAAGTCCTTTTTGTTGTCTTCTATTTTCTTGTGCTGTCCATCTTCTTGTTTCTTCTTTTATGTTTCGCAGGTGATTTTGGGTGTTTCTCCATTCTTCTTGTAACGCTCGTTCTAATATTCTTTGTAAGTGGCTTTTTAGGACTTCCGGGGAAATTTTCATGTTTGTAAGATTCAACTCTTCTGTGGCTTGTTTGGCTGCTCTGTCGGCTTCTTCATTTTCTTCTATTCCTGATTGAGATGGTATCAAGATAAATTTTATTCTTTTTCCCATCTCTTGTTTGATATGGTGTAGCATTTCTTATATTTATTTTATCTGCATGTTTTTATTGAAAGGATCTTGTAGATTTTCGAGAAAACTGAGTGAATCGGTACATATTATATAGTCGGATATAATATTTCCCTCTTCTTTGATTATATCCATTGCTTTTTTAATGCTGAAGGCTTCTGCAGAGAGAATACTTATTTGTTCTGGTAGGTGATATACATATTTTTCGTTCCCATGTATTATTGCTGCTCCGGTTTTATTTGAAAATTTTGATGCGTCTGTGTAGTAGAAAAGATACGCTTGGTGTTCTTCTTGAATTTCTTTGAATTTGTTTTGGTAGACGTCAGATGGAGTGTTTTTCTTTACATATTTGGTCAGTTAATATCAGGTGACTCTTTCCTTTAGTTGAAGGGTTACATCAAGGTACTTATATTTGGAGTATTGTACTGTTCTTTAATACGAAATCTCTTCCTCAAGATTTTGTCATTATTTTCTTTAATCCTAATTCAGTAATTTTTTTGTAGTGTGTTTTTTTGTAGTTGGGTAATTGAATGTGTGTGTTTGGTGTCAAGTTAGTTGGGATTATATTTAGTTGTTTGTAAGTTCGCACCTCAGAACAGCGGAATGTAATGAGTTAATAGACAGACGGACAGACAGACAGACAGAAGCTAGCTGCAGCTCACATGTCAAACTCAGTTATAACATTTGCCGTTATAACTTGAAACGTCATTAAATATGAAACATTATACTGACAACCGTACCGTTACATTGCACAAATGCACTCTCTAACTACTGCAAGAAAGTTTCACTGCACAAAAATATTGGATTTTTCGGACGATAAAACTTAGACACTCCCCTTGACTCCTAAATAATCTTCTTATTAAAAACTATGTTATTAAAAACAAACTAACATTTCATCGGCTCAGCCTTTTTGTTGACTGCCTTTTTGTAAAAATTTTGTCGCAAATGTTAAAATTTTAGACCGTTACTATTTTTATAAGTGAGCATATTTTTGTGATTTAAGGCTAAACACGTATACCAGTTTTCCAAAAAAATTTAAAGAGAAAGTTTTTTGAAATTTTGATCAAAATTTTTTTTACTCCGTTTTTATCTAAAATATTGTTTTAAGCTAATTTTGGGATGAGGATTATGAAAAAAATATTTAAAAAATTCATGCTTTCCTAGTTTTTGAGTTAGAGCCGATTTGGGTCAGTTTTTTGCTTATAATTCCAAAACTTTTGCCTTAACTTCAAAATGGACTAAATTTGCTTGATCTATGACCAAAAATACATATTTGTACCAATTTTCAATTAATTCGGAGACAAAATTTTTTTGCTTAAAAATCACGATTTTTTTAAGGTTTGGCAATTTTCAAGGGTTTTGGATTACTGCCCATACAAAACTTAATAATTGGTTTATTAATGCCCAATTTTTTTTATAGACTAAACAATGTAGTAGAATTTTAAAAATTCAAACCGTAGATTTATATCTCTAACCATTTTTTAGTTAGAATTTATCAAACTTTTCAAAATAAATTTAAAAAAATGAAAAATTTTCAAAAAAAAAATTTGTTTCAAAATTTGGTTTCAAGTCAATTGGGACCTCAAGATTTGAAAATTTTGAACCGCAGGTCTTTATCGTATTTCATTTTTGAGATACGTCCATGCAAAGTTGAAAATTTCTATAAATGACACCATATTAAAATTTGTTATAATTTAAAAATACGCAAAACGAATAAGGCCTTAAATTTTTTCTAGACTAAATAAACTACACCGAATCCAAAAATTCTAACCGCAGGTCGCTATCTCTAACCGTTTTTGAGTTGTGCTTTTTTTAATTTCACAATTTTTACGAATTTTGTAAATTATCCGATAAAAAAACAGATATACAGATCAATTCTATAAAAAATTACTGTGTAGTAACGTTACTACAAGATAATCAGATCAATTCTGTAAAAAAATTACTGTGTAGTAACGTTACTACAAGATAAAATATTATAAAAAGTATAATGACTTTCATTCATTATAGTAACAGACCTTGCTCATAGTGACACATTTAGTGACTATGATCATAGTAACTGAGTTACAGAATTGGTCTGAAAATATTGTCACGTGGAAAATAGTGTCAGTGTCGTGGTCGTCACCTTCTGGACTAATACGTGCAACGGAGTTATATTTTATATTTTGTGACTTCCAGCCATTTTGTTACGAAAATTAACTCAGTTCCAATATTCCTCATGACAAATATTTCCTCAATATGAAAATGCGATGTCTGCATTTCCGTAATCAGGCCACATACGTCAGATGCTGACGAATAGTTTTTAATCAGACAGCTGACCGTCACAATGTCTAGATGTCGTCATCCTGACCTAGGATTACCTATGTGACAATATTATAATGACTTTCATTCATGATAGTAACTGACCCTGCTCATAGTGACATATTTAGTTCCTACGATCATAGTAACTGAGTTACAGAATTGGTCTGATAACCTCCAATTTTATTAATATAGTTGAAAGCTGTAATGTAATTTGAATGTGAGTGCAGAAACATTGTGCAGATTTGTAGAGGGGTTGGGGTTGGTAAATATTTTCCCGAAGAGTTGTTTTGAATGGCGCGATATTAGCGGTAGCCATGTAGTGTTGTCGGTCTGGGGATATGGCGCTGACTATCATTGAATGCGGAGTAATTTGTCCCTCTTCAATCTTCATTTGTCAACGAAAACTAAATCTTTTTGTTGTCAGACACTCAAACAGTGACAAATGATAGTGTATATTCAGCAAAAGAACAGAAAGATACAAGTGATAAATGGCATTACTTTTTAATTTTCTTTCTTATTTCATCTCGAGCTACGTCTAGTCTAGTCTATCTACCCCACGTCCTACCCACCGCACTGTATATATCGCTCAGAAGCTCAGCAGCTCACCAGCTCCATCCACTACCAGTAAACAATTTTCAAATTAAACTGTGAGAAACTTTTGAAATTTCATTCTTTACAACTTTATTATCTTTCCAATATAGAACATGTAATTAGTTTTAAATTTGTTGATGGGTTATCAAAATGGTTTCTGTCTGCCTGAATACTTAAAAACTCCACTTACTTTCATATTTTCTCATTCCCTTCTTTGGAACTATGAAACTAATACTCTCACTAGCAGAGTATCCATTCTTCACACAGGATAAGTTCAATTAGATTCAGTTGATTATAAAATAAATAATCATGTCTCATATTGGTTTTAAGTAGATTTACAAATACCTTTGCTGAACAAGCGGGATAAATTCGTAAAAAGGACCCTCGCTTGGGTCTTACATATTGACGAACATACAGATGGATATTTGTTGTTTAATAGCAGATCTATAAAATATTTTGTTAAAGCAGGAATTTGTTAACCGGGGTACACAAATAAAAAGTAACCTCGATTGGATCTTGTATAAAAGAGAAATAGACTGACAGACATAAAGATGGATATTTGTTGTTTAATAACAGATTTAAAAAATATTTTGTTAAAGAAGGAATTCGTTAACCGTGGTACGAATATAAAAAGTAACCTCGATTGGATCTTGTATAAAAGAGAAATAGACTGACAGACATAAAGATGGATATGTGTTGTTTAATAACAGATTTAAAAAATATTTTGTTAAAGAAGGAATTCGTTAACCGTGGTACGAATATAAAAAGTAACCTCGATTGGATCTTACATAAGAGAGAAGCAGATTGACGGACATACATATGGATATTTGTTGTTTAATAGAAGATTTACAAAATATTTTGTTAAAGCAGGAATTCGTTAACCGTGGTACGAATATAAAAAGTAACCTCGATTGGATCTTACATAAGAGAGAAGCAGATTGACGGACATACATATGGATATTTGTTGTTTAATAGAAGATTTACAAAATATTTTGTTAAAGCAGGAATTCGTTAACCGTGGTACGAATATAAAAAGTAACCTCGATTGGATCTTACATAAGAGAGAAGCAGATTGACGGACATACATATGGATATTTGTTGTTTAATAGCAGATTTACAAAATATTTTGTTAAAGCAGGAATTCGTTAACTGAACTACGCAGATAAAAAGAAACCTCGATTGGGACTTGAATAAAAGAGAAACAGACTGACGGGCATACAGGTGAATATAAGTTGTTTAATAGCATTTACAAAATATTTCGTTAAAGCGAGAATTCGTTAACCGAGGTATACCCGTAAAATGTATTTTATCATAGAAGTGGCAATATTATAGCCATATATACAAAATTTCATCAAAATCCGACCAGTAGTTTTTGTAATTACCCACAATTTGTTATCATTTACCTAATACATACAAAATCATGGAATGTCTGAAAATTCGCACTTCAAATAAATTTTTTAATAGTGTTTGACATTTATTATTATTATTAACGTCGCCATAAAGCATTGTTGTTTAAAAGCAGATTTAAAAAATATTTCGATAAAGCGGGAATTCGTTAAGCATGGTACATTTTTTGTTGCGTAAACTGCGGAAATATAACATAATGTTGTGTTTTACTTCAACAAGGATTTTTTCCCTCAATTTCTCTCAACATAAAATCTAATTTTACACTATATACTAATATCAGCATTTAAATTCAACCTTGAAATCTTCATGTACAACATCGCAAAATACTAGTTTTTTATAATTAAATTTATTGGATGTTTTTATTGTTAACACCTACACGTGTTCATTCAGAGTAGCTATGTGCAGTATGTCATGTCGGGCCGGTATACGGGAAGCAAAAAATGCGACGCATCGAGGCGCCTTCTTTTAGGGGCGTTGAAATAAGTGATTGAGGAGTCCTTTTTATTTTTGGCCGTTTTCCTTTTTTAGGGTTCCGTAGATATGCCCAGAAAACCTTTATTATATCATTCATGTGTCTGTCTGTTTGTATGTTCAGTAGAATTTGTGGCCAAACGGCTGAGCAGAGAATGTTGAAATTTGATATGCTTATACAACCTTTTGACCCACATATAGGAAAGCTATAGAGAGTGCAAAAAATGTATTTTTGTTTGGGGTATAAACACTCTTAATTCCTGGATAAACAAAAAACTTCTATTTTTGAAAAATCTTTTTTCATTGTATTTTCACTCTATTTCCTAAAGGGATTCATCTAAAATTCAACATGTAGAAAAATTAAAACAGAAATTAAAGGAAAAACATCCAAATGTATGTAACCAAAATGGAATAATTTTTCATTATAACAATGGACACACTCAACAAAAATAATCCGCGAAAAAATTCAGGACTTAAACTGGAAATTTATTCCACATCCACTATATTCACCAGATCTCGCATCTTTTTCATCTATTTAGGTCTATGGATATCATATACTCGAAATATCTCCGATGTAGAAAATCACCTGATCAGTTATTTTAAGTCAAAACCAGAAAATTTCTATAGAGATGGTATCAAAAAATTAGTGCAACGGTGGGAATAAATAATAATGGAAATTATATTTTTTTATACATAATAAAAAAAATTTAAAAAAAAATATTTTGTACTCTAAAATAATTGGTCTCTTTTCGACAGGGCTTCGAACCGTTATTTTTTTCGTTTCGGTTTTCGTTCCGGTAAATATATATCGGTTCGGTTCTGGTTTTCATTCCGGCAAAAATAACGTTTTTTTTTGGTTTTCGGTTCAGTTCCGAGTGATAAATTTTTAAATGATTTTATTTGAATTAGAAATTTATTTTCTACTATAATTTAAAACAACATTTTATTCCTTATTTTGTAATAATCATACCAAGGCCGCTGCCAAGGGTGGTACTGGTCCACCCCCCGAAATAATAAAAGCGCAATTTTTTTACTCATCAGTTAAAAAAATAATCTTAAATAAAATGTATTTTAAATTCACTTTCATAAACATTATCTGAACCGAAATAAACCGATATTTTTTTTTCGGTTCAGCTCCGGTTTTCGTTCCTACAAAAATAACGGTTTTTTTTCGGTTCAGTTCCGGTTCGAAGCCCTGCTTTTCGGTCACCCTAATAAAAGAATATTTTCACAATTGTGCAAATATTGAGTTCTAATATTCCTAGAAGCTGTGCGCTAAAAATTTTATCTAACTTGTGCTGATTAGAGATGTGCCAGATATTCGTGTCCATAGATATCCACAAGAAAAAACATCCATATAGCGCATACGGATTTTGCTGCGAATTTGCGCTGATTTTGTTGCGAATATTATACGGATATTTTTATCATCCGTATCCGCGGATATTTTACAAAATAATCCGTATTCGTATCCGTATCCGCAGATATGAAATTATTATGATCCGGCACATCACGAGTGCTGATATAATTCATTTCCATACAGTGTGAAAAGTGCTTCATTACCTATATTCTATGAGGTAATTCGTTCTCTTTTCTAACGGCCGTAAAAAATCTGTCTGAGTTTGGACCTCCTAAGGGTCCATAGACTTGAGGTGAAGAAACTTGGATTTAATGTAAATGTAATTTTAATGTTGAAAAGTAATTTTTCGGTGGTGACTGTTCTTGTGAGGGAGAAACAGTTTTTCCGATGGAAAGTGAAAAAGTTTTATTTTATTTGTTCGATAGTGGAAGGCGAAGTTGTCAAGCTGTGTTCATTTCAATATAAAACATGTTTTATCAATCAGTGATATCAGAGAGAGAAGGAGATAGAGAATTCGGGGGGAGGGACGAGTGAGAGAGGGAGACAGAGAGAACAGTTCGCGGCAGCCAACTTGGAATTGCTCTATATAACTTTTGCCTTTTTATAAAACTTTACAATTTCAGAGAAGATGTGATTTTTATGACTAGTTTCTATCATAGTTTCAAAACAACTCAACAAGTATAAAGTATTGTCCCAAGAATTCGACCGTATGCTTTATATTTTATACCGCAACCACTTATCGGCGCTGCCGCCAAAAGACACACACAAATATCCAGACTGAAAATTCAAATCTAATCAATTCAAGCCAAAAATTTTTCTAAAGGGTATGTGGGAGTGGTAATTTCAGAAATAAAATTTCATTATTATTTAAAATAAAATTGTTCAATTAGTTAAAAATATTCATATTATTCAAATATAAAAACTAATCTATTTTGAGATAAACATCCTCAAAGATTAGTTGATCATATATTTCTCTAGTTAAGTGTTGAAAGATACGGGTAGAATTACCGTCGTATATTATATGATTTGTTTAAAAGAATGTTATTGTTTATATCATGTTTATACAGATGTTGATAGGCGACCATATATTTTCAGTGATATGGACGTAGTAATTAGAGTCAAAATTAATTATTTGGATTTATAAATTATTGGTAATAGAAATATGAGTCTTCAAAATAATTTAAAAGGGTTTTGTTGTTAATTGGAGAGCTGATTATTTTTACAACGACAAAAAATGGGGTTCAGAGATCAGATTATTAGTTTAAGAAAAGAGCTGGAAAAATCTTGTAAGAGACGAAATGAGTCATGAACCGTCACCGTGTACGGACGAACCTCGCAACCATTTTGGTAGAGAAACCCGGTAGTAGTGGGTAAAACAGAAGTAATCTGGAAGTGTTGAGGACAGTTTAATGAAATAAACGAACCTCGTTAACGGGTTAAACACTGTGTGTGTTGTGAGGTGTTTAGCGGCTTGTGAGGTGATAACGGTGATTGTGAGGTTTTTGTGCTTGAGTGTCTCTCATGGGATTTTACAGCCAGCATTAAATTGTAAGTTCTAATGTAATTAATAACCTTCGATTCTAACTAAACATTAAACGTAGATTAAGTAAAATGTAGACTTTAATTTAAACACCCTTATTCTTCTCATAAAGAATCTAAGCAACCGACCGGCGGATCCTTTAGGTTTTCATACTTGATACCGCTCGCAAGTCTTGGAATCCACTATGTGGAGGGCCTTTCAAAGTAAGTACCATGAAGTATAATGAAATTATTTAAAATCATTTAGCCAACCTTGACGTTTCGAACCGATCCTAGAAATGCCCCCACAGGTACTCAGTTGTCAATATTTTTTCTTGTGGCGGGATCCTTACAAGGCAAATATGTCCCTTAAAACGTGTTTTTTTTGTACTGGGGGGGGGGGGGGCGACTACTGAACAGTGTCCATTTTTATTCTTACTTCTAAATTTATTATTATTTCTTTTTTTAAAGGCTTTCCTGCTTCGACAATTAAGCTTGGTTTACAATAGATATGTTATGGATACATAAGCATAAAAATTACATTACTTTCTTTGTTCTGTTTATTGTTCAATTCTTATGCGTAATGTTATGGAGTTATTATAAACCAGGCTTTAGCCACGACAATTTAATTTTATAAATTCCTTGCCTGAACGGGATTTGAACCACTACGCTACTCCGGTCGGATTTATTATTTAAAATTCACAAAAAATTTGGCATATTACTTTGTGTGTTGATCTTGGTGTTATCGTACTTACTATGAATTATTAAAGTTATTTGTTCTAAAAATCATCCGAAACAAGTGCAAATATTATAAATCACCCAAGTTTCCAGCAAAGATAAATTGGTAAAGTTTCATCAGCAATGCATACCTGTCACTGAGGTGAGATTTTTAGTTCGTAACGCAGAGAAATAGCCGTTGTATGTCTGTATTTACGTGTGTCCAGTTGACGATGGTATCGATACATGAAATGGCCCAGGATAATAAATAGAGTGACCGTGTTTGTGTGATATACAGGCGGCAGTATCTGATGTGATATGTGAAGTGGCAGTATTCGCTCGACCGCCGCAGATACCGAATGTTAATCAAGGTGTCCAGACCGACACTGCTCGCTGATTAACGACCCGGCTTCATATACACCTACGTTCCCCCAAAATACAACCCTAATTAAAACAATTGAACAGTCCACAGATCAAACAATGTTGCTCTTCACATACAACTTTAGGAGAAGCACCTCTTTGTTACCAGTGTTATCGTGAGTAGTGAAACGAATATACTAATATTTATTAAAAAAATTGACGTGAAGTGTGAATTTTCACACATTTCAGGATTTTGTACGTAGTCATTGAATGATGATTATTAGAAGGCCAAACGATGAATGCCTATCACTACATAACACAATTACAAGTGTTTTGTCGGCCTTGGTAGCGTAGAAGTAGCGCCCCTGCTCATGAGCCAAAGGTCCCGGGTTCGAATCCTGGTTAGGGCATGGATGTTTGTGAGCCACAGTGTAAATGGTACATGTTCTGTGGTTTTTAAGAATAGAGAAGTGTTGGTTTAAAATCCTTTAAATCAATAGGCATGACAAGAAGGTTGCAGTGTGATTTTTAGATCTTATATCTCTAATAATACCATAATATATATTTTAACGCATTTTTTGTATAATTGCATATCATTCAAATCCAGACCTGGCAACACTGCGTTTTCACCGTGGCGTAGTGGTTAGTTTAACGATGAACTGACTTCTGGGCCGTGGGGCTTTGGTTTGAATCCCTGTTGTGGCATAGATATTTGTATTGTCAAAAAAATTGTAAAATTCTCAAAAATAAATATTGCATCTACGTTTATAGTTGTTTTTACCGACCGCCAACATATATAAGGGAGGTATTGTGATCATACCGATTTTGACATTTCGATGGATCTCCACAAATTGAGGTCCCTATATAACGTTTTGGCTATTTTTAGCATGATGTCTGTCGGTCTGTCTGTCCGTCTGTCTGTCCGTCCGTCCGTCTGTCTGTGTAAACGTGTAGAGCAAATTCGGCTAAAAAGATTGTTATGAAACTTTATATTTAAGCTTTTGACATCAATGTTACGAGTTGATCAACTTTTGGTAAAAATCGGTTGACTAGAAATGGGAGTTTACTCGTGTTGATTTTAAGATTTTTGCATTTTAAACATAGATAATTATTTTGCATATTTAAAAACAGAAAAATATTTCGAAAAAATGTATGTTGCTATAAAAGCAATAACCAACAACTTTTATTTTAGACATTTTATGATAATACGAAAAAATTATCTATTTTCATACTTATATGTATCGTTTCCATGGTCATGATAAATAATATCTCTGCTTATGATGATGGCCATCATCAGATTCTGATGATGGCCATCATCAGAATTCTGTCTGTCTGTCTGTCTGTCTGTCTGTCTGTCTGTCTGTCCGTCCGTCTGTCTGTGTACACGTGCAGAGCAAATTCGGCTGAAAGGATTTTTATGAAACTTCATATTTAAGCTTCTAACATCAATGGCACGAGTTGATCAACTTTTAGTAAAAATCGATTGACTAGAAATGGGAGTTAACTCGTGTCGATTTTTGCGAATATTTAGCAATAGAACAATATTTTGAAATTTTTTTTTTACAAAAGTTGCTGTAAAAGCAATAGCTAACAACTTTTATTTGAGACATTTTTTGATAAAACGAAAAATTTCGAATAATTTCTTTGAATTTTTTTCTGTTCTGTTTTTTCATACTTACATGTAACGTTTCTATGGTAACGATAAATAATATCTCTGTTAGAAAATATTAGGCCAAGTTATTTCTACTCTGCTGCTACAATGTATTTTATACAAGTACTTTTTGATGGCGGTCAGTCTTGTGGTGGTCACAGCTGATTCTTTTTTTTTATATATATAACCAACGAGGAAGCAGGAAATCGCATATATATGTTTTTACATGTTAAATCCTTATATGTACCTTCTTAATTCAACTGCTTCTTCCACTTAGTAAATACCTACAAAACGCTGAGATGTGGAATAATTGACATTAATTTTTAGTACTAGTATTTATTTGTTGTACCTGGTTGTTTGAATTGTTGAAGATTAGTATTAGTTTTAAAGGGAATCCTCCCTAGTGCTTAGTCTCTGATTAACATAGCGGTATGCAGGAGTTCACTAAGTGACAGTCCACTAATCACAAAGACAGACTGCTGCTAACTAAATGAGCTCCTGCAGCCATATATCAAGTCGTTTATAGCAACCGGAGATTCTCGATTCCCGTATCCACCATTCCAAACCACTCATTCTTAAAAACTCCATGTTATTAATTATTACTGTCCATCAGTATTTAACTGTGCGGAGATGGGAGAAGTGCGGCGCTCGGCCAGGGAAGCAGAGGGGACGAGGACGTGTGACGATGAGTGGATTACAATGTCCGATTCTATCCATGTCACTGTCACAAACTGCGCGGCTTCAATAAAACTACATCAAGAACACTATTGATATTTCGCGTCAAATGGATTTGGATTAATCATTAAATCCTAATTGCATTACCCTGTAAATATCAGCTGTTAAACTACCCTTCCCCTCACCCTTCTTCGGCTATTTCAATCTGGTTGAGTTTTGATCTCACTCACACAATTCCAGCTTGATTTGTTAATAGTCTTTCCAGATATCGTATCAATAGACTACGTCTGTTATGGTCTGTCTCAAAAAGGCGGAGAGGAAATTAAGCCTGATTTACCCTGCTCAACAAACACCTAGTACTGGGGGGGGGGAGAGAAACGCGAGAGATAAGGCATAAACCAGGGAGGACACTACTATTTCGGCAGTGTAAAACTGACCTGGGATTAACCAATCGTGTGCCTGCCTTATCGCACTAGTTTCAAATCTACTCTTTGCTTTTTTATGGGGCAGACATGGCCAGAGCGAGGGTCTTTGGCGCCCTTTTAATGAAGCGTCCCCAGAGAGGGCAAAATTTTAAGTGAAGACCTAAAAAAAAGGTCTTCAGTTCTAAATTTCTACCTAAAAAAAAAGAAAAATGTGCGTTAAAATATATATTATGATATTATTAGATATATATATATATACGGTAGAAAAAATCTAACTGCAACTTTCTTTTCGTGCCTATTGATTTAAATGATTTAAAACCAACACTTGTAATTGTGTTATGTAGTGACAGGCATTCATCGTTTGGCCTTCTAATAATCATCATTCACTGACTAAATACCTACAAAACCCTAAAATGTGTGTAAATTCACACTTCACGTCAGTTTTTTAAGTTACGTTCATACTGTGACTAAATAAATTTGTTGATGTCGAAAGACATCGTTTGAAGACATCGGTATGTTCGATGCGGTAGTTTGGCATGTACGCGTGTCAAGTGGTAATTGACTTAACAGTCCGCACTTCCGGTCCGCCATTACCGGAAATAATCACCTCATTCACTCTTAGTACTGATTCTAAACTCAGTGTACGGCCGGTCGGCTCATCGCTTTCAATTACTCCCGTTCATATACGTACATCAGAGAGCCAGCCAGTTTCAAATACATATTAACAAAAGACATTACCTGACCAATTCGAAAAAGTAAAATAGCTTCGACTCGCTCACCTGAAATAGAAAAATAAAATTAGTAAAAGTTCTTAATGACAAAAGTTAACAGCGAAAATATGAGCAAAGAAAATACTTAAAAGAAAATTTGACAGGGAAAAGTTTAAGTTTACGAGTAATAAGTTCAAAATTAGGATTCGATCGCAAATATTTCATTGAGAAATTTACAGAGGTACTCAAAAGTTATCGTATTTTAACAGTACCGAGATTTCTTCTACGCGAACAAAAAGATACATACAATACAGCGCGTACCCAGGAGGGGGGGCTCATGGGCTTAATGAATTTCATTGACAAACTTAGTGGCAAAAAAATAATTAAATTTTTTTTTTCATTTGTATTATAGACTAATATTGCTCTTCACTCTTTTATTTTACTAAAACATACCAATTAACGTCATATTTACTTTGTGTTGGATAAGTCATTGTGTTGGAAGAGTTTAAAATTTTAAGTTTTTATTTAATATAGGGACATTTGTATTGGTATCGCTAAATTTTATTTTGTATACATTTGCCGACATATCACGTTCTGATTTGTTTTGACACCTATGTTCACATATCTATCTAGTCTGCTTCTTCTTCTTTGGGCATTATCAGTCAGGTTGACTTTTGGCCTCACTCACATAAGCCCTCCATCTCGATCTGTTCATGGTCAAGTCTTGCCAAGTACCCTGTATACTTGTTAGATCATCGGTTAGCTGATCTCTCGATCTCTTGCGAGGTCTTCCCACTGGTCGACGGGTATTAAATCTTCCTAACCATTCTGTCGTCCCTGATCCTCATAGAGTGTCCTATCCACTGTAATCGTCTGCCTCTGAGCTCTTGGGTGCTACTTGGCCTTGAGTACAGTTCTCGGATATCTTTGTTCTTACGGATTCTCCATTCACCATTAATTTGAATGGGACCAAAGATTCTACGTAATATTTTATTTTCGAAAACTATCGACAATCTTGCTTTGCTAAGGTCCATGTTTCGGAGCCATTTCTATCTTATAGTAATTTTGTCTTTTTTTTTAGTTTTTATTTAGTTTAGTTAGCAATTTTGTGCTTAGTTATATATTTTCTTATAGATTTCTATTTTAAATATTTTGTGTAGTGTATAGCTTTTTAGGTTAAATTTAATTTATTTTTATTTTGGATGCCATGTAAACGTATTTAATATGACGTCATAAAAATGTGACGTTTAAAGTGACGCAACTGCATTGACTGGTCGAATAGCTTGTAGCACATTCAATGATATAGTCATTTGTTATTCGTATCAAGTTAAAAAATCTTTTAATAAACCCATAAGTGCCCCCATAAAAAATAAGCAGCCATCAGGAACATATTAAAAATATATCCATCGATTGAGCGTCTGAGACGTCGTGACGCGGAGCGTCGCGCGGGTCTGAGGGGTGAGAGAAGGGTGATATCAGGAAGTGCGGTCGATCAGAATTCTGCAGCCGCGTCCAACTCGGCGGAAGTAAGTTGTTTAGTGGCAAACTGATCAGCCATAATCCTCACAGGATCACTTTTAGATATGAACGAAACAGACCGACATACAGACAGAATTGTAAGTACAGTACATGTACCTACACAACATTTATTGTTCCACGATTCGAAAACACACTTTTAAAAAGTATTTTGATTATCAGAAAAAAACATAGTCAAACATCAAGAATATTTTTTATAATTGACGGGCACAGCGGAAAAGTAGTATAAGTGACATGAAAGCTGCGATCAGAGCTCTTTAAATTAGTTAACTAGGCACTGTGTGTTATGGATATGATTAGTAGCTAGTTTTAATATTCAAGGCAGCGTTTAAAGCTCTGGAAATTAGTGAATTACGAATAGTGCGTCATCTGTGTGTCTTTAAACCAACTACGGTGTCTTCGTAAAATGTTTATTCTCTATTATTGTTTTCCTAATTCTGCTGTCCTAGATTTTTACTAACTAAACCTATTTTTGAGGTTTAGTTAGTAAAACAATTGAGTTTGACCCCTTGGTTTGAGTCAAGATAACAATCGTTTTTAGCATTATAGTGCAAGAAAATCATTCCATAAGACCGATTCTCATCGATTTTGGATAACACATTGTGGATTAAGATAATTGGCCGAACATTTATAGCGTTAAATAAACGAATTGCTGAACGCACATCGTAAGCAGTATTTTCAATGAGATTGTTCATGATAAAATATAATTTGAAGGTAATAAATAATGAAAACGCCCCCTTTATCAGGGAATTTATACCCTTATTGTATTAATAAATAACATATATAGCCATTAGGTAACAATATGGTTGTATGTATGCGTATTGTTTTGAAAATTTCATTATATTCCGCATTCAGCGAGAGTTATAAGTTAACACGGACACTCATCATTGTCACACCCCTGTCTCTGCGTTACAAAACACCCCCTCGCCTCCACCTCGAACACTGCATTGTTCTACATGCGCCCGTAGCGCTAAATATTCACACATTCTAACATTTAGGGGAAAGAATACTGAAGCAACACTAGAGTAACACTTCATTTTTTATACCTAGCCATGGAAAAACTTAAGTACAACTTGGAATGAATATTTAAAAGTGCTAACAAGATCTTGACAGATTCGTTTCAAGAGTTCTGTCCATCTTGGCCCATCGATATTTACCGTTCGGACTTCATAGTGGACCTTCAACTTGGAATGAAGATATGAAACTGCTAATAAGATCTTGACTCATTCGCTTCAATAGTTCTGTCCATCTTGGCCTATCAATATTTACCGTTCGGATTTCATAGTGGCCCTTCAACTTGGAAAGAAGATATAAAAGTGCTAACAAGATCTTGACTCATTCCCTTCAAGAGTTCTGTCAATCTTGGCCCATCAATATTTACCGTTCGGACTTCATTATGGCCCTTCAACTTGGAATGAAGATATGAAACTGCTAATAAGATCTTGACTCATTCGCTTCAAGAGTTCTGTCCATCTTGGCCTATCAATATTTACCGTTCGGACTTCATAGTGGCCCTTCAACTTGGAATGAAGATATGAAAGTGCTAACAAGATCTTGATTCATTCGCTTCAAGAGTTCTGTCCAACTTGGCCCATCAATATTTACCGTTCGGACTTCATAGTGGCCCTTCAACTTGGAATGAAGATATGAAAGTGCTAACAAGATCTTGACTCATTTGCTTCAAGAGTTCTGTCAATCTTGGCCCATCAATGTTTACCGTTTGGACTTCATAGTGGCCCTTCAACTTGGAATGAAGATACGAAACTGCTAATTAGATCTTGACTCATTCGCTTCAAGAGTTCTGTCAATCTTGGCCCATCAATATTTACCGTTCGGACTTCATAGTGACCCTTCAACTTGGAATGAAGATATAAAAGTGCTAATAAGATCTTGAAACATTCGCTTCAAGAGTTCTGTCCATCTTGGCCCATTGATATTTACCTTTCGGACTACATAGTGACCCTTCAACTTTGATGAAGCTATAAGAATAATGAATAAGGAGTCAAATTTGTTAGACCAAATGGAACAAAAGCAATATATACAATTCTTTATTTCCCTAGGCCTTCCGGCGTTTCACACATCATTTTTTTGCTATGATGTATTGTTGGTTTCGAAAATATAGCGACAGATGTATTATTATTAATTTCAATTTACCTTAAAATGTTGTTTTTGATTTTTTACGTCGACATTTTGTGTCTGAGATATACCTTAATTATATCCAGCAGTAATCAACAAAAAAAATTGGATTTAATTTACCCTAATACCAGCTTTTCCATGGCGGAAATGTCTTGGTGGAACCGTTTCCCATGTTCATCACTTACTGCACCCAGGAAAAAATGTAGTTGAGAGTCCACAAAGTGAATTTTTAAAGACATCCTACATCCCATTTCTTTGTAGGCATCAAGTAGTTTCTTCACGATATCTCTGTAATTTTCAGCTTTCACAAATAGTGCGTTTATCAATGTAATCAAACATTTGCTGCAAATAATCATTTAAAGCCATCTTTATCACAAATATTCCACTCTGCCTAACAATTCCCTTTCTCTAATAATGAATATAGGCAGGATTTCTTATTATAAACTTGTAGTAAACCTGTGTTTCTGTTGGTCACACGTCTCCTACACTGATGACCCATCGGAGGACACGTGGGGCTGAACGTGTTAAGGGTATCGTCTATGTTACGTTAAAACATCCTCCAGTTTTAATTCCGTATTGGTGCAATGGAGCAAGAAGTGTTCTTTTTGTGATGGCGCTGAACAGAGGTATCGTGTTAACTGTTAGTTTTAATGAGATTGTAAAAACCATCAGATTTCATATGAAATCCATTAAGTATCCAGTTACATGTGCCCTGATGCAAATACAATTTGGTATTACGTTTCAACATTTTCAGGATTTAATTTAATTTATTGGTTTTGTTTCACATTTTCATCAAAATGTTCCACAACATGAACACATTACTCATAAAATAACATACAAAATAATAAAATGAAGAGGGAATAATGACACATTTCAGGGTTTCGTAGGGATCCAGTGACGTGGTCAACAGATCTAAATTCATAGCACCGGTTTCTGAAAGCTTAGCCAAGTTTAAACTTTTGGTTAAACTCGTTTACAGTTTTGCCGAAATTCACATCTCTAGTACATACAGTGTATCAAACTTTGTAGTACCGTTTATAATACATTGTACTGCCAAATCTGTCAGTTTTCTTTTGAAGTGAATACCGTTGAATCCTCTTAGTAAGAAATGCGAGGAAATTTGAAATGATTTTATAGAATATGTCGATTGGTAGAAATTGTCCAATTGGCGTTGTGTTGTAATTCTGTACGATTTAAATCAGCAATCTCCTCGGCTGCAGACGTCGCTATGAGTCCTAGTTTGCACAGGGTTTTCCTACAATTCACACTCAACTGAAGCGATTTCAGCTGCAACACTCACGTCTTATACAACTTTAAAATAAATAAATAATATATCTGCTGTATAATTTGGTGAGAGAACAGTGATTCTCAAAATCTCACAACAACTTACTGCTTCATTACTACACCACAAAAGAAATAGAAACTTAGAAATATTATGTTATTAAAAATTTAATTTAAAATTTGTTAAAATTAGGAATTTTGCATTTTATGACTATAAATCAAAACAGGACTAATCAATACCATACTGAAGGGCTCAGTAGATGGAACAAACTGTAGGGGCAGACCTACGAGGTGTGTAAATTATTCGAATAGAATTACAATTCAGTATTGTCTCCCTCAAAATAACTTCCTTGAGAAGCCACACAAATCTGGAGACAGTTCTTCCAATCCTCATAGCAGTGATGGAACTCGGATACTGGAATAATTTTCTGCTGGTCGGTTACGGACGTTTGAATGTTTTCGAGTGTGCCAAAATGACGTCAATTGAGGTGATTTTTCAATCTTGGGAAAAGGAAAAAGGACTCAAGTCAGACAAATAAGGAGGCTGAGGAGCCACAGGAATATTTTTACTAGCCAAAAACTCGTTTATTGAAATTGCTGTGTGACAAGGATTTATCTCATCCCCAATTTATTGGTCAAAATCTGATGAACGGTAGTGTGAGTCAAATTCAACTTTTCTCTGTTCATTCTGATTGTCAACCGACGATCTGAACGCACAAGATTCTGGATTCTGTTGACATTTTCATCGGTTCTTGAAGATGAAGGCCTTCCGCTGCGTGATTCATCTTCAATAAACTCTCTTCCTTCTGAAAATGCCTTAAACCACCAAAAAACCTGGATCCTTGGCAAAACAATGTCTCCGAAGGCCTGCTGAAGTTTTACAAAAGTTTCCGTTGCACTGTGTCCAAGTCTGAAGCAAAACCTGATAGCACACCGTTGCTCGAAATGAATGTCACTCACTTTTAGAACGCACTAGAAAAAACTGTTTCACGAAAAAAATTGCTACGGGCAACAAAATTACTCTAGCGAGTTCAAATTCGTACTGAAGTTGCTAGGTTGCTATGTACTTCATAGTGTTTCTCCTTAAACTGAATTTATTCCCTGGTGAAACATTTTGAATAGTTCTGTTATAGAGTACATGATATAAAATTTACTTGGTAGACATTTCCTCGTTCGTCCATAATGTATGAGGGTTGTCCACCTCCACGTTCCATGGACATCACTAAAAGATGAGCTCCTAACGTGATCTCTCCAACTGAGAACCGATAATTGCATTGGCCATCCCTAATAATTAATCAACAGCAAATATTAAAGACGCTTTTAAAACTCTACCCCGGCCATTACTTTATACCCAATGGCTTTACTAGATAGATTTTTAATTCAAAAAAGGCTAGATGGAATTCCAAATCAAGTTGAAAAATTGAGGAGCCTGTTATAGACCCAGAGCAATGATTGTCAAACTTCTTAAGGTGATGGAACCGTTATATAAAATTTAAATAAATCAGACAGGACAGTGTCGGGGAAACATTACGTAGAACACGTAAATTTCGTGTTTTGACTTTGATTATCGTTAAGTTTACAGATCCAGCTCAGTGAATCGGTTCACTCAATCGACTCAGTACGTGGTTCTCCAAGAAATAACTGCTTAGAACATCAGTCAGTTCTCTACTTATTCTTCAATACGATTGTTAGTTTCCAATATGCACGTGGTACATCTCCTACTATATTTGCATTTTATGATTTCATGGCGTAATTTATGATTTATTGAAACAATCCATTTTTATCTCAATTCTAAGCAAATTAGCTGTTGCCACCACATGACCGACCGCTGTCACAAAGTACTTGTATTAAATACATTCTAGCAGCAGAGTAGTTATTATTGTAAAAGACAATAACGTATTATATTACGTTGACAATTTCAGAATGTGTATTTATAATTTATGATAACCATGGAAACGTACGTGCATACATACAAAAAATAAATAAAATAAATAAATAAAATAAATAAATAAATAAAAAAAAATGTCTCAAATAAAAGTTGTTAGTTATTCCTTTTATAACAACTTTTGTTAAATAAATTTTTTCGAAATATTTCTCTGTTCCCTGCAAAAATCTTAAAACCCACGAGTAAAGATACGAGTAAACTCCCATTTCTAGTTCTCCCAGGATGACCAAACGTACTCTTTTTTAAAGTATTATACTCTATTATATTATTATTATTATTATTATTTTAAAGTAATATCCTGTATACTTTTACTTTTTATCGGCGATTAGCCTCGTTGCAGAAATAGGCCGATGTAAAATAAATAAATCTTACTTTTTATAAAAAAAAAAAAACACTTAATATACTTTTTTTTGCTCGTATTTGCTTGTATTTTTGTAGAATGAGTACTTTTTTCTTTTTCTTTTTGCTCATCACTTGTATTTTTGGAGTGAGAATTTTTTTTTTTGCTCATCACTTATATTTTTGGAGTGAGAGGACCTTTTTTTTTGCTCATCACTATCACTTGTATTTCTACAGTGTTGACCTTTTTTTTTAGCATACTCGTTTTCTGTAAAAAAAATCTGGGAACCTAAGATAACCGATTTTTATTAAAAATTGATCATCTCGTGCTATTGATGTCAAAAGCTTAAATATGAAGTTTCATAAAAATCCTTTTAGCCGAATTTGCTCTGCACGTGTACACGGACCGACAGACATCATGCTAAAAATAGTCAAAACGTTATGTAGGGACCTGAATTCGTGGAGATCCATCGAAATATCGAAAAGTCAAAATCTAACAGGTATTGGTATACAAGGCACATGGAAAGACCTAACAATGAACACATCCAAATGGAGAACTTATGTGAGGCCAAAAGTCCAAAAGAATTGTTATGAAAATTTTAGAGGGCAGATTCCACCCCGAGAAAAAAGTTTATAAGACCTTCTACGGAAAATTTGTTGCTTCTAACCCCCCCCCCCCCCCAATCATGGGTGCGCCGCTGCTATACAAATGATACTGACGTATTCCACATTTACCCTGGCTGATTTTTTCAATTAATTTTTATGAATTTTCTTCGTGAAAATGGGCTTTTTTTTTGTGAAAGTAATAAGTTTTTGAAAGTGTCTAGTGAGTTTTATGTGATCAGTCACTGTACAAAAATAACTAGACTGATCTAGATGGATTAAACAAGTTTTCCCCTCCGAAAACTTTCTGAAAAACTTTTGTGAATTTGACACAGAAATGACAGAAACTCTAAAAGTATCTCTTACTAATTGCACAAAAAATAACCACAAAACTGGGCAAAGAAACTGAGAATAGGGTATTGAAGTTTGGAGTTTAAATTTTTACAATTCTGCAGTAAATTCTATAGTTAAAAATAAATGCTTAATAAAAAACTAAGAGCATTTTCGCGATACTGTAATGGGCATCTCGACTCCGGAGAACTCCGGTAACTCCGGTGCCGTTCCGGTGAGATACGCCCGATACTCTACTACTGAATACTTTATAAAGAAACTCAAGTTGAAAATAAAATTCTACAATTTTGTTACTTTTTCTCGCTCACATTTAGACCACTGACAGAATTTTCGGCCTCTCGTATCTCTGTTAAGAGACCTTTATAGGTGTCTTGTATATCAGTCTCTACAACTTTTAACTGATCTCTTTAGAGTCCTAAAAATAGAGTACTATTCTGGTTAACATCAATGTGCAATATTCTAATTTTTTTAATTTTCAAACCAGTCCCTCTGAGAGAAGTGCGGCACAATAAATTTTGAACATTTTTTTTTTTTGGAAAATAATAAAAAACTGCCTCTTAATGCTTCGTTCAAATTTATGTATATATATATATAGGTGGTATTGATTTAGGTCTTAAACCATCCTCCACCAGGTACTGCACTTCAGGCTTACCACAAGGTAGCACGTCATACGCGAATACCTGACGGGGAAAATACATAAGTCTGTTCGTTTTTTTTTTCACCATTTAGTCAATAAAATATATATTCTAAAAAAACTTTATTATTTTAAATGTACTGTCTATTATTTTTACTTTGGACAAATGCTCAGGCAATATCATAATTCCATCTTTCTCTCGTGAAAAAAAAAAAAAAACTGTGGCTTTTGATGTGATTATAGAAAAAATATTGCCATACGGCATTCTGTTGGCTTATTACACTTATTAAATACCTACAAAACCCTGTAATGTGTGAAAATTCTCACTTCACATCCATTTTCTTTTATTTTACCCACGAAATATTTAATGGTTTTGATGCAATTACAGTCAAAAAAACAAATGATTTGGTTATATCGTTTAATTGTCAGAATTGACATTAAAATTAAAGTAAATATGCAAGAATTACCCGAATATATCAACATAAATGCACAAAAAGCAACAAAAAGTTTTTTGTCAACTAAATCAAAACACAAATATAAAAAGAATGTGAAACCTTTAGACTATGGCAATTAAAAAATAAGGTGCCGGCCGTAAATTAGACTGTACTGTTGTCGTATTTTCAAGAATTGGTAAGTTAAACATTTTTCACATATTTGGATAAGGTTATTGATTTCTTTATTTTAGTCTGAAATTTACTCTCCTACTTCGATATGGGCCAAATACATATTTATATTCTTTATTAAAACGGAAAATGAGGGCGTAATGAGCTAATGAGTGATAATGATCCAGGAGATGCAGTTATATTCTATTCTTATGCAAATCCATGCCATAACCGGGATTCGAACCCAAGCCCTCATGATCTAGAAGCCAGAGCATCGCTACAGTAACCACTACGCCATGGTGACCGGCAATATGTTTAAATATCTCGTATCCAAGGAATTATAAGCAAATAACAGCGAAGTGAAAATAAATATTATTAGATACCAACGAAATTTGAAAATGTCATACTTCTATCAATTTTTTACTAAGTTTGCTCTTTGGATAAACCTTCCGTATCCTATGTACAGCAAAGCCGTCGTTTTTGAGTGAATTTTGACAATTTGCAGGTTATATTCCGTTGCTAATTACGCTGTGTGAGATTGAACGTAGGCGTTAAAATGAAATTTGTTGGGTGTTGCAAAGGTATGCGCCGTATATCTGTTGCTAACTTCAGTTGATTGTTTCAAGAAAATCAAGTTGAGAGTAGTAATTTCCTTGTGTCAGGCGCAGTGTAAGAAAACGCCATTTCATATCAGGCAGTAACTCCTTTACCTCCCTTGCTGAACTTCGCGAAAATTCAGAGCAATTTTCGATTTATTATAAAGATAATTATGTCGAGATAATAAAGTTACATAACTGTTGAAAGTTGCTACAGGGGTGAGAATTACTTCACGCCATATTCAAACTGTTCACACTAAACAATCTAGGCCAGGGGTTAGCAACCGGAGGTCCGTGACACGAATGCGGTTTATGCGACCCACCATCTTTTATATACATATAAAAAGCAACGTCTCTCCACTTGTCTATTTGTTTGTATGTCTGTCTATCTGTCTGTCTGCCTGTCTGTCTGTCTATCTGTCTGCCTATCTGTCTTCCTGTCTGTCTATCCGTATATGCGCTATTCATTGGGAAACTGTTGCTGGGATTTTCTCAGAGTTTTTTTCAGACTCATATTTCATAAGCTCTGAGCCTTTTGTGGACTGTCTGTTTTTTAACTTTTTTTTACGCAAATGTCAATTTTTTTTACCGTAATTCAAAAGTGACCATATATTTGTGATTTAAGACTAAAAATGTATAAATATGACAATTTTTCAACAAAAATTAAAAAAAAAAATTTCTTAAATTTTCAAATTTTGGTCAAAAAATTTTTGACTCCGATTTTAGCCAAATATATTTTTTTGAACTAATTTTAGGATAAGGATTATGAAAAAAACATTTAAAAAATTCATCCTTTTCTAGTTTTTGAGTTAGAGACGGTTTGGGTCAGTTTTTTGCCTATAATTCCAAAACTTTTGCCCAAACTTCAAAATGGACCAAATTTTGTTGATCTATGACCAAAAATACATATTTGTACCAATTTTCAATAAAATCGGAAACAAAAATTTTTTGCTTAAAAATCACGATTTTCTTAAGGGGTACCCCTTACGATTTTTTCGATTTTTGGCCATTATCAAGGGTTTTGGATTACTGCCCATACAAAACTTAATAATTGGTTTATTAAAGCACAATTTTTTTTTTTAGACTAAACAATATAGTAGAAATTTAATAATTCAAACCGCAGATTTCTATCCCTAACCATTTTTTTGTTAGGATATATCAAAATTTTCAAAAAATCTAAAAAAAAAATGAAAAATTTTCAAAAATTTGTTTTGTTTCAAAATACGGTTATAAGTCAATTAGGACCTCAAGATTTAAAAAATTTCAACCGTAGGTCTTTATTGCATTTCGTTTTTGAGATACGTCCATGCAAAAATTAAAATTTCTATAAATTACGCCATATTAAAATTAGTCATAATTTTAAAATATGTATAACGAATAAGGCCTCAAATTTTTTCTATACTAAATAAACTACGAGGAAACAAAAAATTATAACCTCAGGTTGTTTTGTCTTACCGTTTTTGAGTTGGGATTTTTTTTTTGATTTACAATTTTCACAAATAATGTAAATTATGCCATTAAAAAAAAATGCCATAATCTCTAAACGCATTGATCGATTAAAGCCCCAATTTTTTTCTAGACTAAAT
The DNA here is from genome assembly GCA_963971575.1 of Liopterus haemorrhoidalis. Classification (NCBI taxonomy): domain Eukaryota; kingdom Metazoa; phylum Arthropoda; class Insecta; order Coleoptera; family Dytiscidae; genus Liopterus; species Liopterus haemorrhoidalis. The sequence goes on along the minus strand of OZ020620.1, from coordinate 647,594 downwards.
AAACTACGGAGATTCAAAAAATTTTAATCGCAGGTCGCTATCTTTAACCGTTATTGAGTTGAGTTTTTTTTTAATTCACAATTAATATAAATTGTGTCATTAAAAAAAAGACAGTCGTAATCACAAACGCGGTAAACGATTAAAGACCCAATTTTTTTCTACACTAAATAAACTACAGAAAATCAAAAATTTTCAGCCGCAGGTCGCTATCTTTAACCGTTTTTGAGTTGTACTTTTTTTAATTCACAATTTTCACAATTAATGTAATTGTGTCATTAAAAAAAGTAGTAATCTCAAAACGGGTTAAATGATTAAAGCCCCAATTATTTCCTAGACTACATAAACTACGGAGAGTTCAAAAATTCTAACCGTAGGTCGCTAACTCTAATCATTTTTGAGTTGTGCTTTTCTTTTAATTCACAATTTTCATAGATAATGTAAATTATGCCATTGGTGATGTTTCTAAGAAGAACTTTGAAGGAATATAGGGCATCCAATAAGTTTCACTAATGAACTAGGTTTCCAAAAAGAGATCTGCAAGAAACATCTTCAACATCCCTGGCAAGAGGACTTCTTCAAGTTATGTATCTATACTACTAATGCGGACTCCAATTTGTATTTATGCATAAACAACTTAATGTGCTTTTAATTGACTTCCATTACGCAGCTTGATATCTTCTGTAATTCATGTACTGTAGGCTCACCACCAATTGAGACTGAAAGAAAATCTTCAAAATGCAATTGAATTTCAAAGACTGGTGAGCAACGTTCATCTTGTATATATATATATAAAGGCAACAGTGTTCTGTCTCCGGTATAATAGTTGGTCCTTAATACGACAAGGGACTCGTGGATGAAAGTTACGAGGATGAAGCCTTTCAACAACAAAGCACATTGTAATCAGTACAAAACTAGCCATAATTCAACCCTCACATACTGCATACCATCCCCGTGTGGTATTGTGTAAACCAGCTTACCACCATCACATTGTACGGCGATTATTAAGCTTATGTAGCAAAAGGGTTACATCTAAAAATTCTTAATATCCCTAAACAGCAATTTTGAATTCATTTCAGAATCTTTAGTAAAATAAATAATATGATCCCAACGCATATATACTATTTCATTATCAAATGTCCATTATTTTCACTTTGGACAAACGCACAGGCAATTTCATAATGCCATCTCTCCAGAAGGTTCCGTCTTTGCTCTCGAAAAATCTGTAGAGGTGAATTTTGATATCGTCCAAAGATGCGAAATTTTCTCCGTTAAAGGAATTTTGTAGAGAGCGTGTAATGGTAGTCGGAGCATATGGTCCAGACATCGCACCATCCGACTACCATTTGTTCTACTTTCTACAAATTCCCTCAACGGAAAAATTTTCGCATCTGTGGACGATATCAAAATTCACCTGGACAGATTTTTCAAGAGCAATGACGGAACCTTCTGGAGAGATGGCATTATGAAATAATAATAAACATAAAAAAAAACTGTAATAATAATTTTTATTTTAATATACTGATTTGTCCGATATTATGTATATGATACACTGGACCAATAAATTATTATTATAACTATTATTATGGGGTTTGACATGTCTTGACAAGCGTCCACTAATCTCAAACTTCAGCAACCTTTTGAACCGCGTCATTATTACAGACTACTGGAGCTAAATACACACTGCAAAATATATATACGTACTAAATATATATTTGCAGTGTAAAAAAAATAATATTTTTTTTCTAAATATCTGTATTTAAAGAACGAACTGGAGAGAATTTTGGGTTGGATGGTATTCTCTGTTTCTTTCATAAACGTATTGTTTCCGGAAGGTTTGTCCGGAGCTGCTCCGGTATAACGTATAGCCCTATAACGCACAGACTGTTCACGAAAGTTCACGATTGATAAATCGATGTCGAAAGTTCGCTGTGCGTTATTCAAACGAATTGTGTGACAACGAATTCACTCGTACAGTGACGGAGAACACCACGGCATTTTTAAAATTATTTAAAACAATAAATTTGAAGAAAACTGGAAAATATTTAATGAAATGCTGGTTAAACTTCAATTAAGTACATTTCATAAAATAAAATAATGTCCTGTATGGTACAGAAGCGTGAAATGAAGTCAACTGAAACAAATCTTATGACTTTCTCACATTACATAGCCACATCAATAGAATCAAAATCTCAAGTTGACTGTGTTTATATCGATTTCGCTAAAGCCTTTGACAAAGTTAGTCACAAAATCCTGCTCGACAAAATGAATTCCTTTGGTTGCAGCCCAGAAGTAGTCAGTCTTTTCCAGTCTTATCTAACACACAGAAGTACTAAAGTTAGAGTAAATGGCACGGAATCAAATTCCTTTTTCCTACATCTGGCGTACCCCAAGGAACAATTCCAGGACCCTTTCTGTTCCTCCTTGTCATTAACGATTTACCTGTGGAAGTAGGAACCAGTAACTTCTTTATGCAGAAAATCTTAAACTGTTTCGGGTCATAAGTCGCAGGACTGCCTGCTGTTGCAAAAATACTTAAATAGCGTAGTGAATTGGTGCGCAAAAAATAAACTTAAAATGAACATCAACAAATGTAAAGTAATATCCTTTACACGTAATATTAACAAAATAACATTACCATAAGATTAAGATTACCATATTGACAATATAGTGCTGCTTAGAGATAGTAAAGTGAAAGACTTAGGTGTACTATTTAGAAACGATTTTAATTTTAGTGATCACATAGACAATATAGTGAATAGTGCCCTCAAAACTTTAGGATTTATACTAAGAAACAGTGGTAGTTTTAAGATATCTACAACTTGGTTACTGTACTGTGCACTAGTTCGACCTAAATTAGAGTACGCAAATACAATCTGGAGCCCAAAAACAATGTCCCACAAAAATCAAACAAAAAAGTACAAAAGAGATTTGTAAGAAAACTGACCCTGAAATTAACCGGAACATATCCATTTCATATATCATATGCAAACCAGTTAAAAACCTAGCTCTCAATAATAGCAAGAAATTTCAAACATTAGAATGGAGACGCGAACACTTTGAATTTCGCGTTTAAATTATTTAATAATAAACTAGATGCCTCAGAACTTCTTCAAAAATTAAATATTTTAGTCCCTGACATAAGATTGAGAATTAAAAATGATCACTTTATCAAAATTTCAGAATCTATGTCACCACTGAACAGAATGCTCAGTCTAGTAAACAAGCAAGTCTCTGATAGAGATGTAGATATCTTTTACAACAACCACAAAAAAAAATTTAATATAAAAATAAATTAGATTAGTTATATTGTATCTTATTGTTTTATTCTTTATTTTATTCATTATTAGTATTCCTAAATTATTGTTATGATAATTGTATTGTATTTTTTCCCCAGTGTTTTTTTGTTTTAGAATTTATCCCTTTAAAAAATATATTGTTCCGCTTGTGTGTAGGGTCCTAGAAGGTCCTGAAAGGATTGCCGCACATGTCGGAATGCGAAACGCGTCCTTACGTGTTTATTGTCTGAAAGACAGGGCCGTACTCGGAACGAATCACTATATTATACGTCCTTACAATGTAGAGTAGTTGTTCTGGTACGTGATCCTCGCTCGTCTCTCCTCGACTCTCTTAGCACAAACCAATACCCAATACATTTCGGGAACACTGTTTTAAAAGATTAGCTTTATCGACGAAAAATTCCAAGCATTTTACGAATAGAACACTGACTGCTTACTATCTGTATTTCAAAGTGGCATATCAAAAATAAAAGGCACGACGATAACTGTTAATAGGACATGTGATGAGGATGAAAAAGGATGGGATGACAACGATATGGGGACGGAGGAATGGGAGGATGATTGAACATCCATTCACTATTCAGAAGATCAAGGTGATAGCTGGGAATTGTAAAAACAAAAGAAATGGCGTTACAGAAATTCTCCTCCAATTAATGCGAAGAACCGATTTTTTTATTTGGCTACCCGGTTCCGTTTTCGCATAAAACCGAGTATGAAATTTCCAAATAACCCGGTTCTAAGGTTGAGTGTCCTAAACCGGGTAAACAATCGTTTTTTTACCGACCACCAACATATATAAGGGAGGTATTGTGATACCGATTTTGACATTTCGAGATTTCGATGGATCTCTACGAATTGAGGTCCCTACATAACGTTTTAACTATTTTTACCATGATGTCTGTCGGTCTGTCTGTCTGTCTGTCTGTCTGTCTGTCTGTCTGTCTGTCTGTCTGTCTGTCTGCTTGTCTGTCTGTCCGTCCGTCTGTCTGTGTACACGTGCAGAGCAAATTCGGCTAAAAGGATTTTTATGAAACTTCATATTTAAGCTTTTGACATTAATGGCAGGAGTTAATCAATTGTCAAATTATGTGGGATCCAACGCGAACAAATCTTTTTAACGGCCAAATGTTCATGCAACAATTATTTATCAACAAAAGTGGCTTTCCTGTTTTTCAAAATATTCTCCATGAAGATCAATACACTTTTGCATGCGTTTGAACCAATTTTTCCATTCCGATTGAGGTTTTTTCCACTGTTTTCCAAATTATGTGGGATCCAACGCGAACAAATCTTTCTGACGACCAAATGTTCATGTAATAGTGAATGTATGCTGGTCCCACTAATGTCCAAGGATACCTTAATCTCACGATAAGTCACATGACGATCTTGCAGTATCAGTTCTCGCACAGCATCAATGTTTTCCGGAACAACAACCGATTTTGGACGACCTTCACAAAATTCGTCCTTAAGCGAACTACACCCACGATTGAAGTCGGCAAACCATCGATAAACAGTAGTCCTAGATGGTGCTCAATTTCTATTTAGATAATGTTCTGTATCTATGAATAAACTGCTAAATATTTTGTCCCCCCCTCCTTAATTTTTTTTGTGGGCGTCCATGGTTTTGATCATTAAGTATCTGCACCCCTGTTTAGGTGTTTTATCTAGATTTTAATATTTGTGTTATAATCCTTTGGAGTTGGAAGGTTTCCAAGTTTTTTTGGAGAAAAATATGATGTACATTCTTTTTCAGTGTCAGTGAAATAATTTTTAAAATCCCATTTCATGAAATACAACTTCATTTAAACGAACATTTCTTGTCACTGTAAGCAAAATAAGCTCCAACATTCGTTTAATGAAATGGGATTATTTTTAAAATCTTTTTCAACCATTCACACTCAAATACAATTGTATTGTGTACAAGTAGCTTCGTTAAATACAATGCTAACAACGATTATTAAATTTTATATTAATTTTTAATGGCTATACAGAGCATTCGTATTTAATAAACACTTGCAAAACTTACTTTTATGAACAAACAAAAAATTTTAATACTATACTATTAATTTGGACCTTTTTTTCATAACACGTACAGAGGAGAAACACTATCCAAATAGAATTCTTTCATCTTCAGCCATATTTCTATTTGATTGTTCAGTCAAAAGTGCAACTGGAGGGGGGTCAGTTTTGGGTACTGTAGTAGTACGCTCTGACTATATCTTTACTACAACATTTAGCAAGGTTTTTACTTTCAAGCATTCCTGGGATATTCTTTTGCAAGGATTATTTATATGTACATCCCAGTTCAAGCATTCGTCTATATATATATTCGTATTTTCGTAGACTGGACCTGTTCAATCGATTTATTTATCTTAATTAATTGACTTGTGTCACGTACTTTTTTTACGTTTGCTACTAAAGTAATTATTCAGGACAATACTTATTTTTCATGATAATAATTCCATGATTGAACAGAATTCTAAACCGAGACTTTAATAACGCAGATCATGTGTGTTAACAATACGCTACACCAGATGGCTTAAGTTACATTTACTTTCATTAATAGATCTTTTGACACAAGCCAATCATACAGAATTTTAATATCATTGTTAATGTTTTGAACAAGATTTTGACTATTAAACAGATTCTATTGTCGTGGTGTCGTCAGCGAAGGCTATAAATTTTGTGCTCTGTGCAATGTCATAATAATTAAAATATATAGAAGTGGTCCAATTACACTTCCTTGTGGTACACCCTGATTTACTGGTAAATAAGTTTAAATTATTTTCTACCAAAAAGTTATATGTATAATAATTTATTAGGATATATGAGATTAAAAAAAATCAGCTGTGGCCACCACAGGACCGACCGCCATCACAAAGTATTTGTATAAAATAAATTCTAGCAGCAGAGTAGAAATAACTTGGCCTAATATTTTCTGACAGAGATATTATTTATCATGACCATAGAAACGTTACATGTAAGTATGAAAAAACAGAACAGAAAAAATTTCCAAAAAATTTCAATTTTTTTTCGTTTTATCAAAAAATGTCTCGAATAAAAGTTGTTAGCTATAGATTTCTAGCAACTTTTGTTAAAAAAAAAATTCAAAATATTTTTCTATTGCTAAATATTCGCAAAAATCGACACGAGTTAACTCCCATTTCTAGTCAATCGATTTTTACTAAAAGTTGATCAACTCCTGCTATTGATGTTAGAAGCTTAAATATGAAGTTTCATAAAAATCCTTTCAGCCGAATTTGCTCTGCACGTGTACACAGACAGACGGATGGACAGACAGACAGACAGGCAGACAGAATTCTGATGATGGCCATCATCAGATTCTGATGATGGCCTCATAAGCCGTAATACATATTAATAAATTAAAATATTAAAATAATAAATAAAAAATAAATAAATAAATAAAATATTTTGAAACATGAGTGTTTTATTTTGAGTTCTATTTTCAATATGTTTCAACGAGAGCCTGCAACTGAATCTATTAATTTTATTTTGCGTAGTCCTTCTACAGGACGAAGGATCATCAAATTGTATCCTCCTTCGTCATTATATGTTTTATCCACTATACTCGTTTGCCTGTGCGGAGATCAGTCTGAGTACTGCTGAAACATAACTTATCTAAAATTCTATTTTTATCGTTTTTTTCGCCTACTCTTCATCTTTTAATATTTATTCATTCTTACATTGTTAAGACACTCTACTTCTCACTGAATATTCTCTTTCAGGCTCATTTGCCTAATGATACTTTTATAAATTTTTAATAAATTCAAAAATTCCACATGCCTTGTTCATTTGCATCGTATTTAACGCGAGTCTTTTAAACATTTTAAAATTTCAACAAGCGAAAGAAACATGAAAATAGAAGTCCTTATGTAATTGTCCATTGCATTTCCATCTCTTAAGATTTCTCTGGATTTTAAATATCAACTCTGAAATAAAATTTACATTTATATACAAAGATGTTAAGAAATATAAAATACGATAAAATGAAAAGGAGAATTGTATATTTTAATCCTGGTGTGTTTGATGAAATTAAACTGGATTATCTGGAAGATTAAAGTTGGAAGCAGACTGATTTATGGAGGTGGACATTAGATAAATTTGCTGGCAGAAATTGTCCTCATATTTGTCACAAAAAACTTGTGTAACTTTCAGCAGACTGAAATATTGCTTATAATATTTCATATATTAAATCCTAGCTAAATTCACAACACAGAACAGTTTCTATAAGCGAATTAGAACACATTTGCAGGTAATATAAAAATAACAATCTTGAGTATAATCAATAATGTTATATGAATTTCTTTCTTTCTGTCTCCGGTCTCGTTCCTTCTTGACGCCAGTTCTTCCTCCCCTCTTTCGTCTCCTTTTCGCTTCTCTTCCCTCTCTTCTTTCCTCCTCCTTTACCTCTCTCTTCCTTCCTGTTCTCAGTTTTGCCTTACCTCTCCGCATTCCTTCCTTCATTCCTCGAGTACTTTCGCCCATTTTTCTTCCTTTCCTTCTTCACTCAACAACTCCTTTATCTCTTCCTCCCATTTTATCATCTTTCCAAACCTTTTTGTTACATGATCCAAGGATTATTCTTCTTCCCTACACATTCCACAGAGCCTATCCTCTAATTTTGCCCAATACCTGTTGCTCCGTTCTTCATTTCCACATCTTAATCTGGCAATCCTCCTAACTCTGCCCCCTGTCTTTCCTCTCCACCCTTTCAAATATTTAGGTATTCCTACCGTTTTTATCTCTCTATAACTTTTCACATTCTTTGAAATGTCTATTATTACTGTTCTTTCCTGCTCCTGTACCTCCTTGTCTCTCCTCCTCAATTCTTCTACTATGTTTCTTCATCCGTTTCTCTTTCGCTCAGCTTGCCTTGTGTCCATCCCACATCTCCAATAGTACTCTTTCCTTATTTCTCCTCATTCCGACAGTTTATCTTTTTGTTCCTCATTCATTCTTTCTTCCCAGCATTCTCTTAATATCTTCCTTCTTTCGTCTTTTCTGATTTCCTCCTCATACTTGCCCTCGCACCGGCTCCCACTCTCAGCTTTTCCCTCTTCATTTCCTCCCTCACTATATATCCTGGTGTCGTTCCTAAACTTATAATCCATCTCATTGTTGATAATATATATTTTGTCTAAAAAAGAATGTGTCATTCCAAAAACTAATATTGCTACACTTTCAATAATAACGACGGGGTCAATAATACCGTATTGTCCTAGAGCAAAGCCGGGTGGAGCAACTAGTAATATATAAAGGGTTCTTTTTTCCTATTTGAAGCAAATTTACATAAAATTTATAGATCGATGATGTTGGTCAATCCAAACTAAAGTAATTTTAATATCTTTGAAATTATGTTGCAATGGTCTAATATTAATGCGGACACCTTTATTTTGGACGTTTGCCATTGCTGATAGTACTAGGCTAGAATAGTACAATATAATGAGTATTAGAATCAAAAAGTTATAATACTTCAAGAGTAATATAAAAAATAAATTCGGACGTTTCGGAAACTGCTCAACAATCTGTTTCCGTCTTTAGCGATCACGAGAAGTGACGAGTAGTAAAGTAATTTTAACAATTAATGAATGAATGAGTGTAAGAAAAACTATGAGATGATAGGCAGGTTCACAAGAGGTCTTCAACAGAACTACTGGCTTGATAGGATCGCTTAGTGACGAATAAGTGAAAAATGGAGCTAGCCATTAACCATTCGAAAATTTCAAAGTAAAAATGCAATAGTCCATGTCCGATGGACGATTTACGTAGATACATTTTCTAAATTTGCGCGTAAATAAAATGTTTCCCCTGCAGCCAAACATATACCTGGTTCTGTGGATCGATATGTACTATAAGGTATATATATATGAAGTCTGCAAGTTTTTGAAAAATGTTCCATGTTATCAGTAACTGAGTGACATTTCATGTCTTGTGTTAAACTTCCGAGATATGTTGTTTCCTGACAACAGAGAAAACTTAACATTTTATATAGTTTTATAAAATATTCATACTTTTTAAAAGTTCAAACATTTTTAAACAACTTTGATAACAGAGATGAGACGATTTCAATATTTAAAAACATATAGGGTACAAAATAACCAAACGATCTCTACTTTTTGGATGAACAATGTTATTTCACATTTGTTGCTAATTCACAGTCTTGGTTGGTTTTTTAGTTTAATTCGACATGTGTCAATTCTCTGAAATTTCAGTGAAAGAAAGCAAAAAGACGCAACTCTAAGCTGGAACAACTCAACTGTCATACACATGACATGAATATAAATTTATCAAAAAAATGCGACAACCTGGATTTTTTCAATTTACTAAAAAGGAATTTAAGACGATGGAAATAAACAAATTCAACATAAAAGGTAAGACAGAGCATCCGTTGACAAGTACAAAGCCTGCAGATAACCAAAGAGCTAGTAATTATACCAGATACATTCTAAGACTAGACTAGACAGTTTCTTTCATTTTCATTCAAAAATTACGATTTACTTATACTGAAAATTTGCTGACAGGAAAAAACAACGTAATTCAATGTATTATTTCTTCATATATACATGTAAATTTTAACTTATTAACCCCAATCCATAATATATTATCTTGTTTTGAAAAAACCCTGTTTTTCAAAAATGTTTTTTACAAAAGCATTGTAAACAACGGTAATTTTCATGAAAATACACAAAGAAATATAGTTCAATACATAAAAGAGTGTATTTATATTTTCGTATTACAAAATTTTTAATGAAAACGTCAGTATCGTTTCTACCAAAAACTAAACTTAAAACAAACAATCTCTTTGATCTTAAGTAACACTTCTTTTTGTAAAAAAATCAAAGAGATTGAAGGAAGTGGGATTGTTTTAGAGAAGGATTGTATTTATACGGATGTGATAAAGTAAAGAAAACAATCGCTTCAATAACAAACGGAAAACAAATGGATTAGTTCGTTAACAATACGAAAATCCGGCCGGAAAAACCAAAATGGATTCTAAGTACAAAACCTTAACACAAATATTTAACTGAGGGTTTTAAAAGATACTGTTACATCACAACAATAATGGACAAAGTTTGAATGCCGCTGATCTAGGGTATTGACATATAAGATACCCGGAAACAACAGAAAATAGATTGATAAAGGCTATTCATGATTACAAATAAGACAAATTTATGGACCGCCCCAGGCGGAAGAATATCTATCTCACGGGCTTACCTAACGGTCAAAGTGCCTTAATTTAAATTAAAAAAAAAAAAAAACATTGCCCATCTTTTAATTTGACCTTTTTAATTTTTTTTTAATGTTAAAAAAATAATCTTCTGAGCCTACAAGCTGTTCACTTTTGTAAGAACAAACTAAGAGGAAATTATGTTTTCAACAGTTTGCACCTTTGAAATTGTATGTCATACAGAAAAATAATGAAAAGTCAGATTATAAATATATCATTTGTCATATTTCTTTTTGAAAAGTGACATTTTAAATATTTTGTAAATATAATACTAACTTAAAATAATACAAACATAACCCAAAACTGTAAAGCATTTTTTACAATATAACCAAGTTTTTAAAAGTTAGTAATACACTATAAAAATCACCAAAATAACCAGATCTAGTTCGTCCTTACAAAAGTGAACGGCTTATACCACCGTAAGAATAAATTCTGCGTGGGCGTTGAAAAGTTTTTTGGTCATATCAGTAAAACCCTATAAACGAACTGGGGAGGAATGTTGGTAGTTCATAGAGAGAAATTGATTTTAGTTTTTGATTTTTGTGTATTTTGTTTTTCTCAATCACTATTCTATCATCAGCAGAGAGCAAACAGAAATCATTCAATAAATCAACAATGAATTTTTTTGTAAAAACTCAGCTTTAGTTTGTATGTGAAGTTTGAATGCAGAAGACCTCTGATTGTTAAACGTAAATCAGTGAATGTAAACGCTGGCCTATGTTTGTTTTTGCCGACAAATGTCGCTCTGTTCCAGGGCATAGGGGTCCCGACTACCCCGCTCCCCGGCATACCTCTGTGTGGAGGTGATCTATATGCAAAGGGTGGGTATACTTACATTTATATTAAAGGTATGTTAAAAACCACACTCTCATTCAATACTATCAATCGAAAGTTTATACCAAATGTTTAAAGGGAATTAAATGGAATTATATATATATATATATATATATATAATATATAATTCTTTATTTCCCTAGGCCTTGCGGCGTTTAGGGTTTTAACTAATACATTAGAAAAATAATCATAATAATAATAATAATAATAATGGAAAATTCCAAGTGCCGAATTTATTGGAATTACTCCTTCCCCACCTCGAGGTTACTGACAGCCACTAAGCCGGACATAACCCTCCTGAATATCGAGACCAAACAGATGTTTGTGATCGAATTCTCAAGTCCAGCTGAGAAGAATATCTCTCTCAAGGAGGAGGAAAGAGGTCCAAGTATATGGACCTCTGAAAGCTGTATTCCGGGTATAAAGTTAAGCTTGTAGTCCTGATAGTTGGAGTTTTGGGTGGTATGAAAGCCTCCTATCGAAGGGATATCGAGTCCATTCCCGTCTGCAGATCTTCTGCTAACACTTTGATCTGCAGGATGCAGAAAGCAGTGCTGCTCGGGTCACTCCACACTGTGCGGGCACTGGATCTAGCGTAATTTCCGCGGCTGCATATCGCCAGGGTTTGGGATGCAGTCGTGTGTATTAAGCTCCACTAGTTTCTAGTATGACGCGGCTCAAAAGGTTGCTGAAGTTTGAGATTAGTGGACGCTTGTCAAGACCTGACAAACCCCAATAATAATAATAATAATACAGTTTATGACTTTCTTTCTTCTTCATTCTTCCTCCGGTGTTTCTCTCTTTCTTCCTATTCTCTTTTCGGCTTCCGTCTCCGGTCTCCTTCCTTCTTAACTCCAGTTCTTCCTCCCCTCTTTCGTCTCTTTTTTCGCTTCTCTTCCCTCTTTTATTTCCTCCTCCTTTGCCTCTCTTCCTTCCTGTTCTCAGTTTTGTCTTACCTCTCCACATTCCTTCCTTCTTTCCTCGAGTACTCTCACCCACCTTTCTCCCTTTCCTTCTTTACTCAACAGCTCCTTTATCTCTTCCTCCCATTTTATCATCTTTCCACATCTTTTTTTTTAGGTGTTCCAAGGATTCTTCCTCCTCCCTATACATTCTGCATAGCCTATCCTATGGTTTTGCCCATTACCTATTACTCCGTTCTTCATTTCCACATCTTAATCTGGCAATCCTAACTCTGCCCCCTGCTTTTCCTCTCCTCCCTTTCAAATGGAATTATAATTTTCTTTAATTGTCACAATCTCAATTTTTACCGGCCGCCAACATATACAGGGTGTTAGGTAAATGTCCGGCACAATTTAAAAGACAGCATGGTGACGTAGTATGTAATCGATTTTTCCTTTACCAATTTTCTCTAAAATGTGAATTTCGTCCAAAAATAAACAAACACAAAATGCCTCAAATTTTTAAAACCACTTTTTTAAATTTTTCATATTAATCCAGAAGTTGTGTAGTTGCCATGGAGAAAATGTGACATTATTGAACTACAATTAAAATATTGTTTTCTCTTTATATGTTAAAAAGTTATACAGAATTGTATTTTTATTCCATATTTTTTTGTATCATTCCTGTTTTATCCTCATTAAGTATTCTACTAAATATCAACTCGAAAATGTAATTTTTTTAAATAAAATCTGTTATTTTTAATGTGTGTACACATGTTGTTTTAATTATCGTAATGTTTTTATTCCTCTCGCTTATGTACTTTATGAAATTGAAAAATTAAACGGAGAGAAACGTAGAGCCGCCTGGGACAACCTAACATTTCCAGATTAATGCCCCCCCCCTGAATTACTCCGCAGCCGAGAACACCAAAGTCTCTAAACAAATGGAAAACACAATTTACTTAGAAAAGACCAGGCTTTTTAAGGGCGCGGAACTAAACAGATTACCAGTTTCTCACACACCACAAAATTACTAACAATATATGTATATGTATATATATATATATATATATAGATTTCAACAGGGGATGATCATGTAGGCCTTAGAATAGTCTGAAAAGTGTTTAATCTAAAAACGTCGGAAATCGTTTTCAAACGTTTCCTTTTCCTTCCACGGTGGAAGTTCCACCAATGTATATCTTATTATTTGCAATAATTGAAACGTATCACTTACGTTTTTCACTTTCAAACTACTATTTTAGACAAACAATATTTTCATACCCATTTTTCCCATTCACAACCAGAAACGTTTTCGAACGTTCGCCTTCGCAAATTGATTAAATAAGTTATTCATGAACAAAATTGCATAATTAACTTTTGTAACTGTTCAAGCACACAAACTTAAATTCAATAATGTCCGAAACAACGCAGACAGGTAATAATTTGTCACATCACTATTTGTCACTTTCATCAAATTCATAATTTTAATCAAAACACTGAAAAAATGCAACAAAGCAAGATCCCCAATAAAATAACAAAATATTATTAAGACGTGCATGAATCCCATTCACAAGCAGAAACGTTGATTCGATCCCACTTCTGATGTAAACAAATAAGGGATTTATTGTTTAAATAAAACTCAAGTTGTTCACAGACTATTTTATTCTAAGTATTCACTCTTACAACGTAAGAAAACATCTGATCTCTCTATCAAATTCTACGTGTGTTTTATAAAAACCAATTAGTGTAATGAGCCGTCATCATTATCGTTAATGAGTCGTCATCATTAGGATTGCATCTAGATAACATTTTATGGTGACGTAACAGGGCTTCGTGGAAGGCTAGATGCTAACATATATATATATATATATATATATCAAATTTTGTATCGATATTTTTAATTGTAGAAAAAATTGTTGTATAATGTTATCGCTTAATAACTTAATAATAGGTAATGATAAAAATAAATAATAATAAATATCAGGTCGTCAAGGATGAAATTTCTAGTTAATAATATTGCCAACTTTAACAGCTTTTTATTTGACATTGGCTTAATATCTTATCGTTTTTTTTTTTTTTTTTGGAAAGTTACACATCTCGTCTGTTTAAAGAAATCATTGATTGTATGCTCTAAAAAATTCAAAAACTTTTTTTAAAAATTAATTTTGTTGAAAATGGAATTGAAATGGAAATTATTATTTATTGCTTTTATAGCAACTTTAGTTAAATACATTTTTTCGAAATATTTTTCTGTTGCTAAATACTCGCAAATATCTTAAAATCGACACAAGTATAGTCCCATTTCTAGTTAACCCATTTTTACCAAAAGTTGATCAACTCGTGCCATTGATGGCAAAAGCTTAAATATACAGTTTCATAAAAATCCTTTTAGCCGAATTTGCTCTGCACGTGTACACAGACAGATAGACGGACAGACAGACAGACTGACAGAAAGACAGACAGACAGACATCATGCTAAAAATAGTCAAAATGTTATATAGGGACCTGAATTCGTGGAGATTCTTAGGAATCTCGAAATGTCAAAATCGGTATGATCACAATACCTCCCTTATATATGTTGGCGGTCGGTAAAAACAGGAGAGAATTATGGATGAGGTCGAAAGTTCGGACAATAGTCAAAGAGAAAATGGAATAGAGATATAATCACAAATCTGGAAATAATGACTAGTGAATACGAATTAGTTTAATTTATTTGTATGTGTATGTATAAAATTACAAGTGAATATCATTAAAAGTTGTCAATTCAGTTGAGTATTAATGGGAAATCGCTGGATGTTTCAATCGCACAAACAGCAATCTGCCGCATTATTATTTAACTATCGTTTGTGCAAACATTAATTAAACTAAATTTATTATTTTGTTGAATATTTTGCATCGCGGATGGCGGTTAAGTACGTGTGATGTTAGTCAACTTACGGGATATTGGGTTGTTAAGAGGGTTCGAGTTTTAGGATTTAAACAAATAATCCCGTTTGATATGAACGGGATTATCCTGTGTGATCGAGTTCGCACATATTCTGCGAGCATCAGCATCGCCCTGGCCCCGTACAGCCCTACAGCGCCACAGCCCTAGCGCTCTACAGCCCTACCGCCCTACAGAACAAGCAACACAGATAAGAGGGAGATTAATTGACTCCAGAGATTGCATATGATGAATTAACTACGCTCACATGGATACCAATAAATTATGCTACGAAAAGAACGAGATATTACACATGCAAACTATTTCATCACTGACAGCACAGGTTTCTTAATGGGTCGTGACCCAAAAAACAGGGTCATCTCAGATAAATGGTGTAGCAGTAGTAAAGGATACCTGGGGAACTTAAGGATAGGTTAAATATAACAGTTCCCACAAATTTCTTATACAAAACTAACAGTCTGAAGTAAAATAACAAACTATACATCAAATTTTACAGCAAATTTTTATTAATTTTTTCTTACTCGTTTTTGATTTATACTGTTTTTGACAAAATCAGTTTATATAATTAAATAAAAAAATGTATGTGAAGTGTGAATTTTCACACATTTCAGGGTTTTGTAAGTACAGTCTGTTCCAAACGGTTAAGCGGAACTAGATTTTGCAATCTAGTTACTTTCATCGTTTAAATCGTGCCTTTCGGCCGTTTTGTTTAAGCTTTGTAAATCATACTTACAATAAACATTTTTTGGTTAAGGTTAATATCATTTTAAAATGTAATTTTCTTTATATTTTGATTTTTTGTTTCATTCTTAATACAAATTTCCCATTTATTTATTTTTTTGTCATTAAAATATCTAAAAAAAATATTTAATTTTGACATATGTCATTCGTTTCCATGGTTTCATTGTTGGTATTTTAAATTTTGATATCCCAACGTGAAAAATGAAATAACCCAAGCAAGGTCCCTTCTCGTGACAACCTAAAAGAACTAAATCCCCATTTAGTTCCGCTTAACCGTTTGGAACAGACTGTATTTAGTAAGTGAATGATGATTATTTGGGATTATTTGGGCCAAAACAAATTTTATTATTCACGTACTAAGGGCTTTTAGTTCAGATTTTTTTTTTTCGATGGGTAGATATTTGTTTATACTTTTAGGGGGATATGTTTTTTAGATGTTAGCATTTTTCCTATGTGCGCGTCAAAGGATTGTATAAGCATGCCAAATTTCAACTCTCTAGGTTTAGTCGTTTGACTACAATTTTTACCGAACAGACAGACAGACAAAATGACGGTATAAGGGTTTTTTGGTCATACCTACAAAACTCTAAAAAGGTACTCACCTCTAAAATACAAGTGACGACCTAAAAAAAGTCTTCACTTGTATTTTTAACAGCACGTAAAAACCACGTGATTTTGGGGTCCGGGGGGGGGGGGGTCTTAAGCTCGTGAACTCCCCTGGATGCGCGCCTGCAATGCCCATTACTAATATTTTTTCAGAATTTTAGATTAACTCCCCTGAGTTATAGAGTATGGGACAAAAATATTCGTTTCCAGTTTTGAATCTGTACTAATTTTTCAAATGCCCCAAGAGTTGTATTTCGTAAATGAGTGCGTTCCATGAGCCATGTTTATCGTGCTGGTAATTTTCTCATCTTCATGATGTTGAAACCTTGGCGTTAGTCGTGAATTGGCGAGCTGGTGAACGGTATAAACATGACCTGTGTTGGCACGGTGAAGAGGAGAGAGGCGAGAGGCGAGAGGAGATACTCCCGTGCCTGGTACCTCATGGTACGGGGCCCCACCACACCAGGTTACCCACACACCCGCGACTTCCACTCATTCATTCCGCGGACACCGCAGAAGCAACTTCGGACGGACAAACTGTGCATCGGTCGGAAACGTGTTAAATTCATCATAGGATATTGGATTCAAAACTAATAACAATCTATACACCAAAATTCGCAGCGAATTGCAGTCTGTCTAATAGGAAATGTTTAATTGTAAAAAATTGTTATCATATTGCAAATATTAAAAATCAGCTGTGGCCACCACAGGACTGACCGGCATCATAAAGTACTATACGTACATCATAAAGTACTAATATCTTGGCCTAATATTTTCTATACTCAATCTCTAAAAGCCTGATAGTATCATTTTTTCAGGCAGTTACCAGTGGCGTGCACATATTAAACACGTTTAAATTGGTTTTGTGTATTTCTATATAACTATTTATCATTTTATTAAACGCACGCCTGTGACCATATTTATCATATCATTAAACACACCCCTGTGACCATATTTTTCCTCAAAATTTTATGGTCAAATTTTTATGGCCTATTGTGTTTAACCCTAGTTCGTATTCCCATATACTATGTGCGGCACACTCGGTTGTTTTTAACAATATTTCGTTTCGAACTATTCATATTTTGTCGCTTTTGTTTTACCGCTTCTGTGTGATAATACAATAACTTTTTACAAATAATAAATTATATTACTATCAGTCTTTCGGAGATAGAGTACAACAGAGATGTTATTTATCATGACCATGGAAACGTTACATATAAGTATGAAAAAATTGAGACTTTTCATACAAACATTACATTGACAAAAAAAATTCGAAATTTTTCGTTTTATCAAAATATTATCTTCGTTTTATCAAAAAAGTTATTAGTTATTGCATTTATAGCAACTTTTGTTTAATAAATTTTTTCGAAATATTTTTCTGTTGCTAAATATTCGCAAAAATCGACACGAGTAAACTCCCATTTCTAGTCAACCGATTTTTACCAAAAGTTGATCAACTTGTGCCATTGATGTCAAAAGCTTAAATATGCAAATCTCAAATAAAAGTTGTTAGTTATTGCTTTTTTATAGCAACTTTTGTTAAATAATTTTTTTCGAAATATTTTTCTATGAAATATTTGCAAAAATGTTAAAATCGAGTAAACTCCCATTTCTAGTTAACCGATTTTTACAAAAAGTTGATCAACTAGTGCCATTCAAAAGCTTAAATATGAAGTTTCATAAAAATCCTTTTAGCCGAATTTCCTCTGCGCGTGTACACAGACAGACGGACGGACAGTCAGACAGACAGACAGACCGACAGACATCATGCTAAAAATAGTCAAAACGTTATTTAGGGACCTCAATTCGTGGAGATCCATCGAAATTTCTAAATGTCAAAATCGGTATGATCACAATACCTCCCTTATATATGTTGGCGGTCGGTATAAATGATAACGTATTATTTGAAAATTTCTACTCATAGCTATAGAAATATAAAAGTTATTTGAAATCCACAAGTTTAAAAAATATACAATATTATTATCTGACACTTATTATTAAGTTAACATTAATAGAGATAATATTTTTACAACAATTTTTTAAAATTAAAAAATTCCATTAGACATAATTCTGTGCAAAATTGAATGAATATATTTTTACTAATTTTGTTCTAGATTGTTAGTTTTGTATAACAAATGTGTAGTTTGTGGTGTGCCATTAATGTATATCATATCGCTATCGCCCCCATAAAGATATCTTCTTAAAACGACATTTTGATGATCGTAAAATTTATCTGGAGCATTTAAGAAATGGATGAGTTTTTGATGATTGATCAGACCCGTGTAATATCCTAGTTAATCTCTCGATCAATGTTATACTGTTAACATTTTTTCAAATATATCATAGTCATTTTTAAAGATACATTTTCTCGAAGAAAAGTTAAATATTTTCTTTCGAGTTTTCTGAGTATTTCTAGAAAGCAGTTATAAAGACGCCTGAAGGTAGATTGAAATTGCTTGTTCAGATTGAGTTTTGTAAATTTCGAAATATTGACAAACATTTTATTAACAGAAATTTTACTTCAAAGTCAAAAATGAAAATAAAATATTAGCTTAAAAACTCGAAAATTATAATATTCTTACATTTACCAGTGATTTTACATCATGATAGTCTATTTTTCCAGCTTTCAAGGCTTTTCTTCCTTATAAACTCAAGATTTAATCAAGAAAGGTTTTAGCTTGAGCGCCCTCCCAATACAAAAAACTAACTTTGAAGGGACACATTTTTTCCGGAAATTTGAAGCCAATTCACAAAATCTCTGAACATTGTATATCTACAAATGTTTTCTTCCTACTTTCAAAAATCCTGAATGCGCGTCTTCCATAGATGTTAAAATCTTTTTTAATGCTGATAGCTTCAATATTATGGATTTTGAATAAGCCTTGCACCTTTTTTTTGGGGGGGAGGAGACAAAAAAATTCTTAAGGGGGTACGAATGCAAACATTTTTTGTTGGGGGAGTCATGTTCAATTCTAAGACAATTATAAGCATCTACCGGTCACCATGTGTGATAGTTAATTTACTGGAGTAGTATAACAAGGGAAGTTCTGGACCATTACCCACGAAACCCTGAAAAAAAACAACAAATTCACATTTCACAACCGTACGTGGCCATCGCTTTGTGGCCCCGCCCCCTTATTGTGGTACTACAGTTGTGAAATGTGAATTTGTTTTATTTTCAGGGTTTCGTGGGTAATGGTCCAGAACTCCCCTAGTTATACTACTTATTGACGTGTTGACTGTTGGACCAGGGCAACTTGGGTTCGAATCCCGGTGATGGCATGAATGTTTATAATTGTAGTATTAAGGTAAAAATATATAATTAAAACTCAATCCATCCTGGTTAAAGGCCAAAGTTGATGAGACCACTAAATTTTTTTTTTAAAATGCGTTTCTTAAAAACGTTTTATTGTAATGGTAAAAGAGGCTGCATCTCGTGAGCCCCCCTCCCTCGTACGGTGCTCACCTGTCCTGAATAGTATTCTCTTTTTAATTTTCTCGAATGTGGCATCTGTTTTACTTAAGATTCACCTTTTCATATGTGAGATTTTTTTAAATGATGCTTTGAATGTTAAAAAACATGCTTTTAACATTCTTTGAAGTTTCTAATTAGAGTGCTGTACAATTTAGAGATTAATTAGTCCAACCTGTACTTTACCAGCATGCTATGGATAACATAATTGGAATGAAATACACTATCACATTCTAAAAATTATTTGTCATGGTAATATTTTTTTGAATACTGCAATTTGCTATTGAATTCTGTTTGAATTATGAGTTGGGTGATGTATATGAACACCAGAAATATTCTGATTTGGTTTTGTTATCGAATTGTAAAAATATATGACTTTGTAAACGCGATGTGAAATATAATTTTTTAAAACAGAACATGGATATGTCAAAGCGTTGATATGTAGGATGAGGTAAATTCTATATTAATTAATTAATTATTAAAAAAAACACGTGAATATAAATATACTTCCGCAGGTAACAATAGTATACAGTTATAGTGTCATGCATATAAAATATATCCGCTTCCTCTATTAAGTAAAAAACAGATCTCTCTATGTTTCTCCTTGGGAACTGGGGGCCTTTTAGCCTCACTCACACAAATCAAATTAAAAAATTAATGTGGTGTGTGAATTTTTACAAATTTCAGGGTTTTGTAGGTATCCAGTTGCAACAATTTAGGCAAAAAAAAAAATTCTGTCTACGTTTGTTACACGTATTAAAGTTTTTGCTTCAATATTTCGTATGATATTCTCTCGGTCGGTCTTGTTTTTAATGCTTTTAGGTTTTTGTAGGAATGACCACCAAAAAACCTTTATAACGTCATGTGTCTGTCTGTCTGTACGGTAGAAATTGAAGCCAAACGGCTGAACATAGAAAGTTGATATTTATCATACTTGTACAATTTTTGACCCACATATAGGAAAACTATAGAGAGGTCAAAAATATACAGCGCGGAGCGCGGGATAAATATAAACAAATATGTATTTAATAAAAAAATAAATATAATTTTTTTTAAATTTTGAGTGGCATATCAAATAAAACCTCTTAATGCATGGTCAACAAACAAATTTTTATTTTTGAAAAATCTTTTTTTTTTTAATTTGATTTTTGACAAAAATGTGTTAAAATTGTTTTGTCTCCCACCCTATCTCCCAAAGTGATTGATCTAAAAATCTTAATGAACAACCGAAATAGTTCAACAGGAATTTTTTCTATTTTAAAATGTATACCAGCTGGCGTTCCCAGACAGCAAAAAATTCATGTGTAAAAGTTCATTCTCAGTTTGGATAAAATTTCAGAAATTTTTAAACATTTGACCGAAGATTGTGTCTATGAAATTTCGTTCCAAACTTGATTAAATCTTGAGTTTATAAGGAAGAAAGACCCTGTACACTGTATTATATCATTGTATAAATATGAATGAATACCAATAGTAATCAATGTAATCAAAACAATGTACACACTAATTAAATGTAATGCTAATGGCCAAAGTAGCCGAAGCATATTTCTGTAAATAAAAAAAAATAAAAACCCTGAAAGCTGGAGAAATAGACCATGGAATTTACATCATGATAATGCACCAGCTCACAGTTGTTTCACAGGCAACGAACTTGATTTTGACAAAAGTCACTCCCAACTTTTTTATGTTACTAAAACTGAAGAGGTCATTAAAACAACGCCATTTTTGATTAAATTTCGTACTACAAAATCGATTCTACAAGTATGTTTTAATGATATGTCCACTTTTATCCATATGTTCACAATTATCTGTCAATATTGATATTGAATAAAAATGTAATTGGTTCGTGAATCAGTTAGTAATGTTGTAGGGCTTGAATTTTGTCGTTAAAGTGTGAATTAACATGCAAATGAGGTGTGAGGCCGTTTGAAGCACGCAAATTTCTCATTTCGATACTTCGCCACCTCAGAACAGTTCAACAACTCGTTCAGCATTCAGAGCACAGTGGGGTGTAGCTCTAAAACACTCCGAGAGGTAATTGTTTGGCCAACTCCACGACACAGATACCTACGTGCCAGCTTTTTACTTCCAAAACACAACAATAAATACAAATATAATACTAACAAATTACACACAATTTTATATCAAATCTAATAGATATTGTTACTTGCTTACCAATAAAATAATAGACAAATTTGGTTGTGATTTCGAATCTTTATTAAAGCACTTAAATATTGGACTTAATGGACACTAATTAATAGACAGCAAGAGGGTTGCCCTTTATATTTCGGGATTTGAGATCAAAAACAATTATTTACCAACAAAAGTGGCTTTAATGTTTTTCAAAATATTCTCCATGAAGATCAATATACTTTTGCATGCGTTTAAACCAATTTTCGAAGCACTTTTTCCCCTCCGATTGAGGCACTTTTCCATTGGCGCAAATAGTCTTTGTTTCAGTGCACAAAAAAAAATAATAATAATAATTAAACTAACAGTTGCCAATAATTATTTAAAATAAACGTGTTTTCTTATATGATATTTAGAATGAACTGTATATACTCACACGACATCCTTACATTTTTATCAGGCTTAGGACTGGCTATATTTGTATTATAAATATAGGCATGTTTAAAAATCGTCTGTATAGTCTATATTAGATACTTTGCACAAACAAAAATCATTCTTTTTTTGCAACAAAAATAAATCCTAGCAACTTCGAATGATTATACATATGGCTAATTTTGTATGAAAATTCTATTCCGTCTTTTTCCAACTTTTTATTAAAAGATGCACAGTCGGCACTATATTTTTCGAATAAAACTCGTATATTTTATTTATTATTGTTTTAGACATAAAACTATCTATTTTCTTGTAAACTTGTAAATCGGATCGTTTTCGCTGCAGATTTTTGCCACAAACATTGATACGTTGAATTGTTCTGTATGGAACACTAGTTAATTCCGCAGTTCTAAGTATACGTTTGTCATTACCTTCCGAAACTAACTTTTTATAAACGTTCAGTATCAGAACTTTGCAATCTTCTGACAAATGACATTTTTTTTAGTAGCCACGTCCACATTTTCGCATTCGACGTCAACGTCCACATTTTCGCACTCCAAATCACCTTACACAGATTCACTATTTTCACTACAGAAATTAGGAATTTCTTCAAAATCAAATGGTCGCCAAAGAGCCATGTTGTTAATGTATGCACGCTATGAACGTTGAAAATTAACTATCAAACAAGTATAACAACCCCTAAAATTTAGAAACAATAGGATTATAAATTTGGAAAATATCCTTAATGATTTTTACGAAACTTCAATTATACTAGTGTTACATCTATTCGAATTAAATTTAAAATTCCCTTAATACCCCTTATATTCATTTTACTGCAATAAGTCCTAGGATTACTGCCATAAACCCATCACTGCCTTGTTAAGCTTCTTAACAAGAGTGGCCATGTCATTTTGGAAATACTATAACATGTTTATTTGGACTCCTAAAGCGGCGCTGCCACCATTGGTCAGATTGTTACTATAAAGTGTCTATTGCTACACAAATATAATAGATAAAAATTATAACCGATATCAGCAAAAAAGTATCGATACTAGTAAAATATGGATACCTTACTGGTATCTTTGCACCACTGCTAATGGATTTTATTTGAGAAGAACTTCAATATGTCACAATTTAAAAATAAGCATTATACAAAAATTCCAATACTTTTACCATTATCTTGAAATAAGAAATCAAATGTATCATTATCCACTGCAACTAATTTGTGACAAACATGTTGCGGAGAAACACCGTCGGAGGGTTAAACATCAAGGCGCATCTAACAATGTGGCTAGGGACTGTATATCTGATTATTTTCGAACATATCAAAATATTTAACCCCAAGTACAAAATTTACAACAACAAAATTAATTATAAAAACATGCAATGCGCCTGGAGGATTGTCTGCTACGAGAACATTTGCAAATGAGCCGGATCCAACAAACAGGGCTGCTCAAAGGGAGTCCCTTGTTAAAAATACAAGTAAGCGCGTGTGTGATTAAAAGGGAGCGCCCTTAAAGATACATGGAATGAGGGATAGCCAGATAATGAATACACTCGCAAGACATTCTCTATTCATGCTCATTTCAGATGAAACAGAAGAATGGAGACCCAAAGAACCCACTTAAATTACTGCCCTAAATAATACTGCAGCTTAGTACATTTTTCTTATTAAGACATTGAAAATGTATCATTGAAATAAAGCGCACTTAAAATTGAATGACTGTAGCTATAAAAATTCTTGAATGGAGTATAACGAGCGCAGCGAGGAGTGCTCCAAAGAAACAAATTTCCTAAACTCGTAGGGGAAGCATAGGGCTTCTACAAAAGATCGCCATGGTTCGGTTAGACGAATACCTTTTGGCTTGTTTACAGGTCCAGCCAGATAATTTGGTTTCCTTGGGTGTTGAGCGCTAACTGTTAACAGGGCCTTACCGTCGGGATTCAAGCGAGTTCCTACATGTCAAATTCTAGTCCAGTGGTCTTCAACCTTTTTACATCTGCGGAACCCTACAGTTTAAATACTATTTCTTTGGAACCCCAAGACAAAAATCCACAATAGGCTGTCTTTTTTTATAATATAATTTATTGAGTGTTTATTATTTGATTTTATTATTGAATTTAGTCTTGATCAAAATTGATATTTTCTAGCTGACTATATTTCTATATTTTTTAAATGTAGGTATACTAATTTACTTTTTAAATAATGCAATACCTACCTAATATAATTTTAAATACAAATTATAAATAAAAATTGAATCAATTTATTTATTATAAACATGTATTAGCAATCATTATAAACATAAAATCAAAGTAATATAGTAATTAATAAACATAAAATCCAATAATACATTACAAAGTATATATTTATTTTTGGTATTGATATAAAGTATATATAGTATTATTTATGGTAGGTAAGAAGTAAATAACAATCACTACTCAACAAATTTTTGTTGAGTAAAATTAGTTGTTTTGGAATAAATATGACCTACTGATGACGAAAATGGTGATTAAGAACTTTATAGCACCCTCAGATTTGAATTTATTCATTTTTCAAAATTTACCAAAATCATTGTATCCAAGCAAAGAGTCATTGAATAAAACCATTTAATTAAAGTTGCGAAACCCCTGAAAATGTTGCACGAAACCCCAGGGTTTCGCGGAACACAGGATGAAAACCACTGTTCTAGTCATATCATCTACATCAGAATAGACATTTTTATTTTATATTTTTTTCTGTGAAGATTTGCAGAAGTAATGTTGAGACCATTATTAAGCAGTGAAAGAATTCGCTTGGTATAAATATTTCAAAAATTCAAGATCGACGAGAAGAAAGTGTTTTTTGCTGGAGTCATAAGCGCGTGTTAATTGATTTAGGGCCTTAATAAAAATGGTGCATTTCTGTTAGTTAGGGGTGAGCTGGTTTTAAGAATGCAGAGTGCATGTCCCAGTTCTCGCCATTATAATTAACTTGGAATAATATGGCCGTTACTAGCACCATTTATAATATAAATGTGTTTTAATTATAATAAAAATGTTAATTTTTGGCATAAATTCCAAGGGCTTAACAAAACTAAGAAAGTGTAAGAGTAATTTTAAGTTTCACCAACATATGAAGAGCATTCATGTAAAAAAAGGATTTATATAAAAGTATATCTACAGAATTAACAAATTTATTATTATTATTAAGGTAAAAGCAGAATCCAAGGGCTTCTTATGCTGAATGCACATGGCATATAAACATTTTATACTTACAAACGACTTAAATATTATTTTACAATCTAAACAAACATTACAACAAAATTTGGGTACTTGTAATTTTCTTAACTTCATCAACATTTTACTTGATCACTCTTCTTCGTAATCCCACGATACAGCATTTGTGAAATAGGTTGAATTGTGTAAAAAATATGACACTATTTTGCATATTGTCTATTTGCGTATGTCCAGTGATTCTAATGTAAATT
Organism: Liopterus haemorrhoidalis; assembly: GCA_963971575.1. Classification (NCBI taxonomy): domain Eukaryota; kingdom Metazoa; phylum Arthropoda; class Insecta; order Coleoptera; family Dytiscidae; genus Liopterus; species Liopterus haemorrhoidalis. Next base: position 621,521 of record OZ020620.1, on the reverse strand, counting down.
TTATACCGTTGCTTTTAATTCAAAGATTAATTTTAATCCTCTTTATGTGCGGTGGGAGTAATGCTAGTTTTTGTAGCACTATGTGGTCTGGTGTACTGATGTATATTCGCTGGGTAGTTCTGCGGAATTTCCAGGGGCGCTACGTTCACTAATAACTTTTAATATGGGATTTAACAAAGCGCTTTAAAACGCGCTCACATTCAAAAATAAATTTAAATTGCAAAAATAATAATAATGAATACCTTAAATAATCACACCAGACTAAAAAGAATCTTTCACAGCTTTGATAAATTTAGAAACCACAAGAATTAAATGAGTATTAAACTTTGAGCATCAGAAAGGTAAGAAGATTGCAGTGGACAGGGCACGTATGATGGGTATGACACTTAGGAATAAAATACGAATTGACACAGACAATCAAAAATGTGAAATCTTCAGGAGAATATCACTAGGATGGACAGCATTTGGTAAACATTTTTAAAAATGATTCTCCAATGTGGCTTAAAAAGAAAGTTCTCGAATTATGTGTTATGTCCGTTTTATTCAACGGGCATATACCCTAACACTGACTAAAGCTTCTGCTAGAAAGCTGTAAGAAACCTAGAAGGCCATGGAACGAGCTGGTATAATGCTGTGGGATAAAATGACAAATGCTCTAATTCGTCAACAGGCGATACTAACCGATATCCTTGTAAAAGTAGTTGGAATGAAATGGAAATGAGCAGGCCATCTATCCAGAACAACAGACGACAGATGGACCAAACGGATTTTCGAGTGGAGGATGTGGACAGATAAACTTAGCCAAGGATAACAACCCATTCGCTGGTCTAATGACCTAAAGCGTATATATAAGAACTGACTACAAGAAGCTGAAGACAGAAAATTGGAAATTATCATGGGAGGTCTATATTCAGAAGTAAATTCAAACGGCTGAAGAAGGATGATGATGATAAAAAACTTACAGTAGGTGGCCAAATTATTACGGACAGCACACTCTGTAATTTTCAAGTTTAAATGCATTTTGTGAGAAAATTAATTGTTTTTAAATCATTTTTCTTCTATATTCTTGTTGCTGGTGTCATTATTATTTTAAAAAGCGGGAGATCACTAAATAAATCATCACCACCAAGCGGCAATTTATAGAAACCCTTATCAGAGAATGGCATCACAACCCCAATCTCCGACACAACGCAAAAGTCTGCATAGAAAGCATGCCCAAACGCCTGGAAGCCGCAATCATAGCAAAGGGTGGCATTACAAAATATTAAGATTTTACTTAATTTGTTAAATTAACACTTTTTATACAAAAATAAATGATAATGAATAAGCAATTATGTCGTTTTATATTCTAAATAAAGCACTCTAATGAATAAAAATAAATACGAGACCCAAAGGCACTTATTTCCTCATTAAATTCATTTGAAAATTACAGAAAATCTGCACTGTCCCTATTAATTTGGCCACCCACTGTATAGTCTCTGGGGTTAATACGTAGTATTAAGAGTGTGGAAATTGTGAGGTGTCCGAAGTGAGACACCTTCGTAAATACCCCAAACTCTGTAGCACTGGTGGTAGTTTTCATTAGCAAAAAGCTCTCCAGCTTTCTCATTGTTCTTACTGATTATGAAAGAGACAAAATCCAACCTAACCTAGATATTTTACAATTAGAAGCATCATAAAATACTCTTTATAATATTGTTACTAATACGGATCTACAAAAAACTACAGTAGCTGTGGGACAAAAGAGCAAACTTTGATCGTTCCAAACTCAAATATTCAGGATATGAATGGAATTACCTAAGTTACTATATAAGGCGCCCATAAACGATGCGTCTAACGTTGTACCAGCGTTGGTACCAGATATATCGTTTAATATAATATTGGTGGTCAAGGGTAATAAAGACGATGTGCTGATTAGAGGGGTTGGGGGGCGAGGAGACTATCCCCAAACAAATGCATGTTTACATAGGTTTTAAACCGAAATACATTACCCTCTTAAAGATGTATTCACGACAAAAGTTGAACCATTTTTTGAAACCTAGAGGTGCAAACAGCCATCGTTGCTGTGCGACAAAAATTTTAATTAAACAACTTTGCAACTTAGCTTACGATCTTCTTCCGATTTCCTTGTTTTTCTGATTTATTTATATATTTTAATCGTCTGTATTCACTCTTATAAATAAAAACATTGTTATCATTTTAATATCAATGTTCTTCACTTGATGGTAGAAAAGAAGCATGTATCTTTTCTAAAATCAGTAAAGAGAATTCCTTGGTTCAGTCCAAACATTTAAAATGTTCGGAGGCTGTTGTCCCATTTTAACTGTTTGTTTAGTATTTGTTTTATTTTGATATTGTTTTGTCTGATGTTTACCAACCGTAGTATCTTTCTGCGTCGTTGCCTTTACGCTCAAACACAACACAACGATCTCTAGAACACACGGAGCAAAATTAGAATAAATGGCTTTTAATATCACCCACTCGCCAATATCTACTAACACTACATATCACTTCTCAAATAATATACACCAGACATACAAATTCAATTTACAACGAAGCCTTATACAGTCCCTCGCTTTATTATTAGACGCAGCTTATTCTTCATATAGAATATGCCTTTGTCCGCTTCTGGTTTGAAATTAGGATAAATTTCAAACGCTTACTGATACGCATACAATAGTGGGAGACACATGGCCAGGGTTGCCTTGTATATTTAGGGAGAACAAAAACAATTATTTATCAACAAAAGTGGATTTATTGTTTTTCAAACCCAATTTAATAGTAGCACTTCCATATCTTCTTTTGCATTTTGGAGTGCCTCAAGAGTCAGTTCTTGGACCGCTACTGTTCCTAATATCTCTCTACAAACCCCAAAACAATTCTTTACGCTGACGATACAACATTATTAGTAAACATGATTTATATTCTCTTGTTAAGGATAATGTCTTTCTGGTGAACAGTGTAAACTCTTGGTTTGCCTGCAATAAGTTAAGTTTAAATAAAGAAAAAACTCAGTTTCTACTGCTGAGCACCAGAAGACATAATATTGCCAATCCCCCTCCATAAAATTTCTTGGTATCCACGTTGACCCTCATCTTCGTTGGGATCAACACGTGGATATAATTCAAATTTAAATTTAAGAACTAACAAATAATCCAATCTATGTCATTGATGAGTTTGAAAATGTCAGTTTTGATTAAATTTTGTAAACGTTGATATTATATTTGACTGACTAAAAGCATTTTTTTGTAATTTTAATTTGGTCAATAAATATTATTATCATTATTATTATTATAAAATATTCTCCATGAAGATCAATACACTTTTGCATGCGTTGGAATCAATTTTCGAAGCACTTTTTCCACTCCGATAGAGGCATTTTCCACTTTGATTGTCAAATTATGTGTGATCTAACGGGAACAAATCTTTTGACGGCCAAATGTTCATACAATAGTGAATGTATGCTGGTCCCACTAATGCCCAAGGATACCGCAATCTCACAATAAGTCACATAACGATCTTGAAGTATCAGTTCACGCACAGCATCAATGTTTTCCGGAACAACAACCGAATTTGGATGACCTTCACGAAATTTGTCCTTAAGCGAACTACGGTCACGATTGAAGTCGGCAAACCATCGGTAAACAGTAATCCTTGATGGTGCTTCATCGCCAAAATTCGAATTAAGTTCATCGATGCACTGTTGTTGAGTTAATTCACGTAGAAAGTTGTATAAATTAATCGCTCGAAAATGTTCACGATTCAATTTAATTTTTATAATTTTCTATAAATTTCCAAATATTTCTAAGCCCCCAGTGATATCGTACCACACAGGGGGAGTGTGGTACGTAATACATCTTTAAGTACAAGACGTATCTTCTAAATTTGTTGTGGTATGTATGTTTTTATGATAGGTGTGGGGTTTGTGGTGTGGATATGCGCATCTGTTCCATAATACCGGAGCGTTCATTGATCAAAAGTTGTAAAGTTTTGTCCGTGTTTATATTTATGTTATGGGGGCGAGATGACGGGCTCCGGGGCTCCGGGACTCCAGAGAATCCGGGTGAAGGAAGATATGTATATTTCTCGCACGATTATTTCAGCAGAGAGCATGAAATGGAACTCGAAACATAAATCACACAAGTCTTACAAAACACAAGCAACGCATCCAATATTTTACTAACTCGAATTGTTAAACATTCCTTATAAAAACATATTCTGGCATGTATAAAACCACATCTAGGGTGGCTAGAAAGTCTCTCTCAAATAAAACATGGTCTCATTTTTTCTCCCATCTTTTTCCGTTTTTATATCGACATCTCTTTTGTTCTTTTTAATTGAGAATTTTTGGGATTTTGTAGGTATGACCATCATAAAACCCTTATATTGTCAATCATGTGTCTGTCTGGCATCTGTCTGTCTTAACACAGAATGTTGAATTTTGGCATGCTTTTACAACTCTTTGTCCCACATATAGAAAAAATGCTGAGAGTTCAAAAAAACACAGCACGAGATAAATATAAACGAATATGTATTTAATGAAAAGAATTATATATATATTTTTTTAAATTTTGAATGGGATAGCAATCCTGTCTTTTTCTTTTTTATATCGACTTTTATATCCATTTTTTTTTATTGAGTAATTTTAGGGCTATTTAAGTAAGACCACTAAAAAACCCTTATAATGTCACTCATGTGTCTGTCTGTCTGTACGGTAAAAATAGTAGCCAAACGACTGAACATGGAAAGTTGAAATTTGACATGCTTGTACAACTCTTTGGACCCACATATAAAAAAATTATCAAGTTGTAAATTGTTGTTGCTTTACCATATGCTTTAATTAACCGTCATCTGTCAACTAAAGTCTCCTTTACTATACCAAATAACTGTATTGTAAAATACAAATCCTTAAGTATTTTTGAAAGTTCTCTTTTTGTACTCTTGATAAATTTGCCTATTTCTGTTTATATATTTTGAAGTAGTGGCAACGTTAACCGCACAAGCTAGTCGCATTGAGGTTGTTTGTTTTTGTGCTCGTCCACTATATTATATAGAAAGAATGACACATCAAAAACAACTGTTGAAGAGGGTTGAAACACTCCCAACAAAATTAAAAACGAATTAACACAATATTTTTCGTTGTCAGCACACTCCGTGTTGACAACATGGCTCTGAAATATATTTCATTATTCTCAGCTCGCATTTAGCTCAAAAAAAAAAAAATAACTCTGGAACATTAATTTATATAATATCCACGGAAACACGAGCATCATATATCAACCATGTTCATATATATCAACATACAGGGTCAGTACAAAAAGATTGTTATTGCGTTAACATTTTGTGCCAGCTTGTAGAAGTTGCAGATTACGAGTTGTGTAAATTAAGTAACCGGACTGATTTTATTTATTTTTTTTATTCGAATAGAACTACAATTCAATATTGTCGCCCTCAAAATAACTTCCTTGGGAAGCCACACAACGCTGGAGACGGTTCTTCCAATCCTCATAACAGTACTGGAACGCGGATACTAGAATAGCTTTCAGCTGATCGCTTACGGACGTTCGAATGTTTTCTAGTGTCCCAAAATGACGTCCCTTGAGGTGATTTTTCAATTTTGGGAAGAGGAAAAAGTCACAAGGACTCAAGTCAGGCGAATAAAGAGGCTGAGGAGCCACAGGAATGTTTTTACTGGCCACAAACTCGTTTATTGAAATTTCTGTTTGACAAGGCGCATTGTCATCCCCAATTGATTAGTCAAAATCTGATGAACGGTAGTGTGAGACAAATTCAACTCTTCCCCGATCTTTCTGACTGTCAACCGACGATCTGAACGCACAAGATCCTGGCTTCTGTCGACATTTTCATCGGTTCTTGAAGATGAAGGCCTTTCGCTGCGTGATTCATCTTCAATCAACTCTCTTCCTTCTGAAAATGCCTTAAACCGCCAAAAAACCTGGTTCAAGATAAATAATATCTCTGTTAGAAAATATTAGGCCAAGTTATTTCTACTCTGCTGCTGGAATGTATTTTGGTACAAGTGCTGACGATCTTTCTACGTGTACATTTGAAAGTAAAAAGCTTTTTAATCTTGCCGGTTGACGCCGGCTAGCCAGGGTTCATAGTAAGCAATAATCTTTCTATGAGTTCGTACCTTTTCATTCTCAGTTTGTGAAGTTATCAAAAGACGCTCGTATATCGAACAATGCGAGATGGGAGCGAAGCTAAACTGGTATCACCCGCAGTGTTAACAGCACAAGTCGCTGTCCGTCACAGGTTTTATGGAAAATGTCATAAACATGTTTATTTATCCGTATAATTCAGGAGCTAACCGTTCTCCATGCCATGAATAAGAATGTTAGAAGTTATTTTAAATTTTAAATTCCAGTGTAAATATGTATTTACTTTAGTAGATTTAAGGCGGCAACTCTCCTGGAAAATAGACTCCACTTCACTCTCGAGCCGCATTTACATTTTATACATCCCTCCCTACACCAGGAAAACTAGAAAACGATACCACAATTCTTCGACAATGTCACTTCGAACGTTTGGTCATACTCATACAACTCGTGTTCTATTAACTTCCTTCCAGGTATCTTCTATCATAACTCATTTTCCTTAATTGTCTTTCCAGGTATCTCAAGATTCCGTATGATAAAGTCACCGGCTGGATGTGCCGAGAAAACGCCGGAAAATTCACCAAAAACTACTAGAGATGCCGAGAAAACACGAAATCGGTTCTCAGCTCAGTATAAAATAACTGAACACCTTGATTAGATGAGTTACGTCCGTAAGTTAGTAATTATAGTTGAAGGTAATGGGATTCGGACCAGTCAGAAAATAAAAACAAATTTATTAACTTCGCTAACGTTTCGATCAGAGTAATCTTCATCAGAGCTACAAAGATATATAGAAATATAAACTTATTAAATTGGTAAGTTTACATGTATAAAATTATCATAATTTTATACATGTAAACTTACCAATTTAATCATAATAATAATAATAATAATAATAATAATAATAATTTATTTACAAATAAAAATAAATTACACAGTTTACATGAGAACATACAAATTGTTACAGCATTATGAGCAAAGCTCAGTGCATGGCGGTATCTTAATACATAATTTGTTCTTGTGTACGCTTGTGCCGGTCTAAAGGTGTGCTCAGTTATATTAGAACGTAATACTATGAACACACAGATGTAAATACAGGTACATGTATATAAATTTAAAGAAATAAAATAAATATATAAATAAATAGATAAAATTAATAACAATAATAATTTTATATTTCTATATATCTTTTTAGCTCTGATGAAGATTTAAATTAAATCGAAACGTTAGCGAAGTTAATAAACTTGTTTTTATTTTCTGACTGGTCCGAATCCCATTACCTTCAACTATAATAACTGAACACTACACACTATACTTTACAGTGTAGAGTATAATGTGGTGTTCAAATTCGGTCCTCAAGTAAACTGATACTGCAAGATCATCATGTGACTTATCGTGAGATTGGGGTATCCTTGGGCATTAGTAGAACCAGCATACATTCACAATTGGATGAACATTTGGCCAAAAGATTTGTTCGTGTTGAATCCCACATAATTTGACAATCGCAGTGGAAAAAGTGCTTCGAAAATTGATTCAAATGCCTACAAAAGTTTATTGATCTTCATGGAATATATTTTAAAACAATAAAGCCACTTTTGTTGATAAATAATTGTTTTTGAACTCAAACCCCGAAATATATAAGGCAACCCTCGTATAATAAATAAATTTGTGTGAAACCATACCACATACTTCATTAAATTTCTTTAAGAAATGGTAAAAGATTCAAAAGAGCAGCACTGTAATTAACTTTCAGATAATCTTTTTTTTTGTGTCGTTTTCTGTGTAAATCTTGTGCCGGAGTTTAAGTCGTGAATTTCATTTCATGCATATAAACTGCGGCCGCCCTGGTACATTTAAATTGTATTTTAAATACTCTTTTATACGTTGAGCTTTTGCAAATTCAGCAAGGCCGCCATTTCACCAACCTATTTATAAGCGAAAAAAACTCCCCGTAGCCCGAGCACGAGCAGAGCACGAGCATGAGTACGAGCTCTGCAGAAAGACCTAAAGAAATAGAATGGAAAAATGCGAAGCAGCGTGCGAGGCAATCAACAGAAGTGGATCTGACTATTCTACACAAATATTTAATGAGATAATGGATTACGGATTAGGTGGATTTATTATATTACTAGAGGAAAAGAAACATAAAGTATATTAACTGTCTCTGGGCTGTATTTTGGTGGTGGAGACACAATTATTTAACATTCACAAATCATAACTTAAAACCTGTCAAAGATAGAGACGTACGGTTTGATTTTTTTAAATTATCACGCCTTTTTTAGTATATGTGCAAATTTAAAAAATCAGCTGTGTAGTTTTTCTAGCTACAGTCATTCAATTTTAAGTGCGCTTTAATCTCAATGATACATTTTCAATGTCTTAATAAGAAAAATCAGCTGTGGCCACCACAGGACCAACCGCCATCATAAAGTACTTGTATAAAATACATTCTAGCAGCAGAGTAGAAATAACTTGGCCCAATATTTTCTAATAGAGATATTATTTATCATTACCATGGAAACATTACATATAAGTATGAAAAAATAGATACTTTGAAAAAATTTCGAAATATTTTTCTTTTGCTAAATATTCGCAAAAGTCTTAAAATCGACACAAGTAAACTCCCATTTCTAGTCAACCAATTTTTACCAAAAGTTGATAAGTTGATCAACACTTGATGGCAGAAGCTTAAATATGAAGTTTTATAAAAATTATTTTAGCCGATTTTGCTCTGCACGTGTACACGAACCGACAGACAGACAGATAGACAGACAGATGGACAGACGGACAGACGGGCAGACAGTCCAACAGACATAATGCTAAAAATAGTCAAAACGTTATGTCGGGACCTCAATTCGTGGAGATCCATCGAAATCTCGAAATGTCAAAATCGGTATGATCACAATACCTCCATTATATATGTTGGCGGGTGGTAAAAAGGGTCCGATTGTAAGACGGTCCTTGTGTTTTAATGATATTTCGGGAAAAAAAAACTTGCCTTATATTCGGGTCAATACGGTATATTTCTTTGATTTCTTTAATTGAAATTTTGTTTAGTAGATCTCTTTGACTTGGTTATTATATCAGTTAGTATTTTCAGTAATGTTGGTCGTTATCGTGAGAAGCACGGTGGGGCGATTTGTCCCTTGTTACGGCCCTGTTATCAGGTCTGCAAACTCCTAAAATTATGATTCGCATAGATAAAACGGTCACGTACACAACTACCTACAATTTTGTTTAAAGTTTTATTAAATTTGGAATTCACACCGCGGCACGCAGTTTGCCATTTCTCATAAGATATTTTCCTTCTGTTATACTACAATGGAAAATTTATTCAACTAGAATATATCTCACTGGAAAATTGTTATCTTCACTAAATTTTATTACTTTATTATTGCCCTTTTACTTATAAAATACCGCTATACATTATCGTAAAATGTACTGAACGTTTTAACTTTATAAACATATTAACTGAACCAAAATGGCTGCAGAAATTTATATACCAATACGAGTATAAACTAAAGGAGAAATGGGTCTTCCAAAAAATACAACCGCAAGTCTCTCTCTCCAACGGTTTTTGAGATATGAATTTTCAAAGTTGAGTTTTAATCGTGCAACGACATCTAACATTATTAAGGGTTTTTTTGGTCATACCTACCAAACTCAAAAAAGAAATCAAAACAGCAGTGGATATTTTTTTAAATCTTTACATATATACTAAAAAAGAAGACGGACGGACGGACAGACGAACATCATGCTAAAAATAGTCAAAACTTTATGTAGGGACCTCAATTCGTGGAGATCCATCGAAATCTCGAAATATCAAAATCGGTATGATCACAATACCTCCTTTATATATGTTGGCGGTCGGTGAAAAAATCCAGTAATCTATGGACTTAAAGCGTAATTACGAAGTGCGTACGTATCATGCTTACACCCTATAATCCAGAGGGATTGGTCTAAATCCTAGCAAAATTCTGAGTACTACATATTAATGTGTACCAAAAAAGTATAAACATAATTAAGAAAACTGTTTTAATTTAATTAAATGAAAGCAATTAATACTTCGCTTAGTTTAAAAAGTGTAAGTGGAAGTGGATTGGTCATACACTTACAGGTTCCAACAAAATGACTAAACGGGCTCTAGATAGGAATTCTCAGGGCCGACCAAGAGGAAGACCGCCAATTACTTAGCAAAGAATTGTTCTGAAAGAGGTAGAGAGAACAGGAAACTCCTGGAATGAAGTAAAATACTAGCAAGGAGCCACATCCTTTGGAGAAGTTTCATGGATGCCTTACGCTCCATGTAGGAGTGAATGGAATAATATATATTTAATACTTAAATTAAGAGGACTCTCTGATTTCAAAAACTGATGCAATTTGAGCAAAAAATTTATGCTTATTGACGGCCCTCTTATTAATTAATTACCTAAAAAACCCTGAAATGTGTGAAAATTCCCACTTGACATAAAGTTTGGAATAAAATGAATGTTGTATTGAATGAGGGGATGCAAAGTGGGCGATTATGGACTGTTCGTAAAGCGGCTGCGCGTCGCTCTGGAATTGTAATAAATACCAATTAAAACTTGTAATTAGCGTAAATCTAATTAAAATAGGGTCCTCCTGAATACAATTACACCGTCACAAAGGTCCGCCGCACAATACAAATGGCGGAAATGGCAAAAAGATACTGCCACAGACAGGCTGCGTACAAAAACAACCCAAGAATGGAGCATCACTCGCCGACAATAGAAAGTTTGACCGGGATAAAAAAATTGAACATCTCAAAACATGGGTAGATTCAAATGAACTAGAGATTCCAAAATATTCAGACTGTTCTGTTTTGAGAAATACAGTAAAAAAAGTTTAGTTAAATTTGGTAATCTTAACGATATAACGACGAACAGGAGCGCACTCAGGAATTATTTTTAAGGAAACTCAAAAGACATTTTTTGTTTTTTTTTTTAATTTGATATTTTGAAGATTTAACGAACTAATGGCTTTTTGGCCCGCTTCCATTTTTGAAAGATGGTGGATGTTTGTCTTAGATGATGCGAAAACAGTCAAATCTAACAAAAAAAAAAAAAAAAATCAGCTTTGGCCACCACAGGGCCGACCACCATCACAAAGTACTTGTTTAATTTATGTTGCTTTATCAAAAAATGTCTCAAATAAAAATTGTTAGTTATTGCTTTTATAGCAACTTTTGTTAAATAAATTTTTTCGAAAATTTCTCTGTTGTGAAATATTCCCAAAAATCTTAAAACCGACACGAGTAAACTCCCATTTCTAGTTAACCGATTTTTACCAAAAGTTGATCAACTCGTACCATTGATGTTAAAAGCTTAAATATGAAGTTCCATAAAAATTCTTTTAGCCGAATTTGCTCTGCACGTGTACACGGACCGACGGACAGACCGACAGACAGATAGACAGACAGACGGACGGACAGACAGACAGACCGACAGACTATCATGCTAAAATAGTCAAAACGTTATGTAGGGACCTCAATTCGTGGAGATCCATCGAAATCTCGAAATGTCAAAATCGGTATGATCGCAATACCTCCCCTATATATGTTGGCGGTCGGTAATAATGCTTTTAACTCTTTGAGGCGCGGAATTTTATAAAATGAAAATCCTACATTGCAAAGAAATTTTATTTTTCTAAATTTTAACAAAATTGCATTATTTTAAGTAATAAGGAAGTAAAATTACAAAAATTAAAAATAAACAAAAATCATTCAAGTTTTTAATTGTAGGGTGGGACTTTAATAGCCCGTTTTTCTTTTTTTTTTGTGATGAAAATTTCGCCATCGTCAGTCAAACCTATACTGACAAGTTTAAAGTTGATCACTCAAAAAAATACCAGTGTGACATCTGCTGGTGAAATTACTAACTAGTTTAAATAGGTAGGATTACTTTTAAACCTTTGTTCTGGTGGCACTTGTAATTTTTTGACGTGTTATGAAAAGTATCCCACCGTGCATATTTACGTACCAAAAAGGTGGGGAACTTTTAATTATGCCATCCATGCCTTAAAGAGTCAAAATGAATAATTTTGGCGTTTAAAGGTTAAAAATTAAAAAAAAACTTTTTTATGACTAATCTAAGTGTGAGGATTCCAAAAATTCAATCCGTAGGTCTGTATCTGTATCCGTTTTTGAGATATGTTTTTTTGAAATTTCTGTAGTTAGCCAGTGTGAGTGGTAGAGTTTTGGTACGCAGTAATTTGTAAAAGTCGAGTCGCGGTCAACGACTGTGAATTAGTGAAATTACCAGAGAATAAATTAGATTTTTTATATTCCTACTCTAACGCGACTAATTCAATTTTAACTCTTGAGATAAAAGTACATCAAAGTAAAAACTTCTGAAAAGACCCTTACAAATTTTAATAAGGCGACTTCAAGAATAGGACACATAGCAGCAAACTAAAAAAAACAACTCTTTAACAAGAGCCCCAAGTATTACACAGGAGTGGAAGATGATTACAGTGGATAACACTCAAGATGATGATGGAAAAATAATGAAAAATTAATTATTTTACGCCAATACTATTTAAATAGTCTTATCACTTGTCATACTTATACCACAGCAAAGTTTCATTTAAACTTTTTGGTATATCATTGTGTAGATCCAGACTATGTACTCACAATCTTATTTTAATTCGAATGCCTAATACCATTATTTAGGTTTCTAAATATGTGTGGTATTTTTTTTTATATAGCAAGGTTCATTAAGATTTTGAAGGTTTTGAAAGTCATTAAGATTTATATAGCAAGGTTCTTCCATTGGTTGTTTTAAGTCATAACTCCGCCCTTTTGATTTCGTGTATTCAATTTCAACAATTTCCACTGGTTATTAAATTTACGCTTTTAAAAATTAAATGCAACATTTTCCCAAATATAACTAGAATTTATAAAAAATAAAATTGTCTCAAGACCGAACCCTAGTTTGCAAATTAGAACGCCAGAATGCTAACCATTACACCATGAAAGCATGCTGATTTACTGTGTTACACAAGTTATTAAATATTTTACATGGTCAAGCAAAAAACAGAAAAAATACTTTATTTTCTGAAAACATTATCTGATCAATAATTCCTGTTGTACTATTCCGGTTCACACAAATGTACATTACTTAGAATTTTTTCAGATTTTTAGTTTAAACCATCTGGGCTACAGGGTGTGGGACAAAAAATTTTTTGCACAATTTTGGCAAAAATAAAGTCAAAATAATTTATTTTGCAAAAATTTTGATCGTTAATCCACGTACTAAGGGATTTCATTTGATACCCTAATGAGAATTTTTAAAAATATTTTTTTTTTCGATCAGCCGGTTTATATTTTTAGGGGGATATATTTTTTAGATGTTTTAGTATTTTTCCTATGTGCGGGTCAAAGAGTTGTATAAGCATGCCAAACTCTCTAGGTTTATCCGTTTGGCTACCATTTTTACCGAATAGACAGACAAACAGACAGACAGATAGATAAACAGACAGACAGACAGACAGACAGACGACAAAATGACGGTATAAGGGTTTTTTGGTCATACCTACAAAACTCTAAAAAGAAATGTTTTTAATACGGTTGCCCAAAAAAATATTTATTTTATTATTTATATTAAACAACCTTCGTAGCAGTGGTGTAGTAGATACCTGGAAAGAGCACTTAGAAAAGCAAGACTTGTGTAAAACCGAACTGAGGTTTCCCAAAGACAATTTTCTTGTACATTTCTGTAGTTTATGTCGGAATGTATTGGTATATAATCCGAAGAAAATCAATTAGATTGTTCAATGAAGCATGGCATAAACCTTCTTAATAAAACCATAAAATGTTCCCGGAGTAATTCCGGAGTAAAACGTTCCGGGCAACTCACAACCGAGCTGCTAGGATTTAATTAAACGCACACGGGTAGTTTATATCTATTCCCCTTTAACATGAGGGCAGCCAGTGCCACAGTTCCTAGGTATATCAACCTAAGAATATTGTCAAAGGTACGACAGACTTCCATAAGCCGACTATGTATCTCGTCTTTTCAAAGCATCTTAATATAGCGATAACTATTCATAACTAAGATCCGGTTGCTCTGTTCGTATTCTAAGAAACTGCTTAGTGCTGCCATACAAAACAATTAAAACTATGTTCTCAGAAGCATAATTATATTCACTTTATATTGGTATTGAAAAGGATTTTACTACATAGATGTTATCCTCCTCTTTCAGAGGTGATTCCAGTTTAAAGTTTTGTTGTGCAGAAGAGAACTGATACATAAGTAATATCCCGATAAAGCAGAGTGGAAAATATAAAGCCAAATGCACCGGAAAATTCGATAAACATTTGTTTATACTCAAAAATTCATGGACATATTCTTTCTTGGGCATTGTCAATCACATCATGCGATAAACTAAATCAGCGGTTTTTAACCACCGTGCTTGTGTTTCGTAAACTTGAACTTGTGAATTTGTTGAAATTGATGACTAAGGCCCGGTTTTTCCACCTTCAGATAAAGTTCCAGGTAACTATCTGACAGATAAGGTTATTTGTAACTTCATCTGCTGAGTATATGTTATCCCTTCTTTCTATACAAATGTATCTATCGGATAGTTATATAACGGATAATGAGACTGACGTATTGGATTCACTGACTGGTATTGAAATTTATTCAGCAGATGAAGTTAAAAATAACCTTATCTGTCAGATAGTTACCTGGGACTTTATCTGAAGGTGGAAAAACCGGGCCTAAGTCGCCTAGGTACCATGAAATTAAAAACAAAAAGTCTAGTAAGCCGTGGAAGAGAAAGACAGCGTTATAAGGCATGTTAAAGATAATCAATCAAAAACAAAAAATTTTTATAGCTGTGGCTAATAGCCTATGGCCCGCCAGAGGCCCAATGATTTATAACAGCCTTTTCAACATATCAATCAAAATTAGAATGAGTCTCAACATTTTTTGTTCAAATTTATAAATGTAATTATATAGTCTGTAACACTCAGGAAGGTGTACGCCAGTGTTTCTCAACCAAAATTACCGCGGACCAGTATAATATATAATTTTCTAACGTGGACTACTAATAATAATTGTTGGTTCATTTTTTGCAAGAAAACAAATATATATAATGTGCTACTAAATACATTTATTTTATTTGTAGAAAATCAGAAAGTTTACAGAAAATAAACAAAATATAAATTATTTACTAAAAAAGGTGCATAAAATATTTTAAAAAAGCTACAAGAAACACATAAAAACTTTCACGGACCACTAAATTTTTTTTGAGGACCACCTGTTGAGAAACACTGGTCTAAGCTATGCACCACTGAAAGAATATTTCAAAACGGTTCGACAGTCTATCTCCCAGTCTATACGGAAAATATTGTGGCCAAACGGTTGGGGAAATAAAATTTGATTGTATACATGTCAAATATTTGACTAATATACAGAAAAAATCTGACACTTTAAAAACCACATCGGTATATATTTGTTAAACAAAAATTCAGCTGTGGCCACCACAAGACCGACCGCCATTACAAAGTACTTCTTTAATTTATGCTGCTTTCTCAAAAGATGTTTCAAATAAAATTTGATAGTTATTGCTTTCATAAAAATCCTTTTAGCCGAATTTGCTTTGCACGTGTACACGGACCGACGGACAGGCAGACAGACAGACAGACAGACAGACATACAGACAGACAGACAGACCGACGTCATGCTAAAATAGTCAAAACGTTATGTAGGGACCTCAGTTCGTGGAGATCCATCGAAATCTCGAAATGTCAAAATCGGTATGTCACAATACCTCCCTTATATATGTTGGCGGTCGGTGAAAATGAATATTTTGCATTTTAGAAAAAAAAGAACGACTGATTTTTGGTTATCTTCATAAAAGCTAGATGTATATATCTGTTTTGTTCATTTTTATTCTCATCACTAATTCCATCCACTATAATCGTTCATTTTTTGGACACCCGTAAAAATTTTCAATAAAGCAAATTTTTAAATCTCAATTTTAAAAATATTTCATATTACTTTATTCTACACAATTTCATAAAATTTATTAGATAGTTTCGTTGGCAAGGAAAATTCTATAACATCTTCAATATTTATTATTCGTAGCAAAACTCATATCCCGAAATAAATACAATGTATGTTTATGGGTATGGGAGCAGAGTTAGAGCGCGTAAAACCTACAGAAATTGCTTCTGTAAGTGTATGCAGATTGCACCAAATTCACGTTCTTAGTACTAGCATCTACATAACTAAGGCACAAATAACAACTTAGAAAATGTCGCATGCTCACCAAAAACAGCCAATCATAGTGTAGATTTACCTGCAACAAATATAAGTCATTAGTATATTGATATTCATAGTATAGACCGTAAATGACACTTTCTTCAAATGACAGTTCTGTTTAAAAACATGGGGCTTTAATCGTTTAACGCGTTTTGAGATTACTATTATTTTTTTAATAGCATAATTTACATTACTTGTGAAAACTGTGAATAAAAAAAAAAAAAACACAACTCAAAAACGGTTAGAGACAGCGACCTCCAGTTAGAATTTTCGATTCTCCGGCAAAACAGGCGCGCTCCCAAAAGAAAGCTCACGGGCTTGAGCCCCCCCCCCCCCTGTTTATAATAAGATGACAAATCTCTTTTGTTCTATATACTTTTTTTAATAGCATACTTTGCAATATTTGTGAATTTAAAAAATCACAACTCAAAAACGGATAGCCATAGCGACTTGCGATTAAAATTTTTGGATTCCTCGTAGATCATTTTGTCTATAAAAAATTTGAGGTCTTATTCGTTTAATGCGTTTTGAGATTACGACAATTTTTTTAATGACGTAATTTACATTATTTCTGAAAATTGTGAATTAAAAAAAAACACACACAACTCAAAAATGGTTAGAGATATCGACCTGCGGTTAAAATATTTGGATTCCTCGTAGTTTATTTAGTCTAGAAAAAATTAGAGGCCTTATTCGTTTTGTGTATTTTAAAATTATGACAAATTTTAATATGGCGTGATTTATGGAAATTTTCATCTTCGCATGGACGTATCTCAAAAACGAAATTAGATAAAGACCTGCGGTTGAAATTTTTGAAATCCTGAGGTCCTAATTGACTTGTAATCATATTTTGGAACAAAAAAATTTTTTGAAAATTTTTAATTTTTTTAAATTATTTTTTGGAAATTTTGATAAATCCGAACTAAAAAATGGTTAGAGATAGAAATCTGTGGTTTGAATTTTCAAAATTCTCATACATTGTTTAGTTTGAGAAAAAATTTAGGCTTTAGTAAACCAATTATTAAGTTTTGTATGGGCAGTAATCCAAAACCCTTGAAAATGGCCAAAAATCGAAAAAATCGTAAGGGGTACCCCTTAAGAAAATCGTGATTTTGAAGCAAAAAATTTTTGTCTCCGATTTTATTGAAAATTGGTACAAACATGTATTTTTGGCCATATATCAAGAAAATTTGGTCCATTTTGAAGTTTGGGCAAAATTTTTGGAATTATAGGCAAAAAACGGACCCAAAGCAGCTCTAATTCAAAAACTAGGAAAGCATGATTTTTTAAAATATTTTTTTCATAATCCTCACCCCGAAATTAGCCCAAAACTATATTTTGGCTAAAAGCAGAGTCAAAAATTTTTTGACCAAATTTCAAATTTTTGGAGAAACTTTTTTTTTTTAATTTTCTTAGAAAATTGTTATTTTTAGCCTTAGATCACAAATATATGGTCACTTTTGAGTAACGGTCTAAAATTTTTACATTTGCGACAAAAAAAGTAAAAATTTTAGATAAAACTAATTGTCTGGTTCATTTTGAAAATATTTATTATGAAAGATGGAAACGGACCGAAGTCCGCTTGCGGCTCGCTTTCATCTTTTCAAAATTTAAAACCATCATACTTTCATTAATATTTACATCAATAAAAAAAAATTGTACAAGGAATTCAACCAACCAAGATAATCTATACAGACGCATCCAAGAAGAAAAACCATGTTGGGGTTGCCCAAGTAACAGCTGAAATTTCAACATCTTCAAGATTTCCTACTACTCTATCCATAGAAACAGCTGAAGAATTAAGTATCAACATGGCACTACAATGTATAACTGCAAATAATCATAAAATAGCAATTTGCTGAGACTCACTAGCCGTATTAAATAACATTCAGAACGTGCAAAGTAAAAAACCAACCATAATAAAAATACAAGAAGAGATCCACAAACTCTCAAACTTACACCAAAATAAAATATACCTGATATGGATTCCAGGTCATTCAGGCATTGACGGCAACGAACAAGCCGACAACGCAGCAAAAGAAGATACAAGCCCAGTTCAAAATATCCCCATACCAGCAACAGACCTTAAGAATACTCTCAAAGACATCACAATACAACACACAAAAAATGCATGGCTCAATATCGACCCAAATACGAACAAATTACGTAACATAAAAGACATAAAAGTATGGGATCTGGAAAAAGGATGAAAAATACAGACATTAATGACAAGACTGCTCATCGGATACTCAAGACTCACCCACAGCTACCTATTCAATAGAGAAACCCCCCCTCGGTGTGAAAATTGCGACGTGCTATTGACCATAGAACATATTTAGACAAATGTGTATCATAAACTCTTCAAGAATCAAATTCAACATCCCTACAGCCCTACAAAACAACCCAGACAGAACCACTAACATTATAAATTACTTAAGCGATATAAAATTACTAACACAAATCTAGATCTAAATATTATTTTATATAAATGACTATAAGTAGATTTAGTTATTGCAAATAAAGACTATTTATTGCAAAATTATAAGTGGCCAAAATTGTGTAATATAATTGTCAGAGTTTATTGTTACAATTATAATATATGTGTACTAGACGCTAAAAGCCTAGCAGATGAAGCTCTAAATAAAAATAAAATAAAATAAAGTAAGGCTCAAGTTTCGGTAATTTAAAAATGTTCGGAAAAGTCATCTGAAATTAGTTGGACAAAGATCGATGGACTGTTTTACCGGAACAGTGGATATTTTTTAGTTGTAGTTGGTGATGGATCTATTTGATTGCAGCATGCAATATCGGTCGGTGCTTTTGATGCAGTTGTCCTGTGAAATACCGAGTGCATACCACGCTCCACTGATTCTTGATCGAAATCCGATTGGTCCTTTAACATGTCCTCCAACAAACGTAATTTTCAAATTACAGGACTCACAAGAAAAAAGATCACACAAGGACACATACTTCATTCTATACATATTTGTATAGTATTTCCAAAATTAAATGACAACCCTCCCTTTCTGATTCCAATAATGAATGATAGTATAACTATTATATCTGCTGAGTTTATGGTTCTGTTAAAAATAGTTGCCAGGGCCGTAATAATTATTAAAAATCAACGTGTTTTCTTGTATGCTGTTTAGAATAAACTGTTTATACTCACAAGACTTTCCTTCACATTTTTATCAGGCTTAGACTGGCTATATTTGAATTATAAATACAGGCATGTTTAAAAATCGTTTTGTTTTAAAGTCTGCATAGTCTATATTAAATACTTCGTATCAACTTCAAATAATTATACATATGGTTAACTTTGTATGGAAATTCTATTCCGTCTTCTTCCAACTTTTTTATTAAAAGATGCACAGTCGGCATTATATTTTTCGAATAAAAGTCCTATATTTTATTTATTATTGTTTTAGACATAAAACTATCTATTTTCTTCAAAACTTGTAAATCGGGTCGTTATCGCTGCTGATTTTTGTCACGAACAATGATACGTTAAATTGTTCTGCATGGAACACTAATTAATTCCGCAGTTCTAAGTATAGGTTTGTCATTACCTTCCGAAACTAACTTTTTATAAACGTTCAGTATCAGAACTTTGCAATCTTCTGACAAATAACATTTTTCCTTAGTAGTCACGTCCACATTTTTGCATTCGACGTCAACGTCCACATTCTCGCACTCCAAATCACCTTGCACAGATTCACTAAAAAAATTAGAAATTTCTTCAAAATCAAATGGTCACCAAAGAGCCATGTTGTTAATGTATGCACGCTATGAACGTTGAAAATTATCTAACAAATAAGTATAACAACCCCTAAAATTTAGAGACAATAGGATTAGAAATTTGCTATTAACTATTTTATTTTAGCTACTTCCCTATGATTTTCGAACAATGCGCTACACCAACGCGCACTTTGTGGGGTGCATGAGCTTGACCCCCCCCCCACCACTACAATTTTTCTTCAGTTTCACTGTTTTCACAACACTCAACACGACTCGTGGATGGTTGCTTAATTCGTGAACGACCGTATCCGTTATCTTTCAAACATAGCCATAGGCTTCTCATTTTGAAAATTTCCAATGATTAAAAGTGTTTAAAAAAAAAATTTTCTTGCCTTCTGTGCCCTCCCTGAGAATAAATCCTTAGTGGCGGATTAACGACGCTGTTCTTTTTTTATGGCCTTCTCATTTTGAAAATTTCCAATGATTAAAAGTGTTTTTAAAAAAAATCTCTTGCCTTCTGTGCCCTCCCGAAGAATAAATCCTGTGTGGGTGTCTAACGACGCTGCTCTTTTTTTTTTACAAAAAAGGACATTTTATTGTCATTATAAATCGTTGGATGCATCTGAAAGCTGCATCAAAGAAATATTCCATAGAATCTTGTCAAAGCAATTATAAGACTTGAGAGAGAAAACTTAAAGTTACAGTTCATTAGATTTTATAATGAAAAGAAACAGATTTGAACGTTTATGAAACTGAATTAAAGCACTTGGCTAGCAGCTAGTAGCTAGCAAAGCACCCCCTTTCCCAATATGCTGATTTAAATTATCCAGCAACGCGGGTCCTTATTCGCTACTTCATTACAGAAGCTCGAGTGTTCTTCAATGAGAAGTAAATCTCTTATATATTTTACCTTGGTTGCACCGCTCCGGTACTGGCTCCGGCACTAACACCGGGACCCGCTCCACGGGTACTGAATCTCCGGATCCATGGTTACATTATACTTGAAAGTTTAAATTCTTTTTAAAATCCATTTAGTGCTCAAAGCCCCGGATTTACTAATGTTTAGACATGGACAGCTCATGTTTATAAATTACAAAACTGTATTGAGAATACATTAGCAATTCCAATATAGAATCAGGGCCATACTCGGCAAATATATTTAGAATGAAATATTGAATCTGTCTTTTTGTAAAGTTCAGTTTTTTAAAGAATTATGTAACCGGACTGATTTTTATTCGGATAGAATTACAATTTAATACTGTCTCTCTTAAAATAACTTCCTTGGGTAGCCACACAGCGCTGGAGATGGTTCTTCCAATCCTCATAGCAGTGCTGGAACTCGGATACTGGAATAGCTTTTAGCTGGTCGCTTACGGACGTTTGAATGTTTTCGAGTGTCCCAAAATGACGTCCCTTGAGGTGATTTTTCAATCTTGGGAAGAGGAAAAATTCACAAGGACTCAAGTCAGGCGAATAAGGAGGCTGAGGAGCCACAGGAATTTTTTTACTGGCAAAAAACTCGTTTATTGAAATTGCTGTGTGACAAGGCGCATTGTCATCCCCAATTAGTCAAAATCTGATGAACGGTAGTGTGAGTCAAATTCAACTCTTCCCCGATCATTCTGACTGTCAACCGACGATCTGAACGCACAAGATTCCGGATTCTGTCGACATTTTCATCGGTTCTTGAAGATGAAGGCCTTCCGCTGTGTAATTCATCTACACTCAATTCTCTTCCTTCTGAAAATGCCTTAAACCACCAAAAATTCTGGGTCCTTGACAAAGCACTCTCTCCGTAGGCCTTCTGAAGTTTTGCAAAAGTTTCCAGACTGTGCCCAAGTCTGAAGCAAAACCTGATAGCACACCATCCCTCGAAATGAATGTCACACATTTTTAGAAAGCACTAGAAAAAACTGTTTCACGAAAAAATCGCTACGGACAACAAAATTACTCTAGCGATTTCAAACTTGTACTGAAGGGGTATCACATGTTCACCTGCCGCCCCTCAAGTCCCAAATCCCTAATGTTGCCAGATCAAACGCTTTGTTGCCAGTCCAGTTACTTAATTTACACACCAAGTATACTAACTTAAAGTTTTTTTGTAAGACAGATATTTCCCATTTGAAAGTTTTTTGTTGGAGAGTGTATTTAATATTTGGATATTTTCAGTATATTGTTAGTGTGTTAATGTAGTAGTTCCGGCATTTGAGACAGCATTGACACAAATTGTGTTGACATTCCAGCAAGCAGCTGTAATTTATGTAACTCGTAGTGCGACAGCGGAGCCGGTTATCGGTCTGTGGCAGTGCGATCGCCGATCTCAGGTTCAATGTTACCGCCGGATATTGACCGCTCTCTCACATACACGCTGAATACTAATTAACAACAAAAAATTAGGACGGAATTCACTGTTTAACATATTGATTAGTACCATCGGACTAAATACACCATTGTGTACTCGATTCTATCAAAAATACACTGGGCATAGCAACTAAGGATGAAGTAGATCAATTATAATAATAATATAATAATGATTAGTCCAAATTGTGCCCTTTTGGACAAAAGGCTCCTCTGAATCCTTCCATTTTTCTGTCTTTCTGTTGCCATTCGGGATGATTAGTGCACCAGCGGTAATTCTTATTTCGTCCTCCCATCTTTTTATTTGCCTTCCCCGTCTTTTGATACTGGTAAAACTTTTTACAATGCGCCAAGGTGGCAAAATCGATACTAATCTAATAGACAACAACAACTTTTTGAAGTATTATAATCTGACATCTAGAAAGAATTTAATTATGCTTTCATGTCTTGTTTGTGTTTTCTATTTCCATTAATAATAAGAGATGTCTTCTCTTTGCCTTGAAAGATGACGTTTCATTGTCTATTAGCTTACTTTATTTAATCCTGAAGCCTTTCTACCTTGCGGTGTAAGGCTATAGTCGAGTTACTTATTTTCTGGTGTTGTT
Organism: Liopterus haemorrhoidalis; assembly: GCA_963971575.1. Taxonomy (NCBI): domain Eukaryota; kingdom Metazoa; phylum Arthropoda; class Insecta; order Coleoptera; family Dytiscidae; genus Liopterus; species Liopterus haemorrhoidalis. The sequence goes on along the minus strand of OZ020620.1, from coordinate 598,412 downwards.
CTCCATACTTCTTTCCATCGTGTTCTGTCCTTTGTATATTTTCTTATCTCCTCCCACTTTATGCCTCTCTTCGTTGCAGCTTCTTTTGTTTGTTGGTTCCTAACTTTCTTCATTGTTCTTGCTTCATAAACTCTTTTTACTATTTTGTCTTCAGTCATTCTGTGTATATGTCCCAGCCATCTTAGCTGTCCTTCTTCTGTTATAGTCTCTACTGGTTTTGTGCCTAGTTTTTCTCTAAATACTTCATTTCTTATTCTGTCCAATTTTGTTTTACCTTCGATTTTCCTTAAAAATCTCATTTCGGAGCTTCTTATTTTAGACCTGTGCGTCTCTGTAGTGGTTCAGGATTCTGAGGCTGATAGCTTAGTTCTATATTATATAATACCACCAGATAGAACCTGTCTTATGACCATTTGTCTATACTTGGTTTAATTTTTTTAAAAACTTACTAAAGCAACGGATTTTTGTTAAAATTCATCAGCTGGAGATCTAGTAGTTGGGATAGTGAACGGTAGTATGTTGTGGTAGAACCGAATAGAACCCATTGGTACGTCAATGGCACGGATCATTGACCTATGGTACAGTTATGTGTCGGCCCACATACGCCTGTAGCAGCTCGGGCTCAGGTATTTGTCATAGAGGCCACCACATCACAACAATCTTACACCTTCCACCTTCAACCAACCAGTCACCACCTCTTCGCTTCATTGAATCATCGAAAGCACATCTACATGACCATATTAACCGAACAATTCAGCACGTGAATTACTTGTCAATTTATACACAAATAATGACAAGATTTCAAGAACACCGAAAAAGATTCAATAAACAACCATTGACATAAAAATTATTCATATTAATTTAATTCCCAATATACAACCAAAGATAGACAAACTAAAAGGAGTTAAGGCGAAAATAGTCATCGTTGCTCTGCACCAAAATTTTTAACTTGGTAAAAGATGCGTTAGCTGTAACTGAGTTAGTTGCAGAGCTACAACTAACTGTATTCGTATTAACAATTTAGTTTTTGTACAGCTTTAAATAAAACATTATTAAATGGATTTAAATTCATCGACAGGGCCATATATCAACGGAACAATGAATCAGTTGAATAACTGGCCAATTCTAAGACAAATACTAATGAAAGCAGATCCAACTTCCCGGCCTAATTCACTTCGCGGAACCGGAGACAATAAGCTTCTTAACTGACGCTCTTGTTAGATACTGATATTCTACAATAACCCCCCCCCCCCTTTACGCCGACACAACATTCATTTGTTAATTTAATAAGAGGAATCATCTTTATTCGCACTTAATTCCAAGAAATATTTGAGGAACGCGGATTGATAACTGAGAAAATTATATAAAGACACCATTTAGGGCATATTATCCATTAGGCACTGTGTTTAAGTCCTTCGAAAACAGGATTAACAAAAAAAAAATAAATAAATAAATAATAATACGAAAATTAACATTTCTGACGAAACGGCGCTAGGAATACAAAGTGCCCATGATCTTCCAAAAGCTTCAATATTGAAAATTTTATTAAAACCATTATTAGATCTATGCTAGATAACCAGACATAGGATTCTTAGGCCGAGTGCAAGAAATGGGATAAAGGCGTTTGATAATTTCCACATATGTTTGATATTTATTAGGTTTTTTTTTTAGATTTATTAGGATTTATTTTTTAGATATTTATTACTCTTTTTGCTTTTAGGATTTATTAGGCTTTTTAGTGCCGGATTACCGATCCATGTCCTGCTTTAAAATCGGTACCTAAACCGTCCCGAAAACCTATTTATTTTCCCGAATTCTGAAACATCTCAACAGTGAGGTGTATTCAATTTATTTATAAAATAATCATAGAAAGCAATTTTAATTCGTGCGGGAGCCGACCTTTGATGGGATCTCTGCTCCTAACTCCGACATAAGTAACAATGCGCTTCGATAGATAAGGAGAAAACTGTTAGGCGAGGCGGTATAAATGCAATAAAACCGGCAAATCAGTATCAAATGTTTGCAGCATCACGTTTAGTTAGTGCATTAATTTTCAGTGTTCTGAATTTCGTCAGTTGTAGGATGTGTTTTGCAGTTAATTTTAGTGTATAATTTTAATAATAATATTGTAAGGGTACTATAATATCTGTTTAGGTACTATTGTTAGTGTTTAATTATTGTTTTTCAAAACTATTATTGGTGATCAAAACTATGACTTTGACTTGTACCAATATTGATTTATTAATTTCGTTACCCTTAACATTTATTATGTCGTCGAAAAAATTTTTGAAAATTTAATGAGAATTTGCAGAAAAAACCCCTTTGTACAAAGGGGTGTTAAAGTGACTCCACAGAAATTTTGCATAAAATATTGAAATATAAACATGTAAAAAATGGTGAGTAGTTACTTTTTTTTGAAGGGGAGGGCATAACATTCGTATTAAGTTGGCAGCCTTAATAATTTGTCTCCTCAGTATAAAGGCGCCTTTTAAGAAAGTCTGCTCCAGTGCCAAAAATTCACCGCACGGCTCTGGGTACACTAAAATTACACACGAATCCCTAATTGCACGAAGTGAACCCAAATCTGCACACAGTGTAATACACCTCTAACAGTGAAATATATACTAATAGACTGTCCTAAATATTGCACCAACCGAAATAAATGAAAGAGCACTCCAAAACAACAACACTTCATGCACTAACTTGTTCAACTTCCTAAATGAAGAAAAACTGACGAATGAAATATAATTGATATGTATATAAGTAACAACAATATATAATATATGTAATATATTAAATGTAACAACCAATAACTGACGCTTAAAATCATGTTATTGAAGCGCCAATAAATAAAGATTAAAGCCAATTAAAAAAAAAATCTTCACATCACTGCCACTCAGTACATAACAGATATAAAACAAATAAAAAATTAAACATAATTTACCTTTAAATGGGTTGTAATATGTTGACTGAAGTAATTTATCCCATCAAAGTTTACCACAAATAAGTATATTTTCACTATTTATCACAAAAAAAACACTCACACACACATCACTATACATTTAAAATTGTTATTAGTTTTTCCAAATTCACTAAATTGTCTTAAGTCAAGCATTTGTTATAAATATGATATTCGATCACTTACGCTAATTAACGACTATTCCCGAAACTGGCGTCCTATTGACGAAAAAATAAATGCTATTTTGCATCAAATTTTACAATTTTTACCATTTTCCCGAACTAAACCAATATGCACAACCGAAAATAGACTACTTACGCAAACTTTTTCGATACTTCAATTGTTTGTTTCGAAAGTTTTTTGGAATATTTTTGTAAAAAATGACGAGCGATAAAGTGACAGGTCACAATTAATAGCAGCCATCTTGGATACTAAATATTTAAATTATAAGCAAATTATTAATATTTACTTGCAAGTTTTATTTAAAAAATCAGAAAATTTATTTTTCAGCTCTGAAAATATTAAAATTACATTGAAAAATCTTAAGTGTCTTATTCTTGGTAATTCTTAAACGATATAATATATTTGAAGAGTTTAAAAAAATTATAATAAACTAAAAACAATATATATTTTTTTTTAATATATAGTTACAAGTCTATTAGGACCTCAAGATTTCAAAAATTCCGCAGGTCTTTATTGCTTTTCGTTTTTGAGATAAATCCATGTGAAGATGCAGTTTTCTATAAATCACGCTATATTAAAATTGGTCATAATTTTAAAATACGCGAAACGAATAAGACCTAAATTTTTTTTTAGACTAAATATACTACGAGAAATCCAAAAATTTCAATCGCAGATCGCTCTCTTTAGCCGTTTTTGAGAGTGATTTTTTTAAATTCACAATCTTCACAAATAATGTAAATACTGCGATTAAAAAAATCAGAATCTCAAAACGCATTAAACGATTAAAGCTCCAATTTTTTTAGGCTAAATAAGCTACGGGTAATTTTATCCTTATGCCGTTTTTACCACTGGCTTTGCTCCTCTTAAATATATAAAATCATCTTATATTTGATTGTTTGATGTTGATTTGGTTGTTACTACGTAATGCTTCATTGGAATATTTTTTTGCTACAAATTTTTGTTGTAAATGTTTTCGAGCAAATCTTGTTTTACAGTTAGTTCCAGTTCCATATTAAGTAGTGTGAGATAGGTCTAGGCTAGATTAGTGTCAGTCGCTGGTTGCTGGCGTTCTTCGCTGCACAGTTCGTTGAGAGAACGTGCAGCCGTACACCGTACACCGTACAACGGGCAGAGCGGACAAACCGAACGAACCCACTCTTGTACACACACTAATGGATTAAACTTTATTACAAATGGATTAAAGGGCATGTTAAGGGTTAGAATGACGTCAGTTATGTTCAATTAGTAGAAGGGACGAGGGGATCTAACCCTTTCAAGGCACACAGGAAAATAATTGGCCACAACTCTCAACTAACACACGGCTAGGTGTTTTAATTATAAATAATAGGTTCACAACACCTACGACATAGATCTACGGAAATATACCATGAGTTCAAAAAGAAATTACATAAGGGTTGGCTGTGGAAAAATTAAATAATGTCTACTGCAAGCTTTAACTTTTTCACCATTATAATTGTAGCTTAATTGAATTTTCAATAGATTGTTATGACAACAACAGTGATGACAGGTAATTAGGGAGAGTTAAGCTTGCAGTACACATTATTTTATTTTTCCACAGCCAACTCTTATGTAATTTCTTCTTGAACACATGGTATATATATATTAAAGCCAAAGTACAGCATAATGTTTTGATAAAAAGGTTCTTGTATAAAAAGGTATTTTAAGCAAAGGTGTCGTGTGATTAAAAAATTCAGAGTAGGCCGTGGACAGCAAAAAAGACGTGGGGGGGGAGCTCACGGGCTTAAGGCTGCCCCCTTTTGTTTCTAATAAGATGACAAATATTTTTTGTTCTATATACATTTTTTAATAGCGTTCTACAATATTTGTGAAAATTGTGAATTAAAAAAAGCACAACTCGAAAATGGTTAGAGATAGTTACCTGCAGTTGAAATTTTTGTATTTTCTGTAGTTTATTTAGTTTAGAAAAAATTTGGGGCTTTAATCATTTAACGCGTTTTGAGATTATGACAATGTTTTTAATGGCATAATTTACATTATTTGTGAAAATTGTGAATTTAAAAAAAAATCACAACTCAAAAACGGTTAGAGATAGCGACCTCCGGTTAATATTTGTGGATTCTTCACAGATTATCTAGTCTAGAAAAAATTTGGGGCTTTAATCGTTTAACGCGTTTTGAGATTATGACAATGTTTTTAATGGCATAATTTACATTATTTGTGAAAATTGTGAATTAAAAAATATCACAACTCAAAAACGGTTAGAGAAAACGACCTGAGGTTAGAATTTTAAACTAAAAAAAAAAAAAAAGGTTTTTCTTAGTTAGATTGGAGACTTATTGAGCGACGTGGTATATATATATATATATATAATAAATTATAGATTAATGCATTTCTCAATAAAATCAAGGTGGGAAGTTCCATAAAAATATTTGCACAACAGCGCCATATATGTCATCGGCACCCCTGGTTAGACTCCTTTATGCGTAATTATATTTTAATATCCAGTTTTATTGGTTAGTCATGAATTACTTCTTCATCTGGTGTAACATCGTAATGTCACCATATCGTTAGTCCTTATTGGCCATTGCCATTACCATGTTCAGAGATCTATACTGGCGCTGATTCGATTTCCCGGGGAGTTCTGCATGTGTGGTTGTGGCATTAATTACCGAAGATTGCACTCTTCCATCACTAATTGCCCATCTATTACTGATGAAACCCGAGGGCGATTACAGCTATTTAACAACCGATATCTGACAATTCTCTCTCGCTAAATACTCAATTCGTACAGACAATTTTCTAAAATAAATAAAATACAATACACTAGATGAAATTCCACTAAATTAAATCATTTATTGCTCTATATATTTCGGCTGTTAAGCCATCGATTGGAGACTGATGCATAAAAATTTATTACATCTAAATATGTTCAAAATTATTGTGTCACTGCTGGTGTTAACAAGGATTAGAAAATATAATCATTATCGTAAAAGTCCTTGTAAAATATACGAGTTTAAAAATTCAATCACCTCAGTAATTTTCCCCCTAATTTTATTGCTTTCTGTATTTCAAACGCTGTTGGGGTTGCCAAAGTAACGGCTGAAACCACAACATCTTCAAGTTGCCTACTACTCTATCCATAGAAACAGCTGAAGAATTAAGTATCTATATGGCACTACAATCTATAACTGCTAATAATTATAAAATAGCAATTTGCTCAGACTCGCTAGCCGCATTAAATAACATTCAGAAGGTACAAAGTAATAAACCAACCATAATCAAAATACAAGAAGAGATCCACAAACTCTCAAACATATACCAAAATAAAATATACCTGATATGGATTCCAGGTCATTCAGGCATTGACGGCAACGAACAAGCCGACAACGCAGCAAAAGAAGATACAAGCCCAGTTCAAAATATCCCCATACCAGCAACAGACCTTAAGAATACTCTCAAAGACATCACAATACAACCCAAAAAATGTGCATGGTTCAATATCGACCCAAATACGAACAAATTACGTAACATAAAAGACATAAAAGTATGGGATCTGGAAAAAGAACGAAAAATACAAACATTAATGACAAGACTGCGCATCGGACACTCAAGACTCACCCACAGCTACCTATTCCACAGAGAACCCCCCCTCCCCCTCCTAGGTGTGAAAACTGCGACGTGCTATTGACCATAGAACATATTATATCCAAATGTGAATCTTATAACTCTTCAAGAATCAAATTCAACATCCCTAACATCACAACAGCCCTAAAAAACAACCCAGACAGTAACTAACATTATAAACTACTTAAGCGATATAAAATTACTAACACAAATCTAGATTTAAATATTATTATACAGAAATGTCTAGAGGTAGATATATTTAGTTGCAAATAAAGACTATTTATTGCAAAATTATAAATGGCCAAAATTGTGTAATGTTTTATTTGTGGTCATACGTATAAAACCCTAAAAATGGACGTTGGATAGCCCTGATCCAACTCTCCTCTATTATTGGAAGAAAAAATTTGGTTTTGTCCGGCATTCGAACCCCAGTCGCTATGCCCTGTAGCCAACTATTTTACTAGTGTTTGTGATATTGTATTATAAATATGAAATCTTCGGATTTAATATTAATTTGTAGAAAGCAGCGTTCTTTTATCCAAATTTAAATTCCAAGAAATTTAAATATTTAAATTAAATATTCCTCATTACTAAATAAAAATTCAAAGACTGTAAAAAAACGACAAAAATACTCGCTTTCATTTCCTTAAAAACAGTAAATTTCCATCTTATGACGTTCGGAACGGCAATTCCCTTAGCGGGAAAACTGGTCGAACCGGCAAAATCCAACCGTCTTCCGAAACCGTGGAAAAACACACCACCATGTTAAAGATGATTTGAAGGTGGTTGGGACATGGTAGGGTTTTAGTACACAACTCGAACAGGAGTTTCGCCTTGAGGAAGCGATTCTGTGTCAATTTGAATACAAAATACAGATTAACGAAGGCTGTTTTGTCTAAGTGGAAACGCTAACTTATATTGAAATGTGAAATGATGAGTTTCAAATGCTACGCTACCACAAATTCCACAAATATTGTTACAATTTCCTAACTCAGTTTATTTTAAATTATAAATAGAAAATTTATACTAACATACGATGAAAATTTTTGGTAACTCCTGGCTGTAGATGCTGCTGTTAAATTTTTTTATATAAGATTAAGTTCACAAGTCAATACATTGTCAGTAAAATTTGATTCCGTTCTGCTATTTAGTTTGGTTTTAGCAGTACCGAGAAACCACACTGACTGATTTTGTTTAAAAAATAGAAAATTTGGAATTTCGCGCAGTCATTAAGTATCTTTTAAGATAAAGTGGGAAACAGAATGCACCGAGTTCTACGACGCGTTAACGGCGTACGTACGGCGATATCTGTCAGAAGAAAGTTAAAACCAAGCTGTCGTACGCAAGTGCACAGAATGAACAACGTCCTCCGGCGTTCGAACGCCCTTGATACTGAATGTTCGTCAACTTCCAACTTTTGACGCCATTGAACGTTGACGCTGAACACCTAACCTCAGTTTTTACTGAATGGTAAAGTGTTTGTATGTATAAATAACTTGCATACAACATAAATAACATCACACACAAGTCTTCATCATCCATTATACTTTTAATAAAAGAAAGCGCACGTATAAACACAGATATAGGTTGTCAAGTGACACTTGACGGCGTTAAAAATGATTGCATTGTGTGCAGGCGAAAATTCTCAACGGCGCTACGCAACGCTGTCGCAAATGACGCCGCGCTGACGCCGTAGCGCGCTGTGCATTCTGTTCCAGGCTTAAGAGTTGTCGACGAAAGAAATCCACGTTGATTTGGTTAATACATTGGGTGATGATGCCCCATTACAAACATCCACAACAGTGGAAATTGTTGACAAAATCCACTATGCCATTTTAAATGACCAACGACTAAAATTGTAAGAAGTAGCAGAAATATACCTAAGGAGAATAGGTTTGGGCGACAACAGTTAAAAAAATTGATGTGAGAATTTCACACATTTCAGGGTTTTGTAGGTATTTAATAAGTGTAAGAAGCCAATAGAATACTGGATGTTTAGGACAATATTTTTTTTATAATCACATCAAAATCAACAGTTTTTGTTAATTTTTTTTCATTCGTTATTTGAGTGCCAAGAGCTTTCATTTAATTTTTTAAACTAAATTTAACCCTCTATATACACACTATAATTTGCACACCTCCCTATACACACATGAGTCTACGGTGACCTACCGTTTTTTATCATATTTCCACTCGTTTAAAAAATCTGAAAAAATTCAGGAGTAGTTTGGGATCTATAGAAAGATATCATGCATTGGGTGATGGTTAAAAATTAATCTTTAATCGTGGTAAGTTCCCGAAATATGGATTAATCTTTGGGACCTATCGATTCCTAGAAACGGGCCGGACATCACAGACCCATGTGCGTATACGGAGGGTTAAGTAATTTTGAAAATTTCGTTACAATAAAATTCAAAATAAAAAATCCAGGCGATTTTTTTTGCATTTGCTTCCTGTCTAAGCTTTCATTAAATTTAAAAAATACATATATTGATTTATGGCTCAATTTATTTTAATTTTAGAAACGTAAAAAATAGTAAGAAATCTATTAAGAAAGTGTTATTTGATATATAAGGCTTTTAGACTTTAGTGTTTTCTTTTCAGTACTTTTTTTTTACTTGCCCGACCTTAATTTTCGTTGTCGAGATTTTGACTGATTTACCGTCCGTATGTGTGTGTGTATACACCATAACTCAAGAACGGTTCAACTGAGAGAGTTTGTTCTGATACTAAAAAATTCTCTTATTAATTTGGAAGAAGCCTATTGTTTTTTATAAAGATCTGAAACCGAAAACGGATGTTATAAAAATTTAAAATTAAAAAAAAAATCATAACTAGTAAACCAAGCCTTGACAAAAATAAGTATAAAACATAATTTGATGTATTTTTGAAGGTTTACCAACTTTTTTTTTATTTTATTTTTTTTTTTTATCGGAGGGCAAGACTATCGGAGGTCACACTTCGCCACTGGTTTATAAGAAGCACTAATTTTTTTTTATTCGATATGTCTTTCAAAGATGGAAAAGGGCCAAAAGCTTTCATCTTATCGTTTAGAAAATTTCGAATTATTAAAGGTATTTTCAAAAAAACATTTTTTTGCTTTCTGAACCCCTCTAAGAATAAATCCGGGGTGTGCCTATCCAGTAACACGTCCCTTCTTTCGAATATACTAAAGAAGATAAATCTCAACAATCTAAATAAATGTGTTTCTTTTATCTTGTAAAACATAAACCCATATTTGTAATAATGTGCTAAAGCATCCTAAGCCAATGTATCAGGATGTCTATCGTTCACAGGCAGTAAATTCAGATTGTACCAAATATTCTAAAACCCAATATCGTCAGTGAACACCCTATTACAACCACCTTAAATCCCACATATCCTTTTCAAGTATATGATACATTTTTAAATCAATAATCATCTCCACTTCATTCCTAACATCTATGCCGAGTCTGAGACGGTCTTTGAAAGGCTAAGCCTATATAAGTGCGGTACGCGGCACGTTTGGAAATCTCTATTCTAATTCGAATGCATCGGGTCACGAACTGTTGTCGGGGCAGAGGTGGTGTGTGGGGAGGGACGGGGGGTGGGGGGAGTTTGTGTGGAATGGGGGAGTTCGTGAGACGATCCCATCAGGACGCACCCACGCTAAATGTCACCCGTTCTAGAGGCACGATCCGAGACAAGTGATGAGGCGAAACTTCAGCACGTCTTTAACTCCATAACAAACACACGTGTCACCAAAACTTCATCCTTACTTACTATGCCCACGAATATTTTATCAGACTACACACATTTTTTACTAACTGTTGTTTCAAACAGAATTATACAAAGCAAGGTAAGCAACTAATTGCATGGTAGAAAATTTTTAATGCTCACCAAAAACTGCTAATGGTATTATAGATTTACCTGAAACAGAAATACATAATTACTAGAGTTCGGACATAATTAGTTTTTTTAAGAAATACAGTACACGCTGGTTATTGGAATCACAGATAATGTTATCATTCGGATATTGTAATTGCTTTAGCGTAGAACGGATCGGACGAATATGACTACTTACAAAAAATATCAGTGTGGCCACCACAGGACCGACCGCCATCACAAAGTACTTATTTAATGCTGCTTTATCAACAAATAAAAATGGAAACGTACCTGCATAAATACAAAAAAAAAAAAAAATAAAATAAAATATATTCTAGCAGCAGAGTAGAAATAACTTGGCCTAATATTTTCTAAAAGAGATATTATTTATCATGACCATGGAAACGTTACAGACAGACCGACAGACATTATGCTAAAAATAGTCAAAACGTTATGTAGGGACCTCAATTCGTGGAGATCCATCGAAATCTCGAAATGTCAAAATCGGTATGATCACAATACCTCCCTTATATATGGAGGTCGGTAAAAATAAAAAAAAAAAAAATAAAATACATTCTAGCAGCAGAGTAGAAATAACTTGGCCTAATATTTTCTAAAAGAGATATTATTTATCATGACCATGGAAACGTTACAGACAGACCGACAGACATCATGCTAAAAATAGTCAAAACGTTATGTAGGGACCTCAATTCGTGGAGATCCATCGAAATCTCGAAATGTCAAAATCGGTATGATCACAATACCTCCCTTATATATGGAGGTCGGTAAAAATAAAAAAAAAAAAAATAAAATACATTCTAGCAGCAGAGTAGAAATAACTTGGCCTAATATTTTCTAAAAGAGATATTATTTATCATGACCATGGAAACGTTACAGACAGACCGACAGACATCATGCTAAAAATAGTCAAAACGTTATGTAGGGACCTCAATTCGTGGAGATCCATCGAAATCTCGAAATGTCAAAATCGGTATGATCACAATACCTCCCTTATATATGGAGGTCGGTAAAAATAAAAAAAAAAAAAAAAAAATACATTCTAGCAGCAGAGTAGAAATAACTTGGCCTAATATTTTCTAAAAGAGATATTATTTATCATGACCATGGAAACGTTACAGACAGACCGACAGACATCATGCTAAAAATAGTCAAAACGTTATGTAGGGACCTCAATTCGTGGAGATCCATCGAAATCTCGAAATGTCAAAATCGGTATGATCACAATACCTCCCTTATATATGGAGGTCGGTAAAAATAAAAAAAAAAAAAATAAAATACATTCTAGCAGCAGAGTAGAAATAACTTGGCCTAATATTTTCTAAAAGAGATATTATTTATCATGACCATGGAAACGTTACATATAAGTATGAAAAAATAGATACTTTTATTATATAGATAAATTTTTCGTTTTATCAAAATCTGTCTCAAATAAAAGTTGTTAGTTATTGCTTTTATAGCAACTTTTGTTAAATATTTTTTTTCGAAATTTTTCTGTTATAAACTATTCGCAAAAATCTTAAAATCGACACGAGTAAACTCCTATTTCTAGTTAACCAATTTTTACCAAAAGATGATCAACTCGTGCCATTGATGTCAAAAGCTTGAATATGAAGTTTCATAAAAATCCTTTTAGCCGAATTTGCTCTGGACGTGTACACAGACAGACGGACGGACAGACAGACAGACAGACAGAATAGTCAAAACGTTATGTAGGGACCTCAATTCGTGGAGATCCATCGAAATCTCGAAATTTCAAAATCTGTATGATTACAATAATGACCTTCCTTATATATGTTGGCGGTCGGTAAAAAACACAAGAAAACAGAAACTTTCAATGCAATTTCTAAAGCTACTTGGCTTCGGCGATTGGAACAGCCTTAAAATCACCGCATATTCGTATCGAGCCATCGGATTTTACTACCGGAACAATAAGTAATTGCCATTTGCTATCTTCTACCGAATTCATTACCTGTAAATTAATTTGCCTATCTAAATCACTATCAACTTTTTCTTTGATAGTTAAAGATATTGGTCTATCCTTGAAAAATGTAGGAGTCAAATCTTTGTACTTTAGTATTATATTAATTTTATATTTATTAAAAAAATCAATAGTCGAGTTAAGACAATTCTTGTGATATATTTCTTACTAGTAGTATTGTGATGCATTTTAATAATTTTCCAGATCTTTTGTTGACAAGGCTGCGTTTGATAGTGCCATGGCTGCCAGCAAATCTCCAAGTTTTCCACTTGATTGCATCTGATGTTATTGGCAGAACTGCTTCCTGTGCATTTTCTTCCAGATTTTAATTGCTTATGTCACTGATTATGAGTTCTCAACGTCGACTTCAAAGAAATTAAACCATACTACCTAACGATTCACTGAATTTCTCAAAACAGTTAGATGATTTTATGCAGAATTCTTGAAATTTTGTTCATTGCAACTTAACATAGCTTGGTTTTTGTCAAGTAATACATGAGACAGTGTTCCGTTTCTCTGCTAATTTCACTTAAGAACCACCCATGTGTCCATGGCCAATCCAGTTTTAGTATTTTTATTTCCTCAAATATTGTTGAATTCAGAACCAAATTGTTTTTCAAACCAGCGTAAAACAATTGTGTTTCTATTTAAATTAATACAAATTATTTTGAGAACCACTGATAGAAAAAAATGTTTTGCTCGTTGATATTGTCTCATAAAATGGCATTTTTTTTTTAGTTTAACCATCTCGTAGCTATTCTAGTTATGGAAACGTTACATGTAAGTATGAAAAAATAGATACAAAATGTTTTCGTTTTATCAAAATATATCTCAAATAAAAGTTATTAGTTATTGCTTTTATAGCAACTTTTGTTAAATAATTTTTTTCGAAATATTTTTCTGTTATGAAATTCGCAAACATTATAAAATCGACACGAGTAAACTCCAACTCAAGTTATGCCATTGATGTCAAAAGCTTAAATATGAAGTTTCATAAAAATCCTTTTGGCCGAATTTGCTCTGCACGTTTACACAGACAGACGGACGGACAGACAGACAGACAGACAGACATGCAGACGGACAGACGGATAGACAAACCAACAGACATCATGCTAAAAATAGTCAAAACGTTATGTAGCTTCTTAAATATGAAGTTTCTTAAAAATCCATTTAGCCGAATTTGCTTTGCACGTGTACACAGACAGACGGACGAACAGACAGACAGACAGACAGACGGACAGATGGATAGACAGATCAACAGACATCATGCTAAAAATAGTCAAAACGTTATGTAGCTTTTGACATCAATGGCATAACCATTGATGCCAAAAGCTTAAATATGAAGTTTCATAAAAATCCATTTAGCCGAATTTGCTTTGCACGTGTACACAGACAGACGGACGAACAGACAGACAGACAGACAGACGGACAGATGGATAGACAGATCAACAGACATCATGCTAAAAATAGTCAAAACGTTATGTAGGGACCTCAATTCGTGGAGATCCATCGAAATCTCGAAATATCAAAATCGGTATGATCACAATAACTCCCTTATATTCATATGTTGGCGGTGTGTAAAAACTCTGAAAGCAACTTAAAGAAACAAAAAAGATATTTTTTTGGATAAATCAAGTTTCGAAAAAAAGTTATTTTTTTTATATCGCAGTATATATCTTGGCGTACAATGTATATATGTGTATCTTCCACATCCCGGCTTAACTATTGTCCAATATTTCATCAGAGTGCTGCACCTTCTGTCAAATGTTTTGTTCATCTCAGATTATATAAGTTGGCAATGCTGCACCTAAAGAGTTTTGTTATGAGTTCCACTTTCTATGCCCTGTATTATTGCTCTCTCTAATGCTCTCCTCTCACGATATAACACAACACAATACATTTCAGATTCAGTCTCAACTCTCAAAAAATAACACATTTCAAATAAATATTTTAATCCATAAATCTTTTTGCCTCGATAAATTTGATGTATCGAATTAGGCAAGGTTAATTTTTTTCCCTCGCTGCGTATCTGCAGGTCCGTGTGTGTACACAGGGATATAGATTGTCAATTTATAAATATAATATGACAGCAGTTCGATCCAGCTCGTGTTCTCGTTTAATCCCTTGTTATATGAGACTAAACATTTCAATTTATTTTATGGTCGTAATATTTTACGATTTGTCGTTTACATTTATGAAATTTATAATCCGATAAATACTCAAACTCGTTATTTATTTATTTATTTATTTATTAATGAACAATTTACATAAAAATCAATAAAAAGTCTAAACAATTATAATACATAATCCCTCCATCCGAAAATATGGTATTTTGATTTTTTTCTTGTCCGAAAATATGACACACATTTACAATTTTAATTAATTAGAATGATTTTTGAGATAGTTACAAATATCTCTAAAACAAAGAATAATACAAAAGGTTTTAATTTAACAAGGACGTGGCTGTCTCCACAGCTTGTATGGAATATGATAATGTTGAAGTTTTGTCTTATTAATGTGCGGAACCTTATAATAATTCCCTCCTTTTGCTAACATGGTGGTTTCTAGACAAGTTAGAAAAACATTATCAAGGGTTTGTATGTTAAATGCAATAAATACATTTTGTACACCTTCAATCAGTATTCGGTGAAGCTGTATGTTGTAAGGATTGTATAGAATTGAAAAAGATCCAGATTAAAATCTGGGCTATTTAGCGGTTGTGAGTCGATTTGGAATAATTTGTCACGCCCATAAGAAGCGTATTATTATTAAATTAATTTTATTTTATTTAATTTAAAAACCCAAAAACTTTTGGTGTTTTTATAAAATGTTGAGAACCGCCTCCTGCCGGTTCCAACATTATTTTTTCACCTATTCAAAATATTCACCTGATCAGTGAATACGCCTGCCGAAATATTATTAATAGTTTCAAAGTTAAATTACGTCTCTATTTAATTTTTTTGTGCATCAACACCTGCCAGGAAACCATCCGAGGACCCAGAAACCTGTTTTTTGGGACACCAGTGTCACAGATGTAAAGTTCGGAATAAATATTCTATGTATTTATGACGGAAAACCTATTGTAAGTCCGTTCCAATTTTATATACATTCGATTTCATTGTTTATTTAATATTTTTATATCATATATTTCTATTTTGCAAGCTAACGCATCAGCGCGGTAACTTGTACATTTTGGTTCACACACGCTAGTCTATTGCTTACGGGTGTCTATTGCTTAGTAATTCTGTATTTTGTTTAATATTAATAATATTTGTAATATTATCAGTTTTATAATATTATTTTTATGGTAGTGTATTTTATTTATGTGATACACCCATCGTGTTAAGCAACGTCTACGCATTGTTTGTCGCTTGGCTAGGGTTTTCAGAGACATCGTTTGATTTTCTAGGTTTGGCTTATCCATAGCCATTACTTGTGGGCCTTGGATTTTACCCGTCTACACCACAGCTAGGGCTACCATTTCCCTTGTGTTAGTCTCCTATAGCAGCCCCTAGGAGCATATATTATCTTCCCTTTCCTCTGCTGGTGATCCTTCGTCGCCGTAGCCGACGCGAAAGCCATTTGTGTGACTGTCTGAACGATAGTAATGATGGATAAAATGTAGAAATTTTTGATAGAACTATTAACGCCAAAAAATTAGGTCATCCAGCATTCATGCCTTAATACCTGAAAAATGTAAAAATTCATATAATTGTTTTAGTAGGGTCAAATTAGGTAGTTCCCTTTAATCCATTAGTCTAAAATTTCCTTGAAATTACTTCTAGGAACTCGAATTAAAACCATTGGCCTGGAAAATAATTAATACGTATCTTATTAGCAGCCCACTGGCAATGAACAGGATATTATAAATTTATTCCCATCTTCACCATCAGTCAATTAATCCGTAGTTTTATCCAGGATTTATAACATACACCTCCGCGATCTGTCCGTGACTCATATTCGTGATTCATATATTCGTATGAATCTGCTGCTGAGGCCTTTTTGATATTTTAATTATTGAGTAGAATAAATCTCCATTTCAAAATTCAACTGGGAATAATTCCAACGTGCTTAATTAATACAAATGGAATTAAACAAATGAATGGCTATAATGAAGAGCACAAAATATACCATATATATACATTAGCAATTGGTAAAAAATAGACAGAAATTATATGTAAAATTCACCAGCGAAAATTGAATTGGATCGGGCATGCTGTGGGAAAACACAACAGCAGAAGAAGACTTGTTTTAGGGTTTAGTAGGCAACCATCTCTTAGGCATCTTAGGCATTAGAACTCTCAGTTTGTTACGACTATTTGTTAAAAAAAAATAAAGGAGGTAAGCAAAGAGACGATACTTTTAACATTGGACGAATAGTAGGTTAGTGCAACGATTCTCAAACTCATTTTGTCGCAGAACCATAATAAAATTTTCCAAAATTCCCGAAACCCTTTCCACATAAGTAATGTGTTTCAAATAACAATGCGCTATCATCAGACTTGGGCACAGTGCAACAGAAACTTTTGCAAAACTTCAGCAGGCCTTCGGAGACAGTGTTTTGTCCAGGACCTAGGTTTTTTGGTGGTTTAAGGCATTTTCAGAAGGAGGAGAGATGATTGAAGAAAAATCACGCAGCAGAAGGCCTTCATCTTCAAGAACTGATAAAAATGTCGACAGAATCCGGGATCTTGTACGTTCAGATCGTTGGTTGACAATCAGAATGATCGGGGAAGAGTTGAATTGGACTCACACTACCGTTCATCAGATTTTGACCAATGAATTGGGGCTGAGAAAAATGTGCCTTGTCACACAAACGAGTTTTTGGCCAGTAAAAACATTTCTGTGGCTCCTCAGCCTCCTTATTCGCCTGACTTGAGTTCTTGTGACTTTTTGTCTTCCCAAGATTAAAAAATCACCTCAAGGGACGTCATTTTTGAACACTCGAAAACATTCAAACGTCCGTAACCAGCTGAAAGCTATTCCAGTATCCGAGTTCCAGTACTGCTGTGAGGATTGGAAGAACCGTCTCCAGCGCTGTGTGGCTTCCCAAGGAAGTTATTTTGAGGGAGACAATATTGAATTGTAATTCTATTCGAATAAAAAAATTAGTCCGGTTACTTAATTTACACACTTCGTGACGGTAAGAGAGTTTCTTGACTACATACAATACCCTAAAAACACGTCTGTTATTTTATTCGAGGTACGTTGATCCGCATCAGACGTTAAGGGAGTAAAATAGTTTTTGTTATTGACTATTAGTTTAGTCGTTTTGTTGCAGACGTTCTTGGTGTCCTAGATCTGTTGGTTATATGGTGTTATTTATGAGTTTATAAATTATGTAATGGAGTCGTAAAGTTGAGAAGTCAAGTGCAGGTAGAGGTGGTTCATTTAGTTTAAAATACCTCCGTGTGTCGTATTTCACAGCCGGAGCGAGAGCCAAACGTTTATGGAGAGAAACGAGAATACGAACAACCCCAAACACTATTATCCAACTGACTCAAAATTAAATTCACGCTTTTAATATAACACTACACTGTTGTATAAAATAACGGTGCAGGAGTGCACACATGTTGGTTGTGATGTGTTACATCAGTCAACCGCTGAGATCAGCGCAATCACATATTACATTAATGGAGTGACTCCTCATTACTGCTAAAATACAGCTAATATCTCGTAGCGTCGTTGCATCCAACAATATCAACCACAAAAATCACTTATTGGCAAATTTAAAATTTGATCACATTAATGTTAAACGGGTTCACAACATCTAGGTGCTACATACGGCATTTCCGTAAAAAATAAGGTACTTTTACTCCCAAGAGAGTAAAAATGTTTCCATCAATCACAATTTTATTGATTTCTGCCAATTTTGTGGAAAACAATCAACATATCAAAAGTAATTAAGGAAGAACCTTTTTTTTTTCAAAATATGTTTATTAGGAGTCAATTAGGACCTTAGGATTTCGTCTTTATTGCATTTCGTTTTTGAGATACGTTCATGCGAAAATATATATCTATAAATCACGCTATATTAAAATTTATCATAATTTTAAAATACGGAAAACGAATAAGGCCTCAAAATTTTTCTAGACTAAATAAACTACGAGAAATCCAAAAAATTCAACCGCAGGTCGCTATCTTCAGCCGTTTTTGAGTTGTAGGATTTTTTTAAATTCACAAATAATGTAAATTATGTCATTAAAAAAATTGTCAGAATCTCAAAACGCATTAAACGATTAAAGCTCCAAATTTTGTCTAGATTAAATAAACTATGGAGAATCCAAAAATTCTAACCTCTTGTCGTTTTCTCTAACCATTTTTAGGGTTTTGTAGGTATGACCAAAAAACCTTTATACCGTCATTTTGTCGTCTGTCTGTCTGTCTGTCTATCTGTCTGTTCGGTAAAAATTGTAGCCAAACGGCTAAACCTAGAGAGTTGAAATTTGGCATGCTTATACAACTCTTTGACCCGCACATAGGAAAAAAACATCTAAAAAACATACCCCCCTAAAAATATAAACAAATATGTGCTCATCGAAAACAAAAATATTTTTTTTAAATTCTGAGTAGGGTATCAAATGAAAGCCCTTAGTTCGTGGATTAATGATCAAATTTTTATTTTTGCAAAATAAATTATTTTGATGCGATTTTTGCCAAAATTGTGCAAAAAAATTTTGTCCCACACCCTGTAGCCGAGATGGTTTAAACTAAAAATCTAAAAAATTCTAAGTAATGTATATTGGTGTGAACCGAAATAGTACAATTTTTGGTCAGATTATGTTTTCGGAAAATAACGCATTTTTTGTGGTTTTTGGTTCACAAAGTACAAAAGTTATACCAATGTAAGACACCCACATGCAAGGCGTGCCATAGCTTAATGGGTTAGAGCACTGGTGTCGTAAGCTGGAAAACGAAGGGTTTCGAGTTCGAGTACGGAGCGAATTTTATTTTTTCTGTTTTTTTTTTTGCATTTTTATTATGTTGAAATTATTTTGTCAAAATTTTAGTTATATTTTGACGAATGTTGTATTTAATTTTTAAGAGCGTAAATTTAATAATCAGTCTTATTATATGATTAACAGACGATAAATTATTTTAAAAATATCTTTCATTTTGCCGTGATTACTACAAAGTAAAATTTGTCCTACACACTCAACATACCGCCTTCACTTATTATATACCTGCGAAACCCTGAAATGTGTGAATATTCACACTTCACATAAATTTTAGGGATATTTTAATTCACATCCTGAAGACGATAGTTCTGAAGTTTTACAATTGACTCTCAGAATTTCTGTGTTTTTAAATTAAATTTACTATTTTCCTAATGATAAAACTATAGTTGTAGATAAAATATTGTATTTGACTTGCCTATAATGGCTATATTACACTCGGCTGATTACAACCCTCGCCTAAAGCTAGGGTGGTAAAGTTCAACTTCGTTAAATATAACAATTATATTCTAGTTTAATAAAATACTATTTTTTCACCATATACTGAATCTTTTCTAATGTATCCTAACCATTATTTTTGCTTAATATGTAAAAGTTTTTAATGCACCCGCGGAGCTAAGAAAAGTTATTTTTCCAACACCCTATATGAAAAAATATTTCAGTCGAGTTGATATATATATTTCTTTTTCCAAGTGAGTACATCAAAAAAGGTATTTAAATTTATGATTTGCATACATGAAAATGGCTTCAAAGGTAAAAACTCGCAATGTTGGTAGGAGTGGGAGTGGGAGCATAGGGGGGCAATAAGTGGGGCAATAAATATGTCAGAAATATGTGAGGAGAGAGAAATATAGGTGAAGAATTCCTGAACAGAAAGTATGTGATATCGCACGTTATAGCAATAACTGAAATGGAACAGAATCAGTTTTCTACCTAAATTCAGCTCGCATCGTCGCACACATATTATGAGGAGTTACTGCCACTATTATATATCGCGAATATATTGCTATTTTTATTGCTGCTAACTGAAATATGTTTAATTTTAAATTATGAAGACGCCATGAATTACAGCAAATGATCTATGAAAACTACCAGTAAATTGCGAAATTGTTTCACTTGCGCGATTTATTGTTTGAGCGAGTACAGGAGGAACTGGAACAGTTTATCAAAACTGCTCTTAAGCACTGCAATCAAAGCTGGAACTAGCTTTTTATGAGCCCTGGACGATTTGAGTCTAGCGGCGGGTCCAAAACGAGTCAGACGAGCAAAAAAAAAGGACATTATTGAGAATTTTTTCAGATTTTTAGATTACCCTTTTGGGTAATAGGGTGTAGGACAAGTGTTTTCTTCGCATATTTTTGTCAAATATCTTATTAAAATAATGCAGTTTTAAAAAATCACTTCCTTAATCTATGTCTAACTGAAATAGTACAACAGGAATTTTTCATCAGATTATGTTTTCGGAAAATAACGCATTTTTTGTGTTTTTAACTAAAATATATAAAATATTTAATTCGTTATGTAATACAGTAAACGAGTAAACGTCCGTAGTCTAATGGTTAGCATTCTCGCTTCCTAAGTTGCAAACTATCGTTCGCTTCCTGTCAATTTTATTTTTCCTTTTTTTTTTTCCTGAGAATTTTCTTACTGAGAAATCTTGTGGACATAGTAACTAAAGATGTGCTCTTAGTAGCTTATTACTCACATTTTCAATCACAAATGTCATATGCCCTCTTAGCATGGGGACACTCGTCCTCTGCTGATAGAATTTTTGCATTGCAAAGACGTGCTGTGAGAATCATTGACGGCATTTCTTAAAGAGCAGACTGTCAAAAATCTTTTTTACCTTTGCAAATTATGACTCTGCCATCACTCTACATTTTTGCCTGTTTAAAATTTTTTTACAAAATTAAAAACGACTTTAAATCTCTTAATGACATTGATAATCATAATACTAGATACAAGAATGATATATATCCTAAATTCAGCTGTCTATCAAAATCCAGAAATAGCACTACCTACTACGCTATTAAATTATTTAATAAATTGCCAGAGTCAGTAAGACTTTTACCCCAAAATAAATTTGAAGCGTTTGTGAAGGATGTGCTAATTCAAAATCCATTGTACTCTGTGTCCGAATATTTTGTCTTAAATTTTTAGAATTATCATTAGTTTTTTTTGTATCTGATTAATAATCTGACTAATAATTGTATCTATGTGTAACACTTTTTGTGTAAATCTACACTATTTGCTTGTTTTTGCTTGACAGACTGTAAACGATTTAATTGTATTGTATTGTGGTCAATAAATAAATATTATTATTATAAATACCTGCGAAACCCTGCAATGTGTGAAAATTCACACTTCACATCACTTTTTAAATATTTCATAAGGGACGCATTACGGTCTGATAGATCCTCTAAATCGTGCCAGTGACATCATTGGTGATAGTTTTTTTGTTATCGTTAATAGGCGAAGTTTGTTGGCTGATTCATTTGTCTGGTTGCCAGGTCTATATGTTCGGTCGGTCCGTATGTAGATTAATAGAGCGCAGCTCTAGCGGCAGTCTTGTTCTTCTGCCCGTAAATCACTCCCCCTGACTTCTTGGCAACAATACAATACCCAGTTTCCAATATTACAACCGCACCACCGGATTATTTTCCTATTTTTGAAAGACGAAAATTTATCGCATTCATTTACAGAGATATATACCCACAACCCACAAATGTAGGATTCAATTTAATAAAATCAAACTATAAACGAGGATACCTAATAAATATATCGGTAATATATCTAAAATTGTATTGTTACACCTGTCTTATAAATAGTAGTAACATCGACTAGATTGATTACGTAGTTTTTACCGACCGCCAACATATGTATATAAGGGAGGTATTGTGATCATACCGATTTTGACATTTCGAGGTTTCCCCACGAATTGAGGTCCCTAAATAACGTTTTGACTATTTTTAGCATGATGTCTATCTGTCTGTCTGTCCGTCTGTCTGTCTGTCTGTATACACGTACAGAGAAAAAATAAACAATTATTCAGTTAGAATGTAGGGCAATGTTTTTCCAACAATATGTAAAAAATAAAATCTCCCAAAAATTTGTTGACTCCGATTTTAGCCAAAATATTGTTTTAAGCTAAATTTAGGGTGAGGATTATGCAAAAAATATTTAAAAGTTTTACTTTTTTGCCTCAAATGTCAAAATTTTAGTCCGTATCTCAAAAGTGATCATATAATTGTAATATAAAGCTAAAAAATATAAATTTTCCAAAAAAAATCTCCTTAAATTTTGGTCAAAAAATTTTTGACTCCAATTTTAGCAAAAATGTAGCTTTAAGCTAATTTTAGGGTGAGGATTATGAAAAAAATATTTAAAAAATTCATGCTTTCTTAGTTTTTGAATTATAGCCGATTTGGATCAGTTTTTTGCCTATATTTCCAAAACTTTTGCCCCAACTTCAAAATGGACTAAATTTTCTTGATCTATGATCAAAAATACATATTTGCACCAATTTTCAATAAAATCGGAGGTAAACATTTTTTGCTTCAAAATCACAATTTTCTTAAGGGGTACCCCTTACAATTTTTTCGATTTTTGGCCATTATCTAGGGTTTTGGATTACTGCCGATACAAAACTTAAAAATTGGTTTATTAACGCCCAATTTTTTTTTTAGACTAAACAATAAATGCGAATTTTAAAAATTGAAACCGCAGATTTCTATCGCTAACCATTTTCTTGTTAGGATTTAATAAAATTTTCCAAAAAATTCAAAAAAAGTGAAAAATTTTCAAAAAATATTTTTGTTTCAAAATTTGGTTATAAGTCAATTAGGACCTCAAAATTTCAAAAATTTCAACCGCAGATCTTTATCGCATTTCATTTTTGAGGTACGTCCATGCGAAGTTGAAAATTTCTATAAATCACTCCATATTAAAATGTGTCGTCATTTTAAAATACGCAAAAAAAACAAGGCCTTAAATTTTTTCTAGACTAAATAAAGTATGAGAAATCCAAAAATTTTAACCTCAGGTCGTTATCTCGTACCGTTTTTGAGTTGTGATTTTTTTTTTAATTACAATTTTCACAAATAATGTAAATTATGATATTAAAAAAATCGTAACCTTTTATGAATTTTTTACAAATATAGTGATTCCTTTGCGTCTATAGCAGTGTTTCTCAACAGGTGGGACCACCAGTGGTCCCCAGAAAAATTTTAGTGGTCCCCAGAAAAATATTAATTTTTTGCAAAAAATGAACCAACAATTATTATTAGTGTTCCGCGTTAGAAAATTATATATTATACTGGTCCGCGGTGCGTTTTTGGTTGAGAAACACTAGTATATAGTGTGGCAATGCTTAAACAGTTTGCAGAAACACCCTGTATACTTGTAAGTGTAAGTTTGGATTGAATAAAATCAGCCTATATATATAATGGTTGCATCTGTGCTTTATGGCTGGTTGTTAGTTTCGGTTAACATGGTCCAGTGTCTATTTAATTTAGTTTGTAAAGTGGAGCGGGTTCTGGAGCGGAACATGTCCGAAGTTGTTGAGTAGCTTGCTCTTGTCGTGACGTCCAAAAGGAACGATTTCAAAGCTCTTTGGCCGAGTGTCCGTTTCATACGCACATTACCACGTCACAAGCAGTACCCCAAACTTCACACAAACCACTCCACAACAACTTGAAAGCTCCGCTTTTTACGATAGCTTCGCAAGTGATTTTTTATCGCCACTATTTCACACACACGTTAGAAATTCTTCAAGGAAAACTCTGCACATTATTTTATAGGGATAAACATGAAATAATTATACCGTCACTTCTGTGTCTAAGTTATCAACCAACTTTGCCTTTTTTTTCTACAAATTTCATCCTTGATGACCTAATATATATATATGAATGATTTGAAATGTAGTAATATGAAATTGTTCGGTATATAACATTTGTGTATGTAATAGAAGTTAGAAATGGCATTTGTAATTGGTAAACAATTAAACTGTTGGAGAATTAGTTGGAAAGTTAGTTCTGTCATGTACAGGCACCAGGCACCATATCAATTAATATTATAAAGAATAAGCGAAACCGTAACAAACAGAATTACCTGAAACATTTATATAATAAATCACCACTTTCAACACTTTTTACTGTCTCTATCAAAGCAAAAGAATATTCATATTCCTAATAAAGTCTGTTTGTGAAATGAACAAAGTCGAGAGCAGTCTCTTTTTGTAGTTTCGTTATATTAATCTACGTCAGAGCGGCGCAATTGTGAAAATAATTACCTGCGCCAGGATGCAGTGGCGTGACAATCGGTAACGAGTGTCCTCGTTCATATATATATATCAGTCTAAGACCGGCGCAACCCAGGATTTTATTATATATATATATATATATATATATCAGTGGATGATCTTGACGAGTCGGTATAATAATAGTGTTTCTTTTTAAATCGTCATGTAGGTGAAATAAATAAATTAAATCATGGGACGTTTCGCATTTATTGCAGAAAATGCATCTTCAGCCTGTGGTATGCAGTTATCATAAACTGTGAATAGAGATGTGGAAGGCCATGTACCAATCCTAGGTAAAAACGAGGTTAAAAGTTAAAAATTATAAAACACATGGAAAATTGTACGTAGAAAATAAAAATTATGTAAGAACTAGGTTATTATCAAGACGATGTTACCGTGTCAGTATTTAAAATCGAATGTGAATGTGAATATATATATATATTTTTTTTTTTGTAGGAAAATGACAAAATGATTTTAAACGGGTAGGAATCAGAAAATTACTCGGTACAAGAACACGTTATTTTCCAAAATGCCTGGGAACCAAATCGAGAGCGTGGGAATTTTCTTATCAGTGCGGTATCCTTTGATGTTGTCGACTTCTGTTCAGTTGTTAATTACAGGTGTGCAATCAGGTGACTAGACCAGGTTACCAGATCAGGTGACCAGATCAGGTGATTAGATAACAGGTAAAAACAAGTAAAAAACATGTAAAAACAGGTTAAAAACAGTTTCCATACTATAACCTGTTTTTTACCTGTTTTTACCTGTTTTTACCTGTTTTTTACCTGTTTTTACCTGTTTTTTACCTGTTTTTAACTGATCGTTACCTGTTTCTTACCTATTATCTAATCTAATCTAATCACTTGATCTAGTAAGAAAGATAACAGGTAAGAAACAGGTAAAAATCAGATAAAAACAGGTAAAAAACATATAAAAACAGGTAAAAAAACGGGTAAAAACAGGCAAAAAACGGGTAAAAACAGGTAAAAAACAGGTTATAGTATGGAAACTGTTTTTTCCCTGTTTTTACATGTTTTAACCTGTTTTCACCTGTTATGTAATCACCTGATCTGGTCACCTGATCTGGTAACCTGGTCTAGTCACCTGATTGCACACCTCTAATTAACACCCGACCAGATGTCGGCAAGATTAAAGGATGCCGCACTGATAAGAAAATTCCCACGGTCTTGCTTTGGTTCCCAGGCTCAAACACTCAATTACCTACGTAAGACTAACACTAAAATTAAAACTAACACTGAGACTAAGGCTAAATATTGACTAAACAATAACATATCTTGGAGTACGCACTAACAAGTACAATTTTTGTAGTTCAAATGTCATGTTCTGTCGTGAAAAGGTCCTAATTAGTTATTTGTCGCTATAATGAAGTAATTTTATGTGCTGATTTAGACGTGGCATTATAATTTTCTTTATGGTACGGCACTGTGTGTTATGTATCCCTTTATTAAAAAATCTATTTCCAACGTGATTTTCCGAGGGAAATTCTCCCGTACAATTATATGTTCGTTGTGATATATAGTATTAATTTAATCTCCAATTTCTAGCAAATAACGGCTTCTTTATTTACCACGTATAATATTTCTAAAAACCAATCAGCTTAATCTGAACGCTGGATCGTACGGACAAAAGGCCCCTATAACCGTTTTCACGATGGAATTTAAGGTCAGCACCGTTTTCACTGAGGAAAATGCTTTTATTTCACTCCTTATGAAGATGTTTTTATTCCAACAAATACCAAATCGAAATTACCTACATATTGTGGATGTCTGTTTCTACAAATTTCAAATTGTGCGTGGGGTATCTCAAGGATATGGTAGGGGGAAAAGGGTGAAGTTTCAAGACTTTTATTTTCTATTTTATGGTTTATTGCTTTTTTTACTGCTGAACATAAATATAGCCATTTCTACACTTCCAGACAGATGTGTTTTATAAAATACCTCTTAGGAACAAACACATAAAAAACATAAATACCACTGTCGTCAGACTTCTGTTCAGACGATTCTATATTTTAATAAGCTGCACATAAACAATATCCTTATTCTGATATAAGTGCGAGATATATTAAAGAGTTTTGAATAATCTTAGAAGAGACAAAAAGGGACAAATTAAGGATAAGAATCGGAACAACAGCGGTAAAAAACGAAAAGAAGATTAAGGCTAACAACAACCCCATACAAGAATGCCGAAAAGATAGAAATATGCCAACGAACCAGCTGGAGAGAAGACAGAAAGAAATATTTCGAAAGAAATTTATGATATTGGTGTTTGTAAATACAATGATTCTACAAATTAATGATAATTTTAATATGAAATTAAATGGACTTGTAGGGGTCTGAATAAGATTGCGGACAACTGATTTTAACATAGAAATGAAAGAATAATATGGTATTTATTAGCCATAGTGTTATCATACGCATAGTACGGTGTATGATACCCTAACTCTAATAATTAATAAAATACCTTAAAATCTCGCGTATAATACGCACTCGTGTATAGTACGCAACCCATTTTTAAGAGTACAATTTCTGGAAAAATTATATGTTTTACATAAATTTACTCGCATTAAATACACACCCTAGATATTTGATAAGATAAATCAGTAAAAAAAGTGCGTATTATAAGGGAGATTTTACTGTACTTCATTTCAAGTGTCAATGCCAAGTCTATATCTTATATACGTACGTACGTGCAGATCGTCGTGTTAGCAGTATCTATCTAATTGCTTAGTAATATTATTTTATATGAGTTCATATGACATCATGTGACCTGTGACGGCTAGGTGACGGGCTGCACTGGTCAACAGTCACACATGAGCGCGCCTCTCAACAAGGGTCACTCACATATCATGCTTTGTCGACTCATATGATTCGCTAAAAATAATGATAGTTATTACAAATATTTTTTTAGAATGAAAGTGGATAGTGTTTTAAAAAAGTCTAGTGATGTGCGGTGGAGTTTTGCGAAATTGGAAATTGATTAAATTTCGTATCGGACCCTTACTAAATTTGATGGACCAAATTCAATTCTCTATTAAATTGAACAATTTAGTTTCCTGTGAAGACCACGACGGACAAACTAGATATATTCACCAGAACCCTTTACGAGATACATTTCGCATGACATCGTTGCGATTAGACTGTTTGCGTCTTTATACGCGATTCTGGTTGCAAAATGCAGGCAAGAATAAATGATCTTAATAAATAATTAATTGCATGCAAGGCGAGATAGGTAAATACGAGAAAATAAGGCTCATTTAGACATCCAAATTAAGGTTTAATCTTCATCTGGAACTGGTCCAATAATAAGAATCGATGGGATAATGGATTTATTTAAGTATAAACATATTCTAGAGAGTGTGATGCTTCCATATGGAGAAAAATAGATGCCTCTCAGATGGTTATTTTAACAAGACAATGACCTGAAGCATTCGTCACACCATCAAATTTGGTAAAACATTTCTTTTACATAAAAACATACCAATAATGAAATGTCCATTTCGGAGTCCTGATCTTAATCCAATCGGGCACCTTTGGGAGCATTTAGATAAGCAAATTCGCAAAAAATACAGCTACAAACAATTACCTCTCTGGAGTCTCTACCAGCCACAAAATAACATAGAGCTAACAACATACGACAGATCCACAACACCCGAACAACTATACAGAGTCCATTTTAAAGATATTGTAAAACAACATCCTGCATCTTGACCTATCTACACCAACGGATCAAACAGGAGCGAAACAGGAGCAGCTACAGTCATTGAAGACAACATAATGAGGTACCATCTACCAGAGACAACATCCATCTTCACGGCAAAAACTTACAGCATATTAAAAGTAGCTGAACACATAAAAACCGAGGGACAGGCAAACTCAACCTACTGTATTTGCACAGATTCCTTGAGTGTGATCCAAAGCCTTAACCACAGGTACTATAAAAATGAACGACTCATCAAAATTAAATACCTACATACGGCCCACGTTAAGGAAAACATAATAACCAAAATTATATGGATACCGGCATATGTTGGAATCGTAGGTAATAAAATAGCCGATAGAGCAGCGAAAGAAGCTACAAATACAACCCATTCAGATGACCACTGTACCGAAGATTTTAAAAATTACCTCCAGACCAAAATCAAAGATACATGGCACAACTCTAACCACGAACAACAAATTATGACAAATAAAGGACAACACAAAGACTTGGGAGACCCCGAACAAAAGACAAGACCAGATTGTCATCACTCGTTTGAGAATTGGACACTGCCGACTGATACACGGACATATCTTTCAAAAAGAAGAAAAACCCACTTGCGAAAACTGCAACACGCCCATAGCTGCCCAACACATCATCGAGGAATGCACTAAGTACAATACGGAACAACAAAGCCTCCACATCACACCCTTAAAAGTGGCCCTAGGGAAAACCATTACAGAAGTAGAAAAGACACTGGAATATCTGAAGAACATAAACCTATACAATAAAATCTAACAATACCAAAATTCATTAACACTGTACTATATCAATGTATTTATAGCCAAAATTGTAAAGGCAACAAATCTGTGAATATATCTCTCTATAATCACAAAATAATTAAAGCACAATCATCAAAATTAACGTTATCTTCCAGGATTGGTAATAAATGGGCCGTAGAAATAAAAGTAATTGCACCAAAGTAACGATAAGTCACGTTTAAATCTGTACCAGAAATTATTTACTAACATAAATTTTGTTACGAATTTTGTAAAGTTTGGTTTCCTCTGATCGTTGATGTTGATAGGTATAATTAACGTTCTTCCGTCATTTTTTAACTCTTAATTAACAGAAACTTTTGTCGTATGAATTTACAACTGGTTAACTTGTTTTCTTAACTTAATGTTGATAAGGCACCGAAGTTATATAAAGATGTTAATAGCTTTAGATGCATCGATTTGTACACTTTCAGTATGTTTCGTAAGAGTGATGCAGTGATATTGTATCACCTCACCATTCACCGGGTGATCTAGTTGCGATGCTCGAGCAGAGAGAAATTGTAACGTAACCCACTGACATGATTGCGTTCGTCGACAGACAACGAGATGGATAACTAACAACAGTATGCAGCATTAAAATAATAAGCAGATAACACGTTATTACCTAGAACAGTGCTTTCAATCGGTGTCTCACGACAGTTTCGTGTGTCACCACTCAGTACTAAGAGCGAATTGGTTTAAACTAAAAGAGTACTAAAATATTTCGTTAAAACGGGAATTCGTCTACAGAGCTACATACATAAAAAGTAACCTCGATTGGATCTTGCATAAGATAGAAACAGACTAATGTACATACAGTTAGATATTGGTTGTTTACAATCATATTTTGTTAAAGGGGGAATTCGTAAACCGAGGAACGCACATTAAAAGAAACCTCGATTGGGTCTTGAATAAGAGAGAAACCGACGGACATACAGGTGGATACTGATTGTTTAAAAGAAGATTTACAAAATGTTTCGTTAAAGCGGGAATTCGTTAAGCGAGATACGCCCGTAAAAAGTAAGCTATCATGGAAGTGGTTATATTAAAACCATATATATAAAATTTCATCAGTATTTGACCAGTAGTTATTGAGTTTAGCTTGGACAAGCAGACACACAGACAGACAAAAATTTTAACAATGTTTAAAATGGTCTAAGCCAGTGTTTCTCAACCAAAAACGCACCGCGGACCAGTATAATATATAATTTTCTAACACGGACCACTAATAATAATTATTGGTTCATTTTTTGCAAAAAAAAAAACAAATATATTTGATTTGCTACTAAATACATTTATTTTATTTGTAGAAAATCACAGAAAGTTTACAGAAAATAAATAAAATATAAATTATTTACATAAAAAATGTGCATAATAAATAAAAAAGAACTGCAAAAAACACATATAAAAAACACATATAACAACTTTCGCGGGCTACTAAAATTTTTCTGGGGACCACCTGTTGAGAAACACTTGTTTAACTAAGCTTATTAAAGTTATTAAAGCTAAAATACTAAAAAAAATTAACAGTATATATACATAGATCTGGACAAAGTTAAAAATGAAAATTTCAATTTAAAATTTTTAATATCATGGATTCTTTTCTTGGGAAAAAAATAAACTGATTTTATTCAAGTAATTTAAATATAAAGACACGCTCCCTGGGGGGGGGGGTCATAGGCTTCACTCCCTTCCCAACACTCAAAAAATCTCGATTTTAAGGGACACATTTTACTTGAGCCCCCAAGAAAGAATTTTGGATTCTGATTACCGCAAAGAATAAAATTGGCTTCTGTGCCCCCCAAGAAAAACTAATTAGTGCGCGCCTAATCTTTTTTAATTTGTTTTCATTAAAAAATTTACGTTGTTTCGCAAAGAACTGCACAATTTGGGTTACTTTTTAAGATGGTTGAGAAGCAATGTTGGTGTTTGAAACATTTGTTGAGACGTGATTTAAAGGTAAATTCGTATGTCCATAGCTGACCCATTTCTTATCTTCTTTAAGATGTCCGGAGTGTAGTGAATGCGAGGCATTTCCATATAAATGCAGCTTGAACCGTCAGCGCAGAATGGACTCACCTCCAAATGAAGTGACCAGATAAAATTGTTCGCAACTGCACCAGCGAACGGCTGCACTCGACCGTTATAGACATGCAGTCTGAACACTCCCACTTCTTCCTTTCTTCCATCCTTCTTATACCTATATATTATATTATATCACTGGATCGCGACACAACTAACTAAAACATTATTGAACCATCTGACAACATATTTAGAAATAAATGATGATTCATCAATTTAATGATGAAGTTCAATTATTTGGAATGAAGTAATATCTGGTTGAACTGTAGCCTTGGCCCTAAGGTTTCCAATCCGGATATCCGAGTATCCGAATATCCGGATTATCCGACCAATTTGGACTAATCGATAATCCGGATAATTTTCATTAAATATCCGATAATCCGGATATTTTTTGAATAAACAAAAAAAAATTTTTTTCAACAATTTTTTCAATTTACCTGGTACTTTTTTTAAACCTTTTCGCCTTTACAAGAGTTCCTTTAAATCACATGATGAAATATGTAAATGAATTAAAGTTTTCATTTCGTTATTTCATGATTTTAACAAACACAAAAACGAGGACAAATAATTTAAATATATTATTTTATGTACTTCTTACAATAAAACTAGGGTGATCATTCGTCCCACTTTTTGCGGGACTGTCCCGCATTTTGATTGGGTGTCCCGCATTAAGATGCGTCCCGCAAAAGTCCCGCATTCTAACATTTTGTCCCGCATTGTAACTTGTATTTGAGGAAATGAGGACCTTTTGTTTTGTTCTTCACTTAGATTTGGGAGGTGAGGACCTTTTTTTTGCTTTTTACTTGGATTTGGGAAGTGAGGACCTTTTTTTCCTTTTTGCTCTTCAGTTGGATTTGGGAGGTGAGGACCTTTTTATTGCTCTTCACTTGGATTTGAGAGGTGAGGACTTTTTTTTTTGCTCTTCACTTATATTTGGGAAGTGACGACCTTTTTTTGCTCCGTCCCGCATTGCCTTCTTAAGAAAATGGTCACACTAAATAAAACCAACATCTACTGCAACAGAGCGCTTTTTTTTAATTGCAGGCCTGACTAGGACAAAAATTAGAACTCGCTTGAATTTTGAAGCTTTCAGTACAATTATTTTTTAAATACTCATTTTTAAAAATGAAATAAATTTAATTATACATTTTTTTTTTATAATTTCGTGAATTATTAATGTATATAATTAAAATATTTAAATTAAATTAAATAAATGAATTATAAAACACCATGAATATTGGATTCAATCTATTATCTTTAATTTATTTACCTTATTTAAAAACACAATTATATTGATAAAAATCCTAAAAAAAGGATGTAGAAATAATTACAAGCGCAGAATTAAAAGTGATAAAAAACATTTGTAAACAACGCATTGAAAAAATATAGTTTTCTAAAGTTCAGTAGTTTTTTATCAACAGACGACACAGGTACATTTTTGCATTAATAAGTTTTATAAAATGATGTTTGCAAGGCGCCACAGGAAAATCGCTGACGTGCGGCTCCATTTCATAATCTCGCTGTATATTAATAATAACGGAGTTATCACAGTGTTAGCATAAGCACAGATATATACAGAAATGTTGAAAGGTTTACATATACTCAGACCCTGAGAGAGCTACAATGGGGCCTGGACAACATTTTGGGAACCCCAAACTTCTACTTTTATTTATGTAATTTATGTAAAATGTAGATAATTTTCGGGACGCCGAGGCTCCTGAAGCCCTCGGGGCCCGGACCATATGGCCCTTCTAGCCCCCTCTTTATCTAGGTCTGCAAATACTGTTTTTTTTTCCTATAGCGAAACAGCGGGTATACCACTGGTAATAATAATTAATTCTAATAAACATGTATTGTTTTAAATTTTTTTTAATGTGTTATTTGAATTTTGTAATGATTTTTTAATTTTTTGACTTGTGTAAACATTCTATTTTTTAACGTGTTATTTGTATTATGCAATGATATTTTATTTATTTGACATAATGTATTCTTATTAATATTATTTTTTGACTTGTGTAAACATTATTTGTAATGAAGTAAGCACGTATAAAGATTATACTAATAAAAGGAAACAAAGTCATTATTAAATTTAATTTTAATACCTTGTTTGCTTGATTGTAAATTGAATGTTCAGGTGTAAAATTTACATTTTTATGTTTGCAGAAATATTGTTTGTAGACAATTCTATTCGTCGCGTCATTTTTCAATATTTCTTTCTTTCTTATAAAATATCGAAGGCGTGCACGTCTAGATGTATGACTATCCATCACGGTGATATGGGTGCCTTAACTCTGTGACACCTGCAAGGAAATTGAACAATCTACCAGCTCACATTGCTCCACATATCCGCGTATCGTTCCATATCTCTCCATATCGCTCCATATCGCTCCATAGCGCTCCATATCTCTCCGTACACCTCGACAACACATCTTATTCCCGGATAAATTCATGAATCAATAGAAAAATTCACCTTTACAAATCATTATCAACATTCGGTTGCATGAGAAGAATTGCAACAATAGCAAATATATTTCATTCCAAGTAGCGTAGCACACGCAGTTGTACAGTTTCCAAGTTTATGTTCATATTGGTTTTAGTTAAGATTAGTTTGTGTTTCATTAAACTTTTGCAAAATTCTCTGCGGTCTATTTTGTATTGTGTAAGGGTTGTCCACAGAGCATTTGCGCCCCTAAATATCAACACTCGGTACCATTTCATGTCTAGTCGACTTCAGTGTGAACACAGTGTAAATTTCAATGAATACTCGGCAAGTTTAAAGTGATTTATTAATTTTTATCAACAATCTCATTGAAAATTCCACCGCATGAGAATTCCTAATCGCAATTAGTTTTTTTAACGCTACTTATAACCCCCGTATACAAAACTAACTACAGTAATACCCCGCCACTCGACGTTAATTTGTTCTAAAAAAGCGTCGAGTAGCGATTACGTCGAATGGCGAGTCGAATTTCTCCATAAGAAATAAAGGGAATCATATGTTTTCCTTTTATAATATACGTTTATTATATATTTTATAATATACGTTTTATATATTGTACTGTTGTATATTGTATATTGTAATATTTTATAATATACGTTTTCCTTTTAGCTATGCTTGCATTTCTATCCTTTGGACCTATAATTATAAATATAAATCACTTATTTTAGCAAAAAACAAAAGTTCATAGCTGCACTAAATCTGAGCTGTTGTCGTCAAGATATCAAGGCGCGAACTGCTGGTCATGCGTTCATTTTGCTTTTGTTTATCAAAATATGTATCACGTGATCGGTACTCGATCACGCGTCGGATAGCGATGCTTCCGCCGACTCTCACTCTCGACATTTACGTCGAGTGGCGAAAACGTCGAGCTAAGAGGCAGTCGAGTAACGGGGTATTACTCTATCTGAAATCAAATTAATAACACTATAAAAGTAACCAAAATAACCAGATCTGGTTATTTTTGTGACAATTAAATTTTACTGTGTAATAAATTCTAACGATTTATTTCAAACTGATTTGAGATATAGTGTAAGTACGCTTTTTTCCGTGTGTGTATTTTTCCGGGTGCGCTTTTTTCCGTGTGTGTATTTTTTCATGTGCGCTTTTTTCCGTGTGCGTATTAATCGGTATGCGTTTTTTCCGTGTGCGTATTTTTATATTATATAAGAAATTGGAAAATTTATTTTAATAAATATATTTTAAATTTAACGTCTCAAATCATTTTTAGTTTTAACATTATAAATGTAATGCACTGAGTGAAAAAGAATCGTTTTCCCATCTTAAAAACTTAATGAATCAACAATTCGGAATAATACTCATTATTTGTTTAGTTTTTAATAATGGGCGAAGAGTTGATTCAATTTGAATTGGATGAAGTAAAGCGTATGGCTAGAGAAAGAAGTCTGAGATGTCAAGCAAGTTCCACATTAAGGTAATGATGTGTTTGCCAACACAGTTGGCAACGGGTGCACTAGTATTGTACAGATTGGTCTAGGTGAAAACATTCACCATTGCATCGTCATTCACCGCAGTCCGCAAAACCGCATACGTTACTCGTCAAATATATTTCTTGTAATCTTTCGGAATTAAGTCCATTGATGTTTTGTGTGTTATCATGTGGAAGTAATCTTTTAAAAGTGCATTATGAGAAGTACGTATATAGTGAGAGGTCGAACGACGGGCGGAGTGAGCGGTCGAGCGATTTATTTCATGAAATTCTCCGGCTGAAATTTCAGCCATCAATCGATCGTCATTGTTGGAGGGATCTGATAGCGCAGTCTGGAGACTGGACATAATGGAATTTCTCCACTTTGACGGAACAATGCCCAAGAAATAGGAAATATTTCACTTTTTTTTTGTTTTTTCATTAAATAACGTTTATTTATTGAGCAGATATTAAAACTTCTCTAGAATCTAAAAAATTATTGTTACGAAAGACAAAGAACATGAAAACTGTTGTGTGGTGGATAGTGGTGAATGTTTTTACGTAAATATAGAGCTACGATCAGCATATTTGATATTTGGGCAGCAGACGATGGCGATTTGTGTAGATGCAACTCAGAGATTAGCGATGTTTGAACTAATATTTGAACTATTCCTGTGTTTGATCTGAACTGATTTGATTCCAAGTTTGATTGCTTAAATGTAAACACTAATTCTCAACTAGAACAAGCACAACTTTAATTAATAGTTCTAATAAAATAACAATCTAACAAAATACCACCGTACTGCAAATATCTCCCTCTAGTTCTCTTCTTGATAATGTCAGCCGAGTTCACTGTTAGACTAGCTCATATAATGTGGGAGTGGTAATTTCAGAAATAAAATTTCATTATTATTTTAAACT
This sequence comes from Liopterus haemorrhoidalis, assembly GCA_963971575.1. NCBI lineage: Eukaryota > Metazoa > Arthropoda > Insecta > Coleoptera > Dytiscidae > Liopterus > Liopterus haemorrhoidalis. The sequence continues at coordinate 562,082 of OZ020620.1, read as the reverse complement.
AAATTATTCAATTACTTAAAAATATTCAAATTAATCAAATATAAAAATTAATCTATTTTAAGATAAAAATCCTCAAAGATTAGTTGAGCTATCATATATTTTTCTAGTTAAGTGTTGATAGACAGGGGTACAAATTTACGATCGTATTTTATATGATTTGCTTAAAATGTTATCAGCGTTATCTCAAGTGCATGGTCGAATGTTTATACAGATGTTGATATGCGATCATATATTTTCAGTGATATGGACTTCGTAGGTAATTAGAGACAAAATTAATTATTTGGGGTTATGAATTATTGGGAATAGAGTCTTTAAGATAAGTTAAAAGTTTTTTTTGTTAATTGGAGTACTGATTATTTTTTCAACCACAAAAAATAGGGTTCGGAGATCAAATTATTATTAATTTTAAGAAAAGGGCTGGGAAAATCTTGTGAGAGACAAAGGGAGTCGTGAGTAAACCATCACCGGAGTCGGACGAACCTCCCAAGCATTTTTGGTTCAGAAACCCAATAGCGTGTAGTGAAACAGAAGTAGTCTGGAAGTTTTAAGGGCAGTTTTAATGAAGTGAACGAACTACGATAACGGATTAAGCACTGTGAATGTTGTGAGGTGAAACAGTGATTGTGAAGTTTTGTGTTGAGTGTAATGCAGATTAATTTGAACCGAAGGAAAATAAATTAAATTAATCTGTATGTGGAGTTCGTCGTGTCCGTAAATGGAATATAATTTTTACTATTCTATTGTTTTTATCCTCATCACATATCTTTATCCACTATAATCGTTTGTTTCTATGTGTATAGTATTTTATGTTTTTATATTTAAATTTTTTGTTTGTTGAAGAGGGTTGTGTCGACGCCAATGTGTCTGTTCCCAAGCGTCGCGACGGATAAATTAAGAGGAAATATGGAGAACAATGCAAGAATATTGTATAAGATAAGGCTGTTGTGAAATGGACCAAGAATGAAATGCTCCAAGATAATACTTAACGTGACTATGATACACTGGCACTGGCTGAATAAACTCATACCCTAATGGATTGTCTCTTCATTCCTTCTTGCTTTGCACCACTCTATTTTCATACAACACAAGAAATTGATGCCGGTGGAAGAATATAATCAACTGAAGAATGGGTGTTATTGTGGATGGATTCGCTTAACGAATCCTCTTGTTACAAAGTCGTGGTACAATGAAGATAACTTCGGGAAGAATTATACAATTAAGGAGAGGCATAGCTCTATAGTTCACAAAAGTTTCTTATACAAAACTAATAAGCTGAGATTAAATTACCAACAATCGTACATATATAATTAGCAAGTGTGTGTATGTGATCTGGGTAAGATTGTGATTTTTTCCTGAGGTTCTCGTGATTGGCTAACTGGGGACTCTTAAGGTCTCTTGATCGACAGGTATTTTGCAGATTTATTCTCTAGCTCCAGACACTCCAATATGCTTTGACCGATATGAACAATATTTTGCAAATTTATTCTCTAAGAATCTACGAATATAATTACATATAGAAATGTGTAGGATTTCTTAGGCATAAACAAGAAACTCTAGATACTCCTATATGATATGACCGATATGAACAGTATTTTGCAGATTTATTCTATAAGAAACTGAAAATAAAATAACATATAGAAATTTCTAGGATTTCGTAGACATAAACAAGAAACTCTAGACAATCCTATATCCTATGATCGATATAAAAAATATTCTGCAGATTTATTTTCTAAAAATTTGCGGATAAAATAACATATAGAAATGTCTAGGGTTTCGTAGGCATAAACAAGAAACTCTGGACACTCTTATATCCTATGATCGATATGAAAAATATTATGCAGATTTATTTTCTAAAAATTTGCGGATAAAATAACATATAGAAATGTCTAGGGTTTCTTAGGCATAACAAGAAACTCTAGACACTGTTATATCCTATGATCGATATGAAAAATATTTTGCAGATTTATTTTCTAAGAATCTGCGGATAAAACAACGTAAGGAAATGTCCAGAGTTTCGTAAGCATAAACGGGAAACTCTACACACTTCTATATCCTTTTATCGATATGAAAAATATTTTACAGATTTATTATTTAAAAATGTGCGGATAAAATAACTTATAGAAATGTCTAGAATATTCTTTGACCGACATGAACAGTATTTTGCAGATTCATTCTCTAAGTATCTACAAATATAATTACATACATAAATGTCTAAGATTTCGTAGGTATTAACAAGAAACTCTAGACAATTCTATATCCTTTGACCGATATGAACAATATTTTGCTGATTTATTCTCTAAGAAACTGCGAATAAAATTACATATAGAAATGTTTAGGATTTCGTAGGCATAAAAGAGAAACTCTAGACACGCCTATATCCTTTAACCGATATGAACAATATTTTGCAGATTTATTCTCTAAGAATCTAATAATATAATTATATATAGAAAGTCGCCAAAAACATTGCTACTGCTCTGAGTGAGTGACTTAGGACTTTACATGTATTTAGTGCATTGTATATTACAAGAACTATTTGGAATAAAACTTCTAAAGTTATTTTTTGGCAATGCTGTACTTTAAGAAAGGTTAAGGCAGTGGCTCTTAACCTTTACGAAGTTGCGGACCGTTTTTGTTTAATTAAATTTTGCGGAAAACATAAAGCAGTAATATATATATATACAAAGCAACTAAGTTACAATTTAGCGAACCACTACAAATTCACGCAACACTGGTGTTGTACGGAAAACCGGTTCTCTTCCACTGTATTTCGTGTATTATGTAATATGATGTTGGGTAATATGATTTAGTTTTAGTGTAAATAAGCGGTTGTATCAAGCGGTTGCGATTAGAGTACATTTAAAGGGAGAAACAAAGAATCCGATCACGTTTCAAACTCCCCGTATACCGCTTACCGTTACCGGTTACCGGTTACCGCTTGGAGGCATCGCCTTACAAACTCACTTCCAAACCTCTCCAACACTCGCACAGAATAAGAATTATAAACGATTCTAAATCGTCAATTTACAAAATGACACGAAATGGTCAAATGAACGAATCAAATAACATCAAAGGTAAATAAGTGCATATAAACTGAGAATCCATACATGATTTAAAAATAACATTTCATGAAAAGAACTTTTCAAAGGATGCAATATTTCTTTAAATGTTTTTGTTGGGAGTTGGGTACGGCGGTGTCGCTCTTTGTCCTCATTCCCTCTGGAACTGAGGGTCATCCCACCAGGAATCCCCTTTGTTACACGTTTTCATAGGGAAGAACTCTTTGTCGGGAAAATTGCTAATAAAAAATTTGCTTCACCAGAAAAAAAATCTATTTTATTCTCTAAAAAAATTCCCGTAAAATTTAATGCTGGGAGCAAATATTTACCATATTTCAATAAATATTTTCTTATTTTTATCGACCGCCAACATATATAAGGGAGGTATTGTGATCATACTGATTTTGACATTTCGATATTTCGATGGATCTCCACGAATTGAGGTTCCTACATAACGTTTTAACTGTTTTTAGCATGATGTCTGTGGGTCTGTCTGTCCATCTGTCTGTCTGTCTGTCTGTCCGTCTGTCTGTGTACACGTGCAGAGCAAATTCGACTGAAAAGATTTTAATGAAACTTCACATTTAAGTTTCTGCCATCAATGGCACGAGTTGATCAACTTTTGGTAAAAACCGTTTGACTAAAAATGGGAGTTTACTCGTGTTGATTTTAAGATTATTGCGAATATTTCACAACAGCAATTTCGTCGTGGTCGTGCGTCCATCAGTGATGAATCTCGTCAAGGTCAACCAAAATTGTGATTCAAAAAACATCGATGCTGTGCGCAAAATGATTGAAGAAGATCGGCATATGACTTACCGTGAGATAGAGGCATCCTTTGGCATATCGCAGGCTGCAATAAATTCGATTTTGCAACATTTAGCTGTGAAAAAGATCTGTTTCCGATGGATTCCGCATAATTTGACCGAAACTCAAAAAAGACTGTTGATTGGTGGAAGAGAATCCTAAAAAAGTTCAACCTAGGCACTGAAATATCCGTATACAACATCGATACAGGTGACGAAACTAGGATTTATTCATAGTATGAACCGGTTGTTTCTTAGTTTTTGTAAAAACTCGTAAAAAACAAACGTGATTATTGAAAAATCGACGAATTTGTTGCTATGATTTTGTCTAAATCTTAAATATCCCTTTATTTTCAAAAAAAAAAACCGGAAACGTAGAAAGCTTCTTGGTACTTGTAGTCGCATGCACCATACCCCTATAAGTAAAGAGTAGACTTTGAAAAATTATTTACCAGCTTACAAGAAAACTGTTACTTTTTTATATTTAGTTGATTTTTTTATTGAATTTGAAATGTGCCACTTATATTTCATCAAGTTTAGCTATGGTATAAATGTAGTAGGATTGCCAGAACTTCTTTCAGTTCCAGTTTAATTTTTCGTAGAAACAGTTGTCACTGTTGGAAATTTGAGTGAACTTGATTTAGCAAACGTGAGAAATGACCTGGAATCTCTCTGTACCCTACCTGTGATTTCAGTGACAGCTCACAGTGTTTCCACAGAGGAGATCTGGGGAGGGAGGAGTTATACCACACAAGGGTTATAGTCCTTTGTTTGTGTTCGGAACAACGTGTAAGTCAATATACGCAGATACCAGTTAGTAATGAGTTTCAGGGAGGGGGGTCCTAACTAGATAACTACAGACCAACTACCCATGCCCAGTACACCATACCTCATTCCACTTCTTAATAAATGATCGGAGTAAACTGTGTTAATGATGCTGGTCCGGAAGATTTTCGATGAAATTTAATTTGTGACTAATAACATTTATCTTTAGTGTGCTTCTAACTTTTAAAATTGAATTAATGTGTCAAGTCGCGTTAAGGCCTTTATAACGCATTATCCACGACGTAAATTTACCACAAATTTGACAAGAACACACTACGAACGCTTCCTTTAAACGTCAGATTTAATCATATTTTTAACAGCAAATTCAGGTTAGCACTTTTCATTTATATATTGGCGTTATCATTCAACTCTGATATAGGAGGGATATTTTATACGAAACAACAGACTCTTTGCGTCTTGTGAGTCCCATATATGATCAAACAATTTGGGCAACAAAGGTCGTTGTGCAAACAATTTGACTGTGTATGGTGTGATTTGAGTTGTCACCCAACTGTTTGAACTAACAGGTTTGAACAAGCAGTGTTGAATCCAGACGCTTTTCTTGGGGGGGGGGACATGAGCAGATGAAGGCTAAACCAGCCCGGGGTGAAATAGATTTCCAAGTATTATAGGTAAAGAAAAATCTCCGAGGCGAGTGAATTTTTGCCATCCGGGAAAGGGGGAATTTTTACCAACCAGGGGGGGGGTCCTTTCGAACAACTCTTTGGATTGAACACGGCGTGTATGGGAATGTTTGCACAATTATAATTACAATTTATCTAATCGAATTTAAATGTACCTATAACCTATAATGAGTAGGTAACTCACTTTTTTTTAGAATGGAACAAAAAAGAAAATATATATCCTAGACCGAAGATGCAATGAAAGAAGCAATAAATGCTTATAAAAATGGGGCTGGCCTTAACGAGGTATGCCGTAAATTTGGCATTCCAAAGCCAACTTTTAAAAGGCACTATGAATTAAAAAATAAACGCGCCAATAATGCCAATTTTTTTTTTTTTTTTTTTTGGCATACAGCTTTTCCTTTTATAATTGAAGCAGAACTAGTGAAGCACATTTTAAAATTTAAAAGTTTACTCTTTGGGTTGACAATTATGGATGGCAGAAAACTGGCATTCGAAATTGCAGAGCGAAATTCGATTATACATAATTTCAATAAAAAGAAAGGTGCAGGCAAAGCATGGTATTACGCTTTTATGAAGAGACACCCAACGTTGTCACTACGGCGACCGGAATCAACATCTGTGGTATTGCTCGGACCAAAGACTTTAACAGGCTTAAACAAATACTTATCTGTGATTTTTACAATATTTACAATTTATATTTTTATATATTAAATAAAAATGAACTGTATACTCATTTTTGAAAATAATTTGTATTTTTTTCTAATAAAATCTGTGATTATGTTTTTTACAAGTACATTTAACAAACCCTATGGTACAATTTACCGACCCAGTTGGGTAAATCGTTTTTTTATTGTGTTTTTTTATTTTGCAATTTTAACAGCAATAGATATTGAAATATCATTAATTGTTGTAATATTATGGTAGATAATATATGAAATGGAATTTCTGCATTTATATTTTTGTTGTTGCATTCATATTAGTTTTACAGACAAAATAAATTAGAGGGTACGACTTTGCCTATTTTCATATTTATTGACGATTTATATTTATTGTGAAAGTTGGGTTGTTAAGGCCCCAATTTTTTGCCTAAACAATATACGAAGATTTCAAAAATTGAAACCGCAGTGTTTTTACCAGCGTTGGGGAATCCCCAAGCTTTTTAATGAACTTGGTCTTATGATTAGATGTTTTTAGAGAATTTGTTCTCGCGGGCAAATATTTCTTGCCCACGATTTTAAAAGCTAACTCCACCACTTCATATCCCTGAATACGCTACAGAATAAAAACATTCAGTTATTAAAATTAACATAAAAGTCGAACCGTCTCCTAGAACGGATTGTGTTACATACAAAAAATGTGCTTTTAATCGTAGAATGTAGTTTCTTACATTAAATTGTTTTTGTGAGAGTAAGTCTTTATTGTGGGACAGACAGTTGGTCGCCGTGTGATGTATTCGCATTGCGGCCATCTCCTCCATCCTTCCGTCTTCTCTCTCACTCTCTGTCTCACCCTTCTTCCATTCAATCGCCCCGTTTATCGTCCATCTCTGGTTATTATTTGACGATGGAAGTCGCCGATGGCCAGACAGCGACAACAGAATACACTCAACACTGTTTAATAGATGCTTAAAAGGAAAGGCTTGTACCAATTTTATTTTTCTTTTATTATTATTAAAAGGAATAGTGGACATGTATATGTTTTCAAGCAGAGTATACTCTCTATAATAACCACCTGACCAGGGGTGTCCACAGAAAATTTTCCAGAGGGGGGGGGGGGATCCTACAGCTCAATTAGTCCAAAATTTCAGTACACACTTATATTTATATATAAAAAGTATAAAATAAATATATTAAAAACCTTTTTAAGATACACGATTTTATAAAAATGTACTAAAAAGTAATTTTTTTTTCAGTTGCTATTTTCTGCCTATTTTCATCTTTTCATCTTGAACATTTTTAAAAGTGTAAAAAAAAACTGTTGAGTATCTGGTAAGGAGTAATGTTGTTTATCTTTTCAAATGAAATTAATTTAAGAAATTGTTAGCACATAGAATAGGAGCCCCACGATTTTTGATTTTTAGTCACATATGACCAAAAGTATTGTAATAAGTAAAAAAATAATATTTGTTACTTTTTATTGCATTTAAATAAAATCGTGTTACTTAAAAAGTATTTTTATATATTTAAATTTACACTTTTTAGTTTTTTTGGGAAGATCTAAGCTATATAACACTGAAAGAATCCAGACAAACAGACAAACGAAACAACCTAAAGAACTGTGCCAAAATGTAAATTGTACTTACGCAAGGAACAGGTTAGTTAAGATGAAGATTTACCTGAAACAAACATATATAATTAATATCTGTTAAAAAAAGTGTCATAAAAAATTCAGAAAATCATGAAATTATATATAATTAATATTTTAAACAAAATTTTCTAAAATTATAAGTGTCCTGCATATTATAGTTGAAGAAATATATTAAATATATTTCTCTACATATAGTATCTTATGAAGTTACCTGTACAACGATCGAGCAAAGTTCCTTCCGATATTATTTACCAAGTCTACTGTGCATTTAACAACGAACTACCAACTTAGATTAAAACTTTCGTACGTTATTAAGTTCAAACAGGCCGACCGGCGTAGCGTAGTGTTTCATTGCCCTGTGTTGCTAAGGTCTCGAGTTCGAAGCCTGTTCAGGCAATTTTTAACACGAAAAATTACAATTGTCCTGGCTAATTGCCTTAGTAGCAAAAACCCCAAAGCAAAATAATAATAATAATAATAAAAAACATTTTTTTTTTTAATTATGAAAAAAGTAGGTAGGTATATATTCAAAAATACATCAAATTATGTTCTATACAAATTTTTGTTCAAGGCTTGGTTTACTAATTACGAATTTTTAAATTTTTTAAAGTTTAGTAACTTCCGTTTCCGTTTTCGGCTCTTCATAAAAAAACAATAAGATTCTCCCAATTGCAAATTCTCCCAATTAATGGGAGATTTTTTTAGTACCAGAACGAACCCTCTAACTTGAACCGTTCTTGAATTGTCGTGTATACACATACGGACGGCAGTTCGAAAATAGGTTTTTTGGATTCCCTGGACCATGAAACGTGGTCATCAGTCAAAATCTCGACATAAATTTTTTCGCGATTACAATACTTGCCCCTTATAATTAAGTTTAAAGACATAGATTCAACATCCTTGCCTATTACCTGTGAAGTTCCACAAGGATATATTTTAGGACCTCTTTTATTTTTAATTTTTGTCAATGACTTTCCTTCATGTATTAAATTTTATGTACGCTGATGATACCACGTTGCTAATCCGATCAAAATCTCAAATCAAATCTCTTCAAACTTCTTCTTCATCAAATCAAATTAAATCAGATCAAATCTCTTGTAACTTCTTTGCAATTAAAGTTTTAAATGTATTGCCCGATAATATTAAATCTGTCACATTAAATAAATTTCAGGCTAAAATCAAGGATTTCTTGGAATCTAGTCCATTTTATTCATTTGAAGAGTTTTTAAATTTTGATATAAATAGTGTGAACTGGAACTGTTGACTCCAAGTATTTTATATTTTTTAATTTATGTATTGTTTTCTATTTTATTCTTATTTTATAATATTTTACATTGCTTGCAATTTTACTAGCTATAAGTTTCTATTTATGTATTGTACCTGAGTGACTAAAAACATGCTCTGTACGTGTAATTTTTGTCAATAAACATTATTATTATTATTATTGTAAGATCGGGCAAGTAAAAAGTTCAAATAGAGAAGAAGGTATGTGCCTTATACCGCTCTATACCCTCCACTAAAGTCTTGATTATTATTATTATCACGGTTTTAAGCCATGAATTATGTACGTCAAATATTTCAACAAATTTGCATTCGCTTTTGCAGACAAAATCTTAGAGTGCAGCCTTCATTTCCCCCCGTATTGAAAAAGAGTAAAAGTGAATAATTCCATGTTGATCCGGAGTTGAGAATGATGATGAACGCTATTAGTTTATTGATTGGAGGAGGACGGTGTTCTCTCCTCTGGTGCCGCGCTCCGCTCCACACCGTTTCGCTCCGACTAACAGGAAACTCTGACGGGGATTGATGGTGAGACTTAGACAGAATTTGTGAAGGCGACAGGTTTTTTGACATCGATTTTTATTCTCAAGTAAGATTTAAGATGTCTGTCACTTCCTTTCTCAACATATAGAATGATTACTTTCAATTTGTTCCTCTGAAATCATTTATAAAAACAAACATTTCTACACATTTACACTGGGAGCATCGGAAAAACTTTCGCAGGAATTACAAAAAACCGCAAACCACCATTTAGACTTAATACCAGTTTCTCTGTTAGACATTTAATAAGATTAGTTATAAATATATCTCGAAGAAAGCCTATGCCCTGAGAGACTACAAAAGGCTACTGCTATTATTTTTATTCAAAAACAAAACCTGAAATCAACACGATATCCAAGTGTAAAAATAATGGAAAGATGTGAGAAAAAAGACGATACAGTATCAAGGAGTTAACAAACTTGTATTTACATAAGTACATATAAGTTGTCCAGCGTAAGCTGAGCCAATTCCAAAGTTATAAATTCTCTTTAAATTATTTGCTGCTTGAGATACGGAAATCAAATTAATAGTTTCAGTTCAGAGTTTATATTACGAACGCCACTGAGTCTCCCGGTTACAAACGACGGCCTGTAGAGGGTAGGAGTGTCCGCCCATTTGACAGCAAAAAGATCTCCTTATGTTGGACAATTTATACCTATAAACATTTTGAAGTAAATCCGAGAGAAAAATTGTTTACGCAAAAAAGGTATATCCGGTTTCAACTTTACCATGGTATTATTTTTGAGATCTATGACTCAATATACATAAGTATACACATTTTGAAGCAAGTCTGAGAAAAAATATTAAATAAAACGATGCACAAGTGACCGTCCCAAAAACGAAATTTTAACAACGCGACAATGGTCGAGCGGTGGACCCGGGTTCGACACCCTTGGAGGGCAGATGTATTTTTTTTTTGGGTAGGTTGGGGCCTATCCTAAATGATTTTAATAAAATTTAAATTTAATCGGCCTTAATTTTTTTTTTAAATTAAATTCCTGAAATTATTTATTTGAAATTTTTCTGTGGGAATGTAGTTGCCTTCACACCTAATGGATAGCGTTGACGGTCGTTTTTGTATCTCGTCAACACAGTGGCCGATTGCCTAGACCTGACAATTTTGACCTGAAAAATTTCAAAATAAATTATCTTCCGGCAGAGGTAGTTAACTTATGCAATATTGTGAACAAGCGACTAAAGAGTAAGTAAACTGTGTGATTATAAATATTATTTTGTTGGAAATAGATTTTTTTGAATTTTTGTTTGTTTTTGGTGAAGCGTTGAGTCTGACAGAACCGCGTTCGTTCCAGCCGAATCAGAAGCAACTCTTTTGAACGCCGCGAGGGCGTCGCAGAGAATCTCATTTTGTCGAAAATAGATTTTTTTGAATTTTTGTTTGTTTTTTGTGAAGCGTTGAGTCTGACAGAACCGCGTTCGTTCCAGCCGAATCAGAAGCAACTCTTTTGAACGCCGCGAGGGCGTCGCAGAGAATCTCATTTTGTCGAAAATAGATTTTTTTGAATTTTTGTTTGTTTTTTGTGAAGCGTTTAGTCTGACAGAGCCTCGATCCTTCCCGCCGAGTCAGACGCAACTCTTTACAACGCCGCAAGGGCGTCGTAGAGAATCTCATTTGGTTAGAAAATAGATTTTTTGTTTGGTTTTGGTGAAGCGTTGAGTCTGACAGAGCCGCGTTCATTCCAGCCGAGTCAGAAACAACACTTTACAACGCCGAGAGGGAGGGGTGTTGTTTTTTTTTAGCCGACGTCGCCCACGAACGACGCCCCGACCGAGAGGACCAGGGACGGAAAATCCTACATTGTAATGTTTTATATTTTTTTGTAATAATATTGAAACAATAAATCCGGGTTAAAAGTTTCTTGCTGTTTTGGTGTGTGCCTATGCGAGAGAGTGTGTGTGTTATTTTGGAACCCGGACCTCGCTCCACTGAGAAATCCGAGCAATCGGTTGGCGCCCGAATACCCATAAGTGAAACGAGTACGGATAAGCGCCATTTGCGACTGAACTCCACGACCTGCCAAATCGTACAGGGCAGCGAGGTAGGATCGTCGCAAATATTAAAATGAGTTTTTTTTATTTTATGAAGTGTACTGCTATATTTATGAACAGCGTAATGAACATATTTTTACAAATATCATATATATTTTTTTAATGAATCGATAAAAATACTTTATTTTTCATCAAAACAATGAAGTTATTTTTAAAATATAATATAACAGTAAAATTTTGACTTTGTTATTACTTACACCAACTTTTTTTTGTATTTGTTCTAATATTTTTCTGATACTGCTATTTTTACGCACATGACTGTATACCTATAGTCTTGGAAAAAATATATTTTGTAATTATACATAATAAAAATTACTGGAAAAAAATATCCTTCCGGTCCTCCTAATATGTTAATTCATAATTTGTAACGAGTAGAAAAAAATAAACTGCGGGTCAAATTTGTAGCGTTCTCGTACAATAGGATATATTTGCTGCATGAGATAGAGATCGCATATTTGATCGTTGTGTGAAAGAGCGTACATGTAAAGCGGAACAAACTTTTTGAAATTCGATTACATCCGAGTTCTTTTACCCTTCGATTTCCCCTGACAACACTCCAAAATGTCCGAAACGAATAGATACAATTTTTAAAAATATTCAACACATTTGAGGTAGGTTATTTTATACTTCATTCAACATACCTTAACCCATCAACATTTTAAATGCATAGAATCTATCCAATGTTATTTTTCTGTGATTTATTTCATAAAAATACAATATAAAAGCCTTCTTGCACTCACTGCAGACCATCAATCGTTAGATAGAACTTTGAAATAAAAATATATAAACCGAGAACTAGCTCTTATGGAACTGTTGTAAAAACATTAAAATAACATCATTCTTTACAGCTTCTGGATTACTTTTCTTCTTTTACTCATGCTCACAACTTTTCTCATCTTATAAAAATAACTTTTAACGCACCTAATTATTCCACTATCCTATTTTTGGAATTATTTCTTTTTTCATGACTTAAAGATACTTAAGTGCCTTATTTAAAAACCTTGAAACGAATTAAAAAACATAATATAGATACCTACGCAACCCTGAAAAGTGTTAAAATTTACACTTGCCATTAATTTTTTTAGTAGCTTCGTAGTGTCGTCGATTGAATGTGGTACTGCCTGTACGGTAATAGTGAGTTAATTTCCGAACACCCCATACATGGGCGCATTAGCGGCGAGCATTGGCTCTAATTAGAGACGGTGGCGTTGCGACGACCGCACGCTAAGACGACGCTCTCTACAACACCACTAATTATAGCGAGTATTATTTAGTATTAACTCCCTGCATACACCCTTATAATGGCCCTATTTATTATTATTACAACGCTAAATATATATTTCATCCACAAAACTTTACAAACGATTCATACCGTTTTATATTCATATAATTCGGAGGGGCTGATTTTATTGCTAAGACCGAAAACAAAATAAAATCATGAGACAACCTGAAAATACGACTAGTTATTATATTTTTAATTATTTTAATTTTAATCATGCCAAGAGCACGTCCTGAATTCATTTTGGGTGTGGGGAATCAGAAGGCAAAAAGATTTTTCTCAAAACAAATCTTTCAAGATGGAAAAATGGAAGTGGGTCGCAAATGGCTCTTTGGGATGCGTCTTATGGTTCGAAGGTATAGGTGCGTTATTTAAAAAGTTTGCGATGTTAGTGTGAAAATAATATCGGTCCTAAACACCTTCCCTGTGGAACACCCCAATTGTTAAGTAACGTAGGTGAATAATTATTGACTATTTTAATTATCTGGAACTTATATGATAAATAATTTTTAAACCATGCCAATGTTGTGCCATGGATCCCATAGTTTTTTTATCAGTATTAATGTATACTATCTGTTTGGTTTGTTGAAATGTCAACAATATAGTAGGCGTGCGAAACAACCAAGCAGTTGTTGACAAAAAAAAGATGAGAATTGCGAGTTCAACAGATTCTTTAAAAGTAAAAAAAAAAAAAATTAAATTGAAGAAAAAGGCAAAAATCCACAGAATTTGGCATATCTTGAAAAAATTTATTTTATAGGAAAATAAATATATAAAAATTTAGGTTCGTATATTTTTTGACAATCAAAAATATTATAAAGTTACAGTCCACTGAAGATCATCGACATTTTTGATCCTGCTCGAAGGACCACTATCGTCATTTAGATAAGCTGTTAGGCACAAATAGCCATTGTAGTTGTGCACCAAAAATTTTGTCTACCATATTTTTCGGACCATAAGACGTACCTATTTACGAAGAAAAATTTATTAAAAATTGGGGTGCTTCTTATGGTCCGAAGATATACGAGGGCTGCCTCTTATATTTCGGGATTGCGCTAAACTAGTGCTGCCATCTGGCAACTGACGCTTCTATCGTAAAATTTGACGGTATATGTACTCAGAACGTTTTGACGTACGAGTGCTAATTGTGTTGTTTACAGTAGCTTGAAAAAATTCAACTCGCCTAAAAAAGGAATGAAATCGTGAACATTTTCAAACGATTATTTTTTACATCTTGTGGATTAACCCAACAACAGTGCATCGATGAACTTGGACTTTGGCGATGAAGCACCATCAAGGACTACTGTTTATCGATGGTTTGCCGACTTCAATCGTGGCCGTAGTTCGCTTAAGGACGAATTTCGTGGTCGTAAAAAATTGTTGTTCCAGAAAACATTGATACTGTGAACTGCGTGAAAGCGTGAACTGATATTGCAAGATCGTCATGTGTCATATCATGAGATTGAGGTATCCTTGGGCATTAGTGGGACCATATATTCACTATTCCATGAACATTTGGCCGTCAAAGAGATTTGCTCGAATTGGACCCCACATAATTTGACAATCGCAGTGGAAAAAGCCTCAATCAAAGTGGAAAAAGTGTTTCGAAAATTGGTTTAAATGTATGCAAAAGTGTATTGATCTTCATGGAGAATATTTTGAAAAACAATAAAGCCACTCTTGTTGATAAATAATTGTTTTTGATCTCAAATCCCGAAATATAAAAGGTAACTCTCGTGTTACTGAAAATTAGAATATAATATATTGACCCTTGATATGCTTTCAGCCATAAATATTTACCTGAATAACTATATAATAGAAAATAATGTTTGTATTTGTTTGTAAGAAATTCTTGAAAATGGCATCATAGCCGAAATACGTATCGAGTAGTAATGAATTTGTGAAACTTAACCTAGTGCTTTTATTTTTATATTTCGGTAACCCTCGTATTCGTCCTAATGACTCCAGTTTTGGCGTTAATAATTTCCAAGCTATTTCAATGATCATCTCATCAACTAACTTAATCAAAGTAAAACATATTTTCCTGTTGAAACATAATATAAAGTTTAGGCTGTCTCTTCCAAGTAAAAAGTAATAAATCTTGGTGTTTATCCGGTGATTATATGATATGTTTTTTGTTGGAAAGTAATGTAAGTTTAAGTAGAGTTGAGAGTGTAGTGTGGAGGAGGAGGAGGAGGAGGAGGAAGAGGAAGGATGGCAGACGCGGAGATGCAGAGTACGCGATTTACTGTTCCTGGACAAGTATTGTGCCCTCCTAATGACTTGAGGAAAAGCTCCTCTCTCATGAAGTATTCATGAATATATTCGCGGCAGCTCCTTAAATATTAATTTTAAATATAGACTCACTTTTAATTTTAACGATAAGGAATATATGAATATATAAATATTAAATCCCCCTACATAAAAAACATATTCAACAGACTTTCTCAAAATTTAGTTTTTCTTGGTACCAGCAAAAACTGACCTGCATTTTGAACGTTATTGACGAGCCTCCAAAATTTGGGAGAGCAGATATTGGAAATATTTCGTGGGGGCACAATATTGGATCGGACACTTAGTTTTATCTACAATTTTATAATTTGTCCATAGGAGCTGCAAGCCACAACAGGTTTAGGGGGGGGCTTCAGACCCTATACTAGCGCCGCCACTAACCTAGAGAATTCATTTCACTGAAGTCCAAAGTTTCCGATTCGTGCATTCAGCTTGTTTCCACTTACGGACTGGAAACGATGACGTTGCAAACAAGGATTCTGAGCAGAGCCGCGGTAAGGGGGGGCAGGGGGGCGATGGCCTCTAGCGCACTAAGGAACAGGGTGCTACATTGCGAAAGTGAAGACCTTATTTTTGCTCTTCACTTGGATTTTGGGAGATGAGGACCTTTTTTTTGCTCATCATCTAGATTTTGGAAGGTGAGAATCTTGTTTTTGCTTATCACTTACATTTATTTGCCAATGGCGCCAAAACGCAGTTTTGCCCCTAGCGCAAGTTTTCCTTACTGCGGCTCTGATTGGGAGTCGGAGTCGGAGTCGGACTCGTGAGTCGAAAATTGAGGAGTCGAAGCTTTTGGTAGGAGTCGGGAAAACTATCGACTTCCGACTCTTTGATTAAATTTTTATCAAGGATGAAAACAAACCGAAAACAAAAACAAAATAACGAAATTACCAGAAATTTTAAAGGCCGGAAACGAGAAAGATATTTTTTTTTTTAACAACGAAAACGAAATATTGAATACAAGTTTCCACCGGTTTTCTTTAATATTCTCCAATTTATAATTTGGACGTTTTTCCTTTAATTTCTCATTTAGTTTTAATTCAATCAATCAATTGGCTTTTACAACCCTTAGAAGGTTTTTGCCACCTCCACTAACTTCTTCCATCTTCCGCGGGCACGCGCTAATCTTCTCCAATTATGGGCATCGATTCTTTGAGTACATTGTCCACCCATCTCATTCGAGGTCTTCCTCTTAGTCTGTTTGTACCTAGAACGCTATCGAATACTTTTCTCACTGGCATGTTGTTGGACATTCTGACGACGGACACCTCGTCAGATCCAACGTATTCTGGAACATTTTATTAATGTATACCAGCCTTAAGAGTGGACAAATTGAAAAATATGTCGTGTAAGCTGTGTGAGAGAGATGATTTTTGATCGTTGCTGACAGTGTTTACTAGTTATGTTGTTTGTTTGAAATTACATCGTGTGACGGCTGTTAGCTGAGGCTGAGGCTGAGGAGAACTCGCTAAGGGTTACTACAGGAGTGTAAACGACCTGGGTGATTTGTCAGAGGTTGCGGTATCCTAGATACTACCTAGATACGTCAACTCTCATGTCACTTACAAATCCCGCGCTTATCAACTTCATTTAACCAACAAAAACACCTAAAAAAAATCTTTATCTGTTTCATATTTGAAATGAAGTTATTCAGAGCGAGAGTTGCTGATGTTACTTTTGTAATTTAGATATGTAAATGTCGTTTCTATTTTTCATTATTGTGATATTCCGCGCTATTTTCCTACTTCGCTATTATTTCATTAAGCTCAGACCTCATTTACATTCACACAAATAATCTAATACATCAAGAAACAGCGGTACTAAACAATACACACTTCCAACTGCATTGTCTCTCTCCAACACAGAGATCCTCAACTTTTTACAGAGCATCCTCACCGCTAATCGGTCTCATGTTGAATATACAAGGTATTAAATAACCGGAATGGCAATATAGCGTTTGATTTGGCTACATTTGGGACGCGGGATTTGCAGGTGAACATGTGAATTTTGAACTAACAGGCACCACTGCCGAGAGCTCTTTAGGAAATGCAGCATTTGTCTTTTTACAGTTTATTTTATTATGTTTGTCTGGTATACGTTAAAGAAAACCCGAACAAGTATGTAACCGAATCCTCCAGACATGTTTACATTGTTCGCTCTGCTGGCAACATCAGACTACCTAGACTTAGATTGTCTAAATCTAGGAAAGGTATTTTTTTGGCTTTGTTAATTTTATATATATATTTTTTTCTCTCTCTCTCTTATCTATCATATTTAATATTATAATTTTGTTGTCCGTAGCAATTTTTTTCGTGAAACAGATTTTTCTAGTACGTTCTAAAAATGAGTGACATTCAACGTTTTTCGTCGGTTGACAGTCAGAATGATCGGGGAAGAGTTGAATTTGACTCACACTACCATTCATCAGATTTTGACCAATGAATTAGGAACGAAAAAAATCTGCTTGTAACACAGCAATTTCAATAAACGAGTTTTTGGCCAGTAAAAACATTCCTGTGGCTCCTCGGCCTCCTTATTCGTCCGACTTGAGTCCTTGTGACTTTTTCCTCTTCTCAACATTGAAAAATCACCTCAAGGGACGTCATTTTGGGACACTCGAAAACATTCTTACATCCGTAACCGACCAGCTGAAAGGTATTCCAGTATTCAAGTTCCAGCACTGCTATGAGGATTGGAAGAACCGTCTCCAACGCTGCATTATTATCCAAGGAAGTTATTTCGAGGGAGACAATATTGAATTGTAATTCTATACGACTAAAATATTTTTAAAAAATCAGTCCGGTTACTTTATTTACATACCTCGTATATTATATTACAATAAAAATAAAGAACATTTTCTCTCTACGCGCAGTATATAATCTATCATTGGGCCAGTAATTATATCTTTCCTGGGGGTGGGATTATTGTTTTACTAGGGCCAGTTGTTGTAGTTCCTGAGTGATGGTATAAGTGTTTTTTTGGTTATACCTACGAAAGTGTAAAAATTATCACTAAATTAATTATTTTTAATAATGTTAATTCGTGGTGAATCATTCATGCGATATAAATTTTTAAAAATGAATTCTATGTTCGCGTGTAGCGGATACAAGAGCCTCTTCACCTCTTCTCCGTGTCAGTGAAAGTCAAAACGTTCTCACGGCCTATTGTCTATGTGTATGTATGTCTATGTGTGTGTGTGTGTGTGTGTGTTAGTGTACGAGTTATGAAGTAAAGAGCAACGTTATTTTGTTGATGTATTGTGTAATTCTGTCCAGGGATGTGTAATAGTCTCCTAAATTAATCCAAACCTTCGATACCGTCATTATCTGGCAATCCCTCCTCGAGATATACAGGGATAACATCAATTATTAACGTTACACTTTGGACATAATTTAATCATGGCCAGCAGACATCCATCTAATGGTCGACACGGTCTCTCCACCTCTCCCTCTCGCCCCTCGCCCCTCGCCCCTCGATATCACCATCTTCCTCCAACCAACAAGATATTCACTTTGTCTTTATTGCCAAGATTATTCTCATTTCCGTAGAATTGTTTATGTATCCAATCATGCTTTAAATCCCAAATTAATCGAGAAAATATTCCACCTTATGTATACAGATATGTTTTAGGACAGTACTCAAAGTGTTAGTTTGTTTAGCGCAAATAGCCATGATTGTTGTGGATCAAAAATTTTAATTAATCGTTAGCTTGTTTAGGGTACAGCCAGGGGCAGTGGCCGATCTAGACTTTCAGGAGCTTGAAGCTAATAACCTATTTGGAGCCCTTGAGTTGTAGCAAAAAATCTTTAATAAACGAAACCTTTATTGCATAATTTTATGCAAGAATCAGGGCCGGCCAGAGGGCGGTGCGAACGGTGCGACCGCACAAGGCCCCGCGCTTTGGAAGGCCCCGCACGACCCGAGTTTTTTATTTTATTTATAGAATTACTAAATCGGTTCTTTTCACAGTTGCCTTTTAAAATAATTTATCTGAATTGTATCCCAATTTTGTAACTGTTTTGAAAGTAATACTGACGATTCCAGTAACATTTGCATCGGTAGAGAGATCGTTTTCAAAACAGGAGCGATTCTCTTCATTGGCAATTTTGTCAATCGAATCCGAGTTGGCAAGAAAACTAAATTATGACGAGATAATTAACAATTTTGCAATAAAACATGCCAGAAGGAATTAGTCATCATTATTGGTACGGCCTTCAAGGCCCTTGAATGCCATAGCCGTCTCAATCGTCTTCCGCCATTCCTTCCGATTTTGTGTTATTGTCCTCCTGTTGTGTGCACCGATAAACCGAGCATCCTGTGTTACATCAACCCACCTAAGCTTTGGTCTACCTCAATTCTACTACCTACTGGCACAATACGAAAATCTCTTTGTACATGGTTTATTTCATTGGCTCCAGTCCATCCTAGTCGATTTAATTAAACTTTTTTCTTCATACCGATTTAACAGTTTGAAATTATATTCGCATCTCAATAAGGGACTTTTGCATACGGTCTAAAATGTTCTATGGGCATTTGGGTCATGATTTCAGTACCGTTTTCAGAATGAGATTTCATAACAATAGGTTTTCTATGGACAGTGGTCGTTATGAAATAGGTATTTATAGATCTTTTTAGCTATTTATATTATTTTGTTAAATATTAATTATAATTATTCATAAATTATTAGTGTAAATATACTTCATAATAGAGCGAATTTCCGACCGTTCAATTTTCAAAAAAATTAATATTTAAAAAAAGTTTTTGATATATTTTAGAGTATGCAATGATTTCTTTAAACAGGCGAGATGTGTAACTTCCCAACAAAAAAAAACAGAACGGTAAAATATTAAGCCAATGTCATATAATAAGCTGTTAAAGTTGGAAATATTATTAACTACAAATTTCATCCTTGACAACCTGAAAATAAAACTTGATTGGGTCGGTTTTACAAACCCGGGACATTTTCCAGGGCATTAATGCGGGACCAGATCTCGGTAATCTGGGACGATTAGCCTTAGCAATGACAGTGATGCCTCTTTCAGTAGTTGATGTATCGATGATGTTCATATAACAAGTGTGTAATTGATGTCGTGTTTATCGATGCATACAGTCTCCATTGCGCTGGTTACCGTGCATTCCTAGCGCGTTCCGCCCCTCCCCCCACTCACACAGTGATACCACCGCAACTGGTCATTTCCAACGGATGCATATTACAATTATAATTAGTAAAAGCGTGAAATAACTTAATGTACTGTGTTTATTTTAAAGAAATCATTTACTTTCTGAACTCTCGCCAGTTTTGCTCCGTTATGAGAGCGGCTTTTATTTCAAGATCAATATTGCGGCACCTGAGATAACATTTTCTCAACAAAACTAAAAGCACTAAAAGTAGCAGGGATATTTATGTTTCGGACAAACTTCAAGGGTGTGTGTAGAAGTGTCTAAATGTTACCTAAAACTTCCTCTGTCTATGTATGTGTGTCTGTATGTACGTACATTTGTATGTGTGCGGAACACTGGCGTCCGATTAAAGTTTTAGGTAGGGGTGCTGGATGAACAAAAATAAATAAATAATAACTATTTACAATCTGGTTACTTTCATAAGAAAAAATTTATGTGAAGTGTGAATTTTCATACATTTCAGGGTCGCAGGTATATAATAAGTGAAGGCGGTATGCTGAGTGTGTAGAACAAATTTTGTTTTGTAGTAATCACGGCAAAATGAACGATATTTTAAAAATAATTTATCATCTATTAATCCAAAAGATTTAAAATAAAATTTTATGTTAAAATATTTTTTTGTTAATTTTAATTAGAATACCTAATACTATTATTTAGGTTTTTAAATATGTGCAGTATTTTTTTATATAGCAAGGTTTATTAAGATTTTGAAAATTGCGCCTATGGCTTCCACTGGTTATCAAATGATTCGCCTTTTGGTTTCGTATACATGACACATAGAATGAAAATATAATTCCAACATTCCAACTGGTTATTAAATTTACGATCTTAAAAATTAAATGTAACATTTGTCAAAATATAACTAGAATATTGGAAAAATAATTTAAAGAAAATAAAAATGGAAAAAATAAAATAAAATAATAGTGATAGGGTAGCGAACCGTAGAATTCTCGGTAGCTAGCGAGCATCCTAACCGTTACACTATGAAACGTCTTTTTGTCTAGTGTGTTACATAACTATAACTTTTGTAAATCATCAACCAAAAAACACAAAAATGTTATTTTCCGAAAACATAATCTGATCCAAATTTTCTGTACTATTCCAGTTCACACAAATGTACATTACTTGTAATTTTTTCAGATTTTTAGTTTAAACCATCTAGGCTACAGGGTGTGGGAAATTTTTTTTGCACAATTTTGGCAAAAATCGCGTCAAAATAATTTATTTTGAAAAAATAAAATTTTGATCGTTAATCCACGTACTAAGGGCTTTCATTTAATACCCAACTCAGAATTTAAAATTTTTTTTTTTTTTTTTCGATGAGCCGATATTTGTTTATATTTTTAGTGGGATATGTTTTTTATATGTTTTAGTATTTTTCCTATGTGCGGGTCAAAGAGTTGTATAAGCATGCCAAATTTCCACTCTCTAGGTTTAGCCGTTTGTCTACAATTTTTACCGAAAAGACACCGAAATGACGGTATAAGGGTTTTTTGCTAATACCTGCCAAACCCTAAAAAGTATTATTTTCTAGCATTATCCACTACCTATCTATTATAATTACCATATATTATTAAAAGCGGTCTTTCGCAGCCCTGTTTAATATTTTTAAATTAAATCAAGAAAATATGTAAAACATGATATATTTCTACTTTTCTTTGGAGGTAGTGCAGTTGTGTAGAAACCGCCACTGGATTTGGTTGTTCCGGTAAATCTAGAGATTTATACGGTAACCGTTGCCTGCACTAGAATACAAACCATTCACTTTTTACACAGTTTTTTTACGAAGTTTTCTCACCGAAGGCAAAACTGATATGATACAAAAAACCCCTGAATGATATTGCTATACATGAGTTCGGTATCGGTATCTCGTGTCAAATATTTGATGAAAAATAGCTTTATACGTTAGTTTAGTTTGTTGTAGGTTGTGAGATCGTTCTAATTCTCAGTGTTGTCATTAATACGCTAGTCATCTCTCATTGTCGCTGATTAACTCCGAGATAAATACAGATGAATTTTAAAGAGCCACAAATGAACATTCCACTCCCTGGCGTTCTATCCTTCCTCGCTCGGCTTCTACCGTATTCATCATTGTATACGCCATCACACGGCCCCGTCTTAACGCAGGGGCGTGCGAATAACAACTACAATTACTATCGGGGAAACAATCGGCAATGTATCATCTGATTGAAATTTAGTTTCATCAAAGCTGGTCAGCAAAAAAAATCGCTTAAAAGGATATTGTAGCTAGATTTCGGGCAACATAAATAAGCATTAGTTTCGGCTATAGAATTTAGACCAAATATACTCAGATCAATTGATTTTTGTTTTTAATTTTCAATTAATTTTACTAGGCTGGCGCACACCCTGTATTTTTTCTTGGGTGGAAAAAATCTTGGCAAAAAGAGTAAATTTTTGGGATCATTTTCATAAAAAAATACTTTTTCTGCGAAGATAATCTAATTTTTCAATTTGAAATTAATAGAACTACTCAGCTTATTTGAATTCCAAATTGCGGCGCTGCCACCATTGGACAAACTGTCATAGTAGAGTGTCTATAATTTGAACCACAAAACATAATGTGCTGTCAGTAAATTCTACACCTACTAAAGTAGGTTCATTTATTCCGTACTATGCAAACATTTTAAACAGTTTGCACAATAGAAACTCGCTGCTTTGCGACTCGTTTTATAAACGCGATTCGTGTGGCAAAATCTTATGAAACTTGTGTTTTAATGTATCATTTTGACGCCCCAGTTCCACTTTATGGTCTTCTATGTCGACACCTTTTTTCACCATGTGGTCTTCATCTCTTTTCATCACAAGTCCGTATTATCCTAGTCTGTTTTCCGTAACTTTTTATGGAACGAGCTTATTAAGTGTGCGCCCAGGAATTTTGCTTGGGGAGGGGGTCTCATAAGACAAAATTGTTTCAAAACGGTAGGAATTGGGAAATTACTCAGCAATAAGTGCTGGCCATAACATTTGATTTTCTAAAATACAAGAGATGACCTAAAAAAGGTCTTCAATTTCAAAAGCCGAGTGATGATTTAAAAAAAAGGTCCCCGCCTTTAAAATACAAGTGATGATCTAAAAAAAAGTCCTGAGTTCCAAAAGCTGAGTGATGACTTAAAAAAAGGTCCCCGCCTTTAAAATACAAGTGATGATCTAAAAAATGGTCTTCAGTTCCAAAAGCTGTCGCTTCTAAAATACAAGTGATGATTTAAAAAAAAGGTCCTCACTTCTAAAATACAAGTGATGACTTAAAAAAAGGTTCTCAGTTCCATAAGCCGAAGGTGATGATCCAAAAAGGTCCTCGCTTCTAAAATACAAAGGATGATCTAAGAAAAGGTCCTCGCTTCTAAAATACAAGTAAAGATCTAAAAAAAGGTTCTAAGTTTCAAAAGCTGAGTGATGACTTAAAAAAAAGGTCCCCGCCTTTAAAATACAAGTGATGATCTAAAAAATGGTTTTCAGTTCCAAAAGCTGTCGTTTCTAAAATACAAGTGATGATCTATAAAAAAGGTCCTCACTTCTAAAATACAAGTGATGACTTAAAAACAGTTCCTCAGTTCCATAAGCCGAAGGTGATGATCCAAAAAAGGTCCTCGCTTCTAAAATACAAGGGATGATCTAAGAAAAGGTCCTCGCTTCTAAAATACAAGTGAAGATCTAAAAAAAGGTTCTAAGTTTCAAAAGCTGAGTGATGACTTAAAAAAAAGGTCCCCGCCTTTAAAATACCAGTGATGATCTAAAAAAGGTCCTCAGTTCCAAAAGCTGAGGGATAGCTAAAAAAAGTTCTCGCTTCAAAAATACAAGTGATGAATTAAAAAAAAGGTCTTAATTTCCAAAATACGACTAATGACTAAAAAAAAGCTCATGGTATTCCTTAAAAACACTAAAACCACATTTTTAAGCTCGGAGGGGGGGGACAGCCCGTAAACCCCCATAGGGTGCACGCCTGCTATACTTCATCCAGCATGTATACAGTCTCACATATGTTCATAGGATACTTGTTCTCCCAGGATGTATCCTATCGCACATGTGTTCATAGGTTACTTGTCTATACTGCCAGGACAGTGTTGGAGGGTTGTCTATTGACGTATGTAGCGCTAATGTCAACTCAATTGAACTGACGTTGTCCGAGAGAGAGGGAGAGGGAGTTATTTTCTAAAAGCCATATTCGGTATCCATGGTAATTTTCGTGTGTCTAGGAACTGGTTTTAGTTGGTCTGTTGGTGGTTGCATGTCGACAGAGTACATGAAAGGATAGTGTATTATGTCATTGTGTTGTCGCTGTTAGATGATATCGGGGATGTTGCGCGCCCATGTTGTAAACATGTACGAGTCCTGTGTTCCGCAGCTACAGAGACATAACTGTAGTGCACAAGTGGAAGTGGCTCCTTGATGAGCACGGCTGTTTGTCCTCACATCAGCTACACTGTTTATCCTGTCTAATCAGCGCCATTGGCTTGTTTTCCCTCCGCACACATACAGGATTATACAGCGACATTCACACCACGCACCCAAACATCCTATCAACGAACTAACATAAATATCTGCTGTTCATCCTCACAACCAAATATCTGTCTCAACTTTTAAACTTAAACCCCTAAAGCAGTGCTTTCTAACCGGTTTGTCACGACATCTTGGTGTGTCTCAACTCAGTAGTAAGGCTAATGGACAGTACCTATTTGGAAATTCTATGAGCGGGCATTTTTCCAAGATTTTATCCAGCAAGGGAGAGAAGCTCAATTCTTTCCCTATATATCTTCATTGCAATCAAATCTGGAAATTGGTGTAAATATCCGGTTAACCTTTATTTTTATCATTTAAATGTGCCGGTGCCTTCTTTAACCCAAAAGGCATGCCAATATCGTACTATTTAAAATATTTTCTAAGATTTATCAGAAAGTTTTCTATATTTAAATAAAACTTTATCTGTTCCTCATTTTTTATAAATATTTCTCCATGTGATCGACAACCATTTAAATGTGCCGGTGCCGTCTTTAACCCAAATGGCATGCCAATATCGTACTATTTAAAATATTTTCTAAGATTTCTCAGAAAGTTTTCTTTATTTAGATAAAACTTTATCTGTTCCCAATTTTTTATAAATTATTCTCCATGTGATCGACAACCATTTAAATGTGCCGGTGCCTTCTTTAACCCAAATGGCATGCCAATATCGTACTATTTAAAATATTTTCTAAGATTTCTCAGAAAGTTTTCTTTATTTAGATAAAACTTTATATGTTCCCCATTTTTTATAAATTATTTTCCATGTGCTCGACAACCATTTAAATGTGCCGGTGCCTTCTTTAACCCAAATGGCAAGCCAATATCGTACTACTTCAAATATTTTCTAAGATTTCTCAGAAAGTTTTCTTTATTTAGATAAAACTTTATCTGTTCCCAATTTTTTATAAATTATTCTCCATGTGATCGACAACCATTTAAATGTGCCAATGCCTTCTTTAACCCAAATGGCATGCCAATATCGTACTATTTAAAATATTTTCTAAGATTTATCAGAAAGTTTTCTTTATTTAGAAAAAACTTTATCTGTTCCCAATTTTTTATAAATTATTCTCCATGTGATCGACAACCATTTAAATGTGCCGGTGCCTTCTTTAACCCAAATGGCATGCCAATATCGCACTATTTAAAATATTTTCTAAGATTTCTCAGAAAGTTTTCTTTATTTAGATAAAACTTTGTCTATTCATCATTTTTAGGGTTTTGTAGGTATGACCAGCAACAAACCCTTATAACATCACTCATGTGTCTGTCTGTACGGTAGAAATTGTAGCTAAACGGCTTAACATATAAAGTTGAAATTTGGCATACTTGTACAACTTTTTGACCCACATATAGGAAAATTATAGAGAGTTCAAAAAAATTCAGCTTGGGATAAATATAAAAAATATGTATTTAATAAAAAGTAAATATTCTTTTAAAATTTTGCAAATTAATTGTAGAATTCAGTGTGTCAATTAAAAGAAAAAACTAACAAAACAAGACGATGTTGAAGCAGAGAATTTTTTACCGTTCTTTTCTGTGTTGAAGCAGACTTGTTTTTGAATTTGTTGTGTTATAATTATTGTGAATTAAATACGGCAATTATGCAAATAATTAATGCAATAAAAAATCAATACAGTTGTCCTTATTAAATATGAAAACCGTTGCCATGGCGACACGTATTTAAAACATCGGTAACCAACATTAATGTTTTATGCTACATGTATTACCAACCCAGCAACCCCGCAGTTATTCATTATTTCTGCCCATGTTTCGTTACATATTGAACAACGCACATATGAGAATAATGCGTAGTAACATGCATATATTACAGTTAATTATGGAAGGAAAAATAAATGGCAAAAGATCATCAGAAAGTAAGACCAAATCTAACTCTTCTGCCGCTCTAAGCAAATTTCGAAAATTTCAAATTTCAAAGATCAAAATACGCCACTTCCATCTTTGAAAGATATGACTCGAAAGTGAAACATTTTTATTGTAATTTTTACAATCCCCCCTCCCCCCCGAAAAAATTCTGCGGGCACCTATGTACTTAGTCATTAGTTTGATTTGAATAAGTCATTTAATTTAATTCTAGTCGAGCTATACCAAAAATATGACTGGAAATTTTATACCTCAAATAGTAAAAAATATTAAAATGTATTTTTTGTTGTATATACCAAGAAAAAACTTCTAAGAAATGTACTCAATAACAGTGATGGAAAGACCCACCTTTTTATAAACTTATATAATAATAGTTTATTCTAAGAATATTTCAAGATGAACTGGTTTATCACATGAAGTAATGAAGTATATTCTTCAGCAGTCCGATGTCCATTTTACAACTTCATTTTTCTCCTCTATAAAATTGTCAACAACTTTTTTCCATTTTTATTTGCCAGATAACAAAAACACGATCTGATAAAACGCAATAAAAAATCAACACACAGAGATAACAATAAAATGGCGTCGGAATAAAAAACAATTTGGTTGTTGGGCGACCGTAGAATTTTATGAAATGGACAGTTATATTAAAATTCAATGACGCTCGCCGATATGCTCCGATGAGCTGAAGGGCGGGGGAGGGAGAGGATAGCGCTCCATTCATGTTAATGTCAATGGACAGGATGTAAAGTGAATATAGTCGCAGGACAACGGAGCTTCATTAACAAGGATAAGAATTAAGTTGGTGCATGTAGCGTTATGTGTAATGTCAGATGGATAATGAAATTTGAAGAGGGTAATGTAGGTAAATTTCGAGTAACATAAACATACATTTGTTTCAGACATAAAATTTAGACCAAATATAGTCGGATCAATTTGAGTTTTACTTGCCCGACCTTAATATGTAAGGGGCAAGTACTGTAATCGAAAAACTGTTTGATTTCGAGATTTTGACCGATGACCACGTTTCATGGTCCAGGGAATCCAAAAAAGTATTTTCGAAGTGCCGTCCGTATGTGTGTGTGTGTGTGTACACGATAACTCAAGAACGGCTCAACTTCTTTCTGGTTCTAAAAAATTCTCCTATTAATTAAGAAGAAGCCTATTGTTTTTTGTGAAGATCTGAAATCGGAAACGGAAGATATTAAACTTTAAAAAAATTAAAAAATCGTAACTAGTAAACCAAGCCTTAAACAAAAATTTGTATAAAACATAATTTGATGTATTTTTTCAGATTTTTAGTTAAAACCTTTGGGCTAAGAGGTACGAGATAGGGATTTTTTTAGTACATTTTTTGAAAAAATCGTTTTAAAATTTTTATATAAGTACTTTTCGTTCCTTAATCTACGTCTTAAGAGATTTTTTTTTCATACCATACAATAAATATTAAAAAATTAATAATTTTTTACAACGACAAAAAAAAAATCGAAAATATGACCTGATCAAAAATTCCTGTATCAATTCAGATTTTTAGATCAACCCCTCTGAGAAATAGGGTGGGGGACAAAAAGTTTTTCAAAAATTTGTGAGTTATCGACGCATTAAGAGGTTTATTTAGAGGAAAAATTTTAAAAAAATATTCTTTTTTCATTGAATACATATTTGTTTATATTTTTCTCGCAATACTTTTTTCTGAACTTTTCATAGATTTCCTATATGTGGGTCAAAGAGTTGTACAAGCATGCCAAATTTGAACTTTCTATGTTCAGGCGTTTTTCTACAATTTCTACTGAACAGTGCAAACCAACATTATTATCCAAACGGAGCATTATTATGATTGAATATCGTTATGTAAGGCGAGAAGTGTAATCGACTAGCCGCTAGCTATCGTGCACTAAGAACATTGATTTTTTACCGTACGCCTGAGAACATCTGCCGCTAGTATTTGTGCTGTAATGGGGATGAATAAATAAAGTTAAACTTATCGAATATTGTTTTTGTGTTTAATTGTTTAAATATCTAACAATAGGGATATTTTTATTGTAAAAATGGAAACAAAGAACGTTGGCCTTATTGATTATGTTGTCGAGTGATTCGGCGATGTAATAATGCGAAAATAAACGGCGAAAGAGATGCCACGATAAAGATAACGTTAAATAACGCTGGAGAGGAGAAGACGCGACTTGTTGAAACTAATTAAATTAAGAAAGCATTAAATAAAGTGTTAGATGGAATGATAATACAAAGGTACGAGGAACATAGCACGAGCAAGAGAACGAGAGATGATAACTAATACTCCTTTAAAAGTACATGTACTCTTTTTCGGATGAAAAAATTAAGTACTTTTACTTTTCACTTTACCAAGCCGGGTGTATCCTTTTTCAAACTTTGGAATTATAAAAAATAAGATTTTTAACGCTTCTATTTGAATTATAATTGATTTATATATAATCTTAAACAATAAACGATTTTACATAAGCAGACATTTGAATTTTAGAAAATAAAAAATATATGTCTTGTAAAACATAAAACGCTTAAAAAATGAACCTAAGTGATTTTGGTGTTCCAGAAGAAGTACAACGTGCAGCTAACAGTGTAGCGCAGAATCTGTTGCCGAAGAACTCGAGATACAAGGCCTATATAGAATTTTTAAAATGGTGCAACTAGAAAATGCTACAAATTATAAAGAAAACGTACTTTTATAGGGGTTATAACAAGGCTGAAATAGACAAAATTATTTGAAAAAAGCGCAAAAAACTTTTATTAACATATTTTTATCCCCTAAGTATACCAGATACATAAATTTATAAAAAAAATACCCTTTCACGCCCAGGTTAGTTTCTAAATAGGATCAAAATTAACGAAATCAAATATAACTCCAGCCTTTTATAATAAATATACAATTAAAAATTTACTTGTTAATAACAAACTAGATGAAACTGATTTACACAACAAAAGTGGAGTTTATCAAGCATCATGCCAAGATTGCTCAACAAAATACATAGGCCAAACTAGAATATTTGCTACAAGATTTGGAGAGCTTATGAAATCCATTCAAAATAAAAAAGTAAAACAGTCCAACATAGCAGAACACATGATCACCAATAATCATAACCTTTCCATAAATGGCCGACAGAGTGGTCGAGGGCATTAAATCGCAGCAGTTTGAACAGGTGAAAACAGTCTGGATTGTGTGGTTGGTAGTTCGATTCTCTGTCGGTGATATTATTCGGGCGAGAATAATATGTTTACATTACTCCCATTTTCACAATCATTCATCCCTCATCCAGGTGTAGGAGCTCGCCCCCTAGCATCGGCGATTAGCCTCGTTGCAGAAATAGGCCTATGTAAAATAAATAAATAAATAATAATAATAATAACTTTCCATAAATGACTTTAAAATTTTACACATTCATAATAAAATATATACACTGAACCTTTTAGAATACCGAGAAATTTACAAAAATATCAACTCTGGAATTCCCTAAATGAATGACCAGATTGATATTTGCAACACACCCCTAATAAATCGGTAAAAAAATCCCTTTTCTGCTAATTTGTTTACACATGTATTCCCAATATTTGTTCCAGAGCCGCAGTAAGGGGGAGGCGGAGGGG
Source organism: Liopterus haemorrhoidalis (assembly GCA_963971575.1). NCBI lineage: Eukaryota > Metazoa > Arthropoda > Insecta > Coleoptera > Dytiscidae > Liopterus > Liopterus haemorrhoidalis. Next base: position 531,778 of record OZ020620.1, on the reverse strand, counting down.
GTGACGGCCCCTAGCGCACTAAGGAAACGGCCGCCGATGAGCTTGACTAAGGGGCGTCACATTGCGAAAGTGAGGACCTTTTTTTGCTCTTCACTTGGATTTTGGGAAGTGAGGACCTTTTTTTTTGCTCTTCACTTGGATTTTGGGAAGTGAGGACCTTTTTTTTGCTCTTCACTTGGATTTTGGGAGGTGAGGACCTTTTTTTTGCTCTTCACTTGGAATTTGCAAGGTGAGGAACTTTTTTTTGCTCATCTTCTAGATTTTGGGAGGTGAGAATCTTGTTTTTGCTTATCACTTACATTTATTTGTCAAGGGCGCCAAAACATAGTTTTGCCCCTAGCGCAAGTTTTCCTTACTGCGGCTCTGATTTGTTCCCACTGAATGTATCTGTTAAAAATAAGTTTAGTTTGTAATTTAATCTACTGTAGATGGCGTCACTGCCGAAATACGTATAGAGTAACATTAAACTTATATTTGTGAAACTTACCGAATGCTTTATTTATTTATTAATTTTATATTAACCATGTTTCATCGAGAATATACGGACTCCTCTTTCAATTATATATTATTTCAAATATTTCCCTAGTATTTCAAATATTTCCCTATTATCTCAAAGATTTCCCAGGTACATTTTTGTGTGATTGAGAAATGGCTGAGATCTAATATATTAGTTTATTTGCAAGAAACCGAAGATTTAGAGAGACTTAGTTTTTTTCGCCCGAAGCGATCTATCTGACTTGTAAAGATTAAGCAAAAAGTTGCGTAGCTTTTGCGCAGGCGCTCTCTAGATACACCGATTAAACACTTCCCGACTCTCGGAAAGTCAATATCTGTCCTTCACAAAGATAACAAATTTAATTTACTCCCCCGCAACAAATTCAATTATTTCTCACTGAAAAAAATATTATTGTTTTCAAATCGAAATATGTTCGTAATAACGACATTTACATCCTAACAATTGACTGATGTAAAGTGGAAATTTTTACACATTTTAGGATTTCGTACGTATTGTATAAGAACGTGGACTCAAATGCATTGCATACAGTAATAAAAATAAATATATTATACAGAACTGGGGTGTTTCACTAACTGAGAAAACATTATGTTCTGGGTTGTTATTAAATTAGTAAGAGCTGGAAATAAATAATGATGGAAATTATATTTTATAATTATACATAATAAAAAAATGTAAAATGTAAACTCTAAAATAATGGATTTTTCCGGTTGTGGGGGCATTTCTAGCATCGGTCAAAATGTCACGATAGGCTGAATGAAATTAAATATTTCATTGCACTTCATGGTACTTAGTTTGAAAGGCCCTTCCAGTGAGTTTCCAAATTTGCGAGCGGCTCAAGTTAGAAACCCTAAAGGTACGCCGGTCGGTTGCTTAGATTATGACAGGAATAAGATAGTTTGAATTGAAGTCTGCATTTTACTTAATCTACGTTTAATGTTAGATAAAATTTAAATTTTAGAGTACACGAGAACTTAATGATGGCTACGAAATCCCATGAGAGAGACTCAACACAAAACCTCACAATCACCGTTTCACCTCACAAGCTGTTAAACACCTCACAACACTCAGAGTGTTTAACCAGTTATCGAGGTTTGTTTATTTCATTAAAAACTGTCCTCAATACTTCCAGACTACTTCTGGTTCTCCCACTACACAATAGCGGATTTTTCAACCAAAAGCTGGGGAAGTTCGTCCGTTTACGGTGATGGTTTACTCACGATTCCTCTTCTCTCACAAGATTTTTCCAGCCCTTTTCTTAAAAATAATAATTTGATCTCTGAACTTCATTTTTTGTCGTTGTAAAAATAATCAGCTCTCCAATTAACTATAAAAATCTTTTAACTCATATTGAAGACTTACATTTCAACTCCCAATAATTCATAAAACCAAATAATTAATTTTGACTCTAATTACCTACGAAGACCATATCACTGAAGATATATGGTCGCATATTAACATCTGTATAAACATTCGACCATGTACTTGAAATAAACGGTGACAACATTTAAACAAATCATAAAATATACGATCGTAAATTGTACTCTTGTCTTTCAAGTTTAAACTAAAAAAATACATTCTGTGAGGATGTTTATCTTAAAATAGATTAATTTTTATGTTTAAATAATTTGAATATTTTTAACTAATTGATTAATTTTATTTTAATAATGAAATTTTATTTCTGAAATTACTGCTCCCATACCTAAAGTATTTGCTGTGAATTTTGGATAATGTCAATAATAATGTTTTTTGATGAGATGGTTTTTGCTCGAATTTATCAGTAATCTGATCGTGATGGTTGCTGACCAGGGATCGCAAGAAAAGCGTCTGCCAGTGATATATTCGCTGGAGGAATTGTCAGAGTAACAAATGGCCCGACCTATAAACCGCCCTTTCGGGACATATTTGCATGAACGGACTTTTTGTGAAGATCTTCAAAAGTTTTCTCTGAAAAACTTTTGGCAGACATCACCGAACTCATCCAACCGACTATAATTCCTCAAATAGATAAGACATTTTATCCAAATATCTCAAACAAAACACAACTATATCTAAACTATCATTCCAAACTAACTAAATAAAAGAAATGATGGCTAAGTTCCACTAATTTTATTAAATCTCACTCAATGCTACACTACGAGTGAAAAAAAGTTGTTTAGAATGACGTGATTTTTCTTTTAAATAAAATTATATTGGCATTACAGATTTTTTGAATTTTTTCAGGTTTTTGGTGTAATCCTTTTTGGTAAAAGGGTGCTGGATAAGAACTTTTCCACATTTTTGGCTAAATTCGTATTAAAAAAAAACGAATTTAAAACAACTACTTATCTATCGTTCCGTAATATACGTCTTAAGAGCTTTCTTTTGATACCACACAATATTTTTTTTTAAATACTCCCTTTTTTTATCAACGACACAAAAAAATCGACATTTTTCGAAAAATTTATCTGATCAAAAATTCCTGTTGAACTATGTATTTCGGTTCCTATCAATGTTCATTACAGAGATTTTTTTTTAGATTTCTAGATCAATCCCTTTGGGAGATAGGGTGGGGGCCAAAAGTTTTTTGACAAACTTTTGGCAAAAATCCAATAAAAAAAAATGATTTTTCAAAAATAAAAATTTGTTTGTTGATCCACGCATTAAGAGGTTTCATTTGGTATGCCTCTCAAACATTTAAAAAAATATATTTATTTTTTTATTAAATACATATTTGTTTGTATTTATCCCACGCTGTATTTTTTTGAACTCTCTCTATAGTTTTCCTATGAAAATATATGTGGGTCAAAAAGTTGTACAAGTATGCTAAATATCAACTTTCTATGTTCAGCCGTTTGGCTACAATTTCTGCAGTACATAAAGGCAGACAGACAGACAGACAGACAGACACATGAGTAATTTAAAGTGGGAATTTTTACATATTTTAGGATTTCGTAGGTATTTAATAAGGAGGTGAACTAAAGTGCATTGTATGCAGTAATAAAAATAAATATATTAAACAGAACTGGGGTGGTGGATAAGGGATTTTTGGTGGTCATACCTACAAAACCCTAAAAACGTATTTGAAATATCAAATACTTTTAAAAAGTATTTCAGATAATGTGTTTCAAATTATTTAAATATATTTGAAATACTAGGAAATATTTGAAATATGTACTAAGAAAATACTTGAAATAATGGTTTCAAAAATAAATTAGAAAATAAATTGTTAAATAATTGTTTGGCATAATGTACCTTCTTTTTTGTTTTTGTTTACGTGATATAGTATTAACATTGTTATTATTCTTATGAATATTGTATAAATAAATTATTGTAAATAAAAAAAAAAAAAAAAAAAAAAATAGGAAAGAAAAATATATTTATAATATCGTTCTATAGTATTGTTAAGAATTTTTGTCTAATTCGTACTAAAGTTTTGTAATTATTTTTAAAGTGTTTTTTGTATGGATGTATTGAAAATCATATTTATTTATGAATACATTCCTTTTTAAATATCAATACAAGTATTTATGTATCTACTATTATTATTTTTTTTTGTTATGCTATTATTTATTATGATATGTTGTATGATATTTAAATAAATAAATTATTATTATTATTATTATAATAGAGGAATATTTGAAATACTAGGTAAGTATTCGAAATATTAGGAAATATTTGAAATATTTACTAAGGAAATATTTAAAATATGTACTAGAGTATATTAATTTTCAAACTATACAAAATGACCTCCTTGATTGAATAGAAGGGGTACCTGACACTTAACAGAGTAAGATAGAGGTGTGAGTGAGTCCAAACGACCTGAGTAAGAGGTAGATAATTTTAGATTCTATATGTAAATGTAAAAGCCTTTTGTTTTGTATCGAATGTAAAAATTTCCATTCGAATTTACATAAATCTGTTTTAGTACCGGACACGAAGCGCCTTTTATTGCCAAACCAAATTACTGCACAGATAATTTTGCAATCAATAGCTTTAATTCTTCAATAAAATTCTTCTTTACTACAAAACCCCATTAATTTTATACGAAATTTACCTATTTACTACACTTATTGTTTTTTAAAAATACAATAAACAAATTTGTTAGTGGTAATGTACAGTATACAGCATGATACAGCAGTAACCCTTGGGAATGTAAATAGTATGTCCCTCTTTAAATTCAACAAGGACTAAACGTAAAATAATAATGAACCGTCAGGGAGTAAAGGGTAACTAAATGACTTTGTTTAAAACAAGCAAATAGAAATGCTCAAAACGCCACCTCACTGCCTTGCCTTAAGACTCTTAAAACTTGTTTATACTGAATATTACTACATAATTAAACATTCTGCAAACACCTATATTAATTCATCAAATTACGGAACTCAAGCGCACGAATGGTCCTTCGAGCATCATTCTAAATTACTATCTAGACCTCTTAAATAGTTCTTCGGGCTGAAATGGAAATTACACTCAACGACAAAAAAAAGGACAATTACATTTTTTTTAAAAGTTAGTGTTTATAACATTTTATTTGATTAATTTGCTCTGCACGTATACACAGACTGACGAATGGACAGACAGACAGACAGACAGACAGACAGACAGACAGACAGACAGACACACAGACAGACATCAAGCTAAAAATAGTCAAAACTTTATGTAGGGTTTTTGGTTTAACCCTTTTTGGTAAAAGGGTGCGGGACAAGAACTTTTGCACATTTTTGACTAAATTCTTGTTAAAAGAAACGAATTTCAAAAATCTATTGTTCCCTAATCTACGTCTTAAGAGCTTTCTTTTGATACCACACAATATTTTTTTTTAAATACACTTTTTTTATCAACGACACAAAAAAATCGACATTTTTCGAAAAATTTATCTGATCAGACAGACAGGCAGACAGACAGACAGACAGACAGACAGACACACAGACAGACAGACATCATGCTAAAAATAGTCAAAACTTTATGTAGGAACCTCAATTCGTGGAGATCCATCGAAATCTCGAAATGTTAAAATCGGTATGATCGCAATACCTCCCTTATATATGTTGATGGTCGGTAAAAAGACATATTTTTTTTCAGCGAGATAGAGCGACTGCCCATACTATGCAGCTGCTGATGGAAATGTTTCGAGAACAATTAGTTTCAAGAAATTCGCATATAAATTAGCCAGAGAATTCTTCCGATTTAACCGCTCCAGATTTTTTTTACAGAACTAAACCCCAAAATATCCAGGAGCTGAAGGAAAACTAAACAGAAATACGAGCAATGGATGGAAATGTACTGGAAAGAGGTCATTCTTGGCTTATCAAGAGTGACAATGTGATGGTACATTGGGAAGTAAGTAGAGTTTCTTATTCTGTCATGCTGTACTTGACTCTGTACATCTCTATCTCTATTTTCTATTTTGCTCAGTGGCGGACTTTCGCAGAGACAAAAAAGACAATTGTCTTGGGCCCGTAATTTTCAAGGGCCTGATTTGGGAGGTGAGGACCTTTTTTTGTTGCTCTTCACTTCGATTTAGGAAGTGACGACCTTTTTTTTTGCTCTTTACTTGGATTTAGGAGGTGAGGACCTTTTTTTTGCTCTTCACTTGGATTTGAGAGGTGAAGACCCTTTTTTTTTTTTTGTTCCGTCCCACATTGCCTTCTTAAGAAAATGGTTATCCTACCTTTGAACGCCTCTAGGTCGAGGGCCCGTAAATCAAAAATGTCTTGGGCCCGGCGAAGGCTTAATCCGCCACTGATTTCGCTGATCACATTTTCACCTCTTTCTCAATGTTATAAATATGTAAACCAATTTTTCCAAAGCCAAAAGTTATGTAAAACTGGAGGCCATTTGCGTGACATCATCTTCCATAATTAGACCAAAGAAATTTCCAAATGTTATATTGTTACATACAGAAACCTTATTTCATTTAATAAAGAAAGTCATACAGTTTTTAAAAGGTAGAGCGACTTTGGAGCCAATTTGTACAAACATTTTAGCACTTGGACCCCCAGTTTGCTTGCTTGTAGTTTTCATCTATACTCCTTCTTATTCTGTCCAATTTTGTCTTCTCGTTGATCTTTTATCGGAACTCATTTCGCTGCTTTAAAGACACAAAAATCTGCTGGTTCTTCGAATATGAACATTGTTTTGGTGATTCTATAGAGTTTATAAAAAGTAGTATTCAGTAAGGTCATGCATTTGGCCGGAGGCGGCAATGCGGTTTTTCCCGCACTTCCTGGTGTCAGAGACTGGCACCGGCCGGTACAGGTGATAGCATCCTCAAGGGCATAGATCACTGATGCATAGATCACTGGGTGAGAGTAAAGTCCTCCACGTTAAACGGATTCTGTCAACTTTTAATTTTAATTCAATTTAATATTGTGATGAATTTTATGACTGTAGATAATTCGACCTTCGCTGACCGTTTTATTGCAAGTAAAATGTTTTAATTACCACAGTAATTGGTATAACATTGCTTGAATTACCTAAGGCGTTCCATGGATACCTTACGCGACATGCTCCAATTTTACTCTCCATATTTTACTCTTTTATTACCAGTTATCTTTTCAACTGGATATTATTCTTTAATGCTTTTTTTACGATTTTAATTTCGCGATGTTGAAATGAGTCCAAAGGAGATGTTAAATACACAAATTTTATTTTTGCATGGATTTTTTACACCATTTTGAATGAATTTTAAAATAAATTTCCATATAGGAAATTCCACTGAATTGTAGGGATTTTCCATATATTTTTCTTCCTCATATGAGAGATGCAAGACGGTACCCAAATAAGAAAAAAAATCAGCTGTGGCCACCATAGGATCGACCGCCATCGTAAAGTACTTATATAAAATACATTCTAGCAGCAGAGTAGAAATAACTAGGCCTAATATTTTCTAACAGAGATATTATTTATCATGACCATGGAAACATTACTTATAAATATGAAAAAATTGAGACTTATTAAAAATTTTACAGAAATTATTCGAAATTTTTCGTTTTATCAAAAAACGTCTCAAATAAAAGTTATTAGTTATTGCTTTTATAGCAACTTTTGTTCAATAATTTTTTTCGAAATATTTTTCTGTTGTGAAATATTCACAAAAATTTTAAAATCGACACGAGTAAACTCCCATTTTTAATCAACCGATTTTTACCCAAAGTTGATCAACTCGTACCATTGATGGCAGAAGCTTAAATATGAAGTTTCATAAAAATCCTTTCGGCCGAATTTGCTCTACACGTGTACACAGACGGACAGACAGACAGACAGACAGACAGACAGACGGACAGAGAGACAGACAGACCGACAGACATCATGCTAAAAATAGTCAAAATGTTATGTAGGGACCTCAATTCGTGGAGATCCATCGAAATCTCGAAATGTCAAAATCGGTATGATCACAATACCTCCCTTATATATGTTGACGGTCGGTAAAAAAGGGAGCACTTTCACCGATGGAGAACTCTTTTATCCTTTTAAATACTTTCTTTGAAAATATTGCGACATTCAGAAATTAATTCGAAATTTATTTTAATTCAATTATGGTTGGCACCTTTGGAATTTTTTAGCTTTTTTCACTTAATATATGCCTACGAAACCCTGAAATGTGTGGAAATGCACACCTCACATTTTTTACACATCATTCTTCTAGAACGTATTTATCGTGTAAAATGAGAATTGTTTGTATTTAAAATGCAGAGAAGTGTATATAAGTCATTAACACCTGCCAATGCATGACATCTGAAGGTTACAGTCCAGATGTGAACCTGGTACTCTGCACTACAGTACAATAAAAACTTGATTGATCAAAATACACTTCCTTCTTTCTACACTTAATCAAACTGAGTTGGATTTTGCAGATCTATAAGAAATATCGGATAAAAAACAAGTTTTTTTTGTCGTCTCACCCGATTGCATGTCAGGAAATTCATCACAAAAATGTTGGACAGTAAAAAGGAAACTGGTCCTTCGAGCCGGGTTCATAGAGGTGAATTAGTAACATTAATAGAATTATAATAGTGCATATTTTCTAATCGGCAATCAATAAATAAGCAATAAATCAAACGTAATCAATTGTTTTAAGACTCGTGTATGAATGTGTGCGGTGTGGCAACGGTGTTCTATCCGGAGAGCGGTACTCCATGGCACTGATTACGTAAGCCTCTAGGTGTGCTCAACTCAATACGCCAGTGGTTCCCAACCTTTTTTACCCCATGCACCGTTTTAACATACCGTATGACTATTGCGAAAAGATATCCAAATTTTATGATTTTGAGATTATTTTGATGAAATCAAACCTCGCCCTAAGCTATAGGTGTACATTATAACTTTTGCATTGTTTTCATTTGCAATTTGAATTTTCTTTCAACATGAATTTTCGTTTAAATAGTAATTTCACCTTCACCATATATGTAAATATGAATATAAATACTTTTAGATATTGTGGGGATTAAGTGTCTGGGGGATCAACTGGCAGAGGGATCAACTGTCCCGGGGATCAATTGACGGGGACCAATTGTCAAGGGATCAAATATCGGAGGACCAATAGTCGGTGTACCTATTATTACGTATTACAGTTACCAACAAAGAAATTATCCAACAAAATCTTTTTATTTTTTATTTTTTTATTTATGTATTTTAAGGCACCTCAGCTGCTTGGCTATTAGTGTCTGAAATTACTGTGGTTACGTAATTAAACATAATTAGTACCTTGATAAATTTTTAATTTTTGAACTTATACTAGATGACGAATATTGGTTGCCTGTAAGAAGTTGAGTACGTTATTAGTCATTGTTAAGTCTAGTCTTAAGTTGTCTTTAAAGTCTTGTTGTAAATTGTAGTTTGTACGTAAGTTAGTGTAGAGCTGGCAGTTAATTAGTTTGTGGTTAACGGTGAGTTGTTCGTTACATGCCTCACATAGTTTGTTGTCTAGTCTTGCCATGAGGTGTTCGTGTGTGTGTCTGGTGTGTCCGATTCTGAGTCTTGTCATTATTACTTGTTCTCGTCTGTTGGTGCCTGAGTTCCAGTTTTGTATGTCGTCCTTAACTGCTCGTAGTTTCGCGCCACTTAGTCTGCTCGTGTGGAGTTTCTTCTTGATGATCTGTCTTATGTAGGTTTTGTTGGGGGGTAGGTAGAGAGTATCTTCATGACAGGTGGAATCTCGGGCGGCTGTGTTGGCACGTTCGTTGCCTTCTATGCCAATATGGGCAGGAACCCAGATGAGGTGAACTGTTTTCGTTGGTTCCGCTGTCATCTGGTGTACTTGGTCTTGAATTTGCTGTATGACTGTTTCTTTTGAGTAGGTGTTGTTGGGGGCTTGTAGTACACTCAGAGAGTCAGTGTAGATGGCTATGTTTCGAAATTAAATGTGAAGATATTTATAAAAAGAAATTGTACAACAAAATCTTAAATAAGAAAATAGGATAGTGTAAAAATAAATGTTAGGATTTGAACCTATATTTATGTTTCGTAAGCAATTGCCTTACCACGAAGGCACGTCTTTAACAGAGGAAATACCTTGTATAAATATTAAATTTCTTAATTTCCTCTCACGTATAAAGCCCCGGCATTAAAAATATAATCTCACACAATCTAGAGCAAGAGTTCATCAAAATTATACTATGAACCATGATATAGTCGCACATTTCTTGGGCATTTTCAGTCGGGAAATATTATTTACACAAATTATTTGATATAAGCTGGAGTTGAACTCACATCCATGTGAACTATTACCAAATCTGCGTGTTTTATTCACCACTCTCAAAGATATTAGTGATCCATTTTATGTAAAAATAAAATTTGTAGCTTTTTCTCCTCCCAACCTGAATTCTATACAAATATCAATATGCGTCTAATATAACCCATGACTGTATATGCTGACCCATAAAAGATTTCAGCATTAGATAAAGGTAACCAAATCACTCTGTTATGGATCCCCTCACATGTAGGAATTATGGGTAATGAAAAAATAGACCAGGCAGCAAAAAACGCAAATTCAAGCAACGTTATCGATACAACAATTATGCCATATTACTTTAATAGCTATGTAAAAAAGAAAACGAAAATTTCAACTGCTTCTGGAATACCTTAAATAATAACAAATTAAGAAGAACAAAATCATCCATCAGCCACTGGTATACTCCTGATGACAGAAAAGAACAAGTTATAATGACTAGATTGCGAATCGGCCATACTCTCATTACCCACAAACACCTCATGCAGAAAAAAAGAACCGGAAATATGCCAAAAATGCAACAGCCCAATTACTGTTAAACATATTCTCATTGAATGTGTGAAGTACACGAGAGAAAGAGCCCAAAACAGCATCGCAAACTCCTTGGAAGAGGCCCTATCTAACAATTTGGAAACTACAACCAAAATTTTAAAATATATAAAAGACACTAACCTATTAAATAAGGCAACAATGTAATGAACTTTTATTGTAAAATCTTCACTGTGTAATGTACCTATGTAATATGTAATTTTATGTAATTGAAAATTTTTGCTTACACCTAATTATAATGAAACTAAAACTTAATGTAATATTTGTAACTGTTACGGGGTGTTGACCATGTAGTTGATACACCCCAAAATAAATTTTAATAAAAAAAAAAAGATTTCTGTTAAATGTCAGTTTTTTCCGGCCTACCAATCATCTGTCGGTTATATCTTTCCATTTTGTATTTACTATAAATGAAGATGTGTTTTCCATTGTATTTTCCAATCTAAAACGAACCCTACGTCACTAGGAGGTATTTGATGTCGAGGGCAAAGGTGAATTGAGTGCAGAAATACAGCCCATATATCTAGAGGAGCAAAAACTGTTTTGTTTCCATCGAAAGCTGACTGCAGACAAATAAAGTGGGATTTTTATTACCACACCAGATTTTTATTAACAGATTTAGGATTGGATCTGTGTTTTATTAGATATCTGCTTTAGTTTCTAGTTAACGCGAAAAACGAATCGAGATTGCAAAATTTTACTAGGCAGATTTTGTTCATATAACATGAGAATTTTATTGAAATATTTGGTGTGTCTGGTTTCAACAACATTGTTGGTGTATCAATACTTAAAATATCATCAAGTTGCGACATATATTGACACAGCACTTCAATAAGGTGTGCCATAAAGAATTCTTGTTTTTTTGTAGTCGAATATTGTTTCATCGAATGGTGGATCTTGAGAAAAATATTAGCTACAGGCGACTGGAGCTTGGTTGACCTGAAGAGATCTGCCACTTAAAATTAATAAATTTGCTTACAGCATCTATGGGTAGATAGATTTTTTTTTAGATAAGGTATTTAATTTATTTAGATAGGGTATTACTGCCTATCATAACCTGGATAATCTTAATAAAAATTATAATAAATTTATTAAATTCTGCATTTCGAATTAAAATTAACAAAAAAAAAAAAAAATTAACTTTTAACAGAGCTATACAAGTCTTTAGAGCTATACAAGTCTTATAGAGCTATACAAGTCTTATGACTTCTGCTCTTAGTTGTAATAATAATAATAATAATAATAATAATAATAAATAATAACACAAAATTTGTTTTGGCATCCCAAGTAATCATCATTCAGTTACTAAATACCTGCAAAATCCTGAAATGTGTGAAAATTCACACTTCACATCAATTTTTAAGAGCGTAAATTTAATAACCAGTTGGAATTGTTGGAATTATATTTTCATGCTTTTCATGCTATGTGTCATGTATAGGAAACCAGAAGAGCGAAGCATATAACTTAAAACAACCAATGGAAGCCATAGGCGCAATTTTCAAAATCTTAATGAACCTTGCTATATAAAAAAAAATACTACACATATTTAGAAATCTAAATAACGGGTTTAGGTATTCGAATTAATATTAACAAAAAAATATTTATCCCTTTACCGCATAGTGTGCCATATATGGCACATTCCAATTTTTATTTTTTATTTTACTTTTAAAACTGAATCAGAACGTTACTTCATGAATGTTCATATATGCCACATACACAGCAATGGATCCTGCAGTATCTCAAGTAATGGGCTGCAATAGATTTGAGGATATCAAGCGTAATTTGCAACGATAACTCTGAATTTATTGAGAAAGGACAACTAAAAGATACCACTCTTTTAAAAATTCGAGGGCGAGTGCTTTTAATCCCTAATGAAGAACACCTAGCGATTGACGAGCAAATAATACGGAATCATTTTCTTTTGTAACATAATGTAGAATCATAATGTTTCATGTATGGCACAAACACTAAATTATTATTTTAATTATTATTTTTTCATAATATTTTAAATATATTTTTTTAATTAATTTTTCTATCAATAAGAACCAATTCCTAATGCTCATGAATTATTTCAGCCAAAAATAAAAATGCATGCAGTAAAGGGTTAACATAAACTTTGTATCTAAATGTATACATAAGGCAGTCAACGTGTTACCAGCCTGAAAAGGTCAATAGTCAAACCGTGATGGTGTGAGAAAATATTGTACATTTTCTAATTTAGTTTTTGCTATCTGTGTGTCGGATAGTTTTTGTTGCGTTATAGCGAATGCATCGAGACTGGTCTCTATGAGGCAGGTTCAATTCAGATGTAGATATGTATTATTAATTCGATATTCAGTTCATGAATATAATATCCCGGGTATAAATGGAGCGGCAATACGGACTGGAACATATTCAATCTCATGGGACCTATATTGATTCACTATTTCAACCGACACGCTTATTTTAACACTAAATATATTTTTACACAATCATCCGTTAACATTTGTGGTAGAATTCTGTAAATCTCAGTACAAGGGCAGCAGTTTGACACGGAGTGGGCGATCTACTAAACTGTCAAAGCCACCGTTTTAGACATATCAAACTCTTGGAGTTAATTGAAATACATTTACGTCAGTATTTGCTTTTGACATTACAAAATTGACATTATATTCAACACTAATTAATAGCATCACAATAAAAATACTAAACTGTCTCTCTGTTAAACAATGTCAACAGAAAATTCAATTAACGATGATGGAAAATCAGGTTTAAATTTCTAAACCCGACAAAAAGATTACCCAGGTTGATCCAAGAAAGTTCTATATTTGTTCCATATTTAAAAACCTAAATAATGGTATTAGGCATTCGAAACAAAATTAACAAAAAACCAGTGGCGAAGACCACCGCTAGACTTGCCCTTCCTTAAAAATAAAACAGTGGCGAAGGGAAACCTCCGCTAGACTTGCCCTCCCATAAAAAAAAATATTTAAAAAAAATGTAAGTTAAAAAACAAAAAAAAAAATAAAATATTTAGATAAATCTTCAAAACTACATCAAATTATGTTCTATACAAATTTTTGTCCAAAGCTTGATTTACTAGTTACGAATTAATTATCATGACCATGGAAACGTTACATATAAGTATGAAAAAATTGAGACTTTAAATTAATGAGACTTAAAAAAATTTTAAATAATTTTACAAAAATTTTTCGAAATTTTTCGTTTTATCAAAAAACGTCTTAAATAAAAGTTATTAGTTATTGCATTTATAGTAACTTTTGTTCAATAAATTTTTTCGAAATATTTTTCTGTTGCTAAATATTCGCAAAAATCTTAAAATCGACACGAGTTAACTCCCATTTCTAGTCAACTGATTTTCATAAAAAACAATAGGGTTCTTCCCATTTAATAGGAGAATATTTTAGTACCAGAACGAATTCTCTAAGTTGAACCGTTCTTGAGTTATCGTGTATACACACAGACACACAGACACACACATTTTTTGGATTTCCTGGACCATGAAACGTGCTCATCAGTCAAAATCTCGACATCGAAAATTTTCGCGATTACAATACTTGCCCCTTATATTTTAAAGTCGGGCAAGTAAAAATATTTTAACATAAAATTTGTTTTGGTATCTCAAATAATCATCATTCACTTACTAAATACCTGCGAAACACTGAAATGTGTGAAAATTCACACTTAACATAAATTTTTTATTAATAGTAATTAGCATGAATGAATGTTTCAATATTCAAGAGGGTATTCCAAGGTACACGACCTTTTGTACCATGGAACACTTGCAAGGTTTAAGAAATAATTTTAGACGGGCTCCGTAAGCCCCCCCCCCCCTGTAGCGCACCAGACTCCTTTACCAGTAACGGACAGAGGTATTCAACGTCAAAAATAATTAAATAAAAATCAGTTATAAAATTTAAAAGAAAAAACTTAGCGAAACAAACTCTAAGCCAATTGGCTCATAAATGACAGCTGTATCATATCAAGTCAGTATTCCCCCTTTAGTATAGAAGCTCGCAGTTCCTAGCTGTTAAATCTGGCGCAGAATAATGATTTTTCGTTTGTGAAATTGTATAAAATATAACAAATGTAAAATTGAAAATCAAATGTAACCGTTGGGCTAAAACAGAAAGGGTTTTTCCCGCGGGAACTCGCTTCAATCCAATACCATTATTTATTCAAAGCAATGACCCGATTCTGTGACAATGCACTGGAATTTTATTTCTAAAACAAATTCAAAATCTCATTAGACACAAACAAATTACCAATCTCCGTCTCAATCTGCAGCTGACACTAGAATAAAACAAGTGAAAAATGGAGATCAGAGAGGTAGGATTGAACTTGTGGACTTCAAGTCCCAGGATCCCAAGTCCAATCACACCAGAGGTGATGTAACGCGGTTAACTCGTCCGACAAAATTACACTTTTTCACAAACTCAAACGAATTTTTACCGCTTCAAAGGTATGACCATAAAACCCTTATACACACTCTAAAAAAAGTAGTGTTTAAGGGACTTCATGGTATACTAAAAAATTGATGTGAAGTGTCAATTTTCACACAAATTAGTGTACAAAAATATTTATTTTTTTTTTTTGGAAAAATTTGACCGGGGAAAATTTTAAAGTATCGGCGATCGACGCGTTTGTTGCCGTATAACGATGTTTTTGGCCACTCGCTAGGTACCAGCAAACTGAAAATTTATATTTACACACTGTATGTATAAATTTTGTACTCTGTAGTCTAGCCGAACGGTCTATCCAATTTATGAAAATTCGTACTTCAATCATAATTTTTGAATGACGTTGAATGAAGTTAAAGTTCATTCTGGGTATGTTGTGTTGTTAGTGATTTTGAAGCGGTGGGTTGTAGGTGGTGGTGGTGGTGGGAGGGGGGTCTCCAGATTGTGTTTTGCGATTTGGCTCACGTACGTTCGCCACGGGTGACAACTGAACAGATTGAGATGATTCCGGACGCGTCTCCGCGCGCAGACCAGGATTTAACCGGGATAAACATTTTCACCTGCACTCACTCACTACCTGCATTCATCAAAATGTCACGCAAATTTACCCACATTACCAAACATTTGTCTTCTGTCCCAACAATTTTATTACTACAAAACAAGATGGGAGAAAAAGAACGCAATGCAAACTCTATCAAATTGGATGATATACGGAATCAAAAAAAAGGATAATAGAGTTTCTTGGGACGCTGTCAATCGGGTTGACTTTTAATCTCACTAATATTATTCCTCATCAGATATTTATTTATTTTTTGACGTAAATACGGCTTTAAAATCGGACCGATCAAAAATCTCACCATCACGAAAATAGGTCAGATTTTAAACGCAAATATCTCAGAAAGTATACTACGCAGGTGGAAGTTAATGATGTCAATGGATTGAGGACAGATGTAAGATTTTTTTACGTTACATCAACTACGCCCAATCCCTCTCTACGTCCCGAACCAAATGGTTACGTAAACGGCATAAATTGGGGCACTTCGTCAACTTCGGAGGCCCCTAGAATATGAATGTGTAGTCCGATTTTTGTGAAATTAATTTGAAATTGTTCGTCTCGTCGATAACAATCTAAAGATATAATTTTAGTCCAATCAGATCAGTATTGTGGGAGTTATGAGTCATTTGTGCGAAACCTTATGCTTAAAATCAAAATGTCGGGATATATATGTCAAAACTACAACAGAAATCGATTCAGCCATCAAAATCGAAAAGGTCGGATCCTGAGAATTCTAAACATGTGTTACAGACCAATGTGGAAAGGTGCAGGGCTTACAGAAATCGCATAAGAGCTGACGCAAAGCCGAAATTGGAGAGCAATACAGAATGAGTTAGTTAAAAATATTGGCGCAGAGCAACGATGGCTATTTGCGCCGAAAGTACAGAAGGAGGACCACGCGGACGTATTCACGTAAACTCTAGTGGTTGTGTCTAAACACAACCTACACCGTTTTTTTTTTCCGTAAAGTATAATGCCTAGGTTTCAAAAAGTTGCGACTAACACTTTCTGACATAACCTAACTAATTTTTGCGGTAGTCGAGACCACCGGCTTTACACGTCCTCTGAAGTTCGGCCCCATATACCAGAATATTATTCATAGGTACTCATTTTTGAAAAGGATATGTGGGCCTACGTATGCAATGATACGTACCAGTACGAACAAATAGATTTTTTTACAAAATTGTTGTTCATTGCATACGTAGGCCCACATATCCTTTTCAAAAATGAGTACCTCTTACAATACGAGTGAGATGACTCCTACGCTACTGAAACCCTTCCTTATCTCTTAAGTATTAGCTACTTACACTGGACGACTTCAAGAAAATCCAAAAAATATTACCTGGAACAAAATAATAAAAATTAGTTTTATAAAATACAGCCGTGGTAAAATATGTAAAGTGTAAATTTTTATTAGATAAAATTTTGAAGTAAATTCAAATTTGGCAAGCTTGAACCCCTCTCAAGAAACATTTTTTTTTTATTTGATTCTTTTTACATCCTCACGAATTCCACCATATTTCAAAGATAGAAAACTTAGGGCCGGTTTCTGAAAACTTAGTAAACTTTTTGGAAAAGACATAGTAAACTTTGACAATTCCTTGAACAACCTTTTTACCCTTTTTCGTACTAATGCCCAGAAATGCCTTATAAAAAGACAAGTTTCTTTGAAGACGAGGTCAGACAGTATTCAGTCCGGTTAGCGAAAAGTCGTTGAATACTTAGAGGCACTGTGTCGGCATTTTGGTGGTCTATGCAATTCCATTTGTTTTAATCATTTTCATTATTTTAATATCTATACTTTAATCTTTTTGTAAATAGTACTTTTAATGAATCAAATTCATTAATTTTAAACCGTCTTACTTAACGTGTGTAAACCTTCACCTTTAAGAACTTAAGTGAACATCTAAGTCCAGACTAATTGCAAGATACCTGATCAGTCGGTTGGTACTAATACATATAATTTAATTCACATATCGTAATGATGAACCCTGGATAACACTCACGCCTAGTACCCGAACTCCTTTAGTCAGAAATCTCATTTCAGTTTGAGATCAGACTTTATATTATATCACAGGCTCGCTACCTAGTGGACAATAAATGGTACGTTGTAAAGAAACGTACCGAGCTCGCTACAAACCCTTAAAATCAAAACCGGCGGATATTTTATTTATTTCGAAGCCCTGTGTAATCAGTTAATTATCCACTAACCGTTAAGAGTTAACAAGTAATGGGGGTATATAACGGGTAGTGGGGTAAAATACGAACCGGATATAATGTGTTGGGTAGCGGGTACCCGGGTACCAATCATCATTCCAACTCTGAACTAATACTTTGCATAACAAAATTTGTTTAATAGGTGAACAAAAATGTTGAATCTGTATTGTGAGTTATTTTTGATGTTGTGTGTAAAATGTGTCGTGTCCTGAATGCTTCCCTGTTCCCTTAGCTGTAATCTGAAGGTTCGTCTCAACCGCAAGACACTTGGCTCCACTGATGAAATAATGCTAACGGAATTTTTATCATGTTTCAATGCATTCTAAAAGCGATTTAGCAAGCATTTCAGGAGCGAACGACGTGCCACTGCTTCTTTATTTCTTACCCACACAGCATATACAACAAATGCCACACAATATTGTACTTTAATATTAACATTCGGGAGTTTTTAGATGATGGGACAAATATGTGACTTGACTCGAATACAACTTTATATATACCAACACATGCTCGGGGCTGGGGTTGGCTCTACGGCTCCGGCTGCCGCTTGGATTCGTATCAAAATGCTAATCCTGATTTATATCTGTGATCTCAGGGTGTCGGCCCAGGGATTATACCCACTGAGAGAGGTGGAATGCGGTAACACACCTCAGTTTGCACTTCTATGCCCGGTACCACACTGAAAAATTGAACCAAATAGCGCTAAGTTACCGTTAAGTTTGAATCCATACAGACAGTCAGTGTTGAATCCTAAGGGGTGCCCGGTGGGGGGGGTTCCCTCGGCGATTATTACCAAAATTGTGACAACCCGCCAACTTGTACTTGCCAACCCGTACATAGGAAAAATACTAAAACATCTAAAAACATATCCCCCTAAAAATATAAACAAATATGTGCTCATCGAAAAAAACATATATATATTTTTTTTAATTTTGAGTAGGGTATGAAATGAAAGCCCTTAGTTCATGGATAAACTATCAAATTTTTATTGTTGCAAAATTAATTATTTTGAGGCGATTTTTGCCAAAATGGTGCAAAAAAATTCCACACCCCTGTAGCTCAGATGGTTTAAACTAAAAATCTGAAAAAAATCTAAGTAATGCACATTGGTGTGACCAGGAATAGTATAACAGGATCAGATTATGTTTTCGGAAAATAACCCATTTTTTATGTTTTTTGGTTGACCATGTACAAAAGTTATAGTTATGTAACACGCTACACCACAAGGCGTATCCTGGTGTAATGGTTATGATGCTCGCTTCTTACCCAACAAAATAGAGTTCGTTCCCGGTGAGAGGAGACAATTTTATTTTTTCTGCTTTTTTTGCATTTTTATTTTGTTTAAATTATTTTTTCAAAATTCTAGTTATGTTTTGGCAAATGTTGCTTTTAATTTTTAAAAGCGTTAATTTAATAACCAGTGGAAATTGTTGAAATTATAATTTAATTCTATGTTTAAATGTACACGAAAGCAGAAGGGCGGAGTTTATGACATAAATAACAACCAATGGAAGCCATAGGCGCAATTTTCAAAATATTTATGAACCTTGCTATATAAAAAAATACTGCACATATTTAGAAACCTAAATAATGGTATTAGGCATTCGAATTAAAATTAACAAAAAAAAAAAAATATTTTAACATAAAATTTGTTTTGGCATCCCAAATAATCATCATTCACTTGCGAAAATACCTGTGAAACCATGAAATGTGGGAAAATTCACACTTCATATTAATTTTTTAAATGATCACTCGTTATATATTAAATAAGTAATGTCCTTTAATCATAGAAGTATTCATTTCCCACTTTTTTCAAAATAAGGACTATCATATACATACATAGCAATAGAAAGACTTGACACTTAACAGATCAAGATGATGTATAAATAAGGTCTAAAATGAAATATGTAATGTCAGTATTTGACAGTGGGCAAGAAGATTTATTGTCTGCTATATTCACATGGCTGTTATTTTTAATGTACGTGTCCCGATAAAATATGAATATAGCTATAGGAAATAGTGGCGATATTAGTCACTGGCGATGCGATGGTATCCCGCGGGAATCGGTAGTCTAGAGCCGGCAAACCGGGAAGCGGGTACTTTGGCGAAACGAACGCCAAATGCACGGGTAATAAATGAGCGTAGAAATGAGAAACCACCAAGGAATATATGGGAATAAAAGTAATTTTTATCTCCAGTCCTCATTTATTTCTTTTCGTCCATTTATTCCTAAATTACATTTTCTCGAAAAAACGAATTTCATCCACAATTGCTAAAAGGAGAGACAATCTAGCAGCTTACAATGATTCACAACTTATCATTATATTCGCAAATTTGTTTTTTTTTTCAATGAAAATTTTAGGGAAATTTATTATTTCTTATCAAAGTTATTCATGTTTACCAGACAGAGATTTATTCATAATAATGCACAACAAAAAAATGTGTTTATTTAGAATTCCGTAATAATTTATAAGTAGGGCCTATACATAGTAATAGTAATAATAAATCTGAAATCTAATAGGAATAAATAAAAAATTATATTGTTATAAATCAGCGGTGAGCAAACGGAGACCCGCGAGCCGCAAAGATTAAAACCGATTAAAGTGAAAAAATCATCTGTGGCCACCACAACAAACTGGACCGACCGCCATCACAAAGTACTTGCATAAAAAAGAAAAATATTTTTTTTTAGAAATTCGTCTTTATATATCAACATACTCTCCTACAAGAGTGATACATTCATTCAAACGTTCCTAAAATTAAAAAAAAATTGACATTAATTAATTAATTTAAATTCAGCATACCAATCAGTAATAATTGATTTGATTGATCTCTATAACGCTTATAAAGCCACTGTTTGGCTTCAACAGTATTTTTTCCTATCGAAAAACTGTTTAATCAACACACGAAATTCTTTTTTATCCATTTTTTTGAAAATTACAAAACTAGAGTCACTAAAACCACTGTAACCTCTAAACTAATTGTCAGAATGTCATGAAATTTTCATACGTATCGTTTGAAGGTTGGTACTATCCAGAAATCATATGGGTCTGTCAACAGTGTTGCCATATATATGTCAGACCGGAGACTTATTGAGTGAAGAAGTGTTATGTACGATCAAAAAGTATTTTTTAAAAGCTTTCTCTGAAATTTCGGGACATATTGACATTCAACTTGGATTCTGGACAATTCCTGGACAATACAGGCCAATGCTGGACGGTTGGTAACCCTACTCGGGACATGATCTACTTGTGACACATTTTTGAAAACCCCATCTCGTGTAAGGCCGCGAACATACAGAAAGCTGGTAAATCAGCGCTGACCATCAGTACCGAAAAAGCATACTGGGTTACTGGTTGAGCACACACTAAACACTGGTATTGCATGTGACACTGACAGATTACATTACCTATATATTGAAGTTTTTATTTATTTTTTCCTATTTATCGTACATTTTTTAATTATATTGGCCTAGCATAGAGTGAACGCTAATTTTGAAAGTGTATAGCTACTCTTTCGTATATTGGCTCAATTATATGTGGAAATAAGTGAAAATGGCGAATTCTGATTCATCTGTGGATGAGTTGTTTCTAACGGAATCACTATATTTAAAAATGGAACCAAAAAGAAAAGGTATACATGCAATAAACCAAGAGAGACGTTAATATGGGGAATACCACCACCTTTTTCCTCAATTAAAAGATGATGCAAGATTTTTTAAATATTTTTTTGTTTCGGCGCTAACAACAACCTGCTTAAACTGCTTGAACGTTTCGGTAAGCGGGTAGCCGACACCGACCGGCGCCGACCAGTACACAGCGTGTGCGGTTATATTTAAAAACATGGACAGATACTGCAGCAGATCAGCGCTTGTTGCCAGTAAAGCCGGTGCCGGCTTTCTGTATGTTCGCGGCCTAAGAATTTTTTGAAGAATCCTGCTAGGGTAAAACGTTTGAGAAAGCCTGCTCTAGTTGTGTGTTCATTTCTGTAATTTCTCTTTTCTGCGGTTCATAAGTTGGCAAAATGCGGAATAAAGCAATCTGTATTCGCGCTGGGTAATGACATATTTTCAGTATATTTCCTATGAACTGTTGGCTGTTGGATGGTGGTTGCTAGTTGCTAGCTGCTAGCTGCTAGCCTGGTGGATGTTGGCTTTGCCTGTGCGGTCCCTGATAATGAAGATTTATACAGTAGCATTAATTTCTGGATGTAATTTCCTCAGAGACTACAAATACTGGCTAGCCACTACCGACAAAATTACGTGACTTTAAAACAATATTTTACAAAACAAAACTTCGATCACAAACACATAATTTACAAGTCAGATGGTTTTTAGAATGGTTTTAAGGTTTCATAGATATTACCAAAAATCCCAACCTAAAAAAAAATGTAGATTAATCCATGCAAGAGATATCTTTTGATAACCCGTTCAAAACTAAAAAAAAAAAAAAACACAGCTGTGGCCACCACAAGACCGACCACCATCACAAAGTACTTGTTTAATTTATGCTGCTTTATCAAAAAATCTCTCAAATAAAAGTTGTTAGTTATTGCTTTTATAGCAACTTTTGTTAAATAAATTTTTTCGAAATATTTCAAATATTTTGTTTGTGAAATATTCACAAAAATCTTAAAACAGACACGAGTAAACTCCCATTTCTAGTCAACCTATTTTTACCAAAAGTTGATCAACTCTCCACGAGTTGATCAAAGTCTTTTGATTGATGTCAAAAGCTTAAATATGAAGTTTCATAAAAATCCTTTTAGCCGAATTTGCTCTGCACGTGTACGCGGACCGACAGACAGACCGACAGACAGACAGACAGACCGACAGACTTCATGCTAAAAATAGTCAAAACTATATGTAGGGATCTCAATTCGTGGAGATCCATCGAAATCTCGAAATGTCAAAATCGTTATGATCACAATACCTTCCTTATATATGTTGGCGGTCGGTAAATACTGATATATACCAATTCCAAGAAGTCTCGGTAAAGACATTTCTCGTTACAAAGGTTCAGGGTTCAAATCCCGGTCAGGGTATTGATGTTTATATTTGTCTTTATCATCCCATCCTCAATGTAAAAGAAAATTACAAAGAGAAATAGCTCCCTGTCAATGCGAGAGCAGCGAAGAAATCCAAGAAGGATCGATATAAAATAGGAATAGTATAACAGGAATTTTTTTATAAATTTTTCGGATAATATCAAATTTTTTGTGTATATGATTATTTTATTTTATTTAAATTTAATTTTGCGACTTGAAATAATATTTTATAAAACAAAACTTCGATCAGGAGCGTATAATTTGGAAGTGAAATAGTTTTTAATTTAGTTTTAGAAGTTGTGACAAAGTTGGGGCGTTTAAATTTTCATCAGTAGTGTCTGATGTGAGTGCAGTACGGTCTGATGCGGTGGTATTACTGTACATAATGCATGGCTGGACGAGTACATGAATGCATAACGCGACCATAAGAGCACTACCAACTCTTCCAAACAAAATTCACCGTCAGCTCGCTCTGTCATCTCTCAAGAACACCATTTCACATAGTCCACTACACCCTTCGACATCATCATTCCAAACAGACAGAAAAAGGGTGTTTATATCCATAAATAGAAGAGAAACACATTCCAATATAATAGGCAATTTTCATGGATGATTAAATCGATTCTTGAACGAATGTACAATTTAAAATTTTTATTGAATATCAAGAATTTTGACAGTAAAATTTATAGCATCTAATCGAAAAATCCAAAGGTATTTGAACAACAAATTGGAATTTTAAATCAATTTTTCAGGAATTCAAGCACTGATATTTTCAAAATAAAGTTTATAGATTCACATAACTCATACACCAACAAAATTTATACGTAATTCAAGGAGACAATGCGGATAATCCCTGGCAAATTAAAATCCATGGCTCCAATATACTCCCGAAAGAATTTTTTCTAGTTTTTATGACGCAAATTTTTCAATGGTAAAATCAACATGCTTGGCTAAATCATTTTCGATACAAAAATTCAGGTGTGCACCCAAGAATTTTTCTTGGGAGGGGGGGCTCAAAAGACGAAATTATTTAAATCTTAAGCCCCTGAACTTCCCCTCCCCCTTTAGGTGCGCTTTTACAAAAAAATACTATGTAATTAATAGACACTGTATAGTAACGGTCTGACTAATGGTGGCAGCGCTATAATTTTCATATTTTTTTCGTTTTATCAAAAAATGTCTCAAATAAAAGTTGTTAGTTATTGCTTTTACAGCAACTTTCGTTCAATAATTTTTTTCGAAATATTTTTCTGTTGTGAAATATTCGCAAAAATCTTAAAATCGACACGAGTAAACTCCCATTTTTAGTCAACCGATTTTTACCAAAATTTGATCAACTTGTGCCATTAATGTCAAAAGCTTAAATATGCAATTTCATAAAAATCCTTTTATCCGAATTTGCTCTGCACGTGTACACAGATAGACAGACAGACAGACAGACGGACGGACGGACAGACAGACGGACCAACAGACATCATGCTAAAAATAGTCAAAACGTTATGTAGGAACCTCAATTCATGGAGATCCATCGAAATCTCGAAATGTCAAAATCGGTATGATCACAATACCTCCCTTATATATGTTGGCGGTCGGTAAAAAATTATATACAGTGGGTGGCCAAATTATTAGGGATAGTGCAGATTTTCTGTAATTTTCAAATGAATTTAATGAGGAAATAAGTGGCTTTGGGTCTCGTATTTATTTTTATTCATCTGAGTGCTTTATTTAGAATTTAAAATGACATAATTGCTTATTCATAATCATTTATTTTTGTATAAAAAGTGTTAATTTAACAAATTAAATAAAATCTTAATATTTTTTAATGCCACCTTTTGCTGCGATTGCGGCTTCCAGGCGTTTGGGTATGCTTTCTATGCAGACTTTTGCGTTGTGTCGGAGATTGGGGTTGTGATGCCACTCTCTGATAAGGGTTTCTATAAATTGCCGCTTGGTGGTGATGATTTCTTTGGCGATCTTCCGGTCTTTTTAAAATAATAATGATACCAGCAACAAGAATATAGAAGAAAAATGATTTAAAAACAATTTATTTTCTCACAAAATGCATTTACACTTGAAAAATACAGGGAGGGTGTGCTGTCCCTAATAATTTGGCCACCGACTGTAGTTGGTTGTTGATTAATTAATTTGTCATTGAACAGATTTCTTTAAAAACCTGAATATAAGTGTATTTAATTTTGTAGCATGGTGTTTGAGAGTTTATAGATTGACGGCAGGGTGTATGGTGTATAGATGTTCTAGTAACTTGGTGTTATATTATTTATTCCTCAATTAGGAAGTGTGGTAGTAAAAATGTCAGTAGAAGCCGGAGAGATATGCGTCCCCGTGGTCTACTTCCTGTGAATTATTCAATGTTTCTAAAGGCGGCATCTCCTACACACCTACAACCCCCGAACTAGTAAAAACCTTACAAGTATCTAGTGCACGTACAATATATATATATATATAATTATATTAGTTAGTAACCATAACATAATGACATATATGTGACAGATTGTAAATAGACGTAGTAATAAATGCTTATGTGCTTGGATTTATGTGTTTTAATTGATATTATCATGAACGCTATAAAGCGTTCTAACATATATATATATATATAATCGAAAGTATGTTCTTCACTAAATTTATATAGGTTTTTAAATAAAAATTCTTATTTAATATTCGTCATAAATTTATTGTCAAATAATTAGAGAGACGTTTCGATTTGGTATCCAATCATCTTCAGTCTAATATTGAAGTCAATAATGTCAAAAAATTTCCACATTAAAATGCATGGTATGAACAGGAACCTTTAATCATAGCCTGGCCGATAGTCTGTCCTACACTGACCCATGACCTATATATAACACTTCAGTCAATAAGTCTCCGGTCTGACATATATATGGTAACACTGTTGACAGAACCCTATGATTTCTGGATAGTACCAACCTTCAAACGATACGTGTGAAAATTACATGACATCCTGACAATTAGTTTAGGGATTACAGTGGTTTTAGTGACTCCAGTTTTGTAATTTTCAAAAGAATGGATAAAAAAGAATTTCGTGTGTTGATTAAACATTGTTTTTCGATGAGAAAAAATACTGTTGAAGCCAAGCAGTGGCTTGATAAGCGTTATAGAGACTCTGCACCAGGCAAATCAACTATTACTGATTGTTATGCTGAATTTAAATTAATTATTAATTTTAATTGTTTTAATTTTAGGAGCGTTGGAATGAATGTTGGAATGAATATATATATATATATATATATATATATTAAAAACGTGGGGGCAAGCCCATAAGCCCCTCCTCTGCGTGCGCGCTTGTTTCCAAGTATCTTGTTTACGAATATTTTCATTAATTTATAACTTTAATGTGAAAATATTGATACTTAATTTACAATGTTTAATGATGTTTTCTCTGTAATTCTGATAACAATTGAACGATTAATAAATTATTGAATTAGATATAAACGGGGCATGTAATGTATGTAATTACTCCATGAAATTATTAAACAACAGACGGTCGGACAAAGGTTTTCATTAATTTAGTATTTAACACCCGATATACACGATACACCCTATCAGGAGCACATTTTTACTCCCTCTGTGTCGGAGTTGATTGTTGCAACACCCTTTAATTACTCCATCATTTAACACCGCTGCTCACAATTTTAAACAGATACAAATAAAGAAAATCACAGTTTTATATTTTTTTTTATGAGATGTTCGTTAACCGATTTTTACAAAAAGTTGATCAACTCGTGCCACTGATGTCAAAAGCTTAAATATGAAGTTTCATAAAAATCCTTTTAGCCGAATTTGCTCTAGACATGTACATGGACCGACAGACTGACAGGCAGACATACAGACAGATAGACGGACAGACGGATAGACAGACCGACAGACATCATGCTAAAAATAGTCAAAACGTTATGTAGGGATTTCAATTCGTGGAGATCCATCTCGATCTATCTCGAAATGTCAAAATCGGTATGATCACAATACCTCCCTTATATATGTTGGCGGTCGGTAAAAAAATAGTGTTGAAAGGACTTCATGGTACACTAAAAAATGAACTTTTAGTGTACCATCAAGTCCCTCGCTTTTCGTGTTAATTATTTACATTTCTTTTAGGTTAAATTTAGTGTAAAGTTTATTACATACTGATTAAATTATAGTGTTAAAAAAAAATAGTATTAATTTTAACACTGAATTTCATAAAAATAACACTATCTGAATAAATGACGGTTTACACCAGGGGTCCCCAAAGTGGTCGATATCGACCGCCGGGGATCGTTTTAGCCATGTTAATTCCATCCTGACAAAACAGAGAGAAAAATTAGATGTAGAATTCCATGGCGATTTGAGGCTGAAATTAACTAATTTTGAACCCGACATTGCTAATCTTGGAAAGAATCACCAACCACACCCGTCACATTGACACTGATAGGCAATTTTATTTAATAATAATATTATTGTAATGCAATTAGATATAATTATATTAGATAAATGTAATATAAATAAAAAACTGTACAATAAACAATATAAGAAATCAAATAAGCGTATTTTTTGCTTGCTCTATTATAATAACGTAATTGTAAAATAGAGGGGGTCGATACGAAGTCGAAAACTCTTCTGGGGGTCGATGGTCAAAAAAGTTTGGGAACCCCTGGTTTACACGGTGATTTGGTTAAAAATAGTGAACTTTTTACTTTTTTTAAATGAAAATTTGAACACTAAAACTTTAACCAAATGGAGAATAAACTTCTGCACATGAATTTTTTGCTGTTAGTATACAAAAACGGTTAAAATTTAACTCGAATTTTATTTTCTCTTTCAAATTTGAGTCAAATTTGAGCTCCTCTCATATTTAATCTTTTTCGGTCCTTTCTTCCTAAAAATGAGTGGCGTATAATAAAGGGATAGTAGTTAATAATTTCATACAGTCCCGGAGGTCAAGATGGAACATATTTGTTGTGTCCCCTGCGCTGTTGTGACGCAATGAATGTTTATTTATTACAGTTCCATATCCTGGAATGACGCAAAAGAGTGGCGCCTCATTATTGTTATAGCTGTATTTATGATCTAAATAGCTCTTATATATATTTTATAGTTATTTAATTATTACAGTATAAATATTTAATTGTTTAGTAAAGCCACATGGACAATTACACACCAACTTGATCTTTGTTCTCTTATCATAATTGCATTTTTCATTGATTCATCACACGTGACGAATTGCTATTACTTTATTATTCCTAATAGAACACGGTCACACGGCGACATTACTGTTTATAATAAATGCAGCAGATATAAAACAATGCATAGGCGTTACTAAGTGTGCACAAAAAATTTCATGAAATATAATTTATTATCAGGTGACCAGATTTCAGTTTAGGTAAAAACAGAGATTGAAAAAAATCAGCTGTGGCCACCACAGGACCGACCGCTATTACAAAGTACTTGCATAAAATACATTCTAGCAGAATGGTAGAAATAACTTGGTTGATCAACTTTTGGTAAAAATCTGTTGACTAGAAATGGGAGTTTACTCGTGTCGATTTTAATATTTTTGCGAATATTTAGAAACAGAAAAAAATTTAGAAAAAATTTATTTAACAAAAGTTGCTATAAATGCAATAATGAACCACCTTTATTTGAGACATTTTTTGATAAAACGAAAATATTTGATAAAAAAAAAAAAATTTAAATATCTATTTTTTTATACTTATATGTAACGTTTCCATGGTCATGATAAATAATACCTCTGTTAGAAAATATTAGGCCAATTTATTTCTACTCTGCTGCTAGCATGTATTTTATGCAAGTACTTTGTGATGGCGGTCGGTCCTGTAGTGGCCACAGCTGATTTTTTTTGTTAATTTAAACATTCAGATTATGGGAGAAAAGTTCTACGCACGATCATTTAATTTAATTAATTATTCAGTACATAGTCTGAGTCTATACGGTGATATACCCAAGAGTTTAAGCAAGACGTGTGCATGTTTCTGACAGTGTCCAAAGCGAGATAGAGAGAGTTGAATAACAAAATTAACTGATCAAAAAATATTGGTAATAAATTTTTAATAGCGTTCAATAAAAGCCATTTGGTTGGAAGTCATATCTTAATTAGTATACTTGTTTTCCAACTTGCATTTTTACGTGTTATTAGTCTGTTTGTTTAATTAGCAGCTACATTATCTTTATTGTTTTACGTTACGACTTCTCTTCAATATGTTCCTGCAGACCTGATGTTTTCTATATTTCTTTATCGCTGTTATCAGTGCGGAATATTTTAAATTATATAATGTTGCATAATCTTAAAATATTAAATTTTTTCATAAGCATTTTTTCGTAGAACAAACATACTTTGTACTTCAAAGACAGTGATTAGACGTAGCTATGAAGCTCGTTCCATTTTTATGCTTAAAAGCTCTTATCAACTTTCTCACTAAGCTCCTTCTAATGAGAATATTACTTATTTATGAACACAACAGACATGATCGTATCACTAAAGCTAAGTTTTCCCTTACTGGCTCTTTGCTTACGCTTACGACTTTTTATTCGGTGATTTCAAATGTCTAGTTTTGGCACAATTTTTGTGACGCAGAAAGCTGAACTTTTTGCAACGATTATAAAAAGGAATTAACCTCCTGGTTACAGGGTTTTACAAATAACTGTCTTTGCAAAATCTTACATTTTTTGGTCGAAGACATCTCAATACATATGCGTTTATGGAAATCGGAATAGTTCAAAAGGAATTTTTGATCAGATTAGTATTTCGACAAATATGTCTTCGAGATGTTGAAAAAAAAAAATTTATATATGTAGTTTATTTTAACTTTTTAACTTTATTTTAACGCGTATTTAGCCAAAAATCTAAAAAAATCTTGTTTTGCACCTTTTAAACCAAGGGGGTTAATGTAAAAATCTAAAAAATCTGAGTAATGCACATGTGAACCAGAATAGTATACCACAGGAATTTTTAATCTTATAATTATTTCGAAGCTTATCGAATTTTTTGCAACATCGTATTTACAATATTTATCTGACTGACTGGAGCACTGGATAGCTATAGCTGGGACATAATGCGAGCGCATCTTAAATACGTTTCTCAAATACAAGACTCTAGATGGAAACATGTGGATTATGCTTTCAGAAGTTATCGAAATTTATGATTTTAATATGTACCCAAAATTTGTTATTAAATACTTACAAAAACCTGAAATGTGTGAAAATTAATACTTCACATAAAATTTTTATTATCCATCAGTAATGTACCGGATGAAATAAAACCAAGCTCGACACAAAAACACTTTTAAACAAAGCAATAAAAAAATATGTCGTTCACTAGTTAAACTATTTATCAACAATGTTTGCAAGGCGGAACAGTAATATCTGTGATGTCCCGGTTCTATTTTACCAAGCTCAACTTTTCATCAACAGATGACGCAAGTAAATTTTTGCATTAGTTAGTTTTATAAAATGGTGTTTGCAAGGTGGTACAGTAATATCACTGACGTCCAGATTCTATTTTACCAAGCTCAACTTTTCATCAACAGATGGCACAACAAAGTTTTGTAAAATGTTTGCAAGGAGATAATACTGTGTCGCCTGCAGTCCCGGCTCCATTTTATAATCATCCTGTACGTATATTTCATTCGTTTTTATAGTCCACAACTTTTTGTGAGCAGTTTATTTCTAAAATATGTGGGTTAACACATTTGATAGTTAAATGTATCTAAAATCTGTGTTGAAACAAGGACAAAAAAACTAATTCAAACCAGTCGATTTATCATTTAACCCTGTACCGTATTCTGCAGGGTATTTAGGACTTATGTCTTGCTATTAACGTAGCTTTTTGTCCTGCATCTACAAATAGTTGGGTTAAATTAGAAAATGATTGAAGCTGCTAAATACAGTTTTTTTGCCTTAACACAATTTCCTGTGAATATTTTATCCCTTATTTTACCCTTGTGATTTTTGCTATAAATTATATTTCCATGCCATAACTTTCCGTTGCACAATGAAAAATTTCATCAAGTTCTTAACGAAAGATCTCATTGAGAAAATTCCTTACACCTTGAGCTTTCCCACCCTTACTAAGAAGGGGAAGGGTTTTCATTTTCAGGACCGTAAATCTAATTTTATGGTCCCTCAACCACGGGGGAAAAGCTCAGGACAAAGGGAAGAGGGTAATGGTGGGTATTTATTTAAATTTAAAATGACTATTTGTACAATACACCACGAAAAAATATGTGTGGCTACGAAAACACATATTAAGTTGACCATAATAACATTAAAAACTATTAAAAATATTTCGTTTTCAAATTATATTACCAAACGGATTTGAAAGTGAATAATTTTTTATTATATGTATTTTTACCGACTGCCAACATATATAAGGGAGGTATCGTGATCATACCGATTTTGACATTTCGAGATTTCGATGGATCTCCACGAATTGAGGTCCCTACATAACGTTTTGACTATTTTTAGCATGATGTCTGTCGGTCTGTCTGTCCGTCTGTCCGTCCATGGAAAACTAGCAAGGTGGAGACAGCAGCTCGGAACAACGTATAGTCTTAACAGATACATATTTTGGTAAACAAAGCAAAATGAACGCATGGCCAGCAGTTCGCGCCTAGATATCTTGACGACAACAACTCAGATTTGGTGCAGCTATGAACTTTTTGTTTTTTTGCTAAAATGTGTGATTTATATTTATAATTATGGGTCCAAAGGATAGAAATGCAAGCATAGCTAAAAGGAAAACATATACATATATGTATTTCCTTATATGTATATGTATATATGTACATATGATTCCCTTTATTTCTTATGGAGAAATTCGACTCGTCACTCGACGTAATCGCTACTCGACGCTTTTTCAGAACGAATTAACGTCGAGTGGCGGGGTATTACTGTATTTATAATTTTTCGTAATCATGAAAACCTATATACATATATGTCAAAAAATATCGCAAAACTATAAAAAGTTATATTAAAAAAAAGTATGAAAAAATGTCACAAATAAAATACACGTATTTTAGAAATAAATCGTGCCCGCAGTTATTATTGTAGATTGAAGTGTATTGGAAAAATCTATTCTAAAACTTTTGCCCAGTTCTATAAGTACCTAACAGTTGAGTGAGGTGATTGTGTACTTCATTCAAGTACACTTACAAGAAAATTAGGAAACTTGTGAAAAAGGGATCCTTTTATAAAATTGCGATCAAAGTACACAATATCCTGTGGATGTCATCACTGGCAGTAATTATGTTTATCCTTTATGCGTCACGGATTCCTGCAGTGTCCTGGCATCACGATGTGTACATATTGTCCCTTGTTATGTCCCGTGTCACACCACATGCCTCGTCATCGTCCTAGCAAATATTTATATCTGTAATAAATGATCGTGAAAAGGTGTCGCATCAAACCCGAGATGAAAATCAAATTGGGAAATATCTAGGATTATCTTTTCATGGTAGAATCCTTATTGATTCCTATAAAACGCTTCATTTGAAGAAAGGTTATATCAAGATAAGTTTATATGAGTTTTATATGTTTCTGATGCTCGGATTATTGTTTTCAAGAAAATTTTCTCAAACATAGAAAAACTCTGACTCTTTTGGATTAGTTAGTTTGATTTTTATCGACCGTCATATATAAAGAGAAAGGCATTCTAATCATATCAAATTTAACTTAGATATTTTTACAAATAAGCACGAATTAGACTTTTTGTAACACAAATCAACTGTTTTTACCGTATCAGTCTGTGGACAGGTGTAGAATTTGGTTTAATAGATTTTTAAAAAATTCATATTTACATTTCGGAAGTGAATATCTCAATTTAATCAACTTTTGGTGCAGATCTGTACACCAGAATGGATAGTTTACTGATATTACTTTTATGTCTTTCATGAATATTTTGTAACAGGGAAATATGTCGAGAAAACTATTCAACAAAAGTTAAAAACTTTGAGACATTTTTTGATACGACTAAATAATTTTTTCTCCCATATACAACCAATGGCAACAAGAATACATAGATTCACTACAGTTCAAAGAATCCTAGAAAGGTCTGGTTTTCTTCTCACCAAAGCAGATCTTTTATATACACTTTTATCCGGCTTATTTAATCACACTTTCTTCGTATCATCTGCATAGAATTAATATGGTTTCGTCTCCTTTCTGTCCGTGTGATAATTTGTCTGTCAGCGATTTGATCCACTTATTGTTCGAATGTCCAATTCATTTTCGCAAGCGTAACTTATTCAGAATTTAGTTTTCCAAAAAATATCCTTGCCTAATATTCAGACACTTCTTGCTACTAAATCTCTAGATATTTACGAAATTATTTATAACTATATTAAAGCAGAAAATATCAAATTATAAACATAATTTGAAATACCCTTAATCTCTTCCTTTATTCCTGGCTAATAGCCAAAGCTGCTAAAGCCATCAAACAAAAGGGAAAAAATTACAACATTTCATAATTTTACAGTATTTTGCAAGTATTGTATTGAAACACGAAACGAGGATTACAAATATAAAATATAACATTATTTACCTTTAAATGGGTTGTAATATTGTTGAACACCTATTTTACCACAGATAAGTATATTTTCACTATTTGTCACAAAAAAAGCACCATTATATATTTATTGTTAATAGTTTTAACAAATGCACTAAATTGTCTTAAGAGAGGCATATTTGTTATAAATCTGATATTCGATCACTTTCGCTAATTAACGACTGTTCCCGAAATTGGCGTCCTATTGATGAAAAAAATATTTTTTTTGCATCAAATATTACACTTTTTACCATTTTCCAGAACTAAACCAATATGCACAACCGAAAATAGAGCCGTTATGTAAACTTTTTCGATACTTCAATTGTTTGAATCGAAATTTTTTTGGTTTATTTTTGTAAAAAATGACGAGCGATAAAGTGACAGCTAGCAATACACAGCAGCCATCTTGGACACTAAATATTTTAAATAAAAGTAATTATTAATATTGTAACACATATTTTTCACTAATATATCGCAGCAGAGAAATATTTCGAAAGAATATGATTTAACAAAAGATCAAAACTTTTATTTGAGACATTTTTTGATACAACTTAATAAATTTTTATAACTTTTCATATTTTTACGATAATTTAATTTATTTTGACATATATGAAGGTGCGTTTACGTTATTGCTCCACCCCAACTTAAAAAAAACAGTGGAGAAGAGAGACTTTCGCTAGACTTGCCCTCCCATAAAAAAAATAATAATAAAAAAAAATTAATTTAAAAAAAAATATTTAGGTAAATCTTCAAAAATACATTAAATTATATTTTATACAAATTTTTGTTCAAGGCTAGGTTTACTAGTTATGAATTTTTAAAAAATTTTAAGTTTAATAACCGTTTTTTTCCGGATTTTCATAAAAAACAATAGGCTTCCCACTTAATAGAAGAATTTTTTAGCACTAGAACGAACTCTCTAAGTTGAACCGTTTTTGAGTTATCGTGTACACACACACACACACAAACAGATTTTCGCGATTACATGTAAATATTTATTAGAAAAGTAAATGTTTTACTGGTCCGCGGTACGTTTTCAGTTGAGAAACACTGCACTAGTTTACTGTTATTGTCCGTACAAGGCGATGGTCACTTATTGAATGAATCTCAATTCCTTACTCTTAATTAGCTTGTCTTATTATACTAATTAAGTGACACCTACGTAACGAATAATCTTTATTAATTACCAGTATGCTACATTCATAAAATCACTTGAGAACGGACGAGAGCGAATTCTGATAATTTCTTGAGAACGATAGATGGTAGAAATTAAAAAAAAAATAGATGTTGGAAGAAAAAAAAAATTATAAAATCACTCGAGTATAAGAGTATGCAGCTCAAGAAAAATATTAGCATAATAATTGTATTTGAATGTAGGTCATCAGATGAATTTTAGAAGTGAGGGTCTTTTCATTAGGTCATCACTTGGATTTTAGAAGTGACGACCCTTTTTTAGGACATCACTTGTATTATATAGTATTTAGGGGGGTGGGGTACAATTGGTGGTCATAATTACAATACCCTAACAGGAATTTTTGTAGAAAATAGTAAATTAATTATTTTTATTTTATCGCACATATCTTTTGTCACACAGAGTATTTTATTTTAATGTGAAAATTTGTGTAAAATAGGTGATCTTCCCATCACATATAGTATTGAACCGTGTGAAGATAACATCAGACCTTTTTTAAAGTGAAATTTGCCCTTAATGTGTATCTTAACATGTTTTCCAACACTGAAAGCGTCGATATCTAAAGATGTTTTTATGAAATTATGATCGACACTTCCACGGCTTCCCAGTCCTCTTTCCTCCCATGCCCCCTCCCGGCCATGTCCTCTCCTCTCTCACAGAGAAGCTCCTACATCCATTAGCAACTAAGAAGCTTTCAAATATTCTGCAAACTACTGCAAAAAATACTTATAAATAACCAGAATATAACACTGAAAAATATTTTATCGTCTATAAGGCTATTTAAAGAATATCTAAGGATTCAAATTCATTCTGACTCTCTATGCACAGTGGTATTTATCAAATAATATATGTATAACTGTACAGGCTATTATAGTTTTTTTTATATATTTTAATTGTGGGAATTAGTTTTTGTTATACGACACAAAAACCTGATTTTTATAGTTTTCTACAACAATGTAGAGCGGATGCTCCAAAATGCTTACTATTAATTTGTCGTTAGAAAATTTCTCTCAAATTTACCATGATGACTTAAAAATATTAAACTGTAGTACGCCTAGGGATGGGAACGATATATCCAGAGCCGCAGTAAGGAAAACTTGCGGTAGGGGCAAAACTGTGTTTTGGCGCCCTTGGCAAAAAAAGGTGGTCCTCACCTCCCAAAATCCAAGTGATGAGCAAAAAAAAGGTCCTCACCTCCCAAAATCCAAGTGATGAAAAAAAAAAGTCACCCCCTCCGCCCCCCCCCTTTACTGCGGCTCTGGATATATCGATATTTCGAAAATATCGATACTTTAGGAAAATATATCGATATCTTTACATCGATATTTGAAATAAGATATATCGCGCAAAATATCGGCATTCTTGTATATTTTTTACATTTAAGTATATGCTGTTCACTTTTGTAAAAACAAATTATAGGCTATCCCAAACGTTTAGGCGGAACTAAATTTTGAAATCTAGTAATTTTTATCTATTAATTCGGACTTTTGGTCATTTTGTTAAAGCTTTGTAAATCATACTTACATTGCATATTCTAGATTAAATTGATTTTCATTATAAAATGTCCTTTTCATTGAATTTAAATGTTTTGTCATTCTTAAAAAAAAATCCCATTTATTTATTTTTTGTCTTCAAAATATGAAAAATGTATTAAAATATTTGACATATGTCATTCGTTTCCATGGTTTCACTGTTGGAATTTTAAAGTTTCACATACCAAACCTGAAACATGAAATAATCCAAGCAAGGTTCCTTTTCCTGACAACCTAAAACAACGAAATTTCCATTTAGTTCCGCCTAATCGTTTAGAATAGCCTGTAAGACGAAATTTTGATTTCAGTAATTTCCACCTTTGAAATTGTATGTCATGTTGGTATTAACAAATTATAAAAATTGTCACTTTCTTAATAATGATCATAACCAATAAAACTAAAGTCGGTTTTACAGCGTAAGGAATATTTTAAGTCCGTAATACACATATCTGTTTTGTCCTTACAAAAGTGAACAGCATATATATATATATATATATATATATATATATATATATATATATATATATATATATATATATATATATATATATATATATGCTGTTCACTTTTGTAAGGACAAAACAGATATGTGTATTATATATATATATATATATATATATATATATATATATATATATATATATATATATATATATATATATGTATATATATATATTTCTATATTAGAAATTTTAGAAAAAAACAATTACTTTTGTTGAATTCCCAGTATTCTCAGCCCTATCTTGGGGCACTGGGCATGAACTGAGATAAAATTTATTTGATGTTAGAATTTTTCTCATTCATCATACATATTAAAATCACGGTTCATTTGGTTAGGGACGTCATGGGCTCGCAGCCCGAATATATTATCGCCAACTTTACTCACTAATTTCAATTTGAAGCTTTTAAATTTTCAGCAGACCTCTCCCAGTGCCAGCGCCGCCCAAATTAAACGCATAATGCTGCACTTAGATGCAAATTTTTAAATTTAAATAACAAAGTTTGAAGAAAAAATAAAAAATAGTTTCATTTAAGATGGAATACTGAATTATCGACCAAGGGGAAGGTGACAGCCAGGCGCTAATATGCTTGACCCCCCCCCCCCATCTCATCTTTACTGCTTGACGATTTCGAATTTTTATGGGGTAACAAATGAAAATTATTTTCTTTATTTCACTGAGTATTTCCAGGAGAGTCGTACAAATTAGCGGGGCCGGGGACTGTTTTTTTCTAAGAGATAACAAACTCCGATTTGAATTTTTGGATTCTTCATAGTTTATTTAATCTAGAAATTATTCGGGGCTTTAATCAATTGACGTATTTTGAGATTACGACATATCGTTTTAATGACATAATTTACATTATTTGAGAAAATTGTGATTTAAAAAAAACCAAAACTCAAAAACGGTTAGAGATAACGACCTGAGGTTAGAATTTTTGGATTTCTCATAGTTTATTTAGTCTAGTTGTTTTGCGTGTTTTAAAATTACGATACAGTTTAATTTGGCGTGATTTATAGAAATTTTCAAATTCGCATGGACGTATCTCAAAAACTAAATGCGATAAAGACTTGCGGTTGAAATTTTTGACATTTTTAGGTCCTAATTGACTTATGACCAAATTTTGAAACAAAAAAAATTTTTGAAAATTTTTCACTTTTTTTGAATTTTTTTGAAAATTTTAATAAATCCTAACAAAAAAATGGTTAGGGATAGAAATCTGCGGTTTGAATTTTTAAAATTCTCATACATTGCTTAGTCTAAAAAAAAAATTGGGCTTTAATAAACCAATTATTAAGATTTGTATGGGCAGTAATCCAAAACCCTTGAAAATGGCCAAAAATCAAAAAAATCGTAAGGGGTACCCCTTAAGAAAATCGTGATTTTTAAGCAAAAAATTTTTGTCTCCGATTTTATTGAAAATTGGTATGGATATGTATTTTTTGTCATAGATCAAGAAAAATTGGTCCATTTTGAAATTTGGGCAAAAGTTTTGGAATTATAGGCAAAAAACTGACCCGAATCGTCTCTAACTCAAAAACTAGGAAAGTATGATTTTTTTAAATATTTTTTTCATAATCCTCACCCCAAAATTAGCTTAAAAATATATTTTGGTTGAAATCGAAGTCAAAAAATTTTTGACCAAAATTTCAAAATTTAAGGCGAAATTATTTTTTTTATTTTTATTGGAAAATTGGTATACTTATACATTTTTAGCCTTAGATCTCAAATATATAGTCACTTTTGAGTTCCGGTCTAAAGTTTTGACATTTACGGCAAAAAAAGTAAAAAAAAGACAGTTCACAAAAATGCTCAGAGCCGATGAAATGTGAGACTGCCTCCTTTTTTAAACAATACTTTTAATCTATTTATATTAATAAAATTGAAGGCTATAGTTCAAATGAAGACCGAAAACCAAAATAAAACGTTATTTTTGCCGGAACGAAAACCAGAGCTGAACCGAAAAAAATATCGGTTTATTTCGGTTCAGCTAATGTTTTAATATGTTAATAAATTACATTTTATTTAAAATTATTTTTTAAACTGATGAGCAGAAAAAATCGTATTTTTTTAAACTGATAAGTAAATCGTGAATGCCCAGAACCCCCCCCCCCCCCGGGTATGATTATTACATAATAAGGAATAAAATGTTCTTCTAAATTATAGTAGAAAATAAATTTCTAATACAAATAAAAGGATTTGAAAATTTATCACTCGGAACTGAACCGAAAACCGAAAAATAAACGTTATTTTTGTCGCAAACCGGAACCGAACTGATATTTTTTTGTTTAATTGAACCTACACAAAAACTGGAACGAAAAAAATAACGGTTCGAAGCCGGTTTGTACAGACTATAGTATATTATATTTCGGAAAAAAAAATAATAAGGAACAATTTCTATTTACGCGAATTTTTTTTTCTGTCTTTGATCATGTAATTATCGTTTTCTGGAGGGGGGGGCACAATTATTGTCTTTCGGGGCCTGGTCCTGGGCCTGGTAAAGGGCCTGATTCTGGGCCTGCACTCCCGGCACCACTGGGTTTCTCATTGAACGTCCTTGAACCATTTTGATGATTCTATTTAATCCCAAATATGTTAACCCGCGCTGTGACATTTCTCATTGCGGTGATATTTGAGAATGTCACAGTCCCCCCGGCCAATAAAGTAGCATATATTCCCGTTTCGCATCTGGTTTTGATCATAAAATATCCATGTTTTTTATGTGTGGAGGTGACCTCTATATGCAGCACATAAAACGCTCCGGGCGCTGGTTAAAAATGGGTTACAGTGGCCCGGAATATTTTTCTAAAATTTTACAAACAACATTCTGCCATCACCACATTTGCATGTAAAAGAACGTATTTTTTATCAGCACTTACAGTACGGACAACCTAAAATGAACAATACAAACATTTCAATTACGAAATATAATTATAAATAATTGAAATAATAATATAACAAAAATTGAGGTGAAGTGAATTTTCACACATTCAGGGTTTTGCAGGTATTTAGTAAGTGAATGATTATAAATAATTGAAATAATAATATAACAAAAATTGAGGTGAAGTGAATTTTCACACATTTCAGGGTTTCGCAGGTATTTAGTAAATGAATGATTATTATTTTGGATGCCAAAACAAATTTTATGTTAAAATATTTTTTTATGAATTTTAATTCGAATGCCTAATACCATTATTTAGGTTTCTAAATATGTGCAGTATTTTTTTATATAGCAAGGTTCATTAAGATTTTGAAAATTGCGCCTATGGCTTCCTAGTTGTTTAAGTCATAAGATCCGCCCCTCTGATTTCGTATACATTCAAAAATAGAATTAATTATAATTCACACTTCACAGGGTTTCGCAGGTATTTAGTAAGTGGATGATGATTATTTGAGATGCCAAAACAAATTTTATGGCAAAATATTTTGTTAATTTTAATTCGAATGCCTAATACCATTATTTAGGTATCTAAATATGTGCAATATTTTTTTTATATTGCAAGGTTGATTAAGATTTTGAAAATTGGGCCTATGGCTTCCATTGGTTGCACAAGTCATAAGTTCCGCCCCTCTAATTTCGTATACATTGAAACATTAAATAATTTCAACACTTCCCACTGGTTATTAAATTTATGCTTTAAAAAATTAAATGCAACATTTGCCAAATATAACTAGAATTTTGACAAAATAATTTATACAAAATAAAAATACAAAAAAAACAGAAAAAATAAAATTGACAGGAAGCGAATTGTTGATTGTAACTTAGAAAAAGAGAACGCTAGCCATTAGACTACGGACGTTTATTCATTTACTGTGTTGCATAACACAGTAAATGACACATTACGATCAGATAATTTATTCTATCGAATTTTATGGATTATACATATAATTATATTGATTTTCAAAAAAGGAAACCATTTTTTAATACGATTATAATATTTTAATATTGTTATTTCAATAAACATTGACTGGTCTATATTGAACGGTTTTTGTCGTATCAGTGTTATAACGAGGTATGAACGGCATTCGACCGGCAAATCAAACGTTATGTCTTTCTGTCGCTCGCAGGGGGCTGGGGGCGGCCAGGAAAGGGACAACGTTTGGGGGCGGGCGCTTTGAAGTCTGCTGCAGGCACAAAGGAGGCAGCGCGTCAATCCCTTCGCCAGAACGTCTGTCTCTGACAATACAGAGAACCCCAACAAGTCAAAAAACTACTGTTAAGAACAGATCTAAACGAGAACGCAATTGTGAAATACCTCAGTTATGCCAGTGAATATGGCAGGACAAGTGGAAAAACTCAAATATTCATAGAAAAAATTATATAACAATTTAAACATAAAAAATGCGTTATTTTCCGAAAACATAATCTGATCAAAAATTCCTGTTGTACTATTCCGGTTCACACAAATGTGCATTACTTAGAATTTTTTCAGATTTTTAGTTTAAACGATCTGCACTATAGGGTGCGGGACAAAAAATTTTTTGCACAATTTTGGCAAAAATCGCGTCAAAATAATTTATTTTGCAATTTAGATCGTTAATCCACGTACATAATTTAAAAAAATATTATTTTTATAAATAATTATTATTTTTTTCGGTGAGCACATATTTGTTTATATTTTTAGGGGGATATGTTTTTTAGATGTTTTAATATTTTTCCTATGTGCGGGTCAAAAAGTTGTGTAAGAATGCCAAATTTCAACTCTCTAGGTTAAGATGTTTGGCTACAATTTTTACCGAACAGACAGACAGACAGACGACAAAATGACGCTATAAGGGTTTTTTAGTCATACCTACAAAACCCTAAAAAAGGTTTTTAGAAATTACTATAAGTTAGATATGTGAACACAAGTATCAAAACACCTCAGAGCGTATTATAAAATGTCAAATGTAAACATCGTTTTATTCAGCGTTACCAATACAAATGTCCCTAAGCTAAACTAAATATGACTTCAAAAGGTATGTTTTAGTAAAATGGAGTGAAGAGGAACCTAATTCAAATACAAAAAAAATCTATTTATTTTTTCCCCACTAAGTTTGTCATTGAAGTTATGACGCAAAATGACAAAGCGCATTGACTGACTGACTGACCTATAAATTAATTTTCTATTATGGCATTTATAAAAAGTTCGGGAACGCGTTCCGGCCCTATAAAAAAGTACCGGAACGTTGTACAGGTACGTTCCAACCCGAATACAACACTACTGTTAATATAGGTGCATTATACGTACCCTACTTAACACATGTCTACAGTTTTGGGCTGCGCGATACCTGCGAAATACGGTATTTTTTTTAATTGAAAGCTTACCTCAAATATCGATTTTTGGAATCGAAATGTAAACAACAGTATATCGAAAATTGAAATAATCGTGATATATATGTATTAAATTCCAGTGAAACCCTCTGTCGATTCAACTTTTTCCAAAAAAAAGTAAAAAAGCATGAAACAATATCAAAGCTCGCTATAAATAAAACAAAGTCCTTAACTACAAACTGAAATATTATCTAAGAACTTTGAGAAAACTATCTCTGGAGTGTAGAGAGTGTAGAGAAGTTGCATCATTGTTTAAAGTTTTGGAAGCGTGGTGGGAGAGAGGACAAGGAGAGGAGAAGCACGAGCACAGTTTCACATCCACTGGTTTAAACGATCTTTATTTTATATCGGTTGAGTTGGTTCGGAACACTGTGCGAATCAAAGAAAGGAAGAGAAATAAGAATGGAAGGAAAATGGGAAAGGGAATAGAGAACAAAGGGGCTTAAAGGGAAAATTATAT
The DNA here is from genome assembly GCA_963971575.1 of Liopterus haemorrhoidalis. NCBI lineage: Eukaryota > Metazoa > Arthropoda > Insecta > Coleoptera > Dytiscidae > Liopterus > Liopterus haemorrhoidalis. The sequence continues at coordinate 489,150 of OZ020620.1, read as the reverse complement.
TGTTGTTTTATATGATCCGCTTGTCAGGAACTCGCCTATTATATTTTAAAGACTCCGTGAATCGTTTCGCTCGTAAAGACATTCAATACTCACACGTCCGCGCAATTTTATATCATCCGCAAAGCAGGACCGGCCTGATTCATAAAAGGGTCTATGCTCTATGTCACCTTAGAAAAATGTGTGTAAGAAGATAGGAGCTGTTTGTCCTTGCTTCGGATTGGTTAGAACGTCATCTGTATTACATTGTTTTTAGTCCAAGTTGACAGATGTTCAGTGTCGTACATTGGAAATATATATTATTTATATTATTTAATTTTTTTGGTATATTTTGTTATTATTTAAATATTTAGACTTTTATTTATATTCTTGGCGTAGATTTTATGGAGAAAATTCTCCATGCAATTTGTTTTTACGCAGTTATATATTTTTTAGGTTATCTGACATATAAATATTTTTTGACACTTGACAATTAACAGATCAAGATAGAGAACTAATGTGAGGCCAAAAGACAGCCCAGCTGATAGTGCCCAAAGAAGTTATTGATATAATTTTTAGACCTTGATATATAGATATATTTTTAATTTTTATTTACAATAAATATTTAAATAAGAAACTTTAGCTCTGAAGATATATTGTTTGTTTTATTGCTTTATTTTAACTCTTTTAGTCAAATCTCTCTTTTTATATATAGTACATAATTTTTTAACTTTTTTAAATTTCCCATTAAACTGAATTTATGTCGTATAAATAACATAAGTTTATTAACAAGTATTGGTATACAGAACGCATGGAAAGACCTGACAATTATTAGGTCAAGATGAAGGACTTATGTGAGTGGAACCAAAAAAAAAATTTTTTTTGCGTGTAATAGTTTTTTCTAGTGCTTTCTAAAAATGAGTGACATTCATCTATAACGACTTGTATTTTCATTTACAAGTATTCAAAGTACCTTCCATTTTTATTTCAAAACTTTTGCATTCTCAGATTTCGCAAATATGATTTTCAAAAGTGACATTTTATTTTCGTTGAAAGGCTGTGATTATCTCAAAAAAATATTGTTTCATACATATTGTAAATAACTACGAAACCCTGAAATGTATGTAATTTATTTTATTTTCTTTTTTTCTGGAACCCCATGTTCTTTTCTCCCCTGTGGCCGGTCCTGCGTACCGAGCATCGATATTCAGAATTAAAATTACCTAAAGAAATTCTGTTATTCGAAACTTGTATTGCTGTACTGAAATTAAACAGTGAAACAATGATATATTCAGGGGGCGCATTCCGCGAAGGCCGTTACCTTTGTATATGTGCTAATGGATATTACAGAGTGGCCCGGCAAGTATGTTCACAATTTGATTACACTATGCTGAAAATGGTATTGTATAAAATATCTTGTTTTGTAATGCTATATCAAAATGAAAATTTAATTTGCTAAAAATGCCATCCCTGGCAATAAAACACATTTATGGAAATAGTTAACTTTTTTAAAAAAAAATACATTTAAAAAAATTGCGCATATTTACTTCTCACACATTTCAGGACTTCGTTGGTATCTAGTAACTAACGGTTCACATTGGAAAAGGATAAAATTTATGCATACATTTTTTACTGTTTTTGATCAAATGACATAAAATCAAAAAAAAAAATCTGAAACCCAAATGTAAAAAAAAATAATTAACACGATTTATCTCGGAAACGCGATGTATGAGAAAGTTGGGAAAAATATTTGGTGACCAAAATTTACCCAAAGAATCGAATGGTAGTATTCAAATTTTCCGAAACAAACCGGAAGTATTTTATTTATAATAAAAATGCAAATAATGAAATGTATTTCACTTTCAAGTGTTTTCGAATTGTACTTCTAAGTAGATACGACTTGAAACAGAAATATTTTTTGTTATTATTTTATTTATTACGCTCCGAGCTACAGATAACTAAAGAGTAAGTATAAGAAAGTGTTTAAATCAAAATGGAAGGCACTTTGAACACTTGTAAATAAAACTACTTTTTTCTTGAGTCGTTTTAGAGCAGCGATTCTCAACCTTTTTTCTCTCACGTGCTTCATGATCTTTTCATTTATGAGTATCCCATATCACCAATACCAGCAACCATCTCTTAATTTTTTTTTAAGTTTCTTAGGTTAGGTTAGACAAAATCATTTATAGGTTTTTTTTATTTAATATATTACATTGTTTTCTCAATGTTTGTAAATCGTTAAAGATATTAAAAAAATGTAAAAGTTGTTTTTCAAAAACTCCAAATAAACCCAACACGACATACGTTCCTTTTTAAAAAAGTTGTCCTTGGTATCCTGCACTTCCGGTTTATTCCGGAAAATTTCAGTACTACCATTTAATTCTTTGGGTAAATTGTGGTCATCATTTTTTTTTTTTTTTTTTTTCTCACAAGTCACAAGTCTTGATTTTGATAACATTTGTGTTCTTACTATCTTGATACACACTGTATAAATTTTGTTAAAATATACGTGGATGTCTATAGCAACTAGTTGTAAAGAATTTGTGACAATAAGCTCAGAGAGTCGAGAAATCTTTAATATTAAAGTTCTTACATTCATGTCAAATTTAGACGCATAGTTGTCTTTCATTGAACGAACTCAGAGGTGCGTGAATATCCTCCTCCACGATTATCCTTGTTTCATATTAAGTTCCACAACTATCTTCAATCTCTTCCTCTTCCTCTTCCTCCTACTCATTTAACCACTCAATTCTAACCATTACGAGATTCAGATGTGCCATTTATAATTTTTATATTGTGTAAAAAAGTTTCATGGATGTGGAAATAAATTTAAAAAAATTTAATATTAAATGTTTACTTACTAAATATGTAGCTTGGAAAAACATAGCAAATATCCTTACCTGAAAAAGAAAAACAAAATTAATTTAAAATAAACTTGGTTAATTAAAATTGCTGCGTTACTTTAATTACTCCTACATAAACATTTTAACAAATAACACATTCAGTTTTAGCCCTATGTATGGTCTTCAAAACAACCAATAAGCGGGATACAACAGTGTATATAGTCCACAGTAGGCGAGCATCCAGGGATGAGGGGGCTTACGAGCTTGAGTTCCCGCACCTCAAACATGCTTTTAAAGGACACATTTTTGTTTTAATTGAACGTGAACCCACTTGTTATTTTTTAACAATGGAGCACTCCTACAAAAAAATTAGCTTCTGAGCCTCCTCCAAGTAAAAATCCTAGATAAAAATCTCATACCGAAATGGGTCTACTCGGGTGCAAATCATTTTAGTACGGGTCCAAGTAATAGATAATAATAATGGAGTCATGACGTCCGATATTTGATTTTGTCTGCGTATTTTAAATGCTGTGAAACTTACTAATGCAAAACTTGTAGAGCCATCTGTTGATGAAATATTCAACTACTGAATTGTCAAAAATATTTAATTTTAGGTTGTAGAGAAATAATGTATTTTTCATAATATTTCTCATTGAACCAAATTTTTATTGCTGTGATATAAAAACTAAAAATCTCAAATCAAAAATTTATGATTATAAAATGAATATATTTAAAAAGTTAAATGAAAGAGGTTCTATTTACACTCTAAAGGATACATCACTATAAAGCTTCGATGTTATGTACCCACAAACTTAATAATAATTAATTAATCGGGGGCGGTCCAACCCGGGCGGCAAATTCTGTAAATTTTGGATTTAAATACCTAAATAAGGGGGCGGTGAAATTACCCTACGCCCTGGGCGTCTGAATCCCAGGCTACGCCACTGATCTATTCATTGTCAAATCTTGCCAAGTACCCTGTATACCAATACTTGTTAGATTTTCGGTTAGCTGATCTCTCCATCTTTTGCGAGGTCTTCCCACTGGTCGACGGGTATACAATCTTACTTCCCATATCTCCCTAACCATTCTGTCCTCCCTCATCCTCATAACGTGTCCTATCCACTGTAATCGTCTGCCTCTGAGTTCTTGAGTACAGTTCTCGAATATCTTTGTTCTTACGGATTCTCCAAAGATGTATAAAAGATATATACCCTGTATGAGATAATTCTGTATATTTGTGTGTTATTTTGTTATAATCGATTGTACAATTTAGAATGTCGTAGTTAACGAAATTGCGCAAGTTAGCAATGTTGCGGACGAAGGGACATTATATGCAGAATTTCACTAATAGTTACAGTTATTGCAAGTCATTAACGAGAGTGGCCAGACATATATCTCCACGGACAGACACTACTATGGCAGTGGCAATGGCAGAGGAACAACCAATCCAATACCCATTCCCAGTCGCATCGATTTTAGATCATTACAGATAAGAGAAATGAAGTTTCACACAGGATGGAAATGACAAAATATTTGAAGAATCTCCCACAGTTTTAGTAATTCAGTTGATTTAAGGTTATAGGTGAATTAGACTTTCATGCATTGACATTTTACGGACTCGAACAATTGAGCCTTTCTCTTTACATCACTGTAATATATTGATTTGAATTATTTCTACGATAAATCACTCTTACGTAAACTAAACAACTAACAGAACATCCACTCTTAGAATGGAAGATACCTGGACAAATCAGACAATTAAGAGAGCAAAGTAGATAAATCAGCTCACTTATCTAGCAGGTATTAGTATACAAGACACCTGGTTAGTAACTTTTTATTTACCGACCGCCAACATATATAAGGGAGGTATTGTGATCATACTGATTTTGACATTTCGATGGATCTCCACGAATTGAGGTCCCTACATAACGTTTTGACTATTTTTAGCATAATATCTGTCTGTCTGTATACACGTACAGAGCAAATTTAGCTGAAGGGTTTTCATGAAACTTCATATTTAAGCTTTTGACATCAATGGCACAAGTTGATCGACTTTTGGTAAATTATTTCTTTTCAAAAGTTGTTACAATATGATCATATTTCAAAAAATACATATGAGAGGGTGCTTTAAATGCATTCCCACTCAAAAATTAATCTAAAACAAATTTTAAAAAAAAAATGTAAATTTTGCGCTTAGATCACCGTTTCCCAACCTTTTTTCATGGCGGATAGGCAAGTGACCTAGAAAAAATGTTACGTTAATAATCGTTATTATGGCAAGTAACATAGCAATAAGTGTGTGAGTTGTTTTTATTTTATCCATTATTGTTTTTCATTTTCATCTGTCAAAAAACGGAAAAAAAAATGCAATTAAGAATGATAGCTGTAATGGTTACAATTTTGAGCAAAACAATACACCATTACGCATTCTAAAACAAAATATTAAAGATTACTTAGTGTTAATTAAATAAATACTAAAGATATTTCGATTTTCATATTATTTAAAAACTTAACCTATAAATATATCTTCGAATCCTTATTTATATATTTATAAAATCATTATTCTATAATATAAAGTATCTGGACTGTATATACTAGTACATACTTATCAAAAATACATATTTTTTGCTCCAAAATTGAAAATATTCATAAAATTAAGGTAACAAAAGTAATGTCACATGTATTTTAAACCAGTCAAAAACTTCCAAAGGACTCAGCTCTCAGAACATGTATGTGACGATACTCTAATATGGTCTATTGTAGTGTTTTCGTGAAATTATCACGTGAACAGTGCTTAATTATTATTTCTGCATTCTTAATGCAGCATATTACAAATTTTTGGACATCGAAGTATTTTTGATGTTTTTGATAGGGTAATTTTATCGTGTACGGGTAAAGGCATCATCCCTCGCCGTAAGAGCGTCCCGCGTTCGACCTTATCTCTTTGTTGGATACATTTGTCTCCTCCTACATAACATTTTCATTTTCCCGGAGAAGTTCTCCATAAATTTTAACATGTACGTATGATATTCCGTTTTACATTACAGTAGACGGTCATGCATAAACATGTCCTAGTACATGAACACGAATACTGCGAAGCCTGCTACAGACATACAGACATACAGGCATACAGGCACAGGGCAACATTGCAGCGTACACCTCGCAAATAAATAACAAATAAAAGCGACGCGAGATACTTTCAAATAAAACACATTCGCGACGATAATAAAATTCAATAAGTTATGTACACAGCAAGGCTGGATAAGGGAATAATGGAATACTGGGTAAATACACCTGGAATAAACACTGCGGACACCACTCTTACGACATATTCACGTAAAGCCAACTATTTCTTAGGGTAGAAAGATTTTGGTACGAACTGAGTTCCTTCTATTGGCCGAAGGTTGTTTTTTCTTCGCAGGTATTTTAGAACAAAATGTACAATTCGCAAGTAACCGTGTAAGTGGCACAGATGGTCAGAGATGACTGACCTAAGATAATCTCCCCCCTGCCCCCCCACTCAGCGGCACGATCTCCGATAAAAACACTGCCTTTTCAGTTTCAATCCATCTAGTTTTGAGGTCACTTTTACCTGCGCAACAATCATTATTGTAATCCAACATAAAATACCATTTTACCAACTTTTAGTTCTCTGACAACTGACTATTTTAGAAGGCTGTAAAGGAACCATTTACCATCTAGTGTAGGGCTGCCATACGTCCCGGTACACCGGGACATGTCCCGGTTTTGAGGTTTGTGTCCCAGTGTCCCGGTCCAAGAGTCATTTGTCCCAGTCGATTTAAAATGTATACATATTAAAAAATTATTTTTCCATAATATTGTACATATACATATATACATACTATATATAAATTATATAATAGATTCGAGGTCCGAAATGTTCCGGAGTAATGCCGAGTACCAGTCAGCTAGTCACTAGCTGACAGGTACTGACAGATGAGCGCAATTCGCTTTCTATTGACACCGTGAAAAGCATAATTCAATGTGTTTTAAATTATAAAATGTCATGCATTGAATTCTATAATTATATAAAAGGGTAAAAAGAACTGCTCCAAAAAACGAAAACATCGGAGAAGTATGATTGGGCAAATAAGAGCGATGATAAAGAAGCCACCGAAGTCGGGGAAGGGGGAGAGTAAAGGCAAGAGAAGAATGGAATGTAAGGTTCTATTTGGTTTTATTAAATTGAATCGCCCATTAATTTATATTATATTATTTTAAATTTGATAAAGACGCATCCACAAAAAAAACATCAAATTTTTCCAGTCGAACTGAGTGTTCCAAAATGATTCACCATTGATCCCAACGTTTTGCTATTGGAATACCTATTATCAATCTCTACTTTAATTATTTTTTTTTGTCTTTAAAATTTTTAATTTTTTTAAAATGTTGTGCAATTTTTTATAATAAAGGTATTATTGTCGATAAAAGTTTTTTTTTAATTTTGGGGGGGGGGTGTCCCGGTCGGTAGTCCGACAATTATGGCAGCCCTAATCTAGTATCACGTATATAAACACGTTATAATAAAATGAAATCATTCAATCATATAACAAAAGGATCGACTATTTCAAGAATAAAATCAACCCGTCCATGAGAACTGTATGGTAGGGCTATAACCACTGTATAGTATTAATTAGACGGATGTAATTCCTATATTATCAACATAGTTCTTTAGTACACAATGCTGGGCTTTTATGGATGTGATCTTAATAAGAGGTCCTCAATTAGTAGCACGTAGTTCGAAAAGTATCAGCCGTTTCCAATTAATTCCACACCATAGTAGTTGTTAAATTTCTACTCAAAAAAATCAGCTGTTTCTACTCAAAATAGTGCGTACGCCTATGTTTTGTAAAGCAGTGCCGTAGAAGGGAGTCGAGGGTGGAAGGGGGCTAATGACGGAGCCTCCGGGTCTGACAGGTACACGGCAGACCGGTAATTGCCGGAGTGGGCTACCTGTACAGGTAATCATCTTTACAATACCATTATATAACACACTTCACAACGGAAAAAAGGTCTGTCATCTCGCATTCCAAACAAATAAAACATTCTCATGTTGCATCCACCAATTCCACTAAAAAATATACGCCCCATCATCTGTTTTCAATGTTATCAATTTTATCAATAATACGGGGCGTTAAACTAATAGCTGTTTAATTCAATAGGAGGGCGTAAATGAAGCAATATTTTATTTATCAATTGCAGGCTCGTTTCATTTCATATCATATATTTCAAATTACACAGATTGTCCTGCAATAAAATGACGCACTGAAATTATTAACTTGTCAGGAATATGTCACAGGCAGGACAGCCTCAGGCTTATGTTTACTGAATTGTCAGAGAAACCTAGAGGGTTAAGTGAGTTTTACACGATTCAATTTATTGATCAATTAATTGAAAAAAAATTACCTTCAATTTATTGATGTGTGTACAATGTTCAAATTTTAACAATAAATTGAATAATTTATTGACGAAATTTGGGAGCGGTGTCAGAAATAAACTTTCATTATTATTTGAAATAAAATTATTCAATTATTTAAAAAATTGAGGTGTGAAAATTCACACTTCACAGGGTTTCGCAGGTATTTAGTAAGTGGATGATGATTATTTGGGATGCCAAAACAAATTTTATGTTAAAATATTTTGTTAATTTTAATTCGAATGCCTAATACCATTATTTAGGTATCTAAATATGTGCAGTATTTTTTTTATATTGCAAGGTTGATTAAGATTTTGAAAATTGGGCCTATGGCTTCCATTGGTTGCACAAGTCATAAGTTCCGCCCCTCTAATTTCGTATACATTGAAACATAGAATTAAATAATTTCAACACTTCCCAATGGTTATTAAATTTACGCTTTTAAAAATTAAATGCAACATTTGCCAAAATATAACTAGAATTTTGACAAAAAAAAACAGAAAAAATAAAATTGACAGGTAATGAACCGTAGCTTGCAACTTCGGAAGCGACAACGCTAACCATTAGACTACGGATGTTTTTGATTGATACGAATGATTTTTAGGGAAATATGTTTTAGTATTTTCCTATGTGCGGGTCAAAGAGTTGTATAAGCATGCCAAATTTCAACTCTCTAGGTTTAGCCGTTTGGCTGCAATTTTTACCGAACCGACAGACACACAGACATACAGACGACAAAATGACATTATAAGGGTTTTTTGGTCATACCTACAAAACCCTAAAAATAAGAACTTACAAATATGCCAAAAAATAAATATAGAAAATTATGCATCATTAAAAAGCAAAAAATTTCATTTATGGTGATAAAAATGTTTTATTTCCATTTAAAAAAATATAATTTATTGTTATATTTTCAAAACTGTGACGTTTTTGTAAATTTGTTATACATCATGTTATACAGGTAACAAACTAATTATAAATTATAATTAATTACCCAAACCAGTTCGGAGTTCATCCCCTCCTGCTTTCACCAAGATATTTGATACCAACATTAAAAATTTATTGCCTTTTCTCACTAGGAGGGTGCATTTTTTATAAAGGGTACTTTTTTAATAATCTCAAGGAAATATTGAATATGGGATGAGCTGCAATATCTCATTCAGAGCAGCAAGAAAATCTGACATGAAAGTCTTCTTCGGTCTCATTCAAATTATTACATGTACACAAAGCTGAGTATCACACAAGAGAGGCAGAAGGGGACAAGAATAAGAGCTAGCATACATTACCGGATTTTATCCGGCAAGTCCTTTTTTTAAACCGCATTGAAAAGACCAGTGGACTCCAAACATTTTTGATAATATACCCCTAAATCAGAAAAAATAAATATGTATGTAAGTATAAGAATGTACCTCTAATATACACAACAAAAAAATTGATGTGAAGTGTGAATTTTCACAAATTTCAGGGTTTCGAATCGCGTTTTTCAAATCGCAGGTGTTTAGTAAGTGAATGATGATTATTAGGGATGCCAAAACAAATTTTATGTTAAAATATTTTTTTTGTTAATTTTAATTCGAATGCCTAATACCATTATTTAGGTTTCTAAATATGTGCAGTATTTTTTTATATATAGCAATATTCATTAAGATTTTGAAAAGTTTTACGTCATAACTCCGTCCGTCTGATTTCGTGTATTCAATTTCAACAATTTCCACTGGTTATTAAATTTACGATTTAAAAATTAAATGCAACATTTGCCCAAATATATTTAGAAATTTGAAAAAATAATTTAAACAAAATAAAAATGTAAAAACAAAACATTAAAAATAAAATTGACTCGAGACCGGAACCCTAGTTTGCAAATTAGAACGCGAGAATGCTAACCATGACACTATGAAAGCATGCTGGTTTACAGTGTTACATAAAAATTATTAAATCTCATACATGGTCAAGCAAAAAACACAAATAATGCGTTATTTTCCGAAAACATAATCTGATCAAAAATTCCTGTTGTACTATTCCGGTTTACACCTATGCACATTACTTAGAATTTTTTCAGGTTTTTAGTTTAAACCATCTGGGCTACAGGGTGGGACAATTTTTTTTTGCACAATTTTTTGTCAAAATATTTTTTTTTTTGTAAAAATAAAATTTTGATCGTTAATCCACGTACTCAGGGCTTTCATTTGATACTCAACGCAGAATTTAAAAACATTTTTTTTTTCGATGAACAGGTATTTATTTATAGATATTTTTAGGGGGATATGCTTTTTAGATGTTTTAGTACTTTTCCTATGTGCGGGTCAAAGAGTTGTATCTTCTTCTTCTTCTTCGTTTAGCCCTTTGGCTACAATTTTTACCGAACAGACAGACAGACAGATAGACAGACAGACAGACAGACAAACAAACAAACAAACAGACAGACAGACAAACAAACAGAGAGACAGACAGACAGACATACGACAAAATGACGGTATAAGGGCTTTTTGGTCATACCTACAAAACCCTAAAAAAAAAACACTTAGCAAAGAGACAAAGAACTAATACTAACATTACCTAAGAAGAACGAAGTGTTTATTCTTTTTGTGTTAAATAACCCAATCGAAATTTTGGAAAGTTTGAAGTTGAATTTGCCTAGGCTTTTGTGGTGCGTTTCTATCATAGTTTCAAAGTTGCAGAAGTGGCAGGGTAATGATGTACTGATGCTAGGGGCGCAGGACGATGGTGGGGCGAGGAGGGAAGGACGTAAAACTTCCTCCCGCCTCCTCCGCCGCCACCGCCTCTCTCAGCCAACCGATATGTTCAAAGTTGTAAAGTGTAGTTTAATATGTTGCCTGTTTAATAATACTGCACCACAATATTGCACAATCTTATAAAACGCATCCCAACTAAATGTCAATAATACCAACAACATACTACCTACTATAAAACAACTATTTTGGACGGTTCTACGCCACAGAAAAAAAACTATATCTTTCCAAATAATAACCTGGTCAAAAATTAAGTAAATTGGGTTGTATACGGTAGCCCAAAATTCGCGCTACCGTAGGACAAATTCATAAAAATATTCTTTTTTTTCTTGCAGATAAACATTTCAACCCTTGAAGAATTGTTATGGAGAAATTTAGAACAGATCAGGGACCCAAAAGCGCAGAAATTTATTTTGAAAATTGGCGGTCCATTGTACTCACACAAAAAGCATAAATACCTCATTATCAAGTGAGGAAGCCGCTAACTAAATCGGCGATAATCCGTCTAATTCATCGTTTCCAGGGATCTGTGATCGAGTTGCTACGAATGTAAAGTAAGACTATGTTTTATGCTAACCCCGTAAAAAATCTCGTGTTGAGGATGAGAGAGGTAATGTAGTAACTGGCGTCCGATACGTAATGTTAGCGAATTTTGTCCAGGTGTTCAGGATACACCTGAGGTTTGGTGGCAGCAAGATGGAGCGACTACCCATTTAGCGAGACAGTCTATGCAGCTCCTGAGTTTGGAGAACGATTAATTTCAAGAAATACCGATTTCAACTGGCCAGCAAATATTCCAGATCTAACCGCTCCAGATTTTTTTCTTTGGACCTACCAAAGATTTGTGTTTACAGAACCAAACCCCAAAATATCCTGGAGCTGAAGAAAAACATTCGAACAGAAATACGAGCAATAGATGGAAATGTACTGAAAAGGGCGCGCGCTTGCGAAGCGGAAAATAGACCATTTGCGTGACATCATCTTCCATAATTAGACCAATAAAATTTACTGTTATATTGTCATATATAGAAACCTTATTTCATTTAATAAAGAAATAAAAAAATCAATCAAGAAATATAAAACCATAAAAACACTTCCTGCAAAAAAGCACAATCTCATACTTCGTGTCCAGGAGCTTGTACATCGCCTCCACCATGAGCGGAGCAACATACACCTAGTCTGGATCCCTTCACATAGTGGCATCCCAGGGAATGAAATGGCTGACAGAAAAGCGAAAGAAGCCACCACATTAGAACAACCAGACGGTGCTCTTATAATGATGGACTATAATTGGAAAAATATTTTAATCGAGACGAACCTAGAAAACTGGCAAACCGAATGGCTCTCCATCATTGACAATAAACTTAGAAAAATTAAAAATACAGTTAAACCATGGAGAACCTTCGGAACCAAAAGGGAACAGATCATGGTCACCAGACTGAGAATAGGACACAGCCGAGCAACACACCAACATATTTTTGACAGGACGACTACAGACAGATGCCAAAATTGCAATACAAATATTACAGTAAAGCACATCATACCGAATGTCCAAAATATGAGGAAGAAAGAAGAACATACCAGATCCCAAACAACTTGTTTGAAGCGCTAAGCGACAATCCCGAAAAACTAGACAACTTACTGAAACTCCTAGAGAACAAACTTAGCGATTCCATCTAATTGTAATATTAAAATTGTCATTTAAAATTCCTTGTAAACTATTCAATGTTATAAATCTATCTATGTACATGTATATATTTAAAAACCTAACTGTAAATTTAATGTAACATTAATGATTGTAATCTAACACACGGTGGACACTAATAACCATGCTGTTGATGTGTCCTAAATATTTAAATAAATAAATTTAAAAAAAAGCTGTATTTGGACACCCAAAAATCTGGATCTCAACCCCTGTTGTCGACCCCTGTCCTAAAAACACTTTGCAAGAGGCCAAGGGTCGCAACTGAGAATGCCCCAGAAGAGAGAGTATTAATGTTTTGAGTATGATTCTATAGCATTATTAATGTAATTTCTATGAAGATGCAGTTTTTCATGCTGCTTAAATTCGTTTCCTTTATGCAGATCTAATTTAATTAAATTTTAAAGTTTATGAACCGAAGAGTAAAGGCGACTCTTGCTTCATAGCACAGGCTGCTTTAATAAAACTTTCCGCACGGTAAAATATTAATTAGTCTATACTAGATTTAAAGAAGACCACGACATTCTGTTTCGAGACCATCATATACCTTCAGTCTTATTTAATAAAAACATATTGTTGTTTCATCGAATATTTTTGCAGTTGACTCTCGAGTTTCTTAAAGTGTTTGTAAAATTACAATTTACATTTATATATACAAGAGGTAAAGACAAGAAAAACAATTAATACAGGTAAGAGAGACTTTTCAAATTACAAGAAAATTAATCCTGTTAACAGATAATTGCTTAGGTTGGTGATTTCATTGAGAATATCGGTCTTATGTTTGTTGATATCATGGTCTTCTAACACATTTACCTTAAGGCCTTTTCTGCTAAAATTATGGATTTTAAGTTGGAAAATAGCTGCGATTTGATGAGATGTTCTGTAAAGGTTTCATCAGTTTTCAGTTTAAAGAAAAACATGGTCGGATATTATATTTTTAATGGTTTTCCTAGAGAAAAACTTATGTTCGGAAATATTGATTTTGATCTTCCTATTTGCCCTATAATGGACCAGACATTATGTTGTAAACAGCACAATTTATATACTCCACTTCTACAACACAAGTAAATATTTAGATTTGAAACGAAACAAATCAGAACCTAGTAAAATTCTTACATAAAATTACTACACAAATAATGCTGTTAATGATAAACCTGATGCTCTGATAGCAATTGTTAAATATTTGGCTTCAAATTGAGGTATAGTTTTAAATTTTAACATCAGGTGATTTGCAATCGATTTATTTTTTTCGGAAGAATATTAGCAACCACGCTAAAACCCCTTTCCATGGTCTTTTTTTTTCTGAACTGCATCTAAAGTTCTTCGTTAGTACTTATTCTTGTAATATGACATCCGATTCTTCAATGTCACCGTATGACAATCCACTGTGGTATTATTCCTGTGAAAACATCCTGAAACCTACAGAACGCCTTTTGATGATGACCTGCCTAAATGGGGTCCACTCATGTGTACCACCATTTACATCTCGTACATCCCCAATTTTTTACTTGCTGACAATGGTCCTTCACGTCGAAATCGACCTTTGGGGGGCCATATAGATCACTTTGGGAATCATGGGTATACACTCTTCATCGTTATTGTCTCAGTCTGTAGTTTTTAAATCTTTGAATGCCTAAATGGGCTTGGAGTGAGTTTTATAAAATTGTCGATAATTCAATATATCATATACTTGTAAGGATGACAATGAAAAATTGCGTTTTTAAATTTGCTGGAGTTGTTAATGCAGTAACAAATGTTCTTTGTAGCCAAGATAATTGTCTGTTTGAATAATTACAGAAGTAAACGTTTGAAATTAATTTCAGTATAATGGAAGTTATTTAGCTGGTGTGGTGGTGGTGCCGTTGCTGCTACTGCTGCTACTGCTGGTTCCGAGTTAAAGTTTATTTAATTTCAACAAGTAAAACACTTCATTTCTCTGCACTCGCTGGAATGCTAGAGAGAGTCTACACATCCCGCGGCGAATCTTCAACGATTACATGCATTATCCAAGAACGGAACTTCCATCGAGTCTCTTCACAACGTCCTCTGCTCTACGGGGTGTTGTCGAATCATTTAAACAGGTTATCATCATCGTATTTGGCGATACAGATCTTTTGTACGCAGAAGAATATTCCTCCAAGTTTCCTTGGAGGAGTGGAGACGAAATATAACCCTGTCTCACACCTTTACCAATATCTCAGTTTTTTAAAAACGTCAATGACAAATAAACGAATCAATAATCAACTTAGTTATATACTTCTTTCTCAGTCATGCTTGCAAGGCATGTCAGAAATATGTAAATAAGTTGTTGCTTTCTTTGTTATTGAATAGCCTTCTTTAAAAAAATTAATTGAAGCTTAATATCAATATTTATTTAGAAGTAACCAGTTACGTACAGATTTCTGATTAGCAATATTGGATGCTCTGGAAACCCATGATTCTTAATTTTGTCTAGTTTTAGAATAATCCAGAAATGCCTGAATTGGGTAATTTGCTACCAATTCAATATTTTTAATATTTTACTGTCTCGCCATTATCCAGTTTAGAATGGGATTTTTTCTACATAGTTTTACTTTTTGTACACTTCTTCATACGCTTTATATATGCTCTATCCTTCTCAGGATATTTTAATGCTGTCAATATCCTTATTGTTGAACTTATGGCTTCACAAGAAGACGGTCTTCCACGGATTCAAGTATTTAATAGCATCTTTCACGGATGCAATTCTCAGAGTCTGATGCCAATTCCAACTAGTTGGAAACTGCACAATTTGGCTGAAGTGATTACATTTGCAATATTTTTGTACTCAGTACAGGCGTTTGCCTCTTACCTGCCAGAGATTTCATCCTTAATGCAACTATAATTTAAAATCCTAATTATTCAATTCTGGATCCTAACACTAGACCGCGTCAAAGCTATATTTTATTGCACTTTTGGGTGTATTGTTGGTGTCTTTCCTTATATGATGTTAGGGGATCAACGACATCTTGCTCGTGAGTCAGATTTGACTCTTTGGGTATTCAAATACGGTTCTTTTGATATTTACAGGAATTGTTTCTTTTCTTAAAAGCCCCTCTTTTAATTTGTCGACTGCAAGATGTTGTCGTGGTTACTCGTGAGTGGAAATACTCGAGGATCGAACATGAGGTTTTCCCCGAACGTTTTTGCTTCTTCATGACGTCATATGCAGAGTGTTGAGTGTGATTGAAATGAAAACGAACATCCACCGAGCTGGTATATATCTTCAGTAGATCCTCCGTGAGTGTTGAAGGTCCGCAGGGTGTTGTCTTGGGATTGAAATAGGTCACTGTCGAATGTAAATAGTCGCGACACAATAAACATCCTAATCTAGTTGTACTGTTGCGGTATTGTATCAGTGGTACGGGACTGTGATCTCATGACAGATGATATCCTGCCATTGTGCTGCGTATTAAGTCTAGACGTCCTTCCCGCCCAGCGCTGTGCCTGTCCCCGGCCTGTCTTGGCCCGACACCCGCCACTTCACTAAGACGAGCTCTGCCCGATGCGTAGCTATACAATGGACGCGTTAATTATATCAACACGTCAATCATTTCATGCCTCTTTGCACCAATTGTAAGCTTTTGGGTAAATTAAACACTTGACGAGGTGTCTGCCGTCTAATCTAACGACTACAGGCTACCACGCAATCCCACAATACCACTCGACCAAATATTTAACTAATTCAACTGGCCAAATTTACACCCATACTATTTTTCATGAGTTAGCCACAGTATCACACATGAAATTAAGGACAATCGATAAGACACACAAAGAAAAAGAACAAATCAGTAAAGAATATAAAGAAGGGGAAGCAAAAATCAGACTGGATATCTAACGAATAGCTATGGATAAATAGGGACCGGAAAATCTATTATTTTAGAGCACAAAATATTTGAAACGAACAAACCCAACAGACATCCAGAAGAAAATAAAATTGCGCAATTTGAAATGGATAGGACATTATTATTATTATTATTATTATTTATTTAAAAAGAACTGAAGCCAATGGCTTGTAAAGTTCTTATAGAAAAATTACAATATTTCACATTGTTGTGATACAGGAAAGTTGAAAGAAACAAAACACTTTGATAAACAACTAAAGTCAAACAATAACAAATATAAAAAGTGTACAAAAACAGAAAATTTCAGTTTATGGGGATAGTAGCAACTGATTGTAAAGGTAGACACTACACTTTCAGGTAGATTATTCCAGTCATTAAACACTCGGTTAGAAAGAAACTTGGCCCGAACGTTCTTACGGAATTTTTCGTGACATAACTTTAACGAATGTCCACGTAAACGAGAGTCTACATTAAGTACAAACAGACCAGTAAGATCAGCATCAAAATTCCGATGGAGTACACGGTAGGTAGTTATAAGATCACCACGACTTCTGCGGTTTTCCAGTTTGGGCAAATTAAGTCTTCGAAGTCTCTCATCATAAGGAAGTCTGTTGTAACCTAATGGTAAGCGCGTAGCACGTCTCTGGACTCTTTCCATAATGTCAATATCTTTTCTAAGACTTGGTGACCAAACAGAAACGGCGAATTCTAGATGTGGGCGAATATATGTTGTGAAAATTTTGCGTACTAATACAGGAGACGGCCTAGCAAATGCTCTAGAGATAAGGTACAACACACTATTTGCTTTCTTAACACACTTGATCACATGTGTAGACTAACTGAGGTTTGTGCATATTGTCAATCCCAAATCAACCTGTTCAGTAACTTGTTGGATAGTAATACCGTTAAGGTAGTACTGCAACCTAGGATTGTTTATGCCTAGATGAAGAACACTAGTTTTATTTATATTAACTGGTATAAGCCAGGTCGATGACCATTCAAACAGATTACTAATGTCCTTTTGAAGTTCATCATACTGAGAAACAGGGTTATGGAATACCTTTACGTCCTGAGGAGACATGTCCTGAGGAGAGAGCGCTGCATGCCTAGAATGGCCTTGGATTGTAATCCACAAGGCACACGAAAAATCGGAAGGCCAAAAACAACCTGGAGACGAACAATTATTTAAGAAGCGAGGAATTATAGAAAATCGTGGCTGGAGATTACATTACGAACATTTTGCGGTCAATAGAATACGCTGGAAGAGTTTTGTGGAAGCCCTATGCTCCTCATAGGAGCCAAAGGAACAAATATATTTAATGTTTCGGAGACAGGAGGTAAGTTTGGTAAAGACTCTTGGTGATATCGTTTTGAGGAACAGACCTAAGATGCATTTAGCAAAGTTTCCGTTTTGGATTAGTACCTTTGTGTGCGATGAAATTATCGGGTTAAAAAGTAGCGGTGGTCGATTTGAGAGTGCTATTTAATGGATGAGCTGGTCTGTGGGCCGAGAGTCTCTCTGAGAGCTCAGTTACTGACAGACCCACTCGCCGCAGTAATCTGATAGCCACGGTGAGCGCCGCAGAGAGCGCAGTGCGGCTGCCTCAGCTCTATGGCTTGGATTACATATTTTTAATTACTACTTCGTTACTCCTACATGTAACTGACTAACTCTATTTATTATCAATGACCATGCAAATATAACATGCTAACAATAAAATATACTACTTTTGTGGTTTTGTTTGTTTATTAAAATATTTAAACATTGTGATTCACCATACCGAGATACCAGAATGAAATTTTCTCCCTCTTCAAGTATATTTCGTTATATCTATACCTTTAGTCGCTAGGTGTTTTTTTGTATTTTACACCCAGTTCTCGAGTAATTTTCTACAATTTACAATAGTTAAATAACATCCCTAGTCATTACACTTATACCAATGGGCGTCGGCAGAGAGGGGCAAACGCGGTACGTACCTCTCTTGGACTCGAGAAAAAGCAGTATTTTTACTCTATACATATTTAAAATTCCAATTAAAAAAATCCAAGTTATGTCTCCCCTGAAAAAAAAATTCTAAAGAAGCCCCTGATTATTCCAGAGTTAATCTACTGTTAATTCATCCCGGATGATCCCCCAAAAGAAGCACTTAAAAAAATCGATTTGACTGCTTTCACATCACTAAACAGAATTATCCACCATTTTTTGAAGGAGGAAGCGGACCAAATGGTAATTTGCGACCCACTTTCATATTTTCATTTTGAAAATTTCGAAGTTTTAAAAGTGTTAAAAAAAATCCTTCTGAGCCATTACTAACCTCGAACATTCACTATTTTACAAAAATGGAAACGGGCTAAGTAGACATTTGCTTTCGCATTTTCACCTTAAAAAAATTTCAGTTTTTAAAAGTGTTTAAAAAATAAATAGTTTCTGAGTCATCCGTTAGGGTAATAAATCCTGAGTATGCGCTTATATCGCCGTGTAGCTCAGACTACTCCAAGTATTCAACTAAAACACTCAGTTATTGTACTGAATTTAACTAACTCAGTAATTGCACTGAACTCAATCACTTGTATAACTCAACAATGAAGTCGAATGCATGGAACTGACCAAGTGATATAGGTAACACGCGTCGTATATAGTCGTGTACATCTTTCCAGATCTTCCTCGCACTAATGGTCTCTAGAAGTTTCCACATTCCTTGTCTAGGATTTCCTTGTTGGTAGATTATAGGAAAATTAGGACGAAATGATAATGGCTGCAAGAAACTGGTACACCCACAAGAGGCTGTCTTTATGAAAAAGGTATCTATACGATTATCTTTTGTCACACAGTATGACAAGGGTCTCGATCTAAATGACGAAAACGTAGAAAAATTAATTATGATACGTGTTAACAATCGTTTTCATTGAATTGTATTGATTAACAACCATATTGCTAACAATCAAATATTATTTTCTTTAGACGATCATTGTAATTGATTCTGCCGCTTCCATAACATTCTCGGTCTTTCCCCCCAAGGCCGTCTGGCATCAGGTCTATATCGGTAAGATTATTAAATGAAACACAAGATACGGATAGAATAATTTTCATTTGGTTGGTTTAATGTTAATCGACAGACCGTAAAATTTCAATAAATTATATATTTGAAGGTCGTATATGATATAAATGAACAAAAAATAATAGTGGCACATTTAGATAATAAAATAACAAAGTACAGATTACAATTTAATTATTTAAGAGTATTGAAATACTGAGTTGATAATGTAAAGAAGAATACATTTTAAAGATTAATATTCTGAAAGCAGACAGTTCACTTTGAGGGGGTGGACACTCGGATATTTTATTCCAGTGGCACACAACCAGCGGGAATGAATAATATAAAGGCTACTCTACAAGTTTCGTGACTCTGTGGTAATACAGATGCTTATGGAGAACAGTGGGTTTGATGCTACCGTAACTTTCTAACAGTACAATATGGGTTTATTTCTTAGTATTTCCATTTCGAGGTTTTCAGACATCCAGGAAAGATAGACAGATTTAGCCTGCTGGGAGCCCCAAGGAAGGGGTGGTATAAATTCCAAAATTCAAGTCAGGGCGGAAAAGGGAGTAGAAATTCAAGTGGAGGATCCTGGCAGATTCCAGAAACGACACCCTTTAATCCACCAATGGGAACAGGAACATAGGAATATAAGTTCAAGTTCTGCTCACTATACTTCGGTAATAAGACTTTTAGGCTTTAGTAAGATCTCAGTAAAACGATTGTTTACGGGTAAAAGGGCTCTGATACGTACTAATAAATGTAGTATAGTGGCAGCCTTTCGGAATATTTTTTGGTCCCTTGATCTTCTTGCTCCAATTTCAATATTAGAAAAAATAAAAAGAGAGAACATATTATTTTTTTTTTTTTGCCTATAGCCTAAAAGTACTTATCGCTGTCAGCAGATCTACATTTGACAGACATAGACAGTCAGACAGTCCAGCTGCCGAATTTCATACGTGTTTATACATGAATGATAAGACTGGTCAAAATGTCACGCCGACAATGTAGTTTCCATATAAATAATTTTAGTGTGAAACTGTCAAACGAGCATTTAAATATGGCGGTTATAGGAGTATAGTCTGTTTCTTTGATTTAAACGAAACAAGATTTTGAAAAGTAGTAACTTTTAAAGTATAAATGTGCCGACCGGCGTAGCTTAGTGGTAGTACATATGCTCTGCGTTGCTAAGGTTTTGGGTTCGAATCCCGTTCAGGCACGGAATTTTCAAAAATAAGAATTGTCCTGCCTTGCCGAAGCAGCAAAGGCCATTAAAATAAAAATTTTAAAAATATATAAATGTAGCTTTTGATTATTTTCTTTAGCAAAAACAGATCTTTGGAATTTCTACACTGAATATAATCAATGTAGTATTAAAATATAGCAAAATGATTCATTAAATGTTTATAAAGAGCTCCAATTAAATATTAATATCGCACCTGCATATAACGGATTTGCAAGACTTATATCGCCATTTTTAAATGTCTGTAGGACAGACGTACACCTAGAAAGGGTTTACAGGCCTACACAGCCCCATGACGAACTAAAAAAAAAATTTTTTTTGTCGTTTTGACTGGTCAAAATCGGTTGATCACAATACCTCCCTTATATATGTTGCAGGTCGGTAAAAATGTTGTCTTCTTAACCTCCCCCTTTAGATCCAAAGATATCTGTCATGTGTTATGAATTTTTTAAGCGTTGGGAACTTAATATTTGTATGTATTTATTATTTTTTGTCGGTTGTTGTTTGTATTTGTTGCATGTTGTGTTGTAAGAGGAAATCAGTGTAGTGTCTGAGATCCCTGGCATTATAATCTAAAATCCGTGCATTTTCCAGGGCAGTGTACTGTCTAAAGCGTGTTAGAGACATGGATGGTACTGATGTGCGCTTCTCTTCGCTTCGCTCTACCACTGGTTCTGGCCCTGAGACTTGCATGTACGTATTCAGTGCAGAGAAACTCGGTCGGTTTTGCATAATGGAATTATAATAGCGCCGTTTAGAACGGCTTACGCTCGGATATGATGAAGTACGGAGACATCCAGTGGCTCCCAACAAACTTACATACTAACACAGCTCACAGGTTTGAGGACCACTGTACGGACACAATTAACGGGTCAAAACTAAAGTGATGTAGATCACATTTTCAAAGAACACTGTACATGATAGCAGCTATGCAGAAAAATCAATTACATGGAAAGGTAGAGCAAGACATACTTCTTCTCCTGGCCACACAGATGGTAGCATGAATATCTACCTATATTGGTGCTATATAGGTAGATATGGTAGATATGGTATATATACCAAGTTTTCAAAAATAAATTACATAAGTGTTGTCTGTAGAAAAATAAAATAATGTGTACTGAAAGCTTTAACTGTCAATTAATTAACTGTCACTGTTATAAGTTGTTATAAGTTTCTATTGAAAATTCAGTTAAGCTACAATTATAATGGTTTTTACAATAGAACACAAAAAATTTATGATTGAATCATATTTTCTAAATGGTGTTCGAGTGAACGGCGAATGGATTTACAGTGCGGTGTCATGTTTAGAGGAATTTCGGCTACAATTGCCAGATATTGCTTTAGAAGGAGATTTTTACAACGCACTTAGAAGATGTGTTGATTTATTCCAAGATAAAGGGAGCATTACTCATAGAGATAGAACTGGACGGCCAAGACTTCGTACTCAAAATACAATTGATGATGTTCGTCAACGTATGAACGAGCAACCCACTACATCACTACTTACACTGTCGCAAAAGACTGGTTTGTCATTAGGAACTTGCCATACTATTGTCAAAAAAGATTTAATGCTCTTCCCATATAAAATTCTTGCTTTACATGAGTTGCTGCCAGCAGATCACAATAGACGAACTGTGTATTGCCACTGGTTCCAACAAAATTTAATTAATATTGTCTATAATGTATAAATTTGTATTTATTATATATATAAATTTGTATTTAGCTGGCTAATATGGTTGTATAGACTAATGGCCAATAAAACAATATAATTTAAAAAAAATAAAAAATAATTTCCAATTTTAATGATTACAAAGGCTGAGCCTAAACGTTAGTCAATTGTTATATAAAGCTTGCAATAGACATTATTTTATTTTTCCACAGCCAACCCTTATGTAATTTCTTTTTGAACTCATCGTATAAGTGCTAAGATATTTGTAACTAATTGTCCTACAAAACTCTTGCATTTCAGATTATCAGCGACCGCCACTACGTATACGACACTGTTAATGTAATACTGTTTCTCTCCGCTAGAGTTTAGTTTGCTTACTAAATTAACGATGTACGTTATCAAAACTCTTAAATATTAAAAAGAAGGCAAGAAGTACTTGAAAATGTCGTAATTTAGTCCAGAAATTAACTAGAGTTATGTCAGATATTTGATATATTTAACACATAAGGATGAAATGAAATGGGTAATATTCTTTTGTCTTTGATAATGTTCATAAATAACCTTGAAGCGACTTTTTTATTTGCTACATTATATACCAAACGCTACATTCGATGTCATTATTGAATTCCTTGAATTTTTAAAATTTGCAGTTCGATAAATGAAGGAATATTATTATTCAGCAGTTGGCGCTTGCAAAAAAACCTTTCAAGGGATTCTTCTCCCTTCGCCCCTCCCCCCTCGCTGAGTTCATTAATAATTGATGCTGGAATCTGCGCTAAAAACCGTTTTTAATAAGTCGTAAAAGGTCCGCAGGTTTACGACTGATAATAAAGGTTCGATCTAACGATGCTACGTGTATAACGGTCTTTATGATCCACACATGGCCATTTTCATTGCAAAAAAATCAGGGAAAAATTACATTATAACCAAACTAATACTGTAAAAATAACTGAGAGGTAGACGCTTACAGTGAATAGAACACGTGAATGAGGGACGATATAATGGTAAGGAAGATATCGGAAAATTGAACACCCGTCCACCAGTAGGAACACCTGAAAAGAGATGGAGAGATCAGCTAACCGAAGATCTAACAAGAATTGGTATACTAGACAGATGGAAAAACCTGGCAAGCCAGCAAACATTTTTATACGGGCCAGTGCTGTTAAAGCACATACGCGGCATTGAAAGTAATGGGCTAGTACCCCGGTGTCCCTGTGGCCGTTAGCTGGCCCATTGGTTTATTAATTGCCGGCCCAGCAGCGGTAATCCCACAATTTATATTATTATTTACCAAAAATTGTCTTAATTTATTAAATGCTACTTTAGGTAGAGCTATTCTTTTTATGTCCATATTCACCCTGCCATCTGCATTAATAATACTACCCAAGTATTTGTAGTTCTTTACTTTTTTAATTTTGATATAATTCTCTATTATTAAGTCCCTACAATCGTCTTTGCTCCGTTTTGAAATTATCATGAATACCTTTTTTGCCATATTAATTTTAAAACTCTATTCCTCACTAATTACTTTTACTTTATTTACTAGTTTTATTAAGTCTTCTCTTGTTTCTGCCATAAGCATTGTATCGTCGGCGTATCTTAAATTATTATAAATTTTTCCTCCAATTATTATTCCTCCTATATTTGTTCAAATATCTGTTCACCGTATAGGTTAAAAAAGTCAGGAGACATGACGCACCCTTGCCTGACTCCTTTTTCAGAATTGATTAGGTATACATAAAAGAATATTTTGTAAACATTTCTTATTTCCTTAAAAGTATTACATTTTAATACCGAATAATATAGAATTAAATATTCAATCAATTCTCTATAAATTGAGAAATAACAGGCAGGCCTCGAATTTTATATAATTTATTATTGAATGCTGAAGAAATGTTGAGAAAATATTTGTTTTTTATGTAGCGTGTATTCTCGTTTCTTCCGCCCCTCAACGAATATTTCAATCAGCCCAAGCACATACGTACGAAAATGTTATTCCAGAATATGGGGAGGAGAATCTCTTGTTTACATTACATTTTTTATTACGCTTTTTTAATATTTCCATGATGAATTTTGAATTAGAACATTAATATTTGAATAAGGGAACATTTTACGACTGCAAAAAAAAAACTTGATAAAATACATACGAGAGGTGTTTCATAAGTCAGTGACTTCGGAATTTATTTATTTATTTTTTTTACCGACTTCCAACATATATAAGGGAGGTATTGTGATCATACCGATTTTGACATTTCGATGGATCTCCACGAATTGAGGTCCCTACATAACGTTTTGACTATTTTTAGCATGATGTCTGTCGGTCTGTCCGTCCGTCTGTCCGTCTGTCTGTCTGTCTGTCCGTCCGTCTGTCTATGTACACATGCAGAGCAAATTAGGCTAAAAGGATTTTTATGAAACTTCATATTTAAGCTTTTGACGTCAATGGCATGAGTTCAATCTTTTGGTAAAAATCAGTTGACTAGAAATGGTAGTTTACTCGTGTCGATTTTATGATTTTTGTGAATATTTAGCAACAGAAAAATATTTCGAAAAAATTTAATTAACAAAAGTTGCTAGAAAAGCAAGAACTTTTATTTGAGACATATTTCGATAAAACGAAAAAAATTTGAAAAATGTTTCGAAATATTTTCTAAGTATCTATTTTTTCATACTTATATGTAACATTTCTATGGTCATGATAAATAATATCTCTGTTAGAAAATATTAGGCCAAGTTATTTCTACTCTGCTGCTAGAATTTATTTTATGAAAGTACTTTCTGATGGCGGTCCTGTGGTGGCCCATGTATCTGGATTTTTTATTACTTCGATGCTTTTTCCTTGTTTTGCCATTACTTCCATACTCATTTTATAACCCTCCCCCCTCACAAAACTATTTTTGCGTCACTGAATAGAACTTTTGTTAATTTTTTGAAAAACAAAAACTATTTTTAATTATTTTAAAAAAGACTCATTAAAAATGAGGAATTGGAAAAGACTTTTTAATCTTTAATATATTTCATCTCCTGCAATATAAACATTTACCTACACTCATACATAGGTTAGGGTGACCATTTTGTTAAGAAGGCAATGTGGGACGGAGCAAATAAAAAAGGTCCTCATCTCCCAAATCCAAGTGAAGAGCAAAAAAAAAAGGTCCTCACCTCAAATTCTACAAAATGTGGGACAAAATGTTATAATGGGGGCAAAATGTTAGAATGCGGGAAGAATGGTCACCCTAACATAGGTACATATTTTATATATATTTAATTTATATAATTTTCTTTACTAATCTTCTTCATTTTCTATTATATCTAAAAATTACACTTAATATCAAATATCCGAAATTTTTATCTTGATAAGAACTAAGTTATTACTTAAAAACAGAAGCATTTGTTAGTTACTATGGTAGGAACTTTTATAGTAACATGTTATTAAATATTGTAGTAACTTTTGTCTTACGGAATACGAAATACCCCAAATTTACTATGATTGTAACTGACCTTGCTCATAGTAATAAATTTAGTTACTATGACCATAGTAACTGAGTTACAGAATTGGTCTGAATACTTTCTAATGTTTTAATTCTTTGGTAAAATTTCTGTTTGACTTGTAATCTTATAACTTCGGTAAACTTTTATCGGGATCGAGAGAATTTCAGTTAAAATGATAATTGAATAATATCGAGAAGTTTTATCTCTTGACAATTTTAACTTCTAACAAAAAAAAAATATATTATTTCCCATTCTGTCTACAACCATGCACTTACTACTCTATTCAACTATTTTATTATTATTTGTTTTTTTTTACTTTACCTATTTGTTAGTGGGCGATGATGGTGATATGCAGGGTTGTCCAATTATCATGCAACCCACGTACAACACAAACTGGGTTGCATTTTAATTGGATAGCCCTGAATATTCGTCTCCAACTTTTACTTACAGCAGATGACTTCCAAGAAAATTTAATTTTTTTTACCTGAAACAAAGAAATAAAACTCAGTTTTATGACACTCTGGTTTTGAATTTTGAGGTATAGTATTTCCAAAATAAAATGGCCAGTCTTTTTAAGAAGCTTAAACAGTTTGAAGTGTACTGTTCTTTGCAAAGATTACGTCTAAGAAAACATAAAAATATTTAGTGTAATTTTAAAAATATAACGAGCTGGAAAAAGTGCGAAACAAGGGTCGTTTATAAACGGTACTTCGTTTCCAGCGTCCCCTTTCACTCCACCGCCCCTGTTCGCTCCCTGTAATAAGGTAATATGTTGTAAAACAGCGCTTTTAAAAAACCTATTACGAATAAAATATGAATTTCAAGATGAAATTTTTCAAATAGAATATCAAGAAAAAGAGAAACACGGAAAAACGGATGAAGAAATAAAGCAGAATGGGTTGAATTAGTTCTAGGTTGGAAAAATGAACATCCCTTAGTTAACAGAATAATCAAGATACATATTATCCTGGATATGCACTTAAGAGGATGCTGCACTGTTCAAGAAATGACTGTATTCGTAAATAATTCATAAAGTGTAAGAAATTTAAAATAATATATACAACAGAATCAAAAAGCACTATATGATATTTACATATATTTTTATTTGTTTTTGATGTTTTAAATAACAGGGTTAAAAACATTATTTTATTGGAAGTGTTTCGTGAACGAACAACTTTTGTGGGTTTCGGTTCATCTTGGAAGACCCAAACATTAGATTGTTGCTTCCGGTTCATATGAATAAGTTTCGTCACCTGTAACGATGTTGTATACGGATTTTGCAGTGCCTAGGTTGAATTTTTTTAACATTCCCTTACATCAATCAACACGAGCCTTTTTTTGAGCTTCGGTCAAATTATGCGAAATCCATCGGGAACAGATCTTTTTCACAGCTAAATGTTCATGCAAAATCGAATGTATTGCAGTCTGTGATATGCCGAAGGATGCCTCTACTTCACGGTAAGTCACATGCTGATCTTCTTCAATCATTTTGCGCACAGCATCGATGTTTTTTTGAATCACAATCGATTTTGGTCGACCTTCACGAAATTCATCACTGACGGACGCACAACCACGACGAAATTCTGCAAACCAATTGTATACAGTCTTTTCTGATGGTGCTTCATTCCAACGAAAACCTTCACGAGTAAGGTTTCCAATCCGGATTATCCGACCAATTTGGACTATTCGATAATCCGGATAATTTTTATTGAATAAACAAAATTTTTTTTTCAACAATTTTTTCAATTTACCTGGTACTTTCTTTATACCTTTTCGCCTTTACAAGAATTCCTTTAAATCACACGACGAAATATGTAAATGAATTAAAAGCTTTCATTTCATATTAATCAGAAAAATAAAAAAAACAAGGACAGATAATTTAAATATATTATTTAATGCACTTCTTACAATAAAACCAACATCTACTGCAACAGAGCGCGTTTTTTCAATTGCAGGCCTGACTAGGACAAAAATTAGAACTCGCTTGAATTTTGCAACATTCAATGCAATTATTTTTTTTTAAATACGCATTTTAAAAATGAAATAAATTTAATTATATAATTTTTTTTATTATTTTGTTATTATTAATGTATATGTAAACTATTATTATTATTATTATTATTATTATTATTATTATATAATTAAAATACTTAAATAATATTAAATAAATGAGTTATAAAACACCATGAATATTGGATTCAATCTATTATCTTTAGTTTCTTATTTATTATCCGGATATCCGGAAATATCTGAATATTTTGAATTTTCTGTATTCGATATCCGGATATTCATTAATGTCGGATAATTGGCCCTATTCACGAGTAATATTTTTTACAATTTTTTTTTTCACTGTCAACAAACTACTCGGTCAATTTATAAACTGCCACTGATTTCACAATAACAAATGTAAAATTTTACGAATATAGTAATGGCACATTTCAATATTGCTATCTAGTGGTCGTTTGTAAAAACATTAAAGGTAACCCACGTATAAAAAAAGCTGCGTTCCTGTGTCCTAGTGCCAGCTCAGTTTTTGTAAAATAGTTGTAGTATCAGTAGAAATTAGTGCAGATGCAATTAGAGCGCAGTAATGCAAAGTGTTAAGTAAAGCCGTGTACATGGATGTGGGCTAGCATGAATATAGTCTTATTCAACAAATGGTTAATTTAGTGAAGATGAATGGGCAGCAAGCCGAGACTGCCAGTGAATTATCGTACATCTTACCGAGCTGCCATGGGCGGGTAATGTCTCAATACCGGCCGTCCACCCTCCAGGAACACGGGCCAGACAAATGGTGGCGGCACACCACTGCTTCATGTCCAGGTCGACTTAATTTATCTCCGAGATACAGGTGTTCAAACCCTTAAAGATGGCTTACAATCAGGAACACTCTTAAATGCACCCACATCTACTGAATTATTACATAGTTCTAAGTAAACGTACACCCAGACGAGCTTAAGCCTCTTCCCCTTAAAGCGCTCTCAAAAAATTGATGTGAATTTTCACACATTTCAAGGTTTCGCAGGTATTTAGTAAGTGAATGATTATTTGGGATGCCAAAACAAATTTTATGTTAAAATATTTTTTTGATAATTTTAATTCGAATGCCTAATACCATTATTTAGGTTTCTAAATATGTGCAGTATTTTTTTTATATAGCAAGGTTCATTAAGATTTTGAAAATTGCGCCTATGGCTTCCATTGATTGTTTTAAATCATAAGTTCCGCCCCTCTGATTTCGTATACATTGAAACATAGAATTAAATTATAATTTCAACACTTCCCACTGGTTATTATTTTTTTTAAACGCTTTTAAAAATTAAATTCAACATTTGCCAAAATATAACTAAAATTTTGAGAAAATAATTTAAACAAAATAAAAATTCAAAAAAAACAGAAAAAATAAAATTGTGACAGGAACGAACCGTAGTTTGCAACTTAGGAAGCGAAATGTCTAACCACTACACCATGAAGGCATATTGGTTCACTCTCTTACATCATCAACCAAAAAACACAAAAAATGCGTTATTTTCCGAAAAGATAATCTAATCAAAAATTCCTGTTGTACTATTCCTATATCTTTTTTGACAATAGTATGGCAAGTTCCTAATGATAAACCAGTCTCTTGTGACAATGTACGTAGTGATGTAGTGGATTACTCGTTCATACGTTGACGAACATCATCAACTGTATTTTAAGTACGAACTCTTGGCCTTCCAGTTCTATCTCTATGAGTAATGCTCCCTGTATCTTGAAATAAATCAACACATCTTCTAAGTGCGCTGTAAAAATCTCCTTCAAGGAAAGCAATATCTGGAAATTGTAGCCGAAATTCCTCTAAACATGACACCGCACTGTAAATCCATTCGCCGTTCATTCGAACACCATTTCAAAAATATGATTCAATCATAAATTTTTGTGTTCTATTGTAAAAACCATTATAATTGTAGCTTAACTGAATTTTCAATAGAAACTTATGACAACAACAGTGATGACAGTTAATTAATTGACAGCTAAAGCTTGCAGTACACATTATTTTATTTTTCCACTGCCAATCCTTATTATAATATTCTCATCAAGATTGCGTAATATTCTCAACGCATCGGCGAGCTGAAGTAAGATTTACTTCCCTATCACCTAAAGCGACAAACCATAGTACAGGCCTAAGTCCCCATTAAGAGATTAGATTAAGAAACTATACTTTTATTGTGCCTGGTACATAAAGTTGATTAGTATACATGAAGTTGTAGCGAATTCAGTGTTATATTTTAGTGCGCCATTTCAAGTTAAAAACTAGGAAAGTTCTAAAGCTCCTTAACGCTCGTATATTTTTACAAGAGTAGCATGCAAGCTACTGGAACTTTTAAAATATTCATATACACGGCTTAATCGCTCTTTAGAAGCTCTACTTCCATATTTCAACTCCAACAACTTCACTACCATGTTTTTCAACACTACGAAAAACCCACTTCTACACCACTGATCTTAATGAAAATTGGTGTAAATCTTCTACTACACCAACACCAACATCACACCAAATTTCATTAAAATCGAACAAACCATTCAGTTATTTTTCTTTAATTAAAATCTTATAATTTGAAACTCGTTGCTTTTATTTCTGGTAGCTTTTGAGCTAAGAGTAATTCGACATTTTAATCAATGATGGATTTGTCGGTTAGGATAATCTGTAAAATAATCCACGAGTTTGTTTATACAGATGTATTGGTTTAAGATTCGCAGCGTCTGCAGAAACGGATTAATGAACTGTTTGAGGATTTGATTAGATTGCGGAAACAGCTTAATCTTAATTATTTTAAATCCATAATACAGTCAGAGGAAGAATTGCAGACAATTTTCTGAAAACATGGCCATGAAACCTGGAAACAAGAGGCCAAGGCTCAACTCGGCTCAACAACTAATTAAGTTGTTTGAGCGCAAGCCTTCATTACATTTTGATATTTAAATGGTTTGTCTTTGATGAGTTGTCACTGAACCGTATTCTTTCAATAAACAAGAAATGCGGGTGCGAGATGCGTGGAGGAACGGCAGAGGCAGAGAAGCAGAGACACAGACACACAGAGAGAGAGGCTGTAATCCTTCTGTGGGAATTAAGACAATCCTGCCTCCGAATGTGGGCTGTCAATACGGGTTTAGTCAACAACAATTACACTGTTTGTTAGTAATGTTAGTTAATATTAACTCGAGCAATACGGACAATATTCTACTAATAGAAACAATGCATCAAACCGATAACAATATTTTCATAGATTGTGTAATTTTTTTTTTCTTGAGAACACCTTCAATTTCGAAATTTTCAAGATGAAGATTTTCAGTCAAATCTAACAAAAAAAAATTTAATGCTTCTTGGGGGGGGGGCATGTGCGCACCTGAATAAGATTATTTCTAACACATGGGTTCTTAAGGGCGGGATAGGGTCTGATAACCACATTTTAAGCATATTTTTGTGATTTTTTTTTCAAATCTATGGTTAAATTTATTCATTTCAAACTAAGTACATATATAAAGTATGTTTTGAAGAAGATACAAAAAATTTACCGGCAAACGTTACCTCGGCAAACTCATAAACTAACAAAATCTTTTTGGATTTTTGATTTCAGATGATCCAATGACGAGTTATGCTGGACACCGCAAAATCTAATTTTTTTCCCGGAGTCTGAGAAGATTTGCCACAGCTGGCTCATTTCGCCATATTTTGCCTTCAAATTTTTTTTGTATCTTCTTCAAAACATACTTTATATATGTACTTAGTTTGAAAATGAATAAATTTAACCATAGATTTGAGAAAAAAATCACAAAAATATGCTTAAAATGTGGTTATCAGACCCCCCCTTAAACTTAAATTCCCCCCTTAAAAACCAATAAAAAAATTGTAATAGGATAAAATATTTATCTTCTAATTTTCAAAAATATTTGTTATACATTTTTTACTGTTAAGTCAATAATAAGGAAGATAACTAAATTTTAACATCAAAATTGTTTTCCCGCCATAACTCTTTAAATATTTATCCAATCAAAAAATTGTATTTGG
Organism: Liopterus haemorrhoidalis; assembly: GCA_963971575.1. Taxonomy (NCBI): domain Eukaryota; kingdom Metazoa; phylum Arthropoda; class Insecta; order Coleoptera; family Dytiscidae; genus Liopterus; species Liopterus haemorrhoidalis. The sequence continues at coordinate 457,085 of OZ020620.1, read as the reverse complement.
ATAAAAGATTTGTCTTCTAATTTCCGACAATATTTGTAATACCTTTTTTACTGTTAAGTTAATAATAAGGGAGATAATTAAAATTTTTTACGTCGTTCTTGAGACTTAATTTCTGGCTCAATAATCTTATAGGCACTACGTTATAATAAATATTGGTAAAAATATATCGCTAGTTATTTTAATAAATGGTCTTGCGCATTTTTAAAGATGAACTTTTTTATTAGCATATAGAATAAAAAACATAAAATAAAAATAGTAGTAAAAAGAGTTAAAAAAGTTACAAATTATAATACGTTAAACTTATACAAACATTTCTTAAATATTGATCAAAATAGATCTTATTATAATATGTTTTCTGTAAATAATTTGTAGTTGAACAAAAATAATTAAATTTTTCCAACTGGCTTTCTATTGTCTTAAAGTTATTAGCTTCCAAATAGTGCGAACCAATATAGGGAAATTGTGAATAAGAAAGCTATGGTCGACTGGAGGGTTTTAGCGATAAGATGAAGGGCTCGCCCTCACGTTAGATCTCATATAAGGTCATTAATGTCCCCCCGGGATACGAACTAAGGGCTCAGCCCACTGACCTAATAACTAAGAAATGCTAGATTGCCCACCCTCATACAACCAACAGAATTAATACCACAGGCGAACTGCGGACACTATCAACTAACTCAATCAGACCAATTCTGTTAAAAATTTACTGTGTAGTAACGTTACTACAAGATAAAATACTATAAAAAGTCTAATGACTTTCATTCATGATAGTAACTGACCTTGCTCATAGAAACAAATTTAATTTCTATAATCATAGTAACTGATTTACAGAATTGGTCTGAATATCCCCAATAGAAAAATCGCGTTAAATTAAGGAACTTTCAAAAAATTGATGTGAAGTATAAATTTTTACACATTTCAGGGGTTTGCAGGTATTTAGTAAGTGAATGATGATTATTTGGGATGCAAAAACAAATTTTATGTTAAAATATTTTTTTGTTAATTTTAATTCGAATGCCTAATACCATTATTTAGTTTTCTAAATATGTGCCGTAAAAATTTTTATATAGCAAAGTTCTATACGTTTTGAAAATTGCGCCTATGGCTTCCATTGGTTGTTTTAAGTCATAACTCCCTCTGGTTTCGTGTATTCAATTTCAACAATTTCCACTGGTTATTAAATTTACGTTTTTAAAAATTAAATGCAACATTTGCCCAAATATAACTAGAATTTTGAAAAAATAATTTAAACAAAATAAAAATGCACAAAAACAGAAAAAATAAAATTGTCTGGAGACCAGGGCGAATCCTAGTTTGCAAATTAGAACGCGAGAACGCTAACCATAATACTATCAAAGCATGCTGGTTTACTGTGTTGCATAAGTTATTAAATATTTTACATGGTCAAGCTAATTCCGGTTCACACAAATGTACATTATTTGGAATTTTTTCATATTTTTATATTAAACCATCTGGGGTACAGGCTGTGGGAGAAAAACAATTTCAGCAAAAATCGCGTCAAAATAATTTATTTTACAAAAATAAATTTTTGATCGTTAATCCACGTATTAAGATCTTTCATTTAATACCCTACTCAGAATTTTAAAAAATTATTTTTTTTCGATGAGCAGATATTTATTTATATTTTTAGGGGGATATTTTTTTTAGATATTTTAGTATTTTTCCTATCTACGGGTTGTATAAGGGTACCTTGATTTTACCAACGAAATCCTAAAAATCTTGTTAAATAAATTTAATAATATAATTGGTGGGGACGAATGAACTGAAGAAGTTGTTTCAAGTTTTTCTTTTTAAATCTGATTATTATAATGACTTGGTTTATGTACTTGTTTCCCGGATTTTTTTCCAGAACTTCAAAGGAAAGTTTTCGTAGCATTTCAAATTCAATATTATCAATATCAGTAATTTAATTTTGCAGAGAGATATTGAGTAAAGTTTAACGTGGCTCTACTCTATATTGTATTCATTAAAAAATACTTGATTGTTTTTAATAAGAAAGTCTAAATTGTTGTTATGAAACGCATGTGAATCAGAACATGGGAATGGTTGAATACCTCTGGAACAATGAATAGAAAAATACAGAGGCGGCGAGTTATTAGTGTAAAGAGGGGCCTCTTGGACTTAACTAACAACAATTACCAACCAACCTACAAAATATGTTCTCAATATAATTTTATGTCGATAATTTTTAACTTGGTGAAAATGCAATATTATTGAAAAAAAAAACAGCTGTGGCCACCACAGGACCGATCGCCATCACAAGGTACTTGTATAAAATACATTCTAGCAGCAGAGTAAAACTAACTTGGCCTAATTTTTCTAACGGAGATATTATTTATCATAACCATGGAAACGTTACTTATAAGTATGAAAAAATAGATGCTAAAATATAACATATAAGTATAAGGGATGTATTGTGATCATACCGATTTTGACATTTCGAGATTTCGATGGATCTCCACGAATTGAGGTCCCTACATAACGTTTTGACTATTTTTAGCAAGATGTCTGTCAGTTTGTCTGTCTTTCGAAAAAAAAAAAACATTTTTTTTTCTTTTTATCAAAAAATGTCTTAAATAAAAGTTGTTAGTTATTGCTTTTATAGCAACTTTTGTTAAATAAATTTTTTCGAAATATTTTTCTGTTAAATATTCGTCTATATTCTAAAAATCGACACGAGTAAACTCCCATTTCTAGTTAACCGATTTTTACCAAAAGTTGAACTACTCGTGCCATTGATGTCAAAAGCTTAAATATGAAGTTTCATAAAAATCCTTTTAGCCGAATTTGCTCTGCACGAGCACACGAACCGACAGACCGACAGACAGACAGACCGACAGACAGACAGACAGACAGACAGACAGACGAACAGACGAACAGACAGACATCATGCTAAAAATAGTCAAAACGTTATGTAGGGGCCTCAGTTCGTGCAGATCCATCGAAATCTCGAAATGTCAAAATCGGTATGATCACAATATCTCCCTTAAGTCCGTTCTACATTATACTTTTTTCAATACTATCCAACTCTGACGTCATTTCAACTTTTGATACTACAAAATATAGTGGGAAAAAAAAATTATGAGAGAGCGATACCTTCCATCTTTTATTACTTTGTGATACTCTTCACTGCCAACTTAAAAAATTCTAGGTTCAGGTGACAACAGTTTGGTTATAGAACCAATTTTAGTAACCAATTTATATTGTTTAATTGTGCTAAGTTTATATTTAATTATATGTTGTAAATAAACTTCTAAAAGATAAGTTGTAAACAAAAACTAAAAAGTTGGTAGTTGGTACTACTGAGAAGTATACAACTGTCATCCAAAAATGTGATCGGAGGTAGTTTTGAAAATAGTGTAGTTTGTAGTGTAGCATCGAAAGTTGGAAGAAAGTATTGTGTTTCAAATTATACTTTTTACGTCAGTACTACGCAAAAAAGTATAAAACGGACTTAACTAACCTCGTGTGTAGATGTGAAATGATGGTGGAGAATTTACAGTGTAGTTGCAAGTGGCTAGTGACGATGGGACGAGTTTGTTTTCCCATTCTAGAACCGGTTAGTTTTTGAATTGCATTGCCCATACTGAGAAAGCATGTCATCAGGCCAAATGACTTAAATGGCCATTAGCTAATGATTGATTTGTGTATTGTTGTTTAATGACACATTACTACCTATATTGTTTCGAACTAATGGAAATACTAAATCTGCACTAACACTTTTACAGTGACGGTTGCAGGGCCACCAATTTTATTGAAGGGAAATAAATGTTAAAAATCAAGTCTTATTATTTATTATTTATCAATAGTAATAATAAATATTTAAGAATTTTACACTAATGGCCTTAGATGCACCAGAAATGTTAACTAACCAACTGGCTTTCCATTGTAAATAAAATTATTATTAGACTAGAAATGGGAGTTTACTCGTGTCGATTTTAAGATTTTTGCGAATATTGAGCAACAGAAAAATATTTCGAAAAAAATTATTTAACAAAAGTTAGCTAACAATTTTTATTTGAGACATTTTTTACTAAACGAAAAAAAAATCGAAATTTTTCTTAAGTACAAGCGGACAAACTTCTCGTGGCCGGGCATGGCTTATGGTGCGCATAGAGAGGGCACTATGAAAGACAGAGACAGATACAGAGAACAGTCAAAGAAACAAGTTCACATTCTTACACGTGTACATTATATTTCTCAATTAGGTACGTCTACAAACACAAGTTCCTCCCATTACAGTCGAACAACAAAACTATAGAAACGTAGCTGCTTGATTTAAGTGATTATTGCATTTGATGTTCACTTTGTCGACTTGTTTATTGGCCAGAGCACCCCCTCCTGCGTCTTTTTCCAAACTCAAGCAATTTCAAGTAGTTTGCTTTTTGTTTCCATGTCTTTAAATATTTAATATATTTTGAATGTTGCGCTTATGCACTTGACTGTAATAGCGTGTGTAGGAAATAATGTAATTCGCCAAAGTTATAATCCCCACTACAAATTTCACGCGCATGATTCACGCCCGGCCACGAGAAGTTTTTCCGCCTGTATCAATTTTTTCATACTAATATGTAACGTTTCCATGGTCATGATAAATAATATCTCTGTTAGAAAATATTGGTCCAAGTTATTTCTACTCTGCTGCTAGAATGTATTTTATACAAGTACTTTGTGATGGTGGTCAGTCCTGTGGTGGGCTGGATTTTTTACTTAAATTTAATGAAAGGCTGTACCCTTGAAATGTAGCTGCTTCCTTCTGAATCACTCTGTATTATCTAAACATTTATTTTATTTTTTTCATGAAGTGAAAACACATTTTTATTTTAAATATTTGAGAAGCTCTTAAGAGTTCAAATACTGTGAAGAACGGTCTTGTATTCTGTTTCTCTCACATTTTATAAACCTTTTTTAAAAATATATTTCAAGAGATTAATTTTTTAATTATTTTTTTCCATTCTTGCTTGAGTTTTAAGTAAATAGATTTTTAATAAAAATAATTTTAAAAAACTGGGGATTTTTTAATTAATTCGTTACAGTTAAATTAAATATTTTGTCATTCGAATGTATCCTATTGTTTTAACGCATTCATTTAAAATTTATAAAATTTATATATAGAAATGAAATAAAATTATTGGATATTTTAAATTTTAAACAGTTAATATCACAAACATATTTTTCGCCAATTTAATATTATGACGTGTCTACATTGAGGAAACATAGTCACGCGATAGTGTCGACCGACTAACACTTTAAATATTTAATATATTTGGTACACTAATATACTTGAACACTTGCATTGGTGTATTGAAAAACTGGATGAAATGAAGAATTTATGTGAGTAAAAATAATTTGTGCCTATTAATATATCAATTGAAAGCTTTAGTTAATTAGTTAAAAAAATTGGCGCACAACAACACAGGCTATTTGCGCCTAACGCAGCCTATCTAAATGACTACACTTCACATTGAAAACAATAAATAAATAAATAAAAATCAATAAAAATACGCATACTGAATAAAAGAAATCTTCCACGGAAAATAAATATAAAACTTTCATTTAATACCTTATAGAGGTTTTCAACCTGTGGTCCGCGAACCACTAGTATTCCGTGATTTTTTTTTTTGCATGTGGTGATCCGTAAAAAATAAAAAGGTCCACGGTTAAAAATGGTTGAAAACTACTGGCATATTTTATAAATATGTTATTAAATTGCTAAGAAATCGATATATTTCGAAAAACTTTAAAAATATATTTAACATCCGAAAAATAGGAAGACCTCATAAAAGATGGAAAAGTCTAAGACCTGGCAATTAACTGATAAAGATCAATTATTTGTATGAAAAAAACAAGACTAACAGCTCCAAATAAATCAGATTATATTTTGAAAAAACGTACTATGATCCAAAATATCAGTATTGGACAGAAATTTGCGAGTATATACAAATATATTTTATACGTGTTTATTTATCAGAATTCAAAAATAAATATTTCCTTTTAATATTAAACAAACGGTCTACTACAGTGTTCTTAACTGTTCAATTAATTTATAATTTTGTACTTTCATATTGGGTAGTGAAAAATGATCTAAACGGTCCGTGAAAAAGGTTAAGAAACACTGGTCTACAGTTTGAGAAACTTCAGGATATGTATTATATATCATATAATATATATATATATTATATATCATATTTTTTATAAAATATAAGTACACTCGGCAAAATTTTTAATTCTGAATTTTATACTTTGAATATTTTTTTGTAGATTGTGCATTTTAAAAAAGTTCATATTACAATTAAACGGCGATTTATTTGAAGTTGTAATCAAAATTTTAAAAGTTATTGACTTTTTGAAAGTGTGGCTGAATAATTAAGTTGACTTAGACGTGTCCCAAAACGGAAAAATAATTTTGAAACATAATTCAGTATATTTAACTAAATTTGAATTTGCTCTGCACGTGTACACGGACCTACAGACAGACGGACAGACAAACCGACAGACATCATGCTAAAAATAGTCAAAACGTTATGTAAGGACCTCAATTCGTGGAGATTTACCACTGACGAACGAATTTGCAAAATTTCTTTCCATTCACTATTTCAAGTAACTTAATTCGTTATTTTTTTTTTAAATCTAACTGTTTTAATTTAAAAATTTCTTAAAAAAATGTAGTTTTTACATCGAATCTAGAAACACGTAACATTAAAAACGAAACAAGTAACGGAATTTATTTGAAACCGGTTCTAGACAATGTCACTGTGAACTTCAACGATATGCGTACTTTCTGAACTTGAAATTATACCAAAGAAAAAAGATCTGAAACGTCACCGGCCAATAATACGTATCAATGTACCCTTAAAAATTGGTTTAAGTCACTTTTTTGCTCACTTAAGTCACTTAAATCGACTTAAGTCACTTTAAACCGGCTTAAGTCACTTTAAACCGGCTTAAGTCACTTTAAATTGACTTAAGTCACTTGTAGTCGACTTAAGTAGATATAAATATTGTTTTAAAATTAATTTTCTAACTAAATTAAATTGATAATAGTATATTTTTTGTGTTTTAGTCGTTTGAATTGTATTTAAATCGATTTAAGTCACTTAGAACTGACTTAACTCATTAAATTGACAAAAGTAGGCCTAGATATTTGTTTTAGTTAATTTTCTACCTAAATATTTATGTATATTTTATGTTTTAGATGTTTAGGCTTGCAATTAATAATGGCTTAAGTCACTTTAAACTGATTTAAGTTATTAGTAACTGACTTAAGTAGGTCTCAATATTGTTTAAATCTCTTTTCTACTTAAATAAAATGGATACTTCTGTATTTTTCGTATTTTATATATTTATCTTGGCATTTAAGTCACTTTTATCAGATTTAAGTCACTTACAATTGATTTAAGAACGTCTAAAAATTGTTTAAAATAAATTTTCTACCTAATAAAATTAATAATTATGTATTTTTATAGTTTCAGACCAATTAGTCACTTTGAATTGACTTAAAACACATAGAACAGACTTAAGTATGTTTTAATATTGCTTTAAATCATTTTTATACTTAAATTAAAAGAAAAACTGCCTTTTTTCGTATCTTTGTTCTTTATTCTGGCATTTAAGTAACTTGGAACTGACTTAAGTAATTTTTAAGTGACTTAAATCACTCACAGGTGACTTAAATAAATCTAGGTATTGTTATAAATTAATTTTCTACTTAAATAAAATGAAAAGTGTGCAATTTTATATATCTTGGTTATTTATTCTGGCACTTAAGTCACTTGGAACAAATTTAAGTAATTTTAAATTGACTTAAGTTATTGTAAAATGACTTGCAGCTGACTTTAGTACATCTAAATATTGTTATAAATCAATTTTCTACCGAATTTAATGAAAAACTGTGTATTTTTGTTATTTTAGTTATTTGTTCTGGCATTTAAGTCACTTGAAACTGATAAAGTCATTTTAAATTTACTTAAAATACTTGCGATTTGCTTAAATAGGTCTAAATATGATTTTAAATCAATTTTCAAACTCTAATTTTCTAAATTAAATGAAAAAATATTTAGTTTTGGTTTTTTAATTACACATTCGGGCATTTAAGTCACTTGTAACTGGCTTAAGACCGCTTTAAAGTGACTTAAGTCACTTGCAACTGACTTAAATAGGTCTAAATATTATTTTAAATCAATTTTCTAGCTAGATTAAATGAAAAATTGTGTAGTTTTGGCTTTTTAATTACTCATTCTGGCATTTAAGTCACTTAAAATTGGCTTAAGTCGCTTTAAAATGACTTAAGTCACTTGCAACTGGCTTAAAAATATATAAATATTAATTAAAATCAATTTTCTAGCTAAATTAAATGAAAAATTATTTAGTTTTAGTTTTTTAATTACCCATTCTAGGATTAAAATCACTTGAAACTAACTTAAGTCACTTGCAATAGGTTTAAATAGTTCTAAATATTATTTTAAAGTAATTTTCTAGCAAAATTAAATGAAAAATTATTTCATTTTGGATTTTTAATTACTTATTCTGGCATTTAAGTCACTGGAAACTGGCTCAGTCGCTTTAAAGTGACTTAAGTCACTTGCAACAGGCTTAAATAAGTATAAATATTATTTTAAATCAATTTAATAGTAAATTAAATTAAAAATTGTGTAATTATGTTTTTTTTAATTACTTATTCTATCATTTAAGTCACTTTAAAATGACTTAAATCACTTGTAACTGACTTAAATAGTTTTAAATATTGTTTTAAATCAAATTTCTACCTAAATAAAATATATAATTGTTAAGTTTTCGTGTTTTAAACATTTGTAAATGGCATTGAAATCTTTCCAATGTTTTTTTAAAAGTAGGATATCTATAATAACATATAATTTAGTATTTTATGTCTAGTATCATGCTAGCTAACGGTACTGGACTATTCAAAACCGGCTGGCTAACAATTTGCCGGCTACATAAAAACTCAGCAGGAAATAGCTACAAATATATTCAAATCGTAGAAAATTTGACTCAGTGAGTTAATTAAGAGCAAATTAAGTGAACTGATGGTGGTTTTAGAGGTAGTTAAGTCATTTATACTGAGAGAGTTTGAGTTTAAGCCGGTTTTGAAGAGGTTGAGAAAATGGTGTTTTATTTACCTGATAAAAGTCGAACATCTCCGAACGCATATTGTAGTGTCCAAAAAACGACAGCAACAAGTAAAAAACCACGGTGCAAATCCCAAAGAACCATGGTTTTATAGCACACCACAACAACACATTAAATGTAATAAAAAAATAAAAAACAAAATCATCAAAAATAAAAATTCACACACTAAAATTCACATCACAAAACAAAATGTCAACATTTAAAACATCACAATAAAACAAAAAAAAAAAAATCTACGCGCGTTTATATTGTAGAAGAGCGGGTTTAAAATTTTATCCTCTCTCCGTTGTGTCTGCTCGTAGACTGAAGTTTGATTTCGTTCTACGCCACGAATGGAAACGGAAACAGTGGCGCTAGTGTCGTGGTACGCGTGGAATATAGTCAGGTGTTCTTTCAACACAGGTGGGACACTTGTTGAAAATATACAATTATTATTTTAAACACTATTTTAAAAACGAAACCACCCCACACAACCTAAACCACAACTGTGACACTAACTTTTAAAACAAACCCGAAAAAAAACGATCAATTTCACTTGTAATAAGATACTGGGCCGTTTTATACGTTTTTCAACTCGATAACTACACAAATACTATTTGTAGAACGCACCCCAAAAACATAACCTCAAATAAAACACTAATTTTTAACTTAAACTTAAAAAATCTGATATTAAAACTTATAATATGAGCAGTGCCACAAATAAGGCCTCACAGAGGGATGGGGGTAGAATTTTGGAGACCAAATTATAAAAATATAGGTACCCACGTCTTATGAGTACGTTCGTACTTCTTAAAAGTTTATATAATCTTGAAATCTTGAATAAAAAGTAATAAATTGTTGGACTTCTGGTAGACTGGTCTGTACCCAATCGAAATTATTCAATAACGGGAAAAATGCGTTCTGCAAAAAGGAATCTTCAGGATTTAAGCGGGAGATTTAAAAAATTTGACTGCAGAAAACGGTGTGGTATCAAGTTTGGTTTCAAACTTGGGTACAGTGCAACGGAAACTTTTGCAAAACTTCAGCAGGTCTACAGAGACAGTGTTTTGTAAAGGACCCAGGTTTTTTGGTCCTAACGGGCCCCTTTTGGTTCTCTGGTTTAAGGCATTTTCAGAAGGAAGAGAGTTGATTGAAGATGAATCACGCAGCGGAAGGCCTTCATCTTCAAGAATCGATGAAAATGTCAATAGAATTGTGCGTTAAAATCGTCGGTTGACAGTCAGAATGATCCGAGAAAAGTTAAATTTGACTCACACCGTTCATCAGATTTTGACCAATTAATTGAAGATGAGAAAAATCTGCGCAAAAATGGTTCCAAAACACCTTTCACAGGACCAATAAAAACATTCCTGTGGCTCCTTCTCCTTATTCGCCTGACTTGAGTCCTTGTATTTTTTCCTCTTCCCAAGATTGAAAAATCACTTCAAGGGACATCATATTGGGACACTCGAAAACATTCAAACGTCCGTAACAGACCAGCTGAAAACTATTCCAGTATACGAGTTCCAGCACTGTTATGAGGATTGAAAGAACCATCTCCAGCGCTGTGTGGCTTCCCAAGGAAGTTATTTTGAGAAAGACAATATGATAGTAAATTCTATTCGAATAAAAAAAAAAAAAAAATTAAATGAGTTCGGTTACTTAATTTACACACCTCGTACATAAAGACATACAGGCAGACAGACAGATCAATATACAGGCAAACATACCAACAGAAATGCCGTTTTATATATTTAAAGTTAGAGATACTGTACTATTTTATGTTTTTAAACTGGATAAATTCACTAATATACAATTTCTAGATAATACAAACTATAAAACTGGCTTTTAACTAAAATCTAAACAAGTAACGGACATTAATACTCATAAAACGATACTTTTAGGCTTTTTTTATCAGTTTTTCTCGAAAAGTTCACAAATATAAACTTTCCAGAACGCAACCATTTTAGCACGCATGCGTTGCGGGTTGCATACATTTGACAGTTTGTTTTAAAATTGAAAAACTAATTAATTACGATTTATATAATAACATAATTTATTATTTGCAACCACTCATTATTATATGTGTGTATCCAGGTGTCCAAAATGTATAAATTCATATTTAAAGTAGATATTTTATTTGGTGTGAGTTGAAATATGTAATTTTTTGTGTCTCTTGACATAACCCCTGAAATTAGTAAAATAAACAATTCAGTTGGTATTTGGCTACATCTCTCCTTTGGGTATTTGAGTTTCCTTGTTCCACGGGTTAAGGGTTACGTTTCCTGTTCCGGTCAGCTCAAGGAGTCAACTCTTGGGCTGTATTTTATGTTGTTTTTTAAGATTTCGTTGGTATGATCCATTGACGTCATATGAATAGACTCAGCACGCTCTGTGCCTTAGCATTGTTTGTTATGAAGCCAAGACCCTGCGGAGACAAAAGGGAAATTTTCCCCGAGGAGTATAACAAGTTGCCTAATTTATTTTATTCAGCTATTGCTAAGAAAAATGCCGGCGCCGGATTGTGTTTATGATTGTTTTGTTGTGTTATTTTTTTCTATTTTACAATTTTACCGTTTCATCATCTTTCAACGCGTCCCAAAAGGCTCAAACGGTCACGTGATCTTGTAATAAAAATATATGATTTTCCGCGTTTTCATGCAGCATGCCGATGAAAAGAATTAAAGTTTATGTTGAAATATGAGACTAATCAAATCAATTTTAATAAAAATTAATGTTTTAAAAAATGTCAAAGAATTATCAGATTCTCTTTGTCACAAGACGGCCGAAGAAATAATTAAATTCTAAAAATATTTTAGTAATTATTTTAGTCGAGAGGGTAATAAATTTGAAAGAACCAATATTGAAAGAATTCTTTAACTGAGATGTTTCTGGTACAGAACAGAACAAGGGACAATTGCCTGCAAATGTTTATTTAATTAGGTAAGTAGATAATATATTAGTCACTAATGTATTGGTTAAATTCATATTTAATTAATACTTTAAGTCTGTGTACAACGATACTTTTAAATGACTAATAATTATTGTTGGTTAATATCCGTGATTGTTTACGGATTACCAAGAAAAATTATTATATACATTTTTAATTTTGAGAACGCTAATCAAATAAATATTTATTTTTGAAATATCAATTTTATAATGGGAATTTAGCCAAAAATAAGTCGAAAATCTTTTTTGTTGCCCACCCCAGTGGCGTACCAATGTACCCCCGTATGCCTATTTTTAATGATTTTATTTATTTATTTATTGTTTAATTTATTGTTTTTAATATGTAGTGTAGTCATTTAGATGGGCTGCGTTAGACGCAAATAGCCCTTGTTGGTGTGCGCCAAAAAAATTTAACTATAGAAATACACAAAACCAATTTAAACGTGTTTAAAATGTGTACGCCACTGGTAACTGCCTGACAAAAAGATTTATTACTATTGCTCTTTATGAGATAGACTATAACTAACTGTTTTCTATAGGCTCCCCAAAAAAAAATCTATTTCCTAGAGCGGGTTCATCGAAAAATCTTTAAAAAATCTCAATAATGAACATTGATGAAAATTGGAATAATTCAACAGGAAGTTTTTAATAAATGTTTCAAGTTTTATATGTAGGTAGGTAGTATTTTTTTTTTTTTTTTAGTCTGTAGAAATGATCTTTTTTTGTTGCAACTGTCATATATATTTAAAATTTGTTAAAAATTATATTATTCATTCCATTGAATTTAATATTTGAGTTTTATTAAAATTTTTGTAAAGAGAAAATCAATGATAAAATTTTTATACGGGTGTGATTTTTTCAAAACTCGTGTGATTTGGGGTCGTACTCTGTATAAAATAAAATTAAAAATCCACGAAAATAAATTCAATACTTAGATCAGAGCCCCACAGATACTTTTAATATGGTTCTGCGTTTTTTAATCTACCTTTGTATCCTAGTGATTTTTGCGGTTTACCATTTTACTATTATCTGTCAGGGCGGTTCATGTGGATGTGATGGAGGTGGGGGGCAAATAGTTTGAAAGATAGATAAGGGCGACCAGTTACGGAGGAGACGTTCCTTTCACTTGACTGATCGCAAATTAGTCTATTGCATCTCTACACACACGCACATAACCTCGTAATTGGGGGCTGCAGTGGAAGCGAGTGAGACAAAAAAAACAGGTTTAGCGCAAATCAGGTCGAACCAATGGACCTCTCGTTCCCCGCACGCCCTCTTCTAACCGACATTAGTAAATATTGATGTGAAGTGTGAATTTTATCACATTTCAGGGTTTCACAGGTATTTAGTAAGTGAATGATGATTATTTGGGAGGCCAGAACAAATTTTATGTTAAAATATTTTTTTGTTAATTTTAATTCGAATGCCTAATACCATTATTTAGGTTCCTAAATATGTGCAGTATTTTTTTTTATATAGCAAGGTTTATTAAGATTTTGAAATTTGCGCCTATGGCTTCCATTAGTTGTTTTAAGTTATAAGCTCGCCCCTCCGATTTCTTTTTTTATTTTAATTTTCCATTGGTTATTAAATTTACGCTTTTCAAAATTAAATGCAACATTTGCCCAAATATATCTAGAATTTTGAAAAAATACTTTAAACAAAACAAAAATACAGAACAAATACAATTATCTCGAGGCCGGTAGCGAACCCTAGTTTACAAATTAGAACGCGAGAATGCTAACCATGACATTATGAGAGCATACTGGTTTACAGTGTTACATAAGCTATTAAATATTTTACATGGTCAACCAAAAAACACAAAAATTGCGTTATTTTCCGAAAACATAATCTAATCAAAAATTCCTGTTGTACTATTCCGGTTCACATCAATGTACATAACTTAGAATTTTTTCAGATTTTTAGTTTAAACACCCTGTGACAACATTTTTTTGCACAATTTTGGCAAAAATCGCGTCAACATAATTTATTTTGCAAAAATAATTTTTTTATCGTTAATCCACGTACTAAGGGCTTTCATTTGATACCCTACTCATAATTTTAAAAAAAAAAAAATTTTTTTTCGATGATCACATATTTTTTTGTATTTTTATGGGGATATGTTTTTAGATGTTTTAGTATTTTTCCTATGTGCGGGTCAAAGAGTTGTATAAGCATGCCAAATTTCAACTCTCTAGGTTTAGGCGTTTGGCTACAGTTTGTACCGAACAGACAGACAGACAGACACACAGACAGACAGACAGACACACAAACAAACAAATAGACAGACAAACAAACAGACGACAAAATGACGGTATAAGGGTTTTTTTGGTCATACTTACAAAACCCCAAAAAATAGAAAAGAAATAGAAAAAGAAAGAAAAAGAGAGTAAGCGGGGATGTAGCTCAGTGGTAGAGCGTTCGCTTTGCATGTGAAAGGCCCCGGGTTCAATCCCCGGCATCTCCAATTTTTTTAAATTCCCATGCACTAAATAAACTAAACTTAAAAAATTTAAAAAAATAAATCACACAATGTCTGTCAGTCAGAATGTTATAAATCAGCTGATTGTGCATGTTTTTTATGTATCAAATTTAAAATCAATCTTCCTGCTTTGTATCTCATAAATAACATGGTGTCCATTGTTTTTTATAGTTAATTCAGTTTTTTGTTAATGATTTACGTAATGGTACAAATAATGCCCGATTCAAACTCATGCTTTTTAAAACAGGTATAATAAATGTGTTTATTAGTATATGCGAGACCTTGGACGTGAAATTGTCAACAATTTCATAAAATCTACAGGCCCGGCTTTCAGTCTGAATGACAAGCAGTGCTGTAGCTAAGGCCCCGCAGGTCCCGCTATTCGGGGGGGGGGGCTTTTGGTACCCACGATTTTTATAACAAGAAAAATAGTGACAAAACAAATAGTATTAAACAGTGGCGGCGCTCGCTCTTAAAATCTAGGGAGGGCAAAAAAATTGAGTAAAATTTTGGGGGGTCAGGAAATATTTTTTTATCGTTTACATATGAAAATACAAGTAATGAACTATAAAAAAAAGTCCTCACTTCTAAAATATATTTTGTTCCAAGCAATTTTAAATAGTTTTTAAATTTTCTAGTAATGTTAATGTAGATCAGTGATTCCCAAACTGTGCGTCGCGGCGCCCTGGGGCGGGCATTGATATGAAGTGTGAATTTACACACGTTGCAGGGTTTCGCAGGTATATAATAAGTGAAGGATGCTGAGTGTGTAGGACAAATTTTGCTTTGCATTAATCACGGCAAAATGAACGGTATTTTTAAAATAATTTATCGTTTGTTAATCTAAGAGCTTTAAAAACAAATTTTATGTTAAAATATTCTTTTGTTAATATTAATTCGAATACCTAATACCATTATTTGGATTTCTAAATATGTGCAGTATTCTTTTTTATATAGCAAGGTTCTTTAAGATTTTGAAAATTGCGCCTATGGCTTCCATTGGTTGTTTTAAGTCATATGCTCTGGCCCTCTGGTTTCGTATAAATGAGACATAGAATGAAAATATAATTACAACAATTCCAACTGGTTATTCAATTTACGCTCTTAAAAAATAAATGCCAAAATAGAACAAGAATGTTGTCAAAATAATTTAAACAAAATAAAAATGGAAAAAAAGCAGTAAATAAAATTGTCTGCTCTGTCTGGGAGCGAACCCTAGTTTGCTACGTAGCAAGCGAGCAAGCTAACCATTAGACCAGGTATATATATAACTTTTTTAGGTACATCATCAACCAAACAACACAAAAAATGCGTTATTTTCCGAAAACATAATCTGATAAAAAATTCCTGTTGTACTATTCCGGTTCACACCAATATATATTACTTAGAATTTCTGGGCTACAGGTGTGGGACAAATTTTTTTTTGCACAATTTTGGCATAAATTGCCTCAAAATAATTTATTTTGCAAAAATAATACGGGCTTTCATTTAATACCATTCTCAGAATTAAAAAAAAATGTTTTTTCGATGATCACATATTTGTCATACCTACAAAACCCTAAAAATGGTGTGTCAGAGTATTATGTTAAGGAATATAATAGGAGCCCAAAGATAAATTCGTGACGCGCGGGGGGAGGGGTGAAGTTTAAAGCCACTCGACGTACGGACGCTCTGGACGCTCTGGACGCAAGACAGTTTGTAGATTGTGTTATTTATTCTTTAATTTTGGCGTGAAATGTTGTTTTTCTTTGAAACTATTTACAGTACAGCATGAAATAAATCTCAATTTTGTTTATTAGAAGGTAAGTAAGGAAGGTCTGGCAAAGCTCCTGTCCTAGTTATGTTTACCAACTTAAAGCAAACAAACAACACTAGGTCTTTGTTATGCAACATTAAAAAACTAAATAAATTAACTTTAATACTATTAAGAACGTTATGGAATACATAATTCAACCTTATATTTTAATAAGGCAGGGTTGGAATCAGGGTAGATTAACAGTGAGGTAACTTTACAACCCCCGCAGAATATTCTTTCGCCCCCCCCCCCACATTAGGTTTGTCAATTTTTTCTAGGAGAAACAAGCATCCAAAAATAGTCATTTTTAGGTTTGATTTACCCTTAAATGGCACGCCTATTTCTCCTAATTCCTCCCTGCGATTAATTCTGCAGGAAGAACTCCATGGTTTAACGTCTTCCTTAATCTTTCTCAACTTTTTTGTATGCCGTTCCAATCATTTAGTCATTTGACTGACAACAGGTGTGAAATTTTTAAAATATCCAATAAAAAACAATAAAATATAGGGAAAAATTATGTAGTCAATTCTTGGGATATTAGGTCAATAAGTAAAACACTTAGATATTCATATATTTGAATAGACCGGTTTCGACAATTTAATTTTTATTTCGAACCAATTTACTTATTTATCTGTGATACCACATGTCTCTTACAATGAGTTTTATTTATTTTAAATACATTTACAAACTATTATTTACATTAGTAATTTGAGTAAGTTTTTATTTAATTTTTTTTTTTTTTTTGATACACATGTTTTATTTGTTAATTTTCATACTAATTTTTGTGAACATTATTGTAATATTAAATATTTTTCTTCTCAATTTTTCCTCAGAGATACTGAAGAAGACAATAAAATTGTCGAAACCGGTCTATTCAAATATATGAATATCTAAGTGTTTTACTTATTGACCTAATATCCCAAGAATTGACTACATAATTTAACTTACTCCAAGGTCGAAAAGAAATACCAGAAGATTTTACAAAAATATAGGGACCTGCGGTTTCAATTTTTGAAATCTACAGACTTTGTTCTACCTAGATAAAAAAATAAGGCCCTCATTTGTTAACGCCTTTTTGATTCGTTTAGTTTTGAAAATTTGTAAATATTTCATTTTCGAAAGACCGTATCGCAAAATCTACATTAAAAAGAGACCTTAAGGGTCTAAATACATATTTAGAAACAAAATCCAAACAAAACATTTTTTTTTCGAAATTTTTTAATTTTCATTTTTTTTTTTTTTTGAAATTTCATAAAATTCTAATTTAAGAACAACAACGGTGTATTAAATTTTTGCAATCCCCGTAGATAGTTAAGTCTAGAAAAAAATACGTCACTTGTATTTTTGTAGAACGAGGACCTTTTTTTGCTCTTCACTTGTATTTTTGGAGTGAGGACCTTTTTTTTGCTCATCACTATCACTTGTATTTCTACAGTGATGACTTTTTTTAGCATACTCTTTTCCTGTAAAAAGAAATCTGGTCAGCCTAGCTTATATTGGCAAACGTTCCTTGCATCAGTGAAAAAATTGATATTGCAATGTTGGTACACCTATAATTATAATTCATAGAGTTGGCAACACCTACGCATTTTTCTCAGAAGTCATATTATGTAAATGAAGCGTAAAACTGACGTAAACAATATTGGTGTAGAGTATCTCATGTTGCAAGTAGGTATATCGGTGGTGGTCAGAGCCATTGTACATAATATAGCTTTAATTTAAGTGCAAAAGCCACATTTTGCATTATTTAAAGCCCGGGGCGCGCTGTGTGCCGTGTGCCGCTGCTGGGGGAGCGGCAAAGAGCGACTCGATGCAGTAATGCTACCTGGCTCCATCCTCCATCCACTTCCTGCATATTCATAAGACGACGTCTCAACTAATTAAGATCTATACGTCTGTCTGACTCTGCTCCATACCATAACTATATTTATGCATTGTTGCCACACTTATAATACTTATTTTTCTACTGCATCTATTATTCCTTATATTCTAACCAGTAACGGATAAAGTTAGGAGTAAAAACAGATTTGATCCATTCTGTTCCTTAATTGGTTCATTTTTAATCCTTTTTTGATCATACCGATTTTGATATTTCGAAATTTCGATGGATCTCCACGAATTGAGGTCCCTACATAACGTTTTGACTATTTTTAGCATGATGTCTATCGGTTTGTCTGTCCGACTGTCCGTCTGTCTGTCTGTCTGTCTGTCTGTCAGTCTGTCCGTCTTTCTGTGTACACGTACAGAGCAAATTCGGCTAAAAGGATTTTTATGAAACTTCATATTTATTGAAAAAAAATTGATCAATTTTTTTGTAAAAATCGGTTGACTAAAAATAGGAGTTTACTTGTGTCTGTTTTAAGATTTTTGCGAATATTTAGCAACAGAAAAATATTTAAAAAAAAATTATTTAATAAAACTTACTATAAAAACAAATAACTAACAACTTTTATTTCAGACTTTTTTTGATAAAGCAGTTATTTTGATAAATTAAACAAGTACTTTGTGATGGTAATCGGTCCTGTGGTGGCCACAGATGATTTTTTTAGAAACTATGTATTAGTTCTCCAATTTTCTAATAAAATTTAAATTTAAGGAAGACATAACCAGGACACTTGTTTAGTATAATGGGTATGTGTAGTAGTGACATAACTACAATCTTCATCCCTTCCTCCACAGAATTTTCTTTGGACGCCCTAGTACAGCAATGTCGAACCTTTTTTCCCAGACGGGTTAAAATTGAATTTGAAATTTTGTAGTTTCAAATTGCCGGTCAAATATATAGGTATATTACCTAAATAAAAACTTTTACGGTGTAAATATATGTGTGGAATCCCCTGCTAATCTCGTTAACTCTACCTGAACTAGCAGTCTTGTGTTTGAATGTATAATACAGGTATATAACAGATAATATCTGAATTCCAGTTCGCTATTATTCAAAATCGGTATGATCACAATACTACCATGATATATGTTGGCGGCCGCTAAAAATATTGCTGGTGCAATAATTCTTGAAGAATATTTTCCACTGATAGCACAAATATTTATTCAAAGCAGTTATTATTGTTGAAAACACAACAGTTTTGTATTTAATAGTTTCTCTTTAGCGTAATAAGTAAATCTTTATTACTTAAAAGTTTATTCAGAAATAATTAAAACTTAAAACCTCTCTGCCAATAAAGTTCGTGAACAAGCTTAATGTAAAGTTGCACTTTGCTGGCACATGCAGTTCTGCTACAGCTCTGGTTGAAGCAGCCAGCCGCCAACTATGGAACACCTGAGCCGTGGACCGTCTGCTTATTAGAAATATGTACAGTGACAGTTATGAAACAACATTACACTCGAATGCCATTGTTCAGAAAACTACACTGCTCTGCCTGCGCTAATAAGGTCATTTACTAACAGACTTTGACCGAAATGTTCATGTTCAGTTGGACAAACTAGAGTTTAACTCATTAGTAATAGAGGACCTAATATGGGCCCTGCATTTAATATGGACCCCCAAAGAAAATCTGCTTATATATCTAACACCCTATCCAGCAATTATTACTTTCTTTTTAAGTCCTACTTGACAGATAGAAACTTTTCAGTTAAATATAATGATGCCCTATCAGTTTAGTATCCCATAACATCTGGTGTTCCCCAAGGTAGTGTACTTGGGCCATTCCTTTACCTACTGTATACTGCAGATATACCTGAGACAGACGACACTATGATAGCTGCATTTGCTGATGACGTTGCTCTACTATCAACAAACGATGATCCTAACGAAGCTTCTGCAAATCTTCAAAGACATTTAAACCTTATAAACGATTGGTACAATAAATGGAGAACTAAAGTAAACCAGTCTAAATCTGTCCAAGTCACGTTTACAACCAGACTCAGTACTTGCCCACAAGTAACAATCAATGACATTCCAGTTCCCATAAAAACTGAAGTGAAATACCTTGGATTGCATTTGGACCAACGATAGACCTGGAGTAAACACATACAAGCCAAACGTAAGCAGTTAGACCTAAAATTTCGCCAAATGTACTGGCTTCTTGGTAGGAAATCAAAATTATCAGTTTCAAATAAAATTTTGCTTTATAAGACCATACTCAAGCCCATATGGTCGTATGGACTTCAATTATGGGGATGTGCCAAGCCAACCAGATTAAAAATAATACAGCGATTCCAATCAAAAACGCTTCGAGCTTTAGTGAATGCACCTTGGTACGTCTCAAATAGAATGATCCATGAAGACCTCAAAATCCTTTTCATCACGGAAGAAATTCATAAAGTTGCCAACAAATACCATGACCGACTCATTGGACATGAAAATGAACTTGTGGGTAATTTAATAAATGACCTCGACAACAGAAGGTTAAAGAGACTTTGGCCAAACGACCTACCGCAACACTGAAGACAGTGATATATAAGGAGAAACGTCACTGGATGTCTCCCTTACATGCCGACTACTTTCATCTCATTTACTTAATACTCGCAATGAAGTAGATTGTAAATTAAAAATAAATCAAATCAAAAAAAAAAAAAAATATATATATATATATATCTAACACCATCTTTCGGCAATGGCTTAAAACACACCTACTTTTACAAATTTAGTGCAATTGAGTTCTTGTTCCGTTGAAACGAATTACAGTAAATGTGTTCGCTTAATTTTGATTATTTTATTAAGACAAGTTGTTGTTATAAGAATGGGTATTTTTATTCGATCTGCTTGTGATTTATACTTGAAGCTTTTGTAATGTGATCGAGGTATATATTGTTATTAGGAGCTACTGCATCACTTAATCTCAAAAAAGTCAAACATTAATTTAGATTGCCATGTGAAATGTTGGAAACATGGGCTCCCCGCGAGGTTGAAATATGGGCCAGGGCATATTCAACAATTTTGTCCAGCTGACGACGACATGGACGTTGATGATGTAGGCAATAAAGTCCACATGATGAAGCTGCTTGCATGCTTTGTGACGGTTATTTTTTACAGGATCAAAGGGGCTTTGGGTTCGGTACTTAATGTGCAATATATGGGCCCATGAACAATGAATGCTCCGGGATAGAAAAAATTATATGAATGTAATTTTTGTCAGTAATCAATTGTTAAACTGGTTGATTTTGTATCTTAAACAAAAATAAAATTTATTTTAAACTACTCAATTTTTAATGAGGGCCCATATTTCATGCACTCTATCCTGATTCGAACATTTTACAAATTTTCATAGTTGGCTTTGACATTATTTTTCTATTTTTCAAAACAATGTAATTTTGAGTATTGTACCTATATAAGTCTTTGGACTAGATCAGGGGTGAGCAAATCTTTTGGCTGTCAGTCCACAT
The DNA here is from genome assembly GCA_963971575.1 of Liopterus haemorrhoidalis. Classification (NCBI taxonomy): domain Eukaryota; kingdom Metazoa; phylum Arthropoda; class Insecta; order Coleoptera; family Dytiscidae; genus Liopterus; species Liopterus haemorrhoidalis. The sequence continues at coordinate 435,369 of OZ020620.1, read as the reverse complement.
TGCAGATGAAAAATTGACCTCGAGCAAAAAATAATTCTTATTTTAAATATCGTTTATGTTACGAATTTTATAAATTTTAAAAGCAATATTTTTAAACCAAAACGTGTATTTTTATGCAATTTAAAGAAAAAAATTGTAAAGAAAATAGGAAAGAATGAAAATTTGAAAGAATATTGGACCGACAGTAATATTTTTGCAGGATAAAATAATTTATAAAATGCTTCGTGGGCCGGATAGAACTTGGGCCGCCATTTGCCCAGGCTTGGGCTAGATGTATGCCAATTTTAAAATAATTTCTTCAAAAACTTTTAAATAAATCAATGATGACAAAAAAAAGGTCTTCGCTTTTCTAAAATGCAGGTGATTACGAAACACAAAAATGGCACTTACCCCGATGGCACATGGACGTTGCTACGGCTGTGCTTTAAGGCCCCCAAAACCGGAGCTGAATGTATCCGAGAGTACAGGACCAGAAAATCCATAGAGCAACCTTCAACCTTTACGAATTCTCCACCAATGTGGACAATCCAATCAAGAGGACAACGATAACGTCGATGAACAAGCGCCTTATAGATCTAAACTGCAAGAATTTAAGTGAAAATTTCAACAAATATATAACAAAATTTAGGCTGTAAAATGATCTTTTTTCATAATCACGAATGATCTTTCACATCACGAAAATCATCAAAGCAAATTCTACACCCAAAACCTCTCGAATGGAAAGAGCTCCCCCGATTTTTCCATATGGAACCATGACTAGAAGTGTTAATACTGATATGTGGATGAATTTATGTTGGTATTAGCAGAATGTTAATATTCTATCGTTTATTTACATTAACTTAAAGCGTCTCTTAATACATTTGCAAGACTAAACATGGCTTGCGGCTTTCAGATGTTATGTTAATGATATACGAACACACCAGGCTCTATCGCTAGCTTCTCTATCTTAGAAACAAGGTCATTTTGAAACAGGAAAACTTGTGACTAACCAAACCATTAGGAAAATACGATATTGTAGCATTTCTTAATGTGGTGGGTTTGTTGTGTGTCGTATATTGGTGTATTCGGTGAATTGTTTGTTTGGTAGTTCCATGAATGTTTATTGGTATGAATGGTTTCACGCGGTGCGGAGCTTCGTGAAGAGGTGTTCGCGTCGCTGTCAAGGTCGTACCAGGCCGTGTCAGCCGCGGACAACGGCATCATCAGCAAACATATACAGTACCGTACCTGGGAACACAACATCCAGGGCTGTACTACTCATATTTCAATATAAAACATCAAAATCAGTATTAAAATCGAGTGGATTTCATCTTATTGCAAAGCTAATTACACTGATAAACACACTATTTGTGACATGGAATTTTTTAGGTATTTCTGATGTATTTTGATACTGAAAACAAACATGAAAAGTGAATTTTTCTATCACCCACAGATTTTCTGTAAGAGGCAAATTTATGCAACTTTTTCATATTGCGTCAATTTACATGTATCTGCAGTGACGGTACACAAGTGGTTAAGATCAGTTTATTCTTGTTTATCAGGTCTAAAAGAATGCTTCAAAATAGATTGCGTCCATTAGTAAGCCACAGATATCCGAATCTGTTGCATTTTCTATGTCGTGATTCGAGACTGGTTACTTTTTGAGTTCTAAGTAATTCACTACACAGAAGGAGTAGACACTACCTCAGGCACTAAAGCCTGGTTTATAATAACTCCATAACATAACGCATAAGAATTGAACAATTGGTTTGACCCTTCAAAACATCTGTTTGCAATAAAAAGAACAAAGAAAGTAGTGTAATTTTTATGCTTATGTATCCATAACATATCTATTATAAACCAAGCTTAATTCTTGGACTAAAATACGTTAGAAGTAAACCACTGGTCGATCCCAAAACGTATTTTTACCACCTTTATATATTAAGTTGGGCTAAATGAAGAATTTCGTTGTAATGGAGCGAAACATAATAGGGTTTTTGTATCTAAAACAAAAATTTCCGAGAACTAGTGAAGCAAAAATTAAAGAGGGCATATTTGTGGGCCCACAAATAAGAGAAATAATGAATAAGAAGCTGAAATAAGAGCTTGGAGAGCTTTTAAAACAGTTCTTTCAAATTATCTTGGAAATGTGATAGCTGAAAATTACAGAGATATTGTGAATGAATTACTTAATGCCTACAAATAAATAGGATGTAGGATGTCTTTAAAAATTCACTTTCTGGACTCTCATCTACATTTCTTCCCAGAAGATCTGGGTGCAGTAAGTGATGAACATGGGAAACGGTTCCACCAAGACATTTCCACCATGGAAAAGTCTTGACAAAAAAAATTGACTAGAAATTAGAATAATAACATAGTTATCTGTAACATTAATAAATATTTTAAATGGTTCTATTCGCCCATTTGGAGTGATCGTCAATGAAACTGAATGATTTTCGCGTTCTCACGTTGGTATTCTGTCCATATAGCTCGCATTATTATTATTATAATTGATGCTCCGTCAATAAGCGACGGCAGTATACATTAAATGCATATAAATGATATGTTGTAAAATATGACCTTACCAGCATCATTTTTAAAAAGCTAACAAGGTTACTTTAATCTATAATTTTGTTTTTGCATTACTCTTTTGTTTTATAACATGTTATTTTTGAATTATTTCAAAGGATAAATAAGGTATTTATTTTCCATTGAACAGAATTATTTGAAAATAGTTTTTATAGTTTTAAATAAAATATATTTCACATAACTTTGGACAGAATAATGTTGTTTGTGCATATTTTGCAAATTTATAACTATTTTATGATTGCAATGTAATATTAAATTTTTATGGATTTTCTGTGAATTAATATGTAATAATAAATCACAAGACTTTTCTATTAAAATATTGATGTTTATGTCATAAAAAAAATAAATACGACTATAAAATTAATTTAAATTCAGAAATATATAAGTTCAAAACGATTACATTTACTAATGATTTTAATAAAATATTTTCAACAATTTCAAATTTCGCGCTTTAATTTTATCAGTGTTTTCAATGTAATAAACAAAAACTCTCTAAACTAGAAATTATGCTTAAAACATCATATATAAATATTTTACTTATAAATTATTCCATATAATCTCCAAGTAAGGGCATTGATAATTTTTATTATTTTATTTATAACAGTTTATTAGTGTTTATATAATTTTCTAGGGTTTTTTTGTTTTGCTTTAGTTGGAAATATTGCGGATAAGCGGCACGGCGTGTAGCTGTCATTACAAAAATGACAACAAGAGCATTTTTAAATTAATTTTATGAATAAGTTATAGTTATAGGAATAAAATAATAAATTGTATAATTTTATAGTAAAATGCAATTATTAAAACCATCATGGGTAACACACGACGGTAGGTTTTTGAATATTTTATCAACAAAAAAGTTTGTAATTAATTTTAAATTTATACAGAAAAACCAATATTTTCCGTGGATATTCATCCGAAAGGGGGACGATTTGCAACTGGGGGTCAAGGTGGAGATTCTGGAAGGGTTGTAGTATGGAATTTAGCCCCAGTTTTATCAGAAAAAGCCGAATTAGATCCGTCAATACCAAAAATGTTGTGTCAAATGGATAATCATTTGGCCTGTGTTAATATTGTTCGGTGGAGTTGTGAAGGGCACCTGCTGGCTTCTGGGGGAGATGATAAATTAGTGATGATCTGGAAATTAACGGGGGAAGGCAGCAGTTCTATATTTGGGGGTGGTGGAAAAGTGAACGTTGAAACCTGGAAGTGTATTGCGACTTTAAATTCACATACAGGTGATGTGTTAGATCTGGCATGGGCCCCACATGATGGCTGGCTTGCTTCCTGCAGTGTTGACAATTCCGTTATAGTCTGGAACACTTTGAAATTCCCAGAAAAAGTTGCCGTTTTAAAAGGACATACTGGTCTCGTAAAGGTATGTTTCAAAAGTATTTTGTAGTCTATAGTGACAGCGGTTCTGTGGTAGCCACAATTGATTTTGTTGTTACATTTTTGCTGCAACGTAAACAATAAGTCAAATATTATTTAAACAAAAAATCATTTCTTCATTCTTTTTTATATAATTTTTTGGTGGAAGAATTTTATTTTTCCCAAATTATGTACACTTAACATAATTTTTCAAACTATATAGGGCGTTGCGTGGGACCCAGTAAACAAATATCTAGCCTCCCAGTCAGATGATCGTACCTTACGTGTTTGGCGAACAGCCGATTGGGTCCAGCAGGAGCTGGTCACCGAGCCCTTCGAGGAGTGCTCTGGAACGACCCATGTCCTCCGTCTGAGCTGGTCTCCCGATGGTCAGTATCTGGTATCTGCCCACGCAATGAATGGCGGAGGGCCTACTGCACAAATTATAGAGCGCGAAGGCTGGAAACAAGACAAGGATTTCGTAGGACATCGCAAGGCAGTCACATGCGTGGTAAATATTTTTATTACTTAACAAATTATGGTCCAAAATTAATATGTAACAAATATTAATAGCTAAATGAAAAAATAATAAAAATATTTTTGTTCGATAAAAAACATAGACACGCAGTAAATAGCTTAAATCAGTGGTTCTTAAACTAGGGTCCGCCAAACAATTTTGACATTAACTTTACATCCCCCAATTTTTCGTTTTTATTCAAATAACTCATTTAATAAAAATCCTACATGGTCTAGACTTCTTGTATTTGTTGTTATCTAACTAGTTATTAACATAACTAAACAATAATTAGAAAAAATTTAATTATTTTTATTCAACTGCAAATTATTTACAGAAAACATAATAAGATCTATTTTGATCAATATTTGATCAAGAAATGTTTGTATGAGTTTAACGTATTATAATTTGAAACTCTTAATTCTTTTTACTACTATTTTTATTCATTTTATGTTTTTTATTCTATATGTTAATAAAAATGTTCATCTCTATAAATGCGCAGGACCATTTATTAAATTAACCATCGCTATATTTTTAATAATAACAATAATAGTTTATTTATTTAGCTAATGCTAGTAAGATCCATATTACACAAAAAAGATATTAATATTTATTATAACGTAGTGTCAATTAAGTCTCAAGAACGACGTAAAATGCCTAGGATTGGGATGGGGTCCGCAAAAAAAATGTTGTTCAAGAGGGGGTCCTCGGACTACATAAGTTTAAGAACCCTTGGCCTAAATAATTTACCTTCACTGCCCTTATGCACCACCTAAGCGTTAGGAACTTATGTATAAAATATATTTGTTGAGTTATAATTTTCTTTTAGAGATTTAATTCAAATATTCTTCAAAAATCATACCCCGGAAGTCCAAAAACGCAGCAATATTGTTGTTGTGCCATAGGGTCAAGAGACAGGTCACTGTCCGTCTGGTTGACCTCTTTAAAAAGACCTCTAGTGGTCATCCATGACCTATTTACTAATTCAGTATTAGATTTATCATGGTCAAGCAGTGGCCTCCATTTAATGGCTTGTTCATGGGATGGAACTGTATCCTGTATCCAATTCACATCAGAAGAAATTGGAAAACCACTTAGTATTGGAGAAAAAAATTCTTTATATGAAAGAATGTATGGAAAATCGTTCCAGAAACATTGGAAACAATCGTTTTCTAATACACAAATAGTGGAGAATCCCGAGATGTTGAATATGATTGAGGAGGCTAGTAAGGAGGAGGTGAGTGGTAGACCTTCGTTGTCTGTTCAACAGAGTACGCCTGCGCCGAGGCTGGACACGCCCAGACAAGTTGCGCCTGCGCGTACGACACCTACAAATAAACAAATCGAAGTACGGTTACCAGATGGCAAGCGGAGAATTACTCCCATGTTTCTCACTTCTGTACCTAGTGATACTACCAAGTAAGTGTTGACCATTCTCATTTTAAAGGGTTTTGTAGGTATGGCAAAGAAAATTTTGCTGCTTTGCGTTGCTAAGGTCTCGGGTTCGAATCCCGTACGGGCATGGAATTTTCAAAAATTAAGAATTGTCCTGGCTAATTGCCAAAGTAGCAAAGGCCATAAATAATAAAAAAAAAAGAAAATTTTGTACTGCAATTTTTCTAACATTCAGATCAATTCTGTAAAAAGTTACTATAATAGTTACCGTGTAGTAACGTTACTACAAGATAACTTTATAGTGACTTTATTAGTAACTTTAACATTTTTCGTATTCTGTAATATCCAACTGTAGTGACGTCCTATGAAAGTTATATCTTAGTGACAGTTACTGAGAAAAGAATGAAGTTAGTTACAGAAGCGCAACACGCATGCGCATTGGTGGTATACAGATGACAGTTGAGGTTAAAAATGTCAAAATATTGTATTGCTTACATTATTTTGTTGTTATATAATATATATTATGGTATAGGCATTTATAAAATATAAAAAAACAAAATGAGTGAAGAAATTTAAAAAAAAAAAAAACGGAATGCAAAGACAAATTGTCGACAATAGAACCAGTGGCGCAGGCGGTGGGATTTAGAGGTTAGAACCTCCCATGAAGCTGGATTTTTTATTACTTCGATGCATTTTCCTTGTTTTGTCATTACTTCCATACGTCTCATTTTATAACCCTCCCCCCTCATGAAACTATTTTTGCGTCACTGAATAGAACTTTTGTTAATTTTTTAAAAAACAAAAACTATTATTTTTAATAATTTAAAAAAAAGACTCGTATTAAAAATGAGAAATTGGAAAAGACTTTTTGATCTTTAATATATTTCATCTCCTGCAATATAAACATTTACCTACACTCATATATACATATTTTATATTTAATTTATATAATTTTCTTTACTAATCTTCTTCATTTTCTCTTATATCTAAAAATTACACTTAAAATCAAATGTCCGCCATTTTTATCTTCATAAGAACTAAGTAATAACTTACAAACACCAGCATTTGGTAGTTACTGCGATAGGAACTTTTATAGTAACTAAATATTGTAGTAACTTTTGTCTTACGGAATACGAAATACCCCAAATTTACTATGATAGTAACAGACCTTGCTCATAGTGACAAATTTAGTTACTATGACCATAGTAACTGAGTTACAGAATTGATCTGTATAAATAATTTTCAAAATATTGAAAATGTTAAAATTTACATTTTTTTAAGGGATTTAACTTGCTCGACTCCTATACCAGAAGCTTTAAGCAGTTCATCACCAACCAAAAGTAAAATTGTAGTTGAAAAAGTTCGAGAATTACCACCGAAAAATTTATTCCATCCTACACCAGCCAAGCGGCCTAAGATAGACAGACAGATCAGTCAGTCCTACGGGAATATTCCAGGGGGAAAATTGAACTCGGTGGCCTGTAGGGAGATCCCGGGGGATGAACCAATAGTGCATTTTATTAAACAGTTGGATCCGCTGAAAACGACTCCAGGAATAACTCTCAATAAAATTTGTTATAATAGCAAAATACAAATTACAAATGAATGTCATATGACCCCACAAGGACCTTTGGCGAGGTTGCAGATATTTAAAAATAAAAATGATGAACAACCGGCTTGGGAAACATACCTAGGTCAGTAATTTTGCTATTTGGATTATTCATATAATTTTTATAATATTTTTATAATGTCACTAAACAATCCAACACTTAAAGTCTATTCCAAACGATTACGCAAAACTAACCGGAATTTTAATTTTTGTAAGTTGTCATTAGCTATTTTTTTATGTATTGAAGTTGGCTTTTCCTGAACAAAATGATCAAAAGCTTCAATCAATCGGTAAAAATAATTAGAATTGAAAATCTAGTTCAGTCTAAACCAAAGCAACAGACTTTACGCATATACATAGTATTTATTTAAATGTGCAGATGTTGTGTGGTTACCTAAGTACGCAGTACGTTACGCTACCATATGTTGAAATTTGTGAATAGACCATATTAGTGTGTCCTCACAGACATGTGCTGCCATCTGAGAGCTGAGTCCTTTGGAAGTTCTTGACTGGTTTAAAATACATGTGAGATTACTTTTGATACCTTAATTTTATGATTATTTTCAATTTTCGAGCAAAAAATATGTATTTTTGATAAGTTTATACTAATATATACAGTCCAGATACTTTATATTATAGAATAATGATTTTATAAATATATAAATAAGGATTCGAAGATATATTTATAGGTTACGTTTTTAAATAATATGAAAACCGAAGTATCTTTAGTATTTATTTAATTAACACTAAGTTATCATTAATATTTTGTTTTAGAATGCATATTGGTGTATTATTTTGCTCCAAATTGTAACCACTACAGCTACATTCTTAATTGCAATTTTTTTTCGTTTTTTGACAAGTGAAAAACAATAATGGATAAAATAAGAACAACATATCGTTCCTTCAAACCATTTAGATATGGCACACACACTTATTGCTATGTTACTTGTCATAATAATGATTATTTACATAAAATTTTCAAAATTAACCTGCAAAATAATATTGTTTTGCAAAAATAATGGCATATTAAATTATAATGTATAAAATAAGAAGTTTAATAAATAAATATTGACTTGTAGTTTTGATGTCAAACATTTTTTTACTTTGAAAACTTAATTTATATTTCCAAAATACAATTTAACAAAAAAACAACATGCTAAATTCAAATAAAAGGAATCCAACCGCGAGGCAGCAGCACTGTATCCCATTTTGTGATGTTGTTACTAATATGGTCTATTATCTACAGCGTTCAATATATGTATATCTTTCTCTTAATTTTATCTCATTTTTTTTAATATCATGATATAATGTTTTTCATGGTTCTGAATGAATTGTTTAGGTTCTTCTGTTCGTTGTGTGGCCGCCAATCGTAAAGTTGTGTTGTCCTGCTGTGAAGACCTGAGTTTAAATTGTTATAACATCAGTACGGGGGCGAGGATCTTACCACCGTTGTTGTTGGAGGACCCAGCAGCTTACTTATGCATCTCGGAGACAAGTATATGCCTCGTTCTCACCTCGAGCGGACTCCTACATATGTGGAATTTGGACACTTCCAAATCCTTGTTGACTCGCGTCAGTGTTAGAAGTCTTCTTAGGAACAATGGTAAGTTTTAAAAATTCTCAACAGTAGAACCAGTGGCGCAGGCGGTGGGATTTGGGGGATAGAACCTCCCATGAAGCTGGATTTTTTATTACTTTGATACATTTTCCTTGTTTTGTCATTACTTCCATATGTCTCATTTTATAACCCTCCCTTCTCATGATACTATTTTTGCGTCTCTAAATAGAACTTTTGTAAATTTTTTTAAAAACAAAAACTATTTTTTTATATTTTTAAAAAAGACATTAAAAATGAGGAATTGGAAAAGACTTTTTAATCTTTAATATATTTCATCTCCTGCAATATAAACATTTACCTACACTCATACATACATATTTTATATATATTTAATTTATATAATTTTCTTTACTAATCTTCTTCATTTTCTATTATATCTAAAAATTACACTTAAAATCAAATGTGCGCCATTTTTATCTTCATAAGAATTAAGTTATTACTTATAAACACCAGCATTTGGTAGTTACTATGATAGGAACTTTTATAGTAACTAAATATTGTAGTAACTTTTATCTTACGGAATACTAAATACCCCAAAGTTACTATGATAGTAACTGACCTTGCTCATAGTGACAAATTTAGTTACTATGATCATAGTAACTGAGTTACAGAATTGGTCTGAATATGACAGTAGTATGGATGACATGATAAACTTTTTTTGTACTTAGACTTTTGTTCTAAAATTAATTTGTATAAGAAATAGTTGAATAAAAATATTTACATTGTATTTCCTGTGTTCAGTAATAAAAATTAGATGCTATACAGTGTAGTTGATATTATCCAGCATATATGCCTACCGACTGCGCCGATTACTTAATAATTTTCAACCGAGTTACAGAATTGGTTTGATAATTTTTTTGTTGCAGTAACCGTCAGTACGTGTTCGTTATCAAATTCTAATTGTCCTACAATTACTTTGAGTGATGGAAAGGCGTACACATATGATTTGGCCCTATGCAGCTGGTAAGAGAACTAAAATAGTTGTATTTGTTCTTCTAATTAATTTTTTTTTTGTAGGATTTTATTGTCGAATCCTTCAGATCCTTTGAATCGAGTAGGTTCTGGACTAATATATAACGCTCCTGGTCATTTGCCATTATCGTCCTTGCAGAAATCACATCCTTCGCACACTATAACTGATTCCTTACCATCAGGAGTTACGTTAAGTTTTTTGGAGACGCAGCTGGCATCCTGTTCGAGTCTACAGTCACCGGTTGAGTTTAGACATTGGTTACTGGCTACCATTGAACATTTATTGGATAAAGGTATTTTTTAAAAATATTTTGGTGAAACTGTTGATTATTTAATGTTTTTTTTTAGGTCCAGAAAATAGATTGCGATCGATATTGGATAATTTAATGGGTCCTACACATAAAAGTGCTGCCAAAAATTGTAACAAAGAGATTATGGTAAGTACTATATTTAAAATAAGAATATACCCCTTGTGCGCGAAAGATAGTACGCTTATTACTATCTTTCGCCTACGTAAAAAAACTTCTGGTCCACCAGGTCTGGAATGGAGAGTTTGGACACACAGCCAGAACCGTAAAAATTTTTTGGCGCCGTTGGCAAAACTTAAAACAGCGCCATTGGCAAATACTTAAAATAACGCCCTTGGGAAATACTTAAAGTAGACACTTGTCAATTAATTTAACCTAAAATAACGCTTTTTTTATCTTTTTACCGACCGCCAACTTATATAAGGGAGGTATTGTGATCATACCGATTTTGACATTTCGAGATTCGATGGATCTCTACGAATTGAGCTCCCTACATAACGTTTTGACTATTTTTAGCATGATGTCCGTCTGTCTGTCCGTCCGTCCGTTTTTAATACTTATGTACCGTTTCCATGGTCATGATAAATAATATTTCTGTTAGAAAATATTGGGCCAAATTATTTCTACTCTGCTGCTAATATGTATTTTATACAAGTACTTTGTGATGGCGGTCGGTTCTGTGGTGGCCACAGCTGATTTTTTTTATAGACCATGGCGGAATATAAGATGGCGCCCCTCAGGCCTCGCGCCCCTTGCACTTTCCCCGATGTGTAAACACGTATAAAAATGGCGCTATTTCGCGCCACTTCGGCAGTCAAAACTCAGCAATCGGAGAGGCTATACGCTTATTTTGTCAGTTTTAAGTATTTTTTTTTTACAGGGTCTATCAAAACACACATTATTGAAAGAGGCGTTAGCTTTGGTTGGAAAACAAATGCCCTGGCAAAGACTTTATCGAGAATACACAGAACAACTGGATCTTATAAAGACGGATTAAAATTTTACTGCGATTTAAGTACACTGCCATTTTATAAAATCGTACTTGCGAGAGTGCTGAGCACTGACAGTTTTATCAAGTTTATAATTTGATTATTTTAAAATAAAAATCGTAGAATTATGTACAAGTAATTTTAAGTTTTTAATTTGTAAATTGTTTTTATACTTTTGTGTATTAGTACTGCCAAATTAGTTTTAACTGTATAGTATTCAAGGAATAAATAATTTAAAAAAATTATATGGTGTGAATTTTTATACATTTCAGGATTTCGGCGGTATTTGTTGACATAATCGCGTTAAAATAACGTGTTAATTTAGTTAGCATCAATGTATTCTAAATTTTTTCAGACTTTTAAACTGGCCCTTCTAGGAAATAATAAATATCACACAAATTTTTAGGTTAAAAAAAATTAATATATTTAATATAATCTAACTGTACATTATCTGTCTTTAATTTTATCATTCTTTTCCATATTTTTAGCTAGTTCTTCTACGTATTTATCCAAATCGCTCAGTGGATTGTATATAACATGGACCGTCTGTGCACCAGCGAACATACTCAGCATAGCAGCTGAGAAAAACACTATATACTTTGGCCATGAAACCCCTGCTGGCATTTTAGGAGCTGTGGAGAGTATTCTGATATATTTCGGTCTCTAATTTTTTCTCGAGAAGTATTTTGGCTTGCCGTTTCTTATATGTATGATCTGGAAAAATTGTTATTAGATACTGTAGAATTTTAAAGTTTGAAGAACTTACAGAAATTCGTTTCTCCCACTTTCCAGTTTATCATAGAAAATTCTAGAGCTGCTCCCAGTACGTAGAATACTGGAAGAAATCGGTATAATCCAAAATATTTCTTACCGGGCCATTTATCTAGTATATGGCGAAGTTGGATGCTGTACAATTTCATTTGAGTTTATTGTTACTACCCCAACTTATTGTTATTATTAAAACTTCATTTATATAATGATTTTCACGTTTTTTATCTTCATTTAGATGCGCAATTGCGAACACTTCTGACGTTTAACATAACCTTATAACGCACGTGTGCAAACAATTTTGAAAATAATATTTTTTTTGAGTGAAATAATTTAAAAGAAAAGCCGAAAAATGTCTGAGTCCGTTGGTTTGCATATGGAATCTATGATTCCAGAATTGGAGCAGATGAAACGAATCGGATTATTCAAGCCAGATGAAATAAAGTAAATGACATATATTAGCCATAAAATTGTTATCTTAATAAAATTCTTTTACAGTGACATCATCAAGAAACGTAAGGAATTCGAGTATAAAACAGAGAGAACAATGAAAGAGAAACAAGATTTCCTGAGATATATAAACTATGAAGTGAAATTATTGCGAGAAATCAAACTTCGACGAGACAAACTACGGATTGGTGAAAAAAAGACAGACATTGAATATTCAATTGCTAAAAGAGTTGTGAAACTGTATCAGATTGTTTTGTCTTATTTTCAAAGTGATGTCAGAATGTGGATGTCATATATTAATTTCTGTACGCAGACAAAATTTACGACTGTCGTCACACAAGCTTTCAAACAAATGTTACAGGTAAATTAATTTTTCCTGATTTTAATACGATTTATTAACAATTTTAATTGTAGGTGCATGCTGATCAAAAGAATTTATGGATTTTTGCTGCAAAATGGGAAATGTCCGAATCAAATAACGTTGAAGGTGCATTGAATTATTTAAAAACAGGTCTTCACCATCATCCCGATAGCAAAGAACTATACTCAGAAGCTTTCAGACTCGAGTTGCAAATGGCTGAAAAGTATCAAACCAAAAATAACTCGATCGAAGAACAACAAGACCGCGCCTTGGCAAGAGCTTCAGTCCATTTTAAAGCAGCCGTCGAAGTGATTGGAAGTGACATAGAATTTTTAATTTCACTACTCAACATAGCTACGGAGTTTGATTTTACGGAGAAACTTCAAACGGAGATAATTGATTATCTGACACAAAAATGTTGGATGAATGAGTTAATGTGGGATACGATGGCTCAGAGGGAACTCCACGGACATCCTTACAACAAGAATGACAAGCACAAATCATCAACACAACTTTGTCTCTCAGTTTATAAAAACGCAGTCAAGGTCATTCCAACACAACTGATGTGGGAGAAATATTTAGATGCGCTGACAGAAATATATCACGATGAGAAAAGAAATAAGAATTTTAAAGGTGAAGTATTGGATAAAGCTTTTGAAAAGGCTTATGCTGGTGGATTTTTGCAAGAGAAACACTTTTTAATTTGGCTTGAAATACTGCAAGGAGAAGAAAAATATATTGATTTACTTAAAAAAGCTACGACAGCCATTCCCAACTCTATCGAACTTTGGTTGTTATTTGTCAGGTACTACGCTACGAAAGATATTCCGGAATTGGTGAAATCAACAGCGGAAAAAGCTATAGGAATATTGAAGGAAAACAGTTTTCTCATCTACAGAAGTTTGATTAAGTACTTTCAAATGAAAACAAGCACCCAATGTGCGCTTGAGTGCAAACGAGTTTTCGAGGATGGTATTGAAAACAGTTATCCAGAAATTTCCCTAAAACTTCGTCCTATGTTCATCGAATGGTTGACACTAACTCGAAGCATTAAATTTGCACGTATCGAATATGATAAACTTGCAAATAAAACTCCATATTGTTTAGAATTACATAAAAAAATGATAGAAATTGAAATGGCACGTTTCAATCCATCCGTTCACATAGTAAGAAACTATCATCGAACAGCTTGTGCCCAATTTGGAACTAGCAAAACTGAAGTTTGGATGGATTTGATCAAGTTTGAAATCAAGTATGGAAATTCTAAGAATGTTTCCGATATTTATAATAGTGCAAAAAATACATTAAACGATAATTTGGTATCTATTTTTATGACCGATTTTGCTATATTAAGTAGTCAATGACAAAAGAGAAATAGGAGGAGGTTATTGGAGACTATTAATTTAGATGATTAAATTAAAAATATCGGGTACAATTATAGAAAAACGACAATTACAATTTTTGGATCGATTATACGGGTAAAAAGAATTATCGTTGAATTTTTTCTACGGTACATTAGTAGGGGATGAAAGGTAGATATTTAGAGTCGACTATATTTTTAAAAAAATCAGATTCCCCCTCTAGGCGCGCACGTAAATCTGAGCCCCCCCTCCCCCCCAACATGCAAAAACACGTTTTTAAGGAACGCATTTAACAACTAAACGTGATCTCCCTGAGAAATTTTTTTGACTTCTCAGTCCCCCAATAATTCTGGGGGCTTAGACTCTTACCCTATTTTTTAGAGGGGCTGGTTTAAAAATCTAAAATATTCAAAGTAATGCACATTAATATGAATTGAAATAGTACGCTCGAAATTTTTGATCAGATTAAGTTATAAAATTTATTTGTATAATAATTTTTTATTCTACTCTAAACAAAAATTCAACTTACCATTTCTAGACGTGCCTGAATTATGCATTTCTGCTCCTAAAAAATATAAACGTAAAAAAAGTACGTTGACATTAATAAACGGATGGAACTCCAACCAAATACCCAAATACTATAATGACAACTTTTATAAATAACTTCAATGCAAGTCACTTTTGCATGTAAAACATACATTATTTTTTCTACGATGATAATAAGAAATACTGCAAATTATTTTATTACAATTTATTATTTTGAATTAGAGTTACGTCTGTAAGTTAGTATAGTTGATAGGTAATGGGATTCGGACCAGTCATTTAATTTAAATCTTCATCAGAGCTACAAAGTTATATGGAATTAATAACACAGTAAGATTACATATATAAGATATAATAATGTTCAAATTTAACTGGTCAAGTAGTTAAAACAAACATTACAAAATGGTCGGAATTTAAAATACAACACAAAATAATTATTAAAAATTTTGATATTTTGATAATTTGATACGTTTTTACTTTTTAATAATTATTTTGTAAGTTGATATCTTATACATGTAATCTTACTATGTTATTTATTCCATATATTTTTGTAGCTCTGATAAAGATTTAAATTAAATCGAAACGTTACCGAAGTTAATAAATTTTGTTTTATTTTCTGGTCCAAATCCCATTACGTATCAACTATATATTATATTTATTATTTTTATTTTATAAATTGTCATCATTATTTTTAAAGACAGAGTAGTAACCTTACTTTTTAAGTGATCATTTTGTTGTACATATAATCCATTCACGATATTTCCTCATCTGAGTATGCCATGATATTTTTTTGTTAAATTGGTTACCCAAAAATTTACATCAACTAAATATATTGTCACTGTTGCCAAATGAATATTTCTTATAGAATTTCACATGAATGATATTTAGAATTAAAATTATTGTATTTTTTTTTAGGTGGAACATTGTAAATGCATTATAAAGGCTATTCCAAACGTTTAGGCGGAACTAGATTTTCAATTTTAGTAACTTTTACCTATTAAGTAAGGCTTTTGATAATTTTGTTTATTAAAAACCTATTTCAAACCATAAAAGAAGAGCTCATGACAACTTACAAAAATGAAAATTTCAGTTAGTTCCGCCTAAACGTTTGGAATAGCCTATAGTTATGGAAATATTTGGTACATGTTTGTTCCATTAATAATTATCAAATGTAAAATGTTTGTATTATAATTCTGTTCTTAAATAAAGATAATCTTTCATAATTGTGGTTTATTATTTTTTGTTTAAATAAAGATATTTAAATAAAATATTTAAAAAATCTGTGGCACAAAGGGGTTGAAATTCGAGGGGTTGTCAGTAGTCTCTAATAAAAAAATATAAAAAATTATAAAGCAATTTTTATATCTCACAACCCTTAAGAGTTAGAGGGTTGGTTTTGGGTACATAAGTACAAAAGGGTATAAGTACTCTACATCCACTATGGAAACCCTGTAACCCTTTTAGTTTCCGGGATATTAAATAAATAAAATTCACTATTCCCTAAAACAACCCTTATTCATTGCCCATATACCGTCGATGGACAAAACATTTTTATTGTTAAATAAATTTTAAGGGTTAAAATTAGGGGATGAAACTTATAAGAGTATGTTTTATATGTTCTACTATCCCCTCGTACCCCAATTTCATCCACCTAGTTTTGTCGGTTAACTAGAAATTTTTGTCTGTGAGAAACACGGTTTTATACAATATTTCAGAGTATTTTCGCATTTGTATCAGGATCGCAGCAGGGCAGAGAGGTGTTTAGGCAATATCTCAAGAACCACAAGGGTTAGGATGTCCAGATTTGGTATAGTCCTACATATGGGTCCCTAGTATATGCTATTAAAATTTCAGTCCTCTGTTTCTTAAGGGAGGCGAGTTATAAGTGTTTTTTATATCTCACAACCCTTACGAGTTAGAGGGTTGGTTTTCGGTATGCAGATGCCCCATGTCCTACAGACCTTACAGCCATCAAGAGTGCCCTACAACCCTTACAGTTTCTTAGATATTAATTAAATTAAACAAAAAAATTGATCTAATATGTGACGTCACTGAACATTAAAAATTAAATATCTCAAAAACTGTAAGGGTTGTAGGGCACTCTTGATGGCTGTAGGGTCTGTAGGACATGGGGCATCTGCATACTGAAAACCAACCCTCTAACTCGTAAGGGTTGTGAGATATAAAAAACACTTATAACTCGCCTCCCTTAAGAAACAGAGGGCTGAAATTTTAATAGCATTAACTAGGGACCCATATGTAGGACTATACCAAATCTGGATATCCTAACCCTTGTGGTTCTTGAGATATTGCCTAAACACCTCTCTGCCCTGCTGCGATCCTGATACAAATGCGAAAATACTCTGAAATATTGTATAAAACCGTGTTTCTCACAGACAAAAATTTACCAGCTATCCGACAAAACTAAGTGGATGAAATTGGGGTACGAGGGGATAGTAGAACATATAAAACATACTCTTATAAGTTTCATCCCCTAATTTTAACCCTTAAAATTTATTTAACAATAAAAATTTTTTGTCCATCGACGGTATATGGGCAATGAATAAGGGTTGTTTTAGGGAATAGTGAATTTTATTTATTTAATATCTCGAAAGCTAGAAAGGTTATAAAACGGGGATAAAAAAAACGTTAAAAACCCCAAATTCTGAACCCCTGAGGCTTTTTTGCCCCTAGCGCCTCAGGGGTTCATAATTTGGGGTTTTTAACGTGTTTTTTACCCCCCTTTTTATAACTCTGCTCAAATCCAAGACTCCACATATTTTGCGGTGTTTAAGCCCCCCCCCCACTCATATTTAAGATTCAAATTTTGAAATACCTTGAAATATGTAAAAAATCGTGTTTTTCACAGACAAAAATTTACCAACTATCCGACAAAACTAGGTGGATGAAATTGGGGTACGAGGGGATAGTAGAACATATAAAACATACTCTTATAAGTTTCATCCCCTAATTTTAACCCTTAAAATTTATTTAACAATAAAAATTTTTTGTCCATCGACGGTATATAGGCAATGAATAAGGGTTGTTTTAGAGAATAGTGAATTTTATTTATGTAATATCTCGAAAGCTAGAAGGGTTATGAAAGGGGGATAAAAAAAACGTTAGAAACCCCAAATTCTGAACCCCTGAGGCTTTTTTGCCCCTAGCGCCTCAGGGGTTCATAATTTGGGGTTTTTAACGTGTTTTTTACCCCCCTTTTTATAACTCCGCTCAAATCGAATACTCCACATATTTTGCGGTGTTTAAGCCCCCCCCCCACTCATATTTAAGATTCAAATTTTGAAATACCTTGAAATATGTAAAAAATCGTGTTTTTCACAGACAAAAATTTACCAGCTATCCGACAAAACTAGGTGGATGAAATTGGGGTACGAGGGGATAGTAGAACATATAAAACATACTCTTATAAGTTACATCCCCTAATTTTAACCCTTAAAATTTATTTAACAATAAAAATTTTTTGTCCATCGACGGTATATGGGCAATGAATAAGGGTTGTTTTAGGGAATAGTGAATTTTATTTATTTAATATCCCGGAAACTATAAGGGTTACAGGGTTCCCATAGTGGATGTAGAGTACTTATACCTTTCTGTACTTATGTACCCAAAACCAACCCTCTAACTCTTAAGGGTTGTGAGATATAAAAATTGCTTTATAACAACACAACCTTAAGAACAAGAGGGATGAAATATTAATAGCAGTGTTTAATAGTGGATACTTAGGTGTACTTATGGCCATAAAATAGGGGTTGTTTTGGAAAATAGTACTTTAATTAAAATTTAGTTCAAAATATTTTCCATAAATGTCACTAGCAAGCTCTTAAAAATTGTATACAATGAATTCGAAAGAATACTCACCATATCAAGGGCTATTCCCTTTGCTCAACTAAATATATGCATTCATACTTACTCTATTTACTTTCTCGTCATCTGAAAAGAAAAAACAACCCCAGAAAGGATTTATAAGGTAGAAAGTTATTGAAACAAAAATGTTAATTTTGCATTTTATTTATTAAAAATAATTCAAATACAGAGGATATTAACAAAGGAATAATACATTTCTTTCTACATTCAGTGCAGTTTCTCATTCCACAATCATCTTATTTGGACAGGAACGTATGGGAGAATAATTTTTCTATGCATTTATTTCCACATTTAGCACAGTTTCTCATTCTACGATCATTCTCATTTGGCTAGGAATGCATAGAAAAATATTTCTTCTGTGCATTACTTTCCACATTTAGCGCAGTCTCTCGTTCCACAATCATTCTCTCATTTAGATGGGAATGCATGGAAGATTAATTCTTCCATCCATTTCTTTACACATTCAGCGCAAGCTCTCATTCCACAATATTTCTCTTATTTGGATAGGAACGTATGGGAGAATAATTCTACCATACATTTCTTTCCCCTTCCAACGCAATCTTTCATTTCACAATCATTCTGTTATTTGGGGGGAACGTATGAGAGAATAATTCTTCCATACATTTCTTTCCACATTCAGCAGTTTCTCATTCCACGATCATTCTCATTTGGCTAGGAATGCATAGAAAATAATTTTTCCGTGCATTTCTTTCGACATTCAGCGCAGTTTCTCATTCCACAATCATTTTCTCATTTAGATAAGAATGCATGGGGAAATAAATATTGTTCATAACATGCGTTCCCATCCACATTCATCAAAGTCTTTCATTCTACAGTCATTTCCAATCATTCTTCTTCACATTCAACTCAATTTTACTTATTTACACTTGTTTTCTCACAACATTTTTTCATCCATTTATTTTTCCGCATTCATTTTGTTTATTTTTTATTCATTCATTCATTCTCTCAATAATTTTTTATGTTTCAATCTTTATTTAGTGCCTCTCCACACCAACAAACATATTTTTATTTTTTATTTTTACATTAACAATGTTTTTCTTAAAATATACAACAGAATATAAATATATATATATACAATGTCTTAATAATAAGGGAAATCATTTCATTTATTTCAACTCAAAATATTCTCAAATATTGTTCTTTTATATATTATTCCTTTTAAATATTGTATTTTACAAATTATTACTATTAATCTTACACAATATTTAAAATTAATTTATCGACTAAACAATTTAAATTTGTTTTTCAAAAATATTACTAATTTACTGTCAAAAGAATTTTATTTTATTTTATTTTTCAAAATATTTAAAATTAATTTGCCATCTAATCATTTCTAGAATTTATTTTTCAAAATATTTTAATTAAATTTATTATCTAATAAAAACTTTTAATCCAAATTTTTCAAATATTTACTATAACTAATTTACAGTCAAAATAATTTTATTATTATTTTTTTCTTCAAAATATCTAAAATTGATTTGCCATCTAATAATACATTGACGTAATTTTTCAAAAAATGCATGTAGTTATAAATAATTAAATTACTGCCATATTTTTACTGTTTTCAAAATATTTTAATTTAATTTGTAAACTAATCAGAATTAAAATTTATTTTTCAAAAAATTTACTAAGAAATTTACTGTCTACATAATTGTATTTTACTTTTTCAAAATCTGTTAATTTAACATATCATAACTTGATTTATTTTCGAAAAAATTAATAATTAATTTACTGTCAAAATTGTTACATTTTATTATTTTTTCATAATATTTTAATTTAATTTGTTAACTAATCATAACTTGAAATTATTATTCAAAATATTTTAATTTAATTTGTCAACTAATCATAACGTGATTTTTTTTTTCAAAATATTATATATAATTTAATTTGTCAACTAATCAAAATTATTTCTCAAAAAATTTAAAATTAATTTACTGTCAAAATAATTTTTTTCCACTGCTTTAAATGTTTCAAAATTGTACTATTTTTCGTAATAAAATATTCAAATATAAATATTTATTATTTATTTAATTATTCTTGAAAATATTCCGTTCAATATTTCAACAATAATATATGTTATATACTGATTTAAAAAATTCCCCATGTAAGGTGTAAACATTTACCAGGCGGGCCCAAACCTGGTAAATGGGGCCCTTACACCCTACACAGAGAATATATTCAACTACTATACCGTTAAGTATTAAAATGTTAAATAAAAATATTAAATTTTCAACTAAGTAAATAAATAATAAACAAATAATAGGTTCCAAAGGCCTAGTTGACGATTCTGGTCCTATTATCCCTGTATAAATACTGATTTTAATTATTAATTATTGAGAAATGAGTCAACCCCTGACATGAGTGCACAGGGATGTGGAATTTTAATTCTTTAGTGGTGTCCGGGGATTGAACCCGAGTCCTATGTCCATAGACAATAGGAGCCACTGTACCTCTAGTTCATTAAATAAAATTTACAAAATTGTTCAAAAAATTAAGATATGATATAGTTCTCAAATTACTTTTTAATTAAAAAAAAAAAAAGAAAAAAAATCCAATAGTTGCTGTGCGCTAAGTGCCATAATTTTAACTATATTTCTAAAAAATACGATATGATTGATTAGTTTCCAAATTAATTTTCAGTTTAAAAAATATAAATGTATATTATTGTTCACTTTTCAGATTCATATTAAATATCCAGAAAGACTGGACTTTATCGATTGGTTTCAAAATAAATTCTAAAAGATTAGACAGCATCGATCACTTTCCGAATATATCAAAAACACCCATATTGGATATATCGTATTTAAAAATGTTTCGAGTTGAAATCAGAAATAATCTTCCTACGATATTTCATTACATTGCCTTAAATTATAAGTAGGTACCCCAGAATAAAAGTGTATTAACTCCATTTGTTCATAAAATTACATTTTTATTGAAAGACATACGGTATTAGATCATCTTTCAAATGCAATTTTATATTTCTATTGCTGTTATAAATATTGCTTTAATAATCTTTAATCTTTGCATAGTCTAGGATTCGATGTACTATTTGCTCTTCTGTTTTTTTTAGTATTAATGTGAGTTAATACACTTTTATTCTGGTGTACGCATTTAAAATTCTCATCTCAGTGTAGAGGCATCATTGCTTCTGAAACTCCCAGAAGAACTCCTTTCTCCGTACTCCATGAATCTGGACCTCCACTTCGGTCCTTACTGGAACATCTGCCCCCGTTATCATAGAGACTGCAGAAACAATTACCGTGGTGTGCATATAAATACCAACCGAGGGTGAATTGTTACTAATTCTTGTCATTTTAGAGTTGCGTAGCCTCTAAACGAGGAGTTTGTGGTTTCGGTATAAGAGGTAAGGTGGGGACTGGTGGTATCGCAGAACCCGGAATACTCCGAGACCCGGAGAACCAGGCCGGACAAGCTTGCCAGGTCACCCGCACAGGTAGTGTGAAGTACCGGGGAATACTGCAACAAATGAATGCTTCCGGCCCCACTGGAAGGGCTGATAGGTAGGTTATGAGGACGACCGTTTCCTCTGGTCATATAAAGAGGCTGGTGACTATGTTTTCAATTACTCCTGAAACAAATAAATTATATTAAAAAAATATTTTTTTTCAGTAGACAGTATTGGAATTTTATATTTCATCTCCTTAGATCAAATATAACGTATTTTTTTAAATATTTTGACAATTTCCTAAAAATATATTTCTTCAAAAATTCCTAAACTTGTATATCTTTTGCAAAAATAATCCAAAGAAAAATTCCGAGCATACCATGCAATCCACATTAATGTGTATTACTCTAAATTTTTTTACATTTTTATTACAAGGTTTCCTTGATCATACCTACGAAATTCTGCAAATATATTAATCATGGAGATAGACACATCAGCGACGCTATAAGGGTTTCTTTATCATACCTACGAAATCCTACAAATTTATATTATAGGCAGACCGACATATGAGTGATAGTATAAGGGTTTTTTGATCATACCTACGAAATCCTAAATATCGAATACAAATATCTCGTTATTGTATTAAAATTTAAAAGCTATTCATAGAGCAGAAAAAAAGAGCCAAAGAAATATTTTCATTATGGGTACTTTTACAATACTATTACTTGTATTGCGAAAATCAACCGAAAATGCATTAGTAAAATGTTTGGCTACCAGAAAAAGGACAAAAACAATTTAATTAATATTTTTTGTACTATAAACATGACATTAATTAACCGAGCGCCTACTGTAATTCGATGAATAATAACAATAATGAATTGAAAAAACTTAAAACTTACCGAAAAATATCCTTCCTTATGAAATCTGCATTGTAAGTTGGGTCCGGGCGTCCGCTGTGTTGGCGGAAACCGGCCTGACACTTGCCGATATCCCGTGTAATCGCCCGTAAATCACTCACAGAAAATAATCCTGAAAACAAAAAATTAATTTAAAAAATTAAATTTATTACACGGTTACATTAAATAAAAACACAAAAAATACAAAATTTGTTGCAATAATTTTGTCCAATATTAATTTTTAAAATTTCCAAGTAAAATTTATTCAATAAACACCTGCTTTTATTAAATGGAATATTTCTTTGTTAATTCCACTAATGACTTTAAATTATTATCAATATAATCCCTTGAAAATAAATGACCTCGAATTTTGCGACTTAAAAAAATAAAATATAACAAAGAAATATTCTAAAATATATCAAAATATGCTATAATAATCAAAATTTACTATATTAAGGCCCTAATATTTTAAAATAAATGAACACTCACTTATTTTTGTTTTATTTCCAAACGCAATAATCAACAATTTCTACGATAACCATTTTTTCTCCAATTTCTCAATAAATATTTCTTAAATTTTTATTTCACTGCCTTTTTAAACTATTTATTTATCATACTCTTTTCGAATTTCACTTTTTTTTGCACTATTTTCTATTTTTTCTTTTAAAAATGCGTTGAACTGCTTCCACAGCCATATCTTTAATGCTAATGACGCTGTGACGTAACAAAAAGTTAATGATGTGCGCATGAATGGACGTATTTTAACAAAATTTGGTACAATAGAGTAGAACCAGGATTCAAATATAGGCATGGCATCTCAAAATTTTCTTTTTTAGGGGGTGTTTCTTGGTTAAAACTGGTACTAAAAAATTTAAAATATTTCCTTTATAAACAGAATTATCTTAATAGAAAAAACTATACAATAAATGTTTATAAGAAAACAAATCTTATTTGTTCTATGCATTTTTTCAATTTGATGAATATTAGGGTAGTTAAGGGGGGACAACCTAAAACTAAAATATTGAAATATTTCACTTATTATACTCTTCAAATCAAAAATGAATGTTAGAAAATTTATTTAGAAGGAAGAAACGTTCATTTCGAAGGAAAAATAAATTAAAACAAGTAGAAAATCATAAAATTAAACGATATTTTTATATTTATAGGCAAAAATCAAACGTCACGTGCATATAACATATACGATAAACAAAGGCTGACGTCCCGTTAGCAGACAGATGACGTGTAGCTATTTACCCCCACCACTACAAGTTACGAGGCAACCTTTACTTTAATAATTTTGCGCAAGAACATACTTTTAATATCATATGGACTCATTCGGGAGAATTATGAGCCAGAGGGGGTAATCTAAAAATCTGAAAAAATTCTAAGTAATGAACATTGGTGTGAACCGGAATAGTACAATAGGAATTTTTAATCAGATTATGTTTTCGGAAAATATCGCATTTTTTGTATTTTTTGGTTGGCGATGTAAAATATTTAATACGTTATTTAACACAGTAAGTGTTCATAGTCTAATGGTTAGTCTTCTCGCTTCCTAAGCTGCTAACTAGGGTTCGCTTCCGGGCTGGAGTCAATTATATTTTTTCTGTATTTTTTTGCATTTTTTTATTTTGTTTAAATTTGTCAAAATTCTAGTTATATTTAACACACTATACTAGAAGGCGTATGGTCTAATGGTTAGTTTGCTCGCTTGCTACGCAGCAACGTATGATTCGCTCCAGGGCAGAACACATTTTTATTTTATTTTTTTCCATTTTTATTTTGTTTAAATTATTTTGTCAAAATTCTAGTTATATTTTGGCATATGTTGCATTTAATTTTCAAAAGCGTAAATTTAATAGCCAATAGGAAATATTAGAATTATAATTTAATTCTATGTTTCAATGTATACAAAATCAGAGGGGCGGAGTATATGACTTAAAACAACCAATGGAAGCCGTAGGCGCAATTTTCAAAATTTTAATGAACCTTGCTATTAAAAAAAAATACATATTTAGCAACCTAAATAATTGTATTAGGCATTCGAATTAATATTAACAAAAAAAAAAATGTTTTTAAAGCTCTTAGATTAACAGATGATAAATTATTTTAAAAATATCGTTCATTTTGCCGTGATTACTACAAAGCAAAATTTTTCCTACATACTCAGCATGCCGCCTCCACTTATTAAATACCTGCGAAACCCTGCAATGTGTGAAAATTCACACTTCACATCAATTTTTTTATAAAGAGGTCAACTTAAAGAGTTTTGAAACGATATTCTAAGTTTATTAAACCAAAGCAACAAAATCCAGCTCTACGTTCTACGTTTTATTTTTACGTTCTACGTCTACGTCAACTGGAAACCATCCTTTAGGGTTTTTTAGTGGTCATACCTACAAAACCCTAAAAATGTAGAGAATGTTTTACAGTAATAAAAAGTATAAAAAATATTATCTTTAATTTGTTGTAAACATAATAAATACAATTCTTTTTATTTATTGCTTTGATAACGTTTCCATATATCTAAAACTTTTTCATACTTAATCTCCTGAGACCATTAAATGTTGGGTGATGCTGTTTTATATTCACTGGGGATATCTCGGTGATAAATGTATGGTGCAGCCCGGCGACTAGTACTGCTGTTCCCTGGGGAACTGCGGCTTAATACTGCCCTGATAACAACCCAGAGAACGTCAACATCGCGGACAGACTATCGCTCGAGTTCCCGCTGGATGATATCAGTGACACTTGTTGAGGACCACTGGGATCCAGCATCTCCGTTCTGCGTGTATTTGATAATAAAAGCAGATGAAATACAAACACATTACTTCTAAAACTTTGTTTAAGTTTGGTTGAATGTAACGGTAATTACATTTCAACTATTGTTATTATTTTCATTGTTAAGGAAACAATACAAGGATTATTTGAGTTTTGTTTAAATTTTGGCGGTTTAATTCAATTATTACAGGTAAGTAATTTTGTATATTACACTTTAAAAGTTTTAAAAATAAATTGAGAAAAAAATATGGTGTATTTTTTTCGTTGGTAAACTAAAAAGCGTATTAATAATTATTAAGTGAAAAATTGACAGAAATACGTATTTTGCATTTTTTTTCCTTGTAAGGTTTGAAGGTAATAATAACTCTTATGAGGTGCCCATAGTTTGGGACAAAAGGGCGCTGCTCTCCCACTTTTAAATGTTTTAAACCCTTACGTTTTTTCTCAAATTTATTTATTACCGACCGCCATATATAAGGGAGGTATTGTGATCATACCGATTTTGACATTTCTCCACGAATTGAGGTCCCACATAACGTTTTGACTATTTTTAGCATGATGTCTGTTGGTCTGCCTGTCCGTCTGTCTGTCTGTCTGTCTGTCTATCTGTCCGTCTGTCTGTTTGTCCGTATGTCTGTCTGTGTACAGGTCCAGAGCAAATTCGGCTAAAAGAATTTTTATGAAACTTTATATTTAAGCTTTTGACATCAATGGCATGAGTTGATCAACTTTCGGTAAAAATCGGTTGACTAGAAATGGGAGTGTACTCGTGTCGATTTTAAGATTTTTACGAATAACAACAGAAAAATGTTTCGAAAAAAATTATTTAACAAAAGTTCCTATAAAAGCAATGACTTACAACTTTTAGTTGAGACATTTTTTGATAAAATGAAAAATTTTCGAAAATTTTCTCGAATTTTTTTCCAAACTTATATGTAACGTTTCCATGGTCATGATAATTTTTTTTTAATGGCCTTTGCTGCTTCGGCAATTAGCCAGGACAATTATTATTTTTGAAAATGATTCCATGCCTGAACGGGATTCGAACCCGAGACTTTAGCAACGTAGAGCACATGTGTTACCACTACGCTACACCGGTCGGCGGTCATGATAAATAATATTTCTGTTAGAAAATATTAGGCCAAGTTATTTCTACTCTGCTGCTAGAATGTATTTTATACAAATACTTGTGATGGCGGTCGGTCTTGTGGTGACCACAGCTGATTTTTTTTGACAGGGTTATGACAAAAATCGCATATTGCATTTTGTAGGCCTCACAATGTGTGACTAACACATTTTGTTTAGAGCCGTTTTATTTTTTTCTTGGGTTTTTCCGGAATGATAGACAAAAATAGACAAAATAATTCGCGGATATTATAGATAATTTAATTTACAGGAAAAAAATTATCAATAAATATAAATTTTTTAAATATTTTTACTGTGAAATTCAAAGAGTGCTGACGTAATTTTAAAGTATCATTTATCTACTTGTTTACTAAATATTCACGTACAGCTACAAATTTACATTGAAATAGTTAATAAAGATATCTGGCATTGCTTCAATGTATACATACAAACATGTTTGTACAAAAGAGCTGCAGAACTGCAGCTCCTCCGAAATTAAATGAATTTGAACATTACCGAAGTTTATGATATTTTTCATTCTTTCTACCTATAAATTGACTTAATTTTTGATTAAAACCCTTCACTATTGTTGTTCGTCATGCGTAAAACATGTAGTTCGTCTGCAAGTTTTGTTGTACAACGTGCTGCAGGCACTAGCAGCACAGATTGTTATGGTAACGCGGCGATTGGCATTAAGTGGGGGTAGAGGCTGCTTATACGCATTGGAGCTGCAGACATTTGCAGTTAATTCTGCCGCTTTGGGCAAAAAATATATTTAGATTCCCAGAAATATGTTATCAGGTCGTCAAGGATGAAATTTGTAGTTAATAATATTGACAACTTTAACAGCTTATTATTTGACATTGCCTTAATATTTTACCGTTCTGTTTTTTTGTCGGAAAGTTACACATCTCGCCTGTTTAAAGAAATCATTGTATGTTCTAAAAAATATCAAAACCTTTTTAAAAAATTTTTGTTGAAAATGGGACGGTCGGAAATTCGCACTATTATGAAGTATGAGTACTTACGTGGAAGTACGTCATCGCAGACCGCGCGAAACATTAATGTATTTGGCTCTAGTGTTACTACGTAGCAGACAATATCAAATTGGTTTGCCAAATTTCGTACAGGTAACTTAAAAACAAAAAAAAATCTGACTCATCACAGCAGAAATATACTGCAACCAACTGGATGAAATGATGCAATAACTTAAGAAAAACAGCCTATATTGGTCAACAAATCGACTCCTATTATATTGCATGATAACGCTAGACCACACACTGCACAAATGACTGTGGAAAAACTACAGGAATTGGAGTTGAAACTTCTTCATCATCCTCCATACTCACCAGACCTATCCCCCACTAACTACCCCTTCTTCCGCAATTTGGATAATTTTTTAATAGGAAAACAGTTGAATTCCGACAATGCTGTAAAACATGCCTTCCAGGAATTGACTCTCGTCAATATATACCATATATACCACGTCGTTATATACCACCGGCCTGAACAACCTGCTGCTTAAATGGCGAAAGTGTATAGACCAGTGTTTCTCAACCAAAAACGCACCGCGGACCAGTATAATATATAATTTTCTAACGCGGTGCACTAATAATAATTGTTGGTTAATTTTTTGCAAGAAAACAAATATATTTAAAGTGCTACTAAATACATTTATTTTATTTGTAGAATATCACAGAAAGTTTACAGAAAATAAACAAAATATAAATTATTTACATAAAAAATGTGCATAAAATATAAAATAAAAACTGCAGAAAACAAATACAAAAACTTTCGCGGACCACTAAAATATTTCTGGGGACCACTGGTGGTCCGCGGACCACCTGTTTAGAAACACTGGTATAGACAATATGGGTGCATACTTTGATGGGTAAAATAATTCCTTATATTTGTAAATTATCAACTAACTTTGCCTTTTTTTCTACAAATTTCATCCTTGACGACCTAATGTGTTTCAGATCAATTCTGTAAAAATTTACTGTGTAGTAACGTTACTACAAGATAAAATATTATAAAAAGTATAATGACTTTCATTCATGATAGTAACTGACTTTGCTCATAGGGACAAATTTAGTTACTATGATCATAGTAACTGAGTTACAGAATTAGTCTTTTTATCGAGTTTTGCAAGTGAGTTGTTTATATATTTTGTTTGGCATCACTCAAATATATAACGTATTTTAGATGAGTTTTTATAATCAAATGGACATCCTAAACGATGACAGTTTATACAGTTTATCTGACTGTCTTCCGGCCTGGCCTGAAGATAACACCCTCACCGACATGCCTCTGCAGGAAGACTGCAGCGCGGACGGCCTCCTCGACGACCTGCTCACCGCAGACCTCAGCGCCGACCTCACCGACCAATACCAGATCACAGATCTCTTCAATCTCAACAACGAACAAGTCACCAACGAAGAGTTCGATATTAGTGATCTATTAGTGTTTAATAAAAGTGATAAAGACGACTGGAATACACTGGACAATGTTTTTAACTTAGATATGTTGACAGAAGGATTTTCAGAAACCAGCAATGTAAGTACTATCAACATTTATAAAATTTATATAACTTTCCCGCCTTAAGAATATAATAGATCTGTCTAAAATGACGTCACTGGTCACGTGATTTCACACCGTGGAGGTAAAACACGTACATATTCCTATGCTTTCTTATGTTATTTTCGATAATTGTGCAGTGAATTTATCTGCTTATAGATACGAGGTGTGTAAATTAAGTAACTGATTTAAAAAACTTTTTTATTCGAATAGAGTAGACCATATTAGTGTGTCGTCACATACATGTGCTGCCATCTGAGAGCTGAGTCCTTTGGAAGTTTTTGACTGGTTTAAAATACATCTGACTTTTGTCATTACTTTCGTTACCTTAATTTTATGAATATCTTCAATTTTGGAGCAAAAAATATGTATTTTTGATAAATATATACTAATATATACAGTCCAGATACTTTATATTATATAATAATTGAATCCTATTTTGTGACGTAGTTACTAATATGGTCTATTAAGAAGTTTTTTCTAAAACGCAACCCATATTTCTTCTAGTATTGCGGGTAATATACCTATCCAGGCGCGCAAGTCTTAAAATATATTTGGGGAGTTTGTGAGAATGTTTACGATCTTCTGGTGTCTAAAATGAAGGTTCGTTCCAATGATGCGTGACCTCCAATGAGGGAAGATTACTATCTAATGCCCCGTAAATAAAAAATCGACCGAGAATATCTTACAAATAGCTTGTAAGATATTCTCGGTCTTCATTCCTCCTCGTCCCTCGTCATTTTAACGTCTGAAACTTATTTTTATTATAATTTATTTTGATTATTTGCAGATTTCCTCGTCATCTGAAATGCTGTTCACCGATCCATCTCCTTTGTCGTCTCAAAACGACCCCATAATTTCCTGGACGACAGAAATGTATAACAAGAGACGATCTCTTCTCTACGATAAGAACGAGTTTGTTCCTCGAGTGCCTTATAATAAAATTCCAAACAAATCCAAAGTATTACCGCGACAAAAAATTATTTCTGAAGAAAGAAGTTTTGTTTGCAACGTAGCAGACTGTGGGAAGACTTATTGTAAGGCCTCTCACCTTAAGGCGCATATGAGAAGACATCTGGGACAGAAACCTTTCATCTGCGACTGGGATGGGTATGATTTTTAACATGTATCACTTATTAAATACGGACACCGTTATTTTGGACGTTTGCCATTGCTGGTAGTACTAGGCTAGAAGTGTACAATATAATGAATATTAGTATCAAACAGATATAGTCTGTTCCAAACGGTTAAGCGGAACTAAATGGGAATTTAGTTCTTTTAGGTTGTCACGAGAAGGGACCTTGCTTGGGTTATTTCATTTTTCACGTTGGGATGACAAAATTTAAAATTCCAACAATGAAACCATGGAAACGAATGACATATGTCAAAATTAAATATTTTTTTTAGATATTTTAATGACAAAAAAATAAATAAATGGGAAATTTGTATTAAGAATGACACAAAAAATCAAAATATAAAGAAAATGACATTTTAAAATGATATTAACCTTAACAAAAAAATGTTTATTGTAAGTATGATTTACAAAGCTTAAACAAAACGGCCGAAATGCACGATTTAAACGATGAAAGTAACTAGATTGCAAAATCTAGTTCCGCTTAACCGTTTGGAACAGACTGTATTATAATTGAAAATGTAATTAATATTTATTATTTATACCAAACTTATAAAAAATAATTAAGAAAAATATATAAAATAATATTGGAAATCAGTCCGAATCATCAATGGATTCTTCTATACTTCAAGTTTATATTTAATGGACACAACACAAATTATTAATATGGCGCTCGTTAACAGCAAAACAACTGTTGTGTTTGGTACCAGAGGCGTACGTACATTAATTCATTTTCAGACGACTTCATTTTAAAATATTTCTCTTAATATATATATTCTAAATTAATTTCAAATCTGTTTATTCACTGGCTTTTATATTCTAACATTAGTTAAATATATACCTCCGTTTACTTATTAGAAATAATAGGTAGTAATATGTTCACTGTAAACTTAGTTTGTACGCCTATGTTTACAAATTTGGGTTAAAATAAATAGAGACAAATAGAATAAGTTGAGACAGAAATCTATTTTTCTACAGTGTAAACTTTTCCACGTTTTTACCCAATTAAAAACAAGATCGAAATAGCTCCATCTTGCCCAAATTCCATTCTTAAAAAAAAAAGAAGTATAAATACTAACACAATTTTTTTTAGTTGTAAATGGAGATTTTCCCGATCGGATGAATTGGCGAGACATAAGAGGTCGCATTCAGGATTCAAACCATTCATCTGTAATCTTTGTGACAAAGCCTTTGCCCGATCTGACCACCTGAATAAGCATGCTAAGGTCCATAGGAAAAGATTTGATAATTACGGAACACATGTCATTACGAAAAGAAGTAACTATAAGTATATGAAGAAAAATAAATAATTTGATTAGTTAAGTTTTTTAAAATAAGTTTTAATTATAAATAAAAGTCCATACTTGAACATTCCCAGGGTTGGCCTTCGCTATTAAGGGGCCCGGGTGCAATTTATGGGGCTCCAAAAAAAGGGTTAACTAAGGAGGGCCTAATTTTTTATCTAGATAGAAAAAGAACTGAAGATTTCAAAAATTCAAACCGCAGGTCCCTATATTTTATTGTTCTTTTTAGAATTTATTAAAATTAAAAAAAAAAAAGAATATATATATATATAAAAATTAAAAATTTTACAAAAATGTTTTTGTTTGAGGGTCTACTCAATAGTAGACTATTATATTTAAAAAACATACCTAAATGAATAAACAAATAAACTAAAAACTGAGAGTTCCTGAGATGTGCGCAATATATGCAATGTGTTTTTAAAATTTTGTCCATTTTTCATATATACATATTTATTCCTGTAAAAAGAAATGAAATTTCTGTCTAGTCCCATCTAATAGGTCTGACTTTTAACAACTTTTGTATTGAAACACTAAACGGGGTTAACAAATATAAAAATAAAACATAATTTACCTTTAAATGGGTTGTAATATTCTTGAACAAGTATTTTATCCCAGCAAAGTTTATCACAAATAACTATATTTTCACAACACCTCACAATATATTTAAAATTGTTAATAGTTTTAACAAATGCACTAAATTGTCTTAAGTCAGGCATATTTGTTATAAATATGTAATTCGATCACTTTCGCTAATTAACGACTATTCCCGAAATTGGCTTCCTATTGACGAAAAAAATATTTTTTTGCATCAAATTTTACACTTTTTACCATTTTCCTGAACTAAACCAATATGCACAACCGAAAATAGACTACTTACGCAAACTTTTTCGATGCTTCAATTGTTTAATTCGAAATTATTTTGGTTTATTTTTGTAAAAAATGACGAGCGATAAAGTGACAGCTAATCATTCATAGCAGCCATCTTGGATACTAATTACAATTAAAAGTATATTGGTATTGTAAATTTTTATTTAAAAAATACAAAATTAATATTGTTATGGGTGCTGAGGAGGCAAAACAATTTTTACACCTTTAAAAATTCTAAATTTTTTCAAGATGATAACATGGGCAGCAAATTTATGATTTATGTACTCTCAATTTGTTATCTCTAACTAAATACTTACAAAACTCAGAAATGTGTAAAAATTAACTCCTCACATCAATATTTATTTTACATTATTCTTTTTTTTTTCTTTTCTTTTTTTGTCCCTTATAATCCTTTTTTTGGGGCTCCATAAAAACCTTGAGGCACCCCCCCCCATGTGGTCGACCCTAAAAATTCCATTATAATACCGTGTAATGTCCACACCTCACCTGTAAGAACATTAAAGAATATTTTGCATTAAGTTTTGTTTTATTTCATTCAAATATACAGATATTACACTGGTTTTAAACATTTATTATATATATTTTTAATAGAGTCATGACTACTTTGGCACATTTGCTGGCATTTTTTTTCTTAAATCATAAAATTATTGCACAAAATAATAGCAGAATAATCAGACTCTAGTTTGAGATCTTTCGGAAACGATTTGAAGACATTCGGTCCAATTAAAACAACTGTCAACCCTTTGCAGCTGAAAACCACAAAGGTATTGGTATACATGATAAAATCAGCCTGGCGAAAAGGCCCGAAGAAGAAGAAGGAAAAGACAACTGGAGATGTCTTATTTTTTTTATTTATTGTGGGGTATCAAATGAAAGCTCTTGAAACATAGATTAAGGAATGCTATTTTTAAATAATAATTTTAACACGTTTTACGATTTAAAAAAAAAAAAAATCTATCTCGAGTAGACCTCAGAACTGACGGCAGAATTTTGGAAGATAAAAATCCGAAGGAAGTGAAAGGATTCGAACTCGCCTCCTTGTGCTCCGCAGCCACGATTTTTTTAAATTACTTAAATAAATTTCCAAAAATAATATTTGTCATGTTGTATTAATTAGTATAAGCTGTTCACTTTTGTGAGAACAAACTAAGAGGTTTTGTTTTCAATAGTTTGCACCTTTGAAACTGTATGTCATGTTGGTATTAAAAAATTATAAAAAATTTCACTTTCTTAATAATTATCAGAAGCAATTAATCTAAAGTCGGTTTTACAGCGTAAGGAATATTTTTAGTTGACTTTTAAAGTCTGTATTACACTATAAAAGTAACCAAAATAACTAGAGCTGGTTTGTCCTTACAGAAGTGAACAGCTTATATAATCTGTCTCAATTTGTAATACGAAACTAGATCTGGTTACTTTAGTGACTGTTGTGGTGTAAACAGACTTTGGCGTATCCATGTGAATCAATACTATGATAATATTATAAATGTATTGTCAATATACAACATAAAAAATGAACTTTTCCTGTTAGTTCCGTATAACAAAATGAGACAGATAATACATCTAAAAATTTTAATTACATTTTAGTTCAATTTTCATGCGTTGGCTGCAGTGTCAGCGTCGTGTAATATACTACAATTTTTAAAAGCTGGCACACAATTTAAGTGATTTAATGTAATAATAATATTTTAAAATCTTATACTTCTACTGATACCATTTGCTGATTAGTTTTTCAACTATAAAGGGTTAATATTGGTTTGACAGTTGTGATAACAGACTGGCGATGATAAAATAGTTTATATCGGGAGGTACTGCGGTCACCTGCTAGATATTGCGTCAAATACCCACTCTCAAGACTTATCTGATATTAAAGCTAGTTCTGAGTGGACTTGTTAAGAATGGGCATTCACTTAAAATATACTCTAGTTAAAGCTCTTAAGGAGGAAGGGGGTGTAGCACTAATACTTGTACAAATACAGTAAACCCTCCATTTAACGAACTTCGGATTTAACGGACTTTGGATTTAACGGACTTCAGATTTAACGGACTTCGGATTTAACGGACTTCGGATTTAATGAACTTCGGAATTAACGGACCATTGAAAAAAAAATAATTTAACCCATCATAGTTTTTCAAATACTTACTATACCGCTTTTTGCCGGTGTATGGGTACAGCTAAATTGAGTCTTTCTTGGTGTATTAACACATTTTTAAATAGATTTTTATTCGATGCATAAATAGTTTTAAGTCGTTTCTTTCCTACGTATGAACATAGCTTTAAATCGTTACTTCCGTGGTGCATCAACATAGCTTAATTCAGTTATTTCCCGGTAAAAACTCGAGGGGAATTACCTTAGTATCACCCAGACCGAATTACGCTTTCAAATTATGTTTTTTTTTTATCACTGCTCGTAAGTCAAATCAGATGTAAGATATGTATTATTTACTATTCGTTTTTGTATCATTTTTACTTATTCCGATGTATTTATTTATATTTATATTTATTTGTTGTATCCGAGACTGTCGACGGCAGAACCGAAGATGATCCGTAGAGATATACAAAATATCAGTCCCTTAGTGCAGTGTTCCTCAACCCGTGGTCCGCAAAATATTTTGACCGAATCATGTAGATGCACACTTCTATTCACGAGTATATAGCACATTTTTTTTAGTCGACTCAGAAGCTAACTTTTGTCCGAACCATGATTTATTTAATATTTACTAGCCCCAATACAACGCCTTTCGCGGCTATTTTTCATACTTCTGAAGATCTTTGGAATAGTAGCTTACAAGAGGAAGATATAGAAATGTTTCCAATTTTGGAAGAATTTTTGATTGCTGCTAATGTCAACCAAAAAATCATATTCAACAATAAACATTTAAGAGCATTAGCTGAAAATTTTAATAATTATTTCCCTGAAAATGAGGATCCTCGTAAAGGTAACCTCTGGATTAATAATCCATTCTTGAAAGATATAAAGTCATGTGTACTTGATCCTCGTGAAAAAGAAAAGTTCGAGATGTCTTGTGATGTCACTCTGGTGTCCAGACATAAAATGCAATCATTGTCTCAATTCTGGAAATCGCTGGAAAAAGGATATCCATCTTTGAGTTATAAATCAAATTATTTCGTCATTTTTTCGACTTCCTATTTGTGCGAAAAGATTTTTTCAGCCATGTCAATAATAAAAACCAAACAGAGAAATCGAATGGATGTTAACGCAGCGCTTCGTCTCTCAGAAACAACTCTGCAGCCACGTATATCAAATTTTCTAACAAAAAAGCAGTAGCAGATGTCGCATCAAAAATTATACAACTGTATAACATATACTTATATAATAATAAAATACTATATATTGGTTTTTATTTGTGTCTTAGCTTTCAGCCGGTCCGCGAAATATTTATCCTATTTTCACTGGTCCGCGGGGGCAAAAAGGTTGAAGAATACTGCACTAAAGGGTTCAGACCGGAGCATAATTTCAACAAAATATGAAAGAAATTGTCATTTTGAAAACTCATTGGTGTTTCTTACTATGTGTTCTTAGTACCCCCCACCATTAGTCCGTTAAATCGAGGGTTTACTGTAGTTCTTTTAGTATTTTTTGGTGATAATTGATGAAGTTTTAATGAGTGATTTTAAATATTTAGTGTAATATGTTTAGTTATATACAGTGCATATTTAAATGTTTATTTTTAACTATACTATTTAAATTCTTCTTTTTATGATAATATTGTCTAAATTTCTATACACTCTTTTGTTTCTTAGTCTAGTTATACATGACAGTGATATACAGTACATTCAAGTATGGAGTTTTCAAATCATTTGAAATTGTATGAATTCAGTTTTGCTTCAAATCGTTTCTTATACATTTTAATTCTTGTTATTTACAAGATTAGTGTTAGTTTCTATTATTTTTATTATCTTTTACCATTAAACATCTATTATTAAATACAGAATCTTATGTACACAAAAATATATGCTTGATATTTTATATATTATATATTTTAGCGTCACTACAATCTTTCGGAAATTAAATTAATTAAAATATATTCAATTTGGGTCTTATGTTTGGATATCACCAGCTAAAATACTGTTAATTGTTTTGATAAAGGAACCTTTTAGATAAAATTGTTTTTTAGGGTTTCGTAGGTATTACAAAGAAACAATTATGACCTAGAAATAAAAAATACAAATCAGTTTGCCTGTCAGGGTATGTTACCCGCAGTACACCGGTGACATGTAAGTTGCGTTTGAGAAATAAATTAAATTTTTTATGTTTTTAGGATATCGTACGTATGTACGTATAGCTGGAGCGTTGAAACTTGGCAAACATGTACAGTTCTTTAAGCCGCTTGTAGAAAAAATACTGATTTAAATAAAACACATTAGAAATTTTTTATTTTTTTTAGTGAATGAAAATTAAATATTAAAAAATATAGATATCAAATGGAAGTTCTTGAAACGTAGATTAAGAAACATAATTTTTAAAATTCTTTTTATTTAAACATTCATAAATAAAATAATAGGTTCCGAACACTTAGATAGGTGTATATGGAGCAGAGAAGGTAAGTTTTCCGTTTCTAACCACGTGGTCAGTGTAACGTTTCGACTGGTCCTATTATCCCTGTATTTTAGTAATAATAATAATAATAATAACTGTTGATGTGAACAGGAATAATTCAGCAGGAATTTATCAAATTTTTCCAAATATCGAATTTTTTGGGTTCATAAAATTGATTTAATTTTAATAAAAATCGCATAATTCAAAAATAGACGCTTCATGCATGAGTTCTGCAATTAGGAAAGATAAATAAACTTTTCTACAGATGTTCCGAATTAAAAAAATAGAACTAAAACAAAAATTTGGGATTTTTGGATTTAAGATCACGAATTGACTTAAATTATTTTCAATTCACTTTTTGATTCTTCTTCGGACTGTACGGACACGCCTGCAATCCTTAGAGACGATTCTGTCGCCCCCATGAGTGTGGTTCCCATTAGCCGATTTATTATACTTATGGAAAGTGTGATATAACCATAACCAATGAAAAACTTACAAGACTTTGTTAAACATTTTTTAATATCATAAACACGCATTTTATGCACAAAGTGAAATATTTTAAGTTTTTTTTTCGTAGAAAAATAATTTTTAGAATTTTTTAAATTACACGTAGGATATTTAATGAAAGTTTTTAATACGTAGTTTAAGACATGATATTAAAATATTTTTCATTTTGATATATCGAAAAGAAAAGTTTCAGGTATTTCGCAAGCTAGCTCTTCTGTTGGCTATTACTTACAAGATACCTACAAAACCCTAAAATGTGTGAAAATTCACACTTGAAATTAAGTTTTTTAAATTGTAATTAGTTGTTAATCTGAGGTGTATATCCAAACATAGGAGTGAAATAAAGATACATAAATAAACAAATACCTGAATTGAAGTTTAGTGAGCGATATAACAACAACAATTTAACAGCAACAACTTTAGCAACAACAATAACAGTATGATCTTCAAACGACCCTCTATATACCCTATATATGTATATATCTATCTGTCTGTCTGTCCGTCCTCTTCCTTATCCGCTCTCGCTACATACCTTGATATCCTCGAATATAAAATACTTAGTCACTTAGTAAACGCACGGCACGAGTCAATGAGAGAGTGTGTGGGACGAGGCACACACCTGACACCGGTGTCAGGTGTCACAGCGCGTCCCTTGTTTATTGCGTGGTTACCGGGTCTGGGCTGGGTCTGGGGCTGGGTCTGGGGCTGGAGCTGGGGCTGGAGCTGGGAGTTTTACTTTTAATGTAGGTATTCCTTTAGCTTAATTGGTGTTTGTATTGATGGAACCAAGCCGTTTGTTTGACATCACAGTACTGTTTCCATTTCTGCTATCTCTGTCCTGTGTGGCCTGCAAATAGAACGAACCAATCAATATTATAAGGGAAAACTGCAAGAATTGAAGTGAACATTTCCACAAGGATCCTAATTTTATGATCTATTAATAATTCAAATATTACCTATGAAATTTTATATTTTTACCTATAGAAAAATCAATTATTTACCTATAGATAATTAAAAAATGATCTATAGTAAATTAATAGTTGACCTATAGAAAATTATCAATTGATCTATAATAAACTACCTATAGACAGTAGTGACATCTGCTTACTAACCTAACCTAAGATAGTGTTTTGTCATTAAACTAGAAGATGGGTAGCTCGCTTCGCTCGGCTTCTTCTAACCAAACCCTTACTAACCTAACCTAACCTAAGATAGTGTTTTGACATGTAACTAGAAGATGGGTAGCTCGCTTCGCTCGGCTTCTTCTAACCAAACCCTTACTAAACTAACCTAACCTAAGATAGTGTTTTGACATTAAACTAGAAAATGGGTAGCTCGCTTCGCGATAGAGTGCAAGAGTACTTATAGGTCAAGTATTCATTCTATAGATCAATAATTATATTAGTAGGTATATGATTATTTCCATAGATCTATTAAATATTTACATAGGTTGATTATTATTTTCATAGGTCGATAAATATTTCTATAGCTCAATAATTAATTCCATAGGTCAAAAATTAAAACCATAGATCAATTATTTAATACATAGGTAAACTATTATTTTCATAGATACTATTCTGTAGATCATATATTTTTTTCATAGGTCAAATATTTTTATCCTTTCCACAAATGTATCAAAAATAGGCTGTAAAATGGTACAGTCTTTTTTTTCAAACTTTCAAGTAAATAAACCAAGACAAACAACATCACGAAAATCATCAAAGCAAATTTTACACCCAAAACCACTCGAATGGAAAGAGCTCCCCCCGATTTTTTCATATGGAACCATGACTAGAAGTGTTAATACCAATGAGGTTGTATAACATAGAGACTGAACTGAGGACGAGTTGTTATGAAGCCAACACCTCCTTAGGCGGGGAAACGGGGGCTGCCCCGAGGAGTTGTACAGTTTGCATACATCAATGTTTTGCCGATAAGAATTGTAAAAATAATTTTTTTGTCATACTGTAAACTGCAAATATTAATAAAATAAATTTCATAAATAATATTAAATTAACCTGAATTTATTAGTATATATTTAAGATAATTAGTAGGTTTCTAAATTACATACATTTAAAATACAATTTGATCGAAAAAAAGTAGGTCCTGAATTAAAAATGTTAAATGGACATTTCTGTTAATATAAAAATAAATGATTTCATGTCTATCTAGATACTTTTTTTCTCGATTATATTGTATAGCAATGCTTCAGACACTTTCTAAATTTAAAACGAGCATATATTACATCATTTATTCCATGATAAATTAAAATTTATCTGACAAATTATAAAGATGTATATATATATAACTGGGTAAAATACGTCTGATGTATT
The DNA here is from genome assembly GCA_963971575.1 of Liopterus haemorrhoidalis. Classification (NCBI taxonomy): domain Eukaryota; kingdom Metazoa; phylum Arthropoda; class Insecta; order Coleoptera; family Dytiscidae; genus Liopterus; species Liopterus haemorrhoidalis. Next base: position 395,128 of record OZ020620.1, on the reverse strand, counting down.
CGAAGTACTGAATACAAATACTTTTTTCAAAGAAAAACTATATGTAACATTTTAATTAAACATTACTTTTTAGTATTTAAAATACTACGTGGTTGCAATACAGTTCGCAACTCTTAAAATGCAATTTACGGTAATATTATTAAAAGTTGAAAGATGAAAAGGTAAAATAGTAAAATAGAAAAAATAACACAACAAAACAATCATAAACACAATACGGCACCGGCGTTTTTCTTAGCAATAGCTAAATAAAATAAATTAGGCAACTTGTTATACTCCTCGGCGCAATTCCCCTTTTCGTCTCCGCAGGGTCTTGGCTTAACAAACAATGCTAAGGTATAGCGCGTGCTGTGCATATTTATATGACGTCAATGGGTAGAACTCGATATACGCCGGTTCGATGTACGTAAAAGTATTCTAGCGACATTAATTACTAGATTTATAAGCTGGGGGTGGGGTGCGAAATTAGGGTTGCAACCCTCCTAGGTAAGGGGCGAACACGGCGGTCTGAATGTAGATATGACCTTGAAGTGGTCTAGCACGACCATAGCTATACTACTAGTGTGACGTCACGTGTGATATTGTCGATCAGCCTTACGCTGTTATGGAATGATGCGAGTTTTGAAATGAAGAGACATTATTTGCATGTTTAAAGATTCAGCTGCTGAGAGGAGTTTATTCACACAGGGGTTGGAAACGAGATATGACCTTGAAGTGAGGCGAAACGTGCCTAGCTCTAATACTTGCGAACTCAGCTATTATTTCCTGTCTTAAATACCTACCGGTATAAATCGGATCCACTATCGAAGTCAGCTCCTAATCCTCTGAGACGAGCCTTGGCCATTTCAGTAGCTGGGTTAATTCTGTAAATCAAAAAACATTAGCAGGAAGAAATGACTGAAGACATCTACCGAATAAAGCTATATTCAGTGTTGCAGGGGGACTGCATTGTTCTCCTTAAGCCAATGTATGAAAATTAACATAATAAATAAATAAATAAGGCCAATTTTGGAGAGAGGTGTGTACTGTATAGAATTCTGGGTGAAATGCATGGCTAAACACTAAGAAAAAAAGGGGATAATGTTTTTAAATTTAAATAAAATAGTATAATTTTTTTTACCTGTATTTTTAGCTATACAAGATACATTTTTTTTAAATTTATAAATCTTTAAATTGAAAAATTTGTGAAAAATACGAGGAGTAATCAAAAAGTACTGTGGAAATTGTATTAAAGTGTAAAAATAATAATAAGAGTTCAATGCTGATGATATCATAATTCCATTTTCGATTTTAACCGCGCAGCGTAGGTGGATTCTCTGGATTCGACTGCAAATGTTTCCCCTTCATGGTTATCTTTTTCGCCACTAGCCAGTTGGCGTTAGTCTAACTTTTTTTTAGGTCGTCACTTGTATTTTAGAAGTGAGGACCTTTTTAGGGTTTTGTAGATATGACCAAAACACTCTTATACCGTAATTTTGTGGTCTGTCTCTTCGGTAAAAATTGTAGTCAAACAGCTAAACCTAGAGAGTTGAAATTTGGCATACTTATACAACTCTTTGACCCGCACATAGGAAAAATACTAAAACATCTAAGAAACATATACCCCTAAAAATATCAGTCCTTAGTACGTGGATTAACGATCAAAATTATATTTTTGCAAAATAAATTATTTTGAACCGATTTCTGCCAATATTGTGAAAAAAAAATAATTGTCCCATACTCTGTAGCCCAGATGGTTTAAACTAAAAATCTGAAAAAATTCTAAGTAATGTACATTGGTGTGAACCGGAATAGTACAATAGGAATTTTGGATCAGATTATATTTTCGGAAAATAACGCATTTTTTGTGTTGTTGACGATGTACAAAAATTATAGTTATGTAGCACATTATATAAGTTATATTAATTGCGGCGCAAATAGCCGTCGTTGCGTTGACCCGTTCTGGTATTCACCGTACTTTTTGATTACTCTACGTATATTTAAAATTTTAAAGGTATAGGGGTAGCATTCTATACGTGGGGAAATGTTTTTTGGAGGACGTAAACATCAATAAAATTATGAAAAATAATTTGTATAAAATTTTACAAGAAGCAACAACAAAGACGGGGTTTTCGCACAACTTGTTCTGATATCGGCAGTTAGGTAATTTAGGTTTAAGTACAGAAAAAGTTGTGCTTGATTATGTTTGATGAAAAATGAGACAACATAAATATACATATATACACAGGAGCATTAGTATCCGTCCAGAGATACTTGTAGTAAGCTAAAAGCTCTAGCACTATCTGCTATTAGTTCTGCATTGCCCTGGCTAGTTATCAACATGCTATGTATGCTCCCATCTAGATGTTGTCGGGTAACTTACTGGGCGTCGAGTTCGCTCTGAAGGCAAGACGTCAGACAGAAGACGCCGCGACGCCGTCCACGTCTGCCAGTTAAACTAGAGTTTATACAACAGTCAGTATAATGCTAACTACATCACACACCTGGGGCTGGGGGACCACTAACACACCACTAACAGGGGCCCAACACAACTCGCTTTCGCACTGAACATTTTTGAAAAAGCAAAGCTCATGTATATAGCTTAGAAGAGTCCAATGAAAAAATCAATCACTACAAAAAAATTTTATAAAGTACAATATTAAAATTTACATATTGTCAGCTTCTCATTATGAATTTTATGGTTATTTTTTTGTACTACTACTGTGGGGTTGCTAACGTAAGAATTTTCTCTAACTCAAGTTAAAATCATTTGTTTATGTATGTTACAACATACAAAAACATACCGGCCATAAGAGGATCTTGCACTGTTTACACAAGAAAATTATTGTATTTGTAAATCATTCTTAAAAAGTAACGAATTAAAAAATATATATAATATGTAACGAATCGAGTGGTCCGTCAGAAAAATGACTAACTTTCACAAAACACCCGCCGCGAGAATTTCTTTAAAAGGGGTTACCATCCTTTTTTTGGTTTTTTTACGAGGGGTATTTTAAAAATAAATCTTTTTAAGAATTCAGATAATAAAATAAAATAAGAAACTTTACGTTACAGCACGTATCTTTAGAAATATATTCTAAAATGGTTCATTGTTCAAGGAGACATTTCTTCAGAGTTATTGCTTAATAACTTTGAACACTATCATCCCCTTGAACAAAAGGGTTTTTCAGAGAAATGCCTAAAAATGTTTTATAAAAACTCCTGTCTCACTGAAGACGAGATCAATCAGTATTCGGTCTACATAGCAATCTAATTTGTTAAATTCTTAGAGGCACTGAGTCGGCATTCTGGTGGACTCTCAATTCTGTTTGTTTTGTTTTATTCATTAATTTAATTACATTTTAATCTTTCAACTTTTTGTAAATATTATTATAATAAATCAAATGCATTAATTTTAAACCGTCTTACTTAACGTGTGTACCTTTAAGAATTTAAGTGAACAGCTAAGTCCAGTGTAATTACAAGATGCCTGATCAGTCGGTTGGTAAGTACTAATATATATCATTTAATTCATATATCGTAATGATGAACCTACTACCCGAACTCCTTTAGTCAGAAATCTCATTTCAGTTTGAGATTAGACTTCATATGTATATCACAGGCTCGCTACCTAGTGGACAATAAATGGTACGTTGTAAAGTAAAGTTAAATCACGCAGTTCTAACTGTTTTCACAATCATTCAGCGATCATCCAGGTGTAGGAGCAGAAATAGGCAGATATAAAATAAATAAAAGAAGAAAAAGTAAATCAATATAGTATTTTATCTAATAAGCATATGATGAGAGCTATATTTCACGAGGATGAAATTTGCCACCCAAGCGAAAGAGAGGGTTGGTAATTATATTAATTAATAATAATAATAATACATTGGACAGTTGGAAATGATTAGACTTTATTGGACTAGATCTTTCCCTGGACTCTTCATGTGTGAAAAATACATTCAAAAATTTAGTGCAATGGTGCAAAATAAAATGCAGGTGCATGAATTTTATAAAATTTTACTTAAATCTACTGCTGATGAAAATTTTTAAATATTTCAAAAATGATCAGTTTTTTATCAAAATCAACCGTCAGTCAAACTTACTTCATACCTTAAATATTTAAGCCAGTACAATCAAAAATACAAGCAGCTATAGAAAAATTTTGACTGACGGCTTTAGAAATATACTTTCAAAAATTACAAAAAAAAATCTGGATCTGGTACCAGATCTACACATAAAGTAACATCATTTTTTAGAAAGTTGATATTGGAAAATACTTAGCAATACTTTTTAGGATACTAGTGTTAAGGTGTGGTCTCTTTTATTAGGATTTCGTAGGTACAATAAAAAAACCCTTATACTGCCACTCATATGTCGGTTCGGTAGGAATTGTGGTCAAATGGTTGGGTGTAGAGACTCGTGTAGTGACTCCGTATCAGAATCACTCAATTTTTTCATGCGAAAATGTCAAATTTTGTGCCGAATAAGCGCCATTTGCGGGAACTTTTGATTTACATCTTTAATTTGAATAAATCTGCAACTGAGGCGCATCGATTGCTTGTAGAAGCATTTGGTGAGGCTGCTTTAAGTGAGAGAAATTGTCGTGAGTGGTTTCAAAAGTTTAAAAATGGTTAGTTTGACGAGAAAGACAAAGAAGACGCCGTAAGTGTACGAAGACACGGAATTGGAAGTATTATTGGAGGAGGATTCGCGCCAAATGCAAGAAGAACTTGCGCTTACATTAGAAGTGAGTCAACAAGCCATTTCACATCGTTTAAAATCCTTGGGAATGAGTCAAAAACAAGGAAATTGGGTTCCATATGAACTGAAACCGAGAGACGTTGAACACCAATTTTGCACGTGTGAAATGCTGCTTGCCAGGCATAAAAGAAATGTTTTTTTGCATCGTATAGTCACTGGTAATGAAAAATGGATCCACTACGATAACCCAAAGAAGAGAAAATCATGGGGACCACCTGGATATGCTTCAACATTGACAGCTAAACCAAATATTTATGGAAAAAACTCATGGTGTGTATTTGGTGAGATCAGCTTGGTGCCGTGTATAATAATAATAATAATAATATTTATTAATCCTTTAAATACAGGACTGCATGTAGGATATGTCAGTACATGAGTTTACAATTTTACACAGATCTTGATCAGTAATACAAGTTATGCAATTAATAAAACAACAAAATCATATATTAAATTACCCAAAATTAATGTTCCCCATTGGCATGACAACACCAGTCCTTACAAATTTTCAAAAATTCATTCAATGAGTATATACAATACTCTATAAGAAATACCTTAATCTTCCTCTTAAATACAGCAAACTGCGTTTCATTTCTGACATGAAATGGCAGTGAATTAAATAATTTAATACCAACAGTTTTTGAGTTTTTGAGATTACGAGTTGCTCAAACCGAGCGAAACCATTATTGGAGCTCCCTACCGAACACAATTAATGTGCTATATTTATTTTTTCTTCTATTTTAAATTATTATTTTGTGTATATTATGTGTAATTACGACTGCCTTTAAACAATTTATGTATTGTAACATAGTCAATAAATTATATTATTATTATTATTAAAAACCTACGAAATCCTGAATGTGTAAAAATTTACACAAAATATTTATACTGCTAAGATTTTCATGTGAAGGCATAGAAAAATACAGGATTCGCAAGGGTTAACATTCGCATGCAGTCAATCAGTTTTCTTACCTCTTTGGAGGAGGCTTAATTCCATGGCTTTCCAATTCTTTCTCGAGCTGTTTGACCCTCATCTGGCTTATGTCGAGCTCATGCTTGACCTTCCAGAGGTGTGTGTCGCAGATGGGGTCCCTGCACCGGTGATGTTTCAGTATGTCCTGCGCCTCGAAAACCGCGCCCCTGAACGTGAGGCTCTTCCCCATCGAGAGGGAGATCAAGGCGCAGCAACCTCCGCGGTCACTCTTCGCCAGGTGTTTACGTACGTATTTGAAGTAGAGGTGTTCCAGGAATAGTAACAGGGCTGCTAATAGGATGCCAGCCATTAAGAGAAGGAATGCTGATAAGAATTGTTCAAGAGCTAAAGGATCCGAACTTTTGTGTTCTTGTTTGCCTAAAAAATAAAAATATTATATATATAAAAGTCCAAATTTCTTAACGTAACGCTAAGTTCCTGGGTGCTAGTGGGTCTTGCGGCACGCGGTTGGTCACGAACTGAGTGGTGGGAATGGGAACGACGTACCGCGACAAAGCATCTGGCTTACCAGAGCTCTCAACTCAGTACAGTACCTAGACAAAATATTATAACCACTTATGATTTTTTAAAAATTGTTTTACACAAAATCAACAAAATAGTAAAACACCAATTTTATTTTTATTTTGTATTTTATTATTTCAAATTATTTTAGTACATTTATAAAATGTTTTTTAATATTTTGTCTTGCCCCCTTTCTTTTTATTACTGCCGCAATTCTTCGAGTCATACTCTCAATACATGCCTAAATACAATTTTCATTTTCTGGAGAGCCATGCCATACTTTTTTAATATTATCTATTAAAACTCGTTTATTAGTATCATTTAAATCATAATCAAGTATTTTCAGGAGGTTCCAAACATTTTCGATAGTATTGATATCCGGCGAATTACCTGGCCAGGACAAAATCTGTACTTTTTGTTCTTGCAAATCAGTCTCAGAATAAAAATACAGAGTTGAAGATGTTTAAAATAGCTTATCTTTTAATAAATACACGATATGTTAATGAAATAAATAAAGTAGCATATGAGTATGGTATATGTCAGCATTTTTAATAAACAGTTATTTTTGTAAGTGGTTATAATATTTTGTCTAGGTACTGTATGTACGGTAACTTGACGAATGAATGTTGTGTCAATTGATGTTATGCCCGCGGACCGTGTCCTGTCCAATACTAATTATTAACTCTTTGCAGTACGGGAATTTCCACATAGAAAAGACATTTGTACAAGATAAAAAAAATTATAAAAACATATTATTTTCTAATTATTATTTTATTAGTTATATGTAAACATAATAATTATTATAAAAATTAAAAAATATAATATATGCCGTTGCCATAAAATGGTTGGGTTACTTTTCATTCCACTGTACCTTAAATTTATTTTTTATTGTTGTTATTATAAGATTGAAAACATGTTTGTAAACTGAATGCGTATGTTTTATAAGCCCAGCGATCGGTGGGACTTAATTTAAACCGATGTACCTTAAAATTATACAATCATATCTGAGTGGTTTAAATTTTATCCCAATGACCACAAAGGTCTATTTTTTAGTGGTTCAAATTTTGTCCCAAGGTACTTCAAAGAGTTAAACGACGCGCATTGAACGGCTTTTTAGGATTTTCTAGGTATGATCAGATGCAGTTATACCATTGACGTCCAGCATATGGCTCGCGGGCCGTATCCGGTCCGATACTAATTTTTAAACCACACGCATCAAGAAACGTTTTTGTTATGTTAATATACGTAAAACCATGGAAACGAAGGACAAATGTCAAAATTAAATTATTTTTTTTTTTACATATTTTAATGACAAAAAAATAAACAAATAGGAAATTTGTATAAAGAATGACACAAAAAAAATCAAAATATAAAGAAAATGATATTAATCTTAACCAAAAAATGTTCATCTTTTTATTTTACATTTTTCTTACCAGGTTTACAAGTTCCAGTCATCCAATACCGCCGTAATCTCTCCAAATCTCCATTTTCTCTAAAGTCCAAAAGTCTCTTATTGAACATTTGTCGGTATTTGGAGTTTCTAGAAAAGGCCAGTCCATATCCAGTCATCGCGTACCAGTTACCGACAGTCAAAAGGCGACAGTCTTCATCCTGGGCTACTAGATAATCCAACACCGTCCCATCATAGATAAAAGCGTCTAAATCCCCACTAAGTACAGCGTCTATTCCTGAAAAGAACGAACTAATTAACAAGGATTCGTTAAGGACTTGTTTTTACGAACCTTCAACGACGGAGGTCTTATTGTAAGTTCTCATGTAGCTGTGCATTTCCCGGAAGTATTTGTAGATTGTAGAATCGGTGTGGGAAAATGGGATTGTACCGAATTTGTACATGGGTTTATGGGAGTATGGTTTACAAAGTCGATGATCGTCAACACCTAAAAATAATTACCTTTTAGTATGTACAACACCTGGCAAGATTTTATAATAATAATGGTGCGTGAAAAAATTGTGACATATGAGTCGTTGATAATAAGAATAGACTTATGTTACACTGACAGAATACTCGTTCTTCGTACGGGATAATTTTTGGCGCACATCAACATTGCAATTAAGTTTTATTATAAAATAAACTAGTGCACCCGTTGCTAACTGTGTTGGCAAACACATTACCTTAATGTGGAACTTGCTCGACACCACATATTTCTTTCTCTAGCTATACGCCTTACTTCATCCAATTCAAATTGTTGAAGTCAATGTTGAATCAATCAACTCTTCGCCCATTATTAAAAACTGGACAAATAATGAGTATTATTCCGAATTATTTATTCATTAACTTTTTAAGATGAGAAAACGATTCATTTCCACTCAGTGCATTACATTTATAATGTTAAAACTAAAAATGATTTTAGACGTTAAATTTAAAATATATTTATTAAAATAATTTTTCCGGAAAAAACGCATACGGATTAATACGCACACGGAAAAAAGAAAAATGAAAAAATTCACACATGGAAAAAAGCGCACACGGAAAAATACACACACGGAAAAAAGCGTACTTACACTATATCTCAAATCAGTTTGAAATAAATCGTGAGCAACTATTACACAGTAATATTTAATTGTTTGCTCGCTTTAATATATTGCGTTCACATTTTTAAGGTCAAACCAGATCTGGTTATTTTGGCTACTTTTATAGTGTAGTACTTTTAAATGTAAATTTCTCATTTCAAAATATTTCTTACGCTGTAAAACTACTTCAGATTTGTTGGTTATGATTTATAACTAAAATATCATTTATCTTTATGACATATGTAAAATGGAATGAAATTTTAGGAAAGTGAAATTTTTTACCATGTTTTAATACCAACATGACATACAATTTCAAAGGTGCAAACTATTGAATGTATCAATTTGTAATTTTTACAAAAATATTTTAAATATTTCCAACCAATTTTAAATACACACAAATAAGTTGTCACCTTGTGGCGCTGATATGAATGACCAAACTCAACCGGTAATTTTTGGGAAAAATTATTCATTTTTACCAAAACGTGTTTACCAAAAAAATAATAAAGCATTTAAAAAATAATATTAAAGAAAAGAAAGTCACATTCTTTCTTACATACTTTCATTAACACCAAATATTTTTTTTAATAATTATTTTTCTGCTACTAGTAATTTTAATTTATATTATTTTTGTGTAAACATATCAATTAACAAGTATTATTATCACGCGTTATATGTCAATATACACTTCGGTGAGCTTCGGAATATTTCGTTAAATTTCGGAATCTCGCTTCTGTTTTTGACGTCATAGCACGCACCCACGCAGAGACACACGTTGGCGTATTATATTAAAGATATTATTCTTTTCAATTGTAACATAAGTCAGTGTTATTATCAAAGATTCTGATAACATGCATTAAAATACAACTAAACCATCAAATTTGAGACATGACACATAAACTAAAAACCAAAATACCGGAAATGTCGTTACCGGAAAATTCATGAAATTCTTCTCTGGTTATCATGAAGGCGGCCAAGTTGGCAGTGTATATGGCGAGGAAGACCACTGCAAACATGGCCCACACGTTCGTCATGAAGCGGGCCGTGAACCCCCGGGGACTATCAACGTGCACCGCGGCCTGGAAGAGGACCGCCCACACCAGCCAGTACGTACGGAACAGACTAAACCTATTCAAAATCAAACTTAGATTAAATATTACAATAAAACAAATCAGCTGTGGCCACCACAGGACCGACCGCCATCACAGGATATTTTTTTATAACCGTCTGAAACGTGTAGAAACCAAATATGAGGCCGAAAAAATAAAAAAAAACTATAGCTATCAATTTTATTAATATGATTGAAAGCTACAGCCAGTTTTACATGTACGATATGCGGGTTGCATCCACGAGGTAATAAGGGGCAAAAATTCTATTTGTGAACAAATTAAAATTGTCAAACTCCCTTCGTCAAAACTCAGATCTTCGTTCTTTCTTAGCTTTTTTATTAATATTTTTTTATAATTTACGTCTCTTTTTAGGTGCAAAGGTCATTAGGTCGTCTAGAATCTGTTTATAATTTCACAGATTTTATAGATTAAAAGTATTAGTTTATTATAATAGTTTAAAAAAATCAGCTGTGGCCACTACAGGACCGACCGCCATCACAAAGTACTTGTATAAAATACAGTCTAACAGCAGAGTAGAAATAACTTGGCCTAAAATTTTCTAACAGAGATATTATTTATCATGACCATGGAAACGTTACATATAAGTATGAAAAAATAGATACTTAAGTGGGTTTTACACGATTCAATTTATTGATCAATTAATTGACAAAAAAATTGATCAATTTATTTTGAAAATAGAACAAGTTCTATTTTTCATAAATTTTTTAGGGAATTCTAGGTATATTTTTATCTGTTAAGATATTGCCAACTGTTCAGTGAAACACAGATTTTTCGCTTGGGGGGTCCAATTATACATAATTTTTATAAAGAAATATCATATATTTAAAACTTATCAAGTGAAGACCTAAAAAAAAACATCCTTACTTCTAAATTTTAAGTCAAGTGCAAAAAAAAGGTCTTCACTTCTAAATTTCAAGTAAAGAGCAAAAAAAAGGTCGTCACTTCTCACGGTACCGGGGGGGGGAGGGGTCCGGGGGTCTCACGGTACCGGGGGTTCGTTTTATCAAAAAATGTCTCAAATAAAAGTTGTTAGTTATTGCTTTTGTAGCAACTTTTGTCAAATAAATTTTTTCGAAATATTTTTCTGTTGTTAATTATTCGCAAAAATCTTAAAACTGACACGAGAAAACTACCATTTCTAGTTAACCGATTTTTACCAAAAGTTGATCAACTCGTGTCATTGATGTCAAAAGCTTAAATATGAAGTTTCATAAAAATCCTTTCAGCAGAATTTGCTCTGCACGTGTACACAGACAGACGGACAGATAGACAGACAGACGGACAGATAGACAGACAGACGGACAGACAGACCGACAGACATCATGCTAAAAATAGTCAAAACGTTATGCAGGGAGCTCGATTCGTGGAGATCCATCGAAATCTCGAAATGTCAAAATCGGTATGATCACAATACCTCTCTTATATAGGGTGACCATTCGTCCCCCATTTTATCATTTTGTCCCGCATTAAGATGCGTCCCGCAAAAGTCCCGCATTTTAACATTTTGTCCCGCATTGTCCCGCATTTTAACATTTTGGAGGTGAGGACCTTTTTCTTTTTGCTCTTCACTTGGATTTTGGAGGTGAAGACCTTTTTTTTTGCTCTTCAATTGGAGTTTGGGAGATGAGGACCTTTTTTTTGCTCTTCACTTGGATTTGGGAGATGAGGACCTTTTTTTTTGCTCTTCACTTGTATTTGGGAGATGAGGACCTTTTTTTGTTTTGCTCCGTTCCGCATTGCCTTCTTCAGAAAATGGTCACTCTACCCTTATATATGTTGGCGGTCGGTAAAAAGGTTGGGAACTAATGGTATATTACAAATTGTTTATAATTTTCCATACCTATGCGAGGGTGATGGTGTCATATGTTGAAGACTTAGTTTCATATCAAATCCACTGGGAGAGAGCCACTCGAAGAAGAAGATGGTAAATGTAGCAGCCTGGATAGCGACCACACCTACCAACATCCAGGAGGCCGTATCGAAGGGTTCCAGAAATGCAGTTGGAGAAATTATTCCCGTCCTTTTCGCCACGACAATAGCAATTCCCGTCTCCATAAATGGTACACTAAAATCCACCTGCAAAATATTTTTCACTTTTTCACTATTATTCTTTTAATTTGGTATTTTTGATAAGAATGCGGCGATGATTTTCCATGTGATCGAGTGTTCACGAGCTATTTGTAAGATATTCTCGGTCGATTTTTTATTTACGGGGCATTAGATAGTAATCGTCCGTCACTGGAGATCACGCATCATTGGAACCTTCATTTTAGACACCAGAAGATCGTAAACATTCATACAAACTCCCCAAATATATTTTAAGACCTGCGCGCCTTGATAGGTATACTACCCGCAATACTTGGAAGAAATATGGGTTGCGTTTTAGAAAAAACTTCTTAATAGATCATATTAGTAACTACGTCACAAAATGGGATTCAGTGCTGCTGCCTCGCTGTTGGATACCTTTTATTTGAATTTAGCATGTTATTTTTTTGTTAAATTGTATTTTGGAAATATAAATTAAGTTTTCAAAGTAAGAGAATGCTTCACATCAAAACTACAAGTCAATATTTATTTCTTAAAATTCTTATTTTATACATTATAATTTAGTACGTCATTATTTTTGCGGAACAATATTATTTTGCAGGTTAATTTTGAAAATTTTACGTTAATAATCGTTATTATGGCAAGTAACATAGCAATAAGTGTGTATGCCATATCTAAATAGTTTGAAGGAACAATATGTTGTTTTTATTTTATCCATTATTGTTTTTCATCTGTCAAAAAACGAAAAAATTTGTAATTAAGTATGTAGCTGTAATGGTTACAATATAGACCAAAACAATACACTATTATGCAATCTAAAACAAAATATTAATGATTACTTAGTGTTAATTAAATAAATACTAAAGATATTTTGATTTTCATATTATTTAAAAACGTAACCTATAAATATATGTTCGAATCCTTATTTATATATTTACAAAATCATTATTCTATAATATAAAATATCTGGACTGTATATATTAGTATATATTTATCAAATATACACATTTTTTGCTCCAAAATTGAAGATATTCATAAAATTAAGGTAACAAAAGTAATGTCACATGTATTTTTAACCAGTCAAAAACTTCCACAGGTACACAAATGTATATTACTTAGAATTTTTTCAGATTTTTAGTTTAAACCATCTGGACGGTCTATTTTAACGGTCGGTTTAAACCATCTACAGGTGTGCGACAATTTTTTTTGCACAATTTTGGCAAAAGTATCGTCAAAATAATTTATTTTGCAAAAATAAAATTTTGTTGGTTAATCCACGTACTAAGGGCTTTCATTTGATTTAGCCGTTTGGCTACAATTTTTACCGAACAGACAGACAGGATAAGAGTTTTTTGATTATACCTACAAAATCCTAAAAATGAGTTCCATGCAAAGATTTAATTCCCGGTAGGTAAAGTCTATTCTATTCTATGAAAACATTCAGGTAAGCTGAATATTAATTAAGGTGTAAATAATTGTTCTAAATTCATATTTTTCTCAGTAAAAATATTTTTATTATAATTCACGAGAGTGTGCTTTGTTAGAAAACATCACTTTTTTATTTTAATAAATGTTTACGTTTTATTTTTAAAATAAAATACTTTTGAAAGATGCTGCAGCATGTTATATATAGACAAGAAAAATATTAAAATAGAAAATTTATTTCTCGGAAATTTTCCAATTTAGTTTAAGATTTATTTGCTTTCGTGAAAACTTTCTGATATGATTTATTCAATTTTATAAAAATTTAATTACAGGAAATTCTCAATTTAAATAACTAATAATTGGAAGGGGTGTACAATAAATACAAATGCCCGTTAAATACAAAGTCCTCGTCAATTATGAACACGTTAGTGAGTCAGAAAATTTCCCCTTTAATTTAAAATTGCCCTTTAATGCGCATTAAAGGGCAGTTTACGCCTAAAGAAATATGGTATAACTAAAGAAATAATATAAAGCAATAATATATTATGTTTAAAGTAAAACAATACATTATGTTTTAAGTTTAATTAAGTTTAAAGTTCAAAACCATGTAAACTTAAATTTCAAATAAAAAAATTTGGTCAGTTTGTGTTTTATTCCATTTTCAAATTCATGCATCTACCGCGCGCCACCCTGTATTTACCGGGGAAGAACCTATTTAAAGCTGTATTCCTGTACCGGGGAAGAAGGGATTTAAAACTATGGTCTTGCACCGGTAAAAGGAAACAGCGATTTTTTAAAAAGAATTATGAATGGTTGAATTTTTGCAATCGAATAAAAGTTCGTTAATTCCGTAGTCCGTTAAATCCGAGGTCCATTATATCCGAGGTTCGTTAAATCCGAGGTTCGTTAAATCCGAGGTTCGTTAAATCCGAGGTTCGTTAAATCCGAGGTTCGTTAAATCCGAGGTTCGTTAAATCCGAGGTCCGTTAAATCCGAGGTCTGTTAAATCCGAGGTCCGTTAAATCAAGAGTATACTGTATTGTACTTACCACTGCTTCTCTTTCAGAATTAATCATTAGGCTGGTCATCACCATGTCAGTTTTTCTGTTGACTAGGTCAGCTATGAGGCCGTTCCATTTTCCATTGTCCAGGGTACCCCATCGGCCGTCTTCCACGCGAACCAGTTCGTAGGTGAAACCTAATTCCTCAGAGAATTTCTCCAGGAGGTCTATACAGAAACCGCTACAACATTGGTAGAAGGAACCATTACGATGGGCTTGGGACATATCCACCCTGAAACAAAAAAACAAAAATAAAAATAATTTTTTACATATACTAGGGCAGTGGTTCCCAACCTTATTTACTTGCGGAGCCCTTTTTAGAATCAATTTTATGGCGGAGCCCCTAGGCCTACCCTATGTCTTACAAATTAATGGTGTTTAGAAGTAATGTTATGGGAGAGAGGGTAGATTTTTTAGTTAATATAAATTCACTTTTCTCTTTCACAGCTCACATATTGATAGATAGACAGATTCTTATAAAATGAAGCAAATAATCAAAATATACGCAGATTATTCAAACAAAAATGCATCTCGCCGATCACATTCCAGCTAGTCATAGAGTCATAAACTGGCGTCGCTAAACAGAGTCAGAAATCACTCGGACATACATACATACAACTTGGCCAATTTTCTTTCAGAATATAATTTCCAGTTTTCTTATATTGATTCTGTTTTTTATTTCTAATTATTTTGATTTTCTTCAATTTTTATTTATTTTATTTCCTGAAACGGCTGCGGAGCCCCTGAGAAGTACTCGCGCAGCACTTAGGGCTCAGCGGAGCACAGGTTGGGAACCGCTGTTCTAGGGTTTTGTAGATAAGTAGCAAGTAACAAGAGTTTTTAAATTATTAATTGCCTTTGCTACTAATGCATTTAGGAAGGACAATTCTATTTTTAGGATTTTGTAGGTATGGTAAAAAAACCCTTATACCGTCATTTTGTCGTCTGCCTGTCATTCTGTCTGTCTGTCTGTCTGTCTGTCTGTATATCTGTCTATCTGTCTATCTGTCTATCTGTCTATCTGTCTGTCTGTCTGTATGTCTGTCTGTCTGTCTGTATATAATAAAAGTTAATATAGTTGTACCTACGAAATCAAAAAATGGTACGCCTTGCTGGGTATGCAATCCGCAATACGACAAAGAAATGATGGTTGCATTTAGAGATAATTTGAAAATATTAATTGTGTTTTTCATTATAATGACAGACAAACAGACAGATTGACAAATGTGTGGCAGTATAAATGTTCATTGGTTGTATCTATAAAATCCTTAAATCTACTTAATCCATTTGATCCGAAGTTGAACTAAAATTTTTACCTGTAACGGAAAAAGTTTATGAAAGATATATCTGAAATAAGTTTTGAAGTAAATTTTTGAAACCTTCATAACTCGTTTAGATGAGAAAATACGGTTTATAAAGTTTTAAAATATCAAGAAAAATGTTACACCTTATATTAAAAAATTTCCACTTTAAGAAAAGTGAAAATTGTTTGAAGGTCACTCCTAATATCAATTAAAATTAATTTAACACGCGAGCAATTAGATTAAGTCAAACGACTTTTTTAACAGCTGTAAAATGGGGTATTTTTAATTTGAAATTGTAGAAATGGCCAGATATATCACTTTTATTTCTGCTGGATTTTCAAAATCGTTTTTTATAGCTCTCTGTGGAATGGGTAACATGGTTAAATTCAAATACTACATATCCTCATTTTAAAATAAATTTCACAAAAACTTTCATAGTATATTTTTACTCCTATAATAAAACTCAGTTCTCCAGACTTAAGTTGGCTGGACTAAATAAAAATTTATAGTTTTATCAGAAAATAACCGTTTACAATCTATCATTTTTATTTCGCTTTTATCTACTTTATTTCAGACAGTTTTTCTTAGTTTTTGTTAACTGAGAGACGATTGCAGTGGATAAGACACGGGATGGGGATGAAAAGAGACAGAATAATATAACAAAATAATAATACTTTAGAAAGATTTTTTAATATTTCCTAGTATTTCAATTATTTCCTAATATTTCCAATACATCCCTAGTATTTCAAATATTTCCCTATTATTTCAAATATTTCGCCAGTACATATTTCAAATATCAGGTCGTCAAGGATAAAATTTGTAGTTAATACTACTAATAACTTTAAGAGCATATTATTTGACATAATATTTTACAGTCCGGTTTTTTTTTGGTTTTGTTGGACAGTTACACCTCTGTTGTAAGAAATCATTGTATGTTCTAAAAAATATCAAAAACATTTTTTTAAAATTAATTTTGTTGAAAATGGAACGGTTGGAAATTCGCACAGTTCTTACGTGGAACTACGGCATCACAGACCACGCGAAACATTAATAGTGTATTTGGCTTTAGTGTTACTACGCAGCAGACAATATCAAATTGAGTCGCCAAATTTCGTAAGGGTAACTTAAAAATCAAACAAAAAAAAAACTGGCTCATCGATCATAGCAGAAATATACTGTAAAAGAAAAACAGCCTAGATTTGTCAACAAATCGACTCCTATCTTATTGCATGATAACGTTAGACCACACACTGCACAAATGACTGTGGCAAAACTACAGGAATTTGAGTTGGAACTTCTTCATCATCCTCCATACTCACTAGACCTAGCCCCCACTGACTACCACTTTATCCGCAATTTGGACAACTTTTTAATAGAAAAACAGTTTAATTCCGACAATGCTGTAAAACTTGCCTTCCAGGAATTCATTGACTCTCGTCCGCCAGGGTTTTATATCACCGGCCTGAACAACTTGCCGCTTAAATGGCAAAAGTATATAGACATTATGGGTGCATACTTTGATGAATAAAATAATTCCTTATATTTGTAAGTTATTGACCAACTTTGCCTTTTTTTCTACAAATTTCATCCTTGACGACCTAATAGTTTTATCATTAAAAAATTGCTAAATTTAATATAAAAACAAGAAATCTGAGCGTCAGTTGTTAATCTTCAGAACTTACGTCATCAAGATGGTTACTGAACCATTAATAGATTTTATTATACAACAATGATTAAAACACTATTATTTATTGTTTTAATTATTCTAATTTATAAATGATATTCTACTTATAAAGATGGGCTGTGTGAGGCGCAAATAGCCATCGTTGCTGAACGCCAAACATTTTAAATAAATAACTGATTTACTAAATAATATTTGCAATACTCCCGTAGTATTTCATATATATCTCTATTATTTCACATATTTCCCTAATAATATGTCAAGTATTTCCTAGTACTTCAGATAATTCTCTTTTATTTAAATATTTCTCTAGTATATATTTTAAATATTTCTCCTGTATTAATACAATAATATTGTACGTAATATTTCCAGAAAAATAATATTTACCCATATGTAAGTATTTAAAAAATTCTTTTTCGTGCCCCAATTCTTGTTCATGTAACTCCCCCCCCTACCCTGAAAAAAGTAATCTGTATTCATTATACTAACTTCAACCCCAGCTCATATAGTTCCCCCCGGCTCATGTATACCCCCCCCCCACTCGAAAAAAGTGTCTCGATTCAACACTGACTATACCTGGAAATAGGTGACAGTTAACAAAAACAGATAACGGGCCTATTTGTGGCTAAAAGTCACTTGGATTGACAGTATTTAATAAATGAAAATTAAATTTTCGTTGCAAAAACGTTTGGTAAGAGTGGAGCGTGATAAAATATGGAAGTTGTGTTAAATTGTTAAAGCGAGACAATTAATTCTGTGGTGCTTTTAAGTATTAAGTATGTTTTATTTATTGTTTTTTTGGCGTTGAACGCAAGCAGAGTATTTTCTCACGGCATTAGGGGACGTGAGGTCAGACATGGAGAGCCGGGGGGGGGGGGTTCTTGACGCCGCCGGAAAAGCTCATTTTTTACATTTATTTGGTTTCTTTTTTTGTTCCTTTGTGGCAGAGAAGAGAGGTCGAAGGTTAGATGGGGTAATTTCAAGATAAGACATTATTAGTTGAATTATTTTATAAAGGGATGTCCGGGAAATGGCAAAACTTCCTTCACCAAAATACAATGGGAACATTTTTTATCATTACTCTCTGTGAATTCGCTCAGGGCAACAATACGACATTCTTCCAGTCTAATGCACACAGACGCATCACAGACTCACTGTTTTCAAACAGGGTTTATCAAACGGTGGCCTACGGTATTCAAAGGAAAATTATCAGGGTACAAATTAAGTATTCATTTTTTCCAAATTCTATTTAACTTACTACCAAATATTTTTATTAAAGATTCTATATTATAACATGATATCTTTGTATAGAATTTCACATATCCTTTATAGGGAAAAACAATTAATGTCCATCATTTTTAGAATTTTGTAGGTATGAGCATTCGGCTTTTCAGTTCAGTTCCGGTTCGAAGCCCTGTAATAAATTGACCACAGATGTAATCCTGTCTTTTATTAATGAAATATCAGATAGTCTTGAAACTGGCAATCTATGCTTATCAACTTTACTTGATTTAAGTAAAGCGTTCGACTGTGTTTCTCATAAAATTCTTATTGGAAAATTCGCCATTTATTGTTTTGACTCTAATAGTTGTTCTTAAATCAAATCATACCTCAGTGACCGTAAACAATTTGTAAAACTCAATAATCTCAGAAACATTAATGATATCTTGTGGTGTGCCTCAGGGATAGATCTTGGGACCTTTGCTATTTTTAATATATATTCACGACTTTCCAAACTCTACGACCTTATTTACTCGTTCAGCAAACTATACAAATCTATTAAATATAAACTCAATTACACTAGACAAAGCAAATAAGTGGTTTCTTTCTAATAAATTACCACTTAAGGTTGATAAAAAAGCAATTTATCATTTTAAAAATCATGAATATGTCAATCCTAGCTCGGTTAATTTTTTGGGTGTTTATATTGATCCTACTCTAAAATGGACTCATCACATTGGCTATCTTGCATCTTTGCAGATCAATTTATCTATTTCGAAAGCTCCACAATTCCGTTTCCAAAGATATTCTACGCATTTTGTATTTTGCCTAATTTCAATCCCACATATCTTATACCCTGTTAGCTAGGGACACTCTGCTGCAGCATTCAGAATATTTTCCTTTTTTTAAATTTTTTTTTGTCAAAATTCTAGCTATATTTTGACAAATGTTGCATTTAATTATTAAGAGAGTAAATTTAATAACCAGTTGGAATTGTTGGAATTATATTTTCATTCTATGTGTCATATATACGGAACCAGAGGGGGGAGCATATAACTTAAAACAACCAATGGAAGCCATAGGCGCAATTTTAAAATCTTAATGAACCTTGCTATATAAAAAAAATACTGCACATATTTAGAAAGCTAATTGTGGTATTAGGTATTCAAATTAAAATTAACAAAAAAAATATTTTAACATAAAATTTGTTTTTAAAGCTCTTAGATTAACAGACGATAAATTATTTTAAAAATATCGTTCATTTTTCCTTGATTACTACCAAGCAAAATTTGTCCTACACACTCAGCATGCCGCCTTCACTTATTATATACCTGCGAAACCGTGCAATGTGTGAAAATTCACCACACTACACAATTTTTTTTCATATGCTTACTCAATATTTTTGAAATATGTTTTAGAAACTGCATTCTCGGGCCACAGTTATGGGTCGGGCGGGCCTCTAATGTTCCACGGGTTGAGCACTACTATTTTAAGTAAACATTTTTTTGAGGATTGAATTTTTTTTAGATAGTAGTATTCTGTTTGAAGAGAGCAAACAAAGTCCTTCAAAGCAAATTTGTATTGGTTCAACTATATAAGACGCTATTCTCCTCGACTTGGAGATATCTAATATCGCATCAAGTGTCAATGTGCGGATGTGACCGGCATACCAGAGTATCGAACCCGGCATCACCATCCTATTATGTTTATAAAACCCCCACGTGCCCTGGGAGTTAATATGTAGCCGACGTCATAGCGGGCAAATATTTTAAATAATAATTTTTATGTATCGTCTCTTAACAGTTGCTAAGTGTGTGTGTTGGTGTGTGTGTGTGTGAGAGAGGGTGTGCCGCCGCCGATGTCTGGGGGCAGCACTGCCGCTCCCGGATCAATAACAACTGTTGCGGTCAGAGGCCGTCGCAACCGCCACTCGGGGACGGTACACTACACCAATATATGTAATGAGATCTCGTCATACTGCATATCTAATAGGATGTATAGGCTTTCTTGCAATAATCACCAGTTACACTCAATTAATCTCCTGATTAATGCATTCAAATAAGATTCAATATCCGTTTACCAGTGAAAAGATTAACAGGATAATCCAGAAAGTCCTGACACTTCACAAAGCAACATTAAGAGATTAAGTAATAGAAGATTTTTTTAAAAATATTGTATCGTACCTGGTTACATTCTGTGAAAACAAAGCGCAGTACGAATCCACGCAATTAAAGACGAAACCATATTAATTCTATGCAGATGATATGGAGGGAAGGTGTGATTAAAGCTAAACCGGATAAAAGTGGGTATAAAAGATCTGCTTTGTTGAGAAGAAAACCAACGTTTTCTAGGAAGAAGAGGTTGAATTTGACCATAGTATGATCCTTTGAACTGTAGAGAATCTATGTATTCTTGTTGCCATTGGTTGTATATGGAAGATTTAAAGACAAACATAATCTCATTACTGTTTAGAGGAATATTTAAGAGGGAGCCATTTACAGCTGCTTCTTTGGCTGTATAGGCCGGGAGCTCATGACATTTTTAGTCTCCGATTTCATACAGCATGCCTTTTGGAGGAGAGAATATTTACCCTGTGACAACAAAAAAGGGATGGTACTAAACCCCTACACGCTTTCCGGTCATAGGGAAAATTGCATTTCCACTTGCACAAAATTTTTGTGTTTTTCTCTGATTTAATATTGCTTGCCCTTTTGTCAAAAGAAAGTTATAACAAATTTAAAGTCTTTTAATTATAGGCATGCTGTATGAAAACGCGGAAAATCATATTTTTTTATTACAAGATCACATGACCGTTTGAGCTCTTTGGAACCCTCCGAATCGCATGCATATATTTAAAAGACTTTAAATTTGTTATAACTTTCTTTTGACAAAAGGGCAAGCAATATTAAATCAGAGAAAAGCACAAAAATTTTGTGTTTAAGTGGAAATGCAATTTTTCCTATGACCGGAAAGCGTGCAGGAGTTTAGTACCATCCCTTTTTTGTTGTCACAGGGTAAATATTCTCTCCTCCAAAAGGCATGCTGTATGAAATCGGAGACCAAAAACTATCATGAGCTCCCGGTCTAAGAAGATCAACTTCGATGTTGAACTCAAAATCTGAGTGGCCTTTAATCCAACATATTTTAATAATTTTACCGCTGATCTTGAGATCGTTTAGACCTTTAATAATATAAATTAGTGAATAATTCTTTTTCTCAAATCCAAGGCAACTCAATTTTTGAACGTCGTTTTTACAATCAGAAAAATTACAGATTCATTATGAAAGTCATTCTTTAAGTATTCTAAACTTAACTTTAAGACCACCATTTCCGCATTGTAGATAAACATTATATCTGGGAGTTTAAATTTTAGGCTAAAATTGCGCTGGGGATCTAAAACGGCACAACCTACGCCATTGGTTGATTTTGATCCGTCAGTATGTGGTGTGCATTTGGCCATTTTAATTTTACCTTATCTAATGAGTGACGTTATAAGGGTTATTAATGGTCATACCTACAAAACCCTAATAAAATAGATACAAGCAGAACTCTAGTGTCAAGAATTAATGGAAAGATAGCAGGAAGAAGAGAATTATATAGAAGTAGAGGAACTAAGAAAAGTAGCAGAAAACAGAACCGAATGAGGATCCCTGATCGTCTACGTTTGCTGCAAAAATGACACGCAAGGATGAAGATTGAGGCTCAACATACTTAACAGTTGCACTGGCAGAAAATTGAAATTTTTTCAAGGTCAAAATTTAAATGTACTGTCATTTGTGAAGAGAAGGGGCGGTACAAAAACAAATAAAATAAATTAAATTTTAAAAATTCTCTACGGAATTAAAATATATTTGTTATATGAACTAATTTGAATTATCAATTGGTGAAAAGCAAATAATTGCTTTAGATCGCAATGCGATATAATTACATCAAAGTTAAATATTTATTTATTCGGTATTTTGTTTTATTTATTCAGCTGAAATCAATTTAGAATTGTTGAATTTTTATCGGAAACTAAGATGTTTTATGTAGGGATTAAAACTCTAGTTTTAATGATAACAATAAAACTTTAAGAATAACTGATGAGTTCGCAAACTACTTTAATATAAATTTTGTTCTTTTTGCTGCCAAACAAAAACTCTTTCTTTAAGCACTTTATGCTGAGGGCACACCAGGCGCTACGTGCTACGTACCCAGTAGAGGTGGGAAATGCGAATCTTTTTAAAGATTCATTCAGTATAGAATGATTCTCTAAAAAGATTCGTTCTTTTGGAACGAATCGTTGGCGTATAACAAATCTAACTTATCATTTCCATGACGTCTTCACATTTCGTAGTAATTTTTAGTGTTATACAAAACAGAAACTCTTCTTTGATGTCTTCCAAGTGAATATATCTCACGAAAACGGGCGACCCCCCAAAAAAGTAAAGCCGATCCCCGTGTGGGTCGCGAATCACTGGTTGTGAACCGCTGCACTAGACTATACTCTGGAATCTGCTTTAGGATTAACAGTAGTAGCTTTTCGAGTTTCCTTCATCAGTTTTGATTCGTGCTAATGTATGATTGCGGTTCGCTGGAGACGCACCGGAGCATGAGATGTTACAGCAGTAGATATGATCTGTAATGCGATGCATCAGACTGTCTGATCAACATCATCTCCGCCCTTCAGACAAATTACAAACTAACGTATTACGCTACAGCAAGCTAATTACGTAAATTACTTTTGGCCCCGTTATATGTAGGACACAGGGACAGCTTCAAAAGTTCATAGATACAAAAGATGTCAGGGTTTGGAGAAGGAGTGTACTCAAATGTTTTTGTTTTGCTGTACTGTTGAAAATATTAATAATGTTTAAGTGCTCTTCATAAAGAACGGATACAGAAAACGCAAGGCTGTATTTAAAGTCTCATTTTGTAAAAGGCTCATTTGCGGGACTCTGATGTCAATATTGAATTTATTTATATGAATTTATACGCCTACTAGCTGAGGTTTCCGTACCTCATTCAGGATTAAAGCAAATTTATCATTGTTGATCACCAGGCACGGACATAGAAGAATGATCTGGACGAGGAGGGGGGTACATTTAGATAAAATATCGATAAATTAATATAAATTTACTGTTGATTTTACCGACCGCCAACATATATACGGGAGGTATTGTGATCCGATTTTGACATTTCGAGATTTCGATGGTTCTCCACGAATTGAGGCCCCTACATAACTTTTAGACTATTTTTAACATGATGTCTGTCGGTATGTCTGTCTGTCTGTCTGTCTGTCGGTTGGTCTGTCTGTCGATCCATGTACACGTGCAGAACCAATTCGGCTAACTGGATTCTTATGAAACTTTATATTTAAGCTCATATTAAATGTGTGAAAATTCACACTTAACATAATTTTTTAGTGTAATTATATTGTTTAAGTGGATATTATGCGCAATTTGAGGGGAGACCAGGGAGAACACATGCAGTTCTTTGTTGTCATATGAAGGCTTTGCACGTCTGAAGCTGACCGGGTGACCTACTTGACACGTAACGTCTTTACACCATGGAAGCCTTTTTCTCTTCCATTCTACCTTTGTTCTGTTCGCCACCAATTAAAACTTTTTAAAAGACAATTCACTAATCTGAATATCATTATAAAAGACAATACACATTTTAATTTAGAATGATCTTATTGAAAGCTAAAGATCTCTATACGAGTTTCTATGGCATTAAATTTAGACTTTTTAAAAATAAAGACTAATTTTAAACAACTTATTAGGGTTTTGTAGGTATGACTAAAAAATCCTTATACCGTCATTTTGTCGTCTGTTTGTCTGTCTGTTTGTCTGTCTGTCTGTCTGTTCGGTACAAAATTTTTCATACATGGAAACGTTATATTTCCATTGTAATGATAAATAAAATCTCTGTTAGAAAATATTGGGCCAAGTTATTTCTACTCTGCTGCTAGAATGTATTTTATACAAGTACTTTGTGATGACGGTCGGACCTGTGGTGGCCACAGCTGATTTTTTTAAACTATCATTATAAACTAATACTTCTAATTTATAAAATCTGTGAAATTATAAACAGGTTCTAGACGACCTAATGACCTTTGCACCTAGAAAGAGACGTAAATTATAAAAAAAAAATAATAATAAAGCTAAGAAAGAACGAAGATCTGAGTTTTGAAGAAGGGAGTTTGACAATTTTAATTTGTTCACAAATAGAATTTTTGCCCCTTATTACCTCGTGACTGCAACCCGCATATCGTACATGTAAAACTGGCTGTAGCTTTCAATCATATTAATAAAATTGAAAGCTATAATTGTTTTTTTATTTTTGCGGCCTCATATTTGATTTCTACACGTTTCAGTTGGTTATAAAAAAATATCCGCAAAAAAATAAATATTTATCTGTGGGAAAAAGAGGTATTTATATGTAACGTTTCCCTGGTTATGATAAATAATATCTAAATTTGAAAATATTAGGCCAAGTTATTTCTACTCTGCTGCTAGAATGTATTTTAAAAATAAAAACTAATTTTAAACAACTTTTTAGGGTTTTGTAGGTATGACTAAAAAACCCTTATACCGTCATTTTGTCGTCTGCTTGTCTGTCTGTTTGTCTGTCTGTCTGTCTGTTCGGTAAAAAAATTTTCATACATGAAAACGTTACTTTTCCATGGTAATGATAAATAATATCTCTGTTAGAAAATATTGGGCCAAGTTATTTCTACTCTGCTACTAGAATATATTTTATACAAGTATTTTGTGATAGTGGTCAGACCTGTGGTGGCCACAGCTGATTTTTTTAAAGTTATATTTATTCCATATAAAAAGTAAATGATAGCCTTATAGTTGTTTCCTGCCAACCAAAATTTTTAGATCCAGTTCGTCACTGCGCAGCACCCTGGTTGAAAATCCCTGGTCTAGTCCACATAGACAACCATAGAGTGAATTTTGTACTTGTCGGTAGTTTAAAGTGTGGAAATTAAAATGAAATATGATTAGATACGATTATAATTGGAGTTAAATTGAAAATCCTGTAATCCAGACACCCCCTCTAATTACAGCTCTCACGGATTAATTCTTATTTCTGTATTCGTAAACCCCCCATCCCCCATTCACCCCGTCACCCGCTTTCAGCGGGGCGGTTTAATCCCGCCTTCAACAGGAATGATGTAAAAATTTAATATACAACTGAAATCTAGAGAAAAAATTTAAACTGAAAATTTCTGATTTGTGTATTACACGTAGCTATATTATTAGATACATTTTCATATCTATACTAATATATACGTCTGTCCGTCTGTCTGTCTGTCTGACTGTCTGTCTGTCTGTCGGTCCATGTACACGTGCAGAGCAAATTCGGCTAAAAGGATTTTTATGAAACTTCGTTAAGCTTTTGACATCAATAT
This sequence comes from Liopterus haemorrhoidalis, assembly GCA_963971575.1. Taxonomy (NCBI): domain Eukaryota; kingdom Metazoa; phylum Arthropoda; class Insecta; order Coleoptera; family Dytiscidae; genus Liopterus; species Liopterus haemorrhoidalis. The sequence continues at coordinate 369,097 of OZ020620.1, read as the reverse complement.
TTAATTACAATATTATTATATTACAATATTTAAATTTCAATGTTCCACAAGCAATTACCAGGCAAAAATATACTTTTTATACAGAAAACAGGCATTCAAACTTGGAAAATTTCTCACCTGTCAATAGAAGTCTTGCAAGTTTTAACAGAATATTTAATATAGTCGGATTGCTGATAGGTGACTGTTACATGTATGTATCAAGTAATGCATTCATACAATAATCTATGATCTATTTCAAAGTAGAAAAAAGTAGATAGCGCTGCGAACCATGTACGATTTACACTGATCAAATACAGTATAGCGGGAAATTTAAAATAAGTTACAACTAGGGCATGGGCGTAGCAACTGGGTTAGCAAGTGATTTTTTTTTAATATAAAAAAGCTTAATAAGATATTGAAATAAACAAGGCAGATAATACACTTACGTTCATACAATACGACATAAATTCAGTTTAATGGGAAATTTGAAAAAGTTAAAAAAATATTAATTTTAAAAATTATGTACTTTATATAAAAAGAGAGATTTGGCTAAAAGAGTTTAAACAAAGCAATAAAACAAACAATATATCTTCAGAGCTAAAGTTTCTTATTTAAATAAGTATTGTAAATAAAAATTAAAAATATATGTATATATGAAGGTCTAAAAATTATATCAATAACTTCTTCTTTGGGCACAATCAGCTGGGCTGTCTTTTGGCCTCAGATTAGTCCTCTTTCTTGGTCTGTTAATTGACAACTGTCAAAAAATATTTATATGTCAGATAACCTAAAAAATATATAACTGCGTAAAAACAAATTACATGGAAAATTTTCTCCATAAAATCTAGGCCAAGAATATAAATAAAAGTCTAAATATGTAAATAATAACAAAATATATGAGAAAAATTAAATAATATAAATAATATATATTACCAATGTACGACACTGAACATCTGTCAACTTGGACTAAAAACAATATTTTTACAGTGTAATAGGGATGACGATCTAAACCAATCCGAAGCAAGGACAAACAGCTCCTATCTTCTTACACACATTTTTCTACTTTGAAATAGACCATAGTTACCATTTTTCAGCGATTTTAAAAATGTTTTTTGTTATTTGTGTTAACTGTCAGTGTCTGGTAATAAATATTAATTAAAATATGGCTTGCGGCCAATTATTAAATTCACAAACTTTAATTTTAAATCTGCTGGAATAAACAACAAATTATAGTCCAAAATTTACGTATGAGTATAAATTTTTCCTTATTTATAATTATAACCTTAAAATTAATAATTTTGTTTGTTTTGAGTACTGCTGTAAATTTATTTTCGCGCTCTAATTAGTAAAGATATCTACGAATCTTGCCATTTCTTTCTAATGTTTTGTTTTTTATTCAAATAATTTGGAAGGTTAGTTGTTAACTTGCGTCAACGTTACTATGGGTATGCAAATAATTATAATGATATAGACAGAGAAAGCATATAGTATTGAATATCGATACTTGTAGCAACGAACAGTCACTTATCAGCAATCCGACTATACTTGTGATATTTTCTTCCTAACATTACGCTAGTTTAAAAACAAAATTATGAGTTTATTGTTAAATACAACAATTGTTTAAATTATTATTATTACTCTTTCTTCATTTCATGCAACTATTAATGTTATTTCATGCTACTATTAATGTATTAATGTATTTTTTGCTTTACTTGTTTCTTTTCTATAATGGTTACTATTTAGTTTTAACCAATTAATTTGTATTTATTCTTTATGTATTACGTGAAAACCTTTTTTAGGGATTTTTTCCTGTAAGTTTTCCTATTTACAATACAAATAAAAAAATAAAAATAAAAATAGCAAGTTGATCAACTTATGCAAATAAAACTTGTAAAAATAAAATTTTGATCGTTAATCCACGTACTAAGGGCTTTCATTTGATATCTTAATCAGAATTTGAAAAAAAAAATTTTTTTCAATGAGAACATATTTGTTTATATTTTTAGGGGGATAAATCGGTTTATCTGTCTGACTGCCTGTTTGTCTGTCTGTCTGTCTGTCTGTTTGTCTGTCTTTCTGTCTGTGTACACGTGCAGAACAAATTCGACTAAAAGGATTTTTATGAAACTTCATATTTAAGCTTTTGACATCAATGGCACGAGTTGATCAACTTTTGGTAAAAATCGGTTAACTAGAAATGGGAGTTTACTCGTATCGGTTTAAGATTTTTGCGAATATCTCACAACAGAGAAATATTTCGAAAAAAATTATTTAACAAAAGTTGCTATAAAAGCAATAACTAACAACTTTAATTTGAGACATTTTTTGATAAAGCAGCATAAATGAAAGAAGTACTTTGTGATGGCGGTCGGTCCTGTGGTGGCCACAGCTGATTTTTTTTATCTTGCTTCGCCGCCTTTTTCATGCAAGTTGTTGAGTTTTGTAAAAGGGTCGAAACGATTAATAGTGAATTTTTGTGATGTATTTTAATGCGAAAGCATGTTCCGTATTGCGGTGAGATTACTTTAAAGCCCAGATTATATTTAAGATAAATTGATCTGAAGTTTAATAATCTGGTGTAATAATAGCCGGGCATTTGTTTGTTTTCCGCGAGAAATGAGGTCATATAAACCAGGACCCCACCTGATCATTTATCAGCAAATATAACATTAGATTCTTTTTATTTCCAATGCAAAAACTCTCCAATATTTTACAAATTTCAATTTGCAATGATTGTATTTCAGCGAGAGTGTACCTTTTCACAACCTCAAACAGCCAATTCCAACTTTTATTTAATCTTGAAGTTATTTACATTTTTGTACTTTTTTCTTCAATTTTAATCATTCAATTTCGAGATTTCAGGTTTATTTCATAGCGTAAATTAGGTAATACCCTTTAATCTTGGCTGTTGTTTGCTTTTTGTTCTTATTCCTTAAGCGCAGGGCCGGACTGAGACTATCGACCCGTGATTTGACAATATTTCCGACCAGTTTTCAAAGATCACTCAGGTATAAGTTAATATAGTTGACTAATATAATTAATTATAGCTTAGATTTTGACTTAGAACTGTAAAGTAAATATAAGGACATTAATATCATCCACAAACAAACTGTGGATTTTATTATCCTATTCAAAATGACATATTATAACAATATTTAGGGCTGAAATCCTGGCTAAATTTCCTCAATCTCAAGATAGCAACGGGAAATACAGTACATCTTACATGTTTCATTTTTAGGGTTTTGTAGGCATGACCAAAAATCCTTATACCTTCATTTTGTCGTCTGTCTGTCTGTCTGTTCGGTAAAAATTGTAGCCAAACGGCTAAACCTAGAGAGTTGAAATTTGGCACGCTTATACAACTCTTTGACCCGCACATAGGAAAAATATTAAAACATCTAAAAAACATATCCCCCTAAAAATATAAACAAATATGTGCTCATAGAAAAAATATATATATTTAAAAAATTCTGTGTAGGGTATCAAATGAAAGCCTCGTGGATTAGCGATCAAAATTTTATTTTTGCAAAATAAATTATTTTAACGCGATTTTTACCAAAATTGTGCAAAAAAATTGTGCCACACCCTGTAGCCCAGATGGTTTAAACTAAAAATCTGAAAAAAATATTAGTAATGTACATTTGTGTGAACCAGAATAGTACAACAGGAATTTTTGATTAGATTATGTTTTCGGAAAATAACGCATTTTTTGTGTTTTTTGCTTGACCATGCAAAATATTTAATAACTTATGTAACAAAGTAAACCAGCATGTTTTCAAGGTGTAAAGGTTAGTGTTTTCGCGTTCTAATTTGAAAACTAGGGTTCCGGTCTCGAGACAATTTTATTTTGTTTAAATTATTTTTTCAAAATTCTAGTTATATTTGGGCAAATGTTGCATTTAATTTTTAAAAGCGTAAATTTAATAACCAGTGGAAATTGTTGAAATTGAATACACGAAATCAGATGGGCGGAATTATGGCTTAAAACAACCAATGGAAGCCATAGGTGCAATTTTTGAAATCTTAATGAACCTTGCTATATAAAATAAAATAAATAATGCACATATTTAGAAACCTAAATAATGGTATTAGGCATTTGAATTAAAATTAACAAAAAAAATATTTTAACATGAAAATATTTATGTTTATTCAGCTATCATAAATTTATAATATTGGTGAAAACAATTGCTTTGAAATAAAGTGTCCAAATCTGTCCCACTTTCCCCTGTTTGATGTAATGAATATATTTTTTAGGCAGACCGAAACCGACCCTTTTCCGGTTATTGCACCGAACATGGTCATATTGCTAGTCCGGCCCTGGTAAAGCGCATGCATGAAAAGGTAAAAAGTTCGGTAATTAAAGTTTCTTTTTGTAGGGAATTCTCTCTTTGCTCTGCCTCTTTGCACACCGTTTACACGGGAACGTTTCCGACAATTAAATAAATTTTAATCTAATTCTCTGGATGAAAAGGAACACCCTACTTTTTTTTATCATTATTTGGTTTAAAGAAAGGCAATTAAACATTTTTATTTATTCATGTTTTATTACTAATTAAATTTTAATAAAGCTAATTTATGTATCTCACAAATATAATTATCTTACAAAACAGAAAGAACACAAATGCGATTATTATTTTAAAAATTATATTTTATGTCAACCAACAATACGTCCTTGTAATGCGGGTTTGCATAACAACAGGCGCAATTTCCTTACATATTCCACTTATTAATTAAAAGGATATTATTGGTAATCCAGTACCAGAGGATTTACGGCACAAAGTTAATTAAAAAAATCTTGAAATTAAATATTTATAAACATCAAACATTTTCATATAATTATTACACGAGTTTGTATGGTTTTGTTAATAACGTGTGATTAAAAAAAAAGGTACATCAGAGTAAACTGCAGTGTTGAATCCTGACATTTTTCTCGGGGGGGGGGTATACATGAGCCGGGGGGGAAACTATATGAGCCGGGGGTGAAGTTAGTATAATAAATACAGATGTATTTTCTTGGGGGGGGGGCATTACATGAACAAGAATTGGGGCACGAAAAAGGATTTTTTAAATATTTACATATGGGTAAATATTATTTTTCTGGAAATATTACGCACAATATTATTGTATTAACCGTTTTAGTATAGCAAAGGAGAATTTACTTGACAGATTGATCGATTGAGAACCGATAAAGAATAGTCTGTAACAAGGTTGGAATGAGAAAATTCGATGCGAGTGGAACATTACGAACGCGAGCCGCAGACGAGCGTGAGGAACCACGAACATCGAATTTTCTCATTCCAACCGAGTCACAGACCCTACTTTCTCCACGACCACCAGAAAGAAAAAAAAATTAACAAATAATTATTTTAACAAACATTTTATCTTAACAAATAATTTATATTACATAACAAATTAATCAATTAATTAAACTATTTTTTTAAATTTATTATTTGTTTAATTTTGCCGCACATCGGCTACTATGTTAGGTTAGGAAGTTATGTTGCATTTATTTAATGTAAACGTTGCATATATCTTAATGTAACCCTACAAAAACAAAAGACAACAAGCATGGAATAGTTATTCCATAACAAGTGATGGAATGAAATACACGCAAAATGCATTAGAAGATAAGTGCTTTAGAATAACATTCCAACTCTTGTGTTAGAATATTAACTTTCTGTAGTCAAAATTGGTTTTAGAATTGGTATATTCTATAGTGGTCGTGGAGAAATATATATATCTATTTCACGTTTTATGTAAGATGTCAAGAACGTATTTCTGTTTCTTACTGTAACGTACGTTCATAATTGTCTTTTTTGTTATATTATAATATGGTGACTTCAACGTATGTCCCTTTGTATACACTCTGGGCGGTCGCTGATGGTTTTTCCTTCTCTATGAGTGAAAAACATTGTATCTCTTTCTCTATTTCTAGCTTTGTCTGTAAACAAATGATATGGCTCTATTCAAAAATGGAAATTTTATTGCTATAGTTCTCTCCCATTGAACCATATGCTTTAAATAACCGCCATCTGTCAACTAAAGTCTCCTTTATTATAACAAGTGCTTATTCTTCAATACGTGCTATACGCTTTATGACCAGTTGAACAATTGAGATTTCAGCGCCTTTATCTATGTTTATTGGGGGCAATAAAACATTGTAATTCTGGATTTATTATCCTCAGTAGCGTATCATTTCAGGGCGGAACGTATAACACGAGTATTGTGGTTGTTTTGATGTCTTGAATTGAACATTGTTATTTCTGTCACTATTAAATAATATATTAATAAATATATTTTGCTAGGATGATGGTAGGAAATAATAAAGTGTTAAGTAATTTTTATATATTTTGAATTATTTTTCTTCTCGATATTAACATTTAATAGTCTACTATACGCCTATAGGTTTGTTTCAACAGAGTTCAAAATCGGAACGGAATCACCTAGCGCTTGCGCACTTACAGAAAAGATTTTAAGAGAACTCAAAAGGGAACTCAAAAGTTGTTGAAGCGCTTTTTTGTAAGTGCGCAAGCGCTAGGTAATTCCGTTCCGATTCTGAACTCTGTTGAAACACACCTTATGAATAGACCTAATATTTGAATAAAAAGAATTCTTGACCGCATTTTCATCTTTTTAAATATTTGACTTAATTTGCTTTTAACTATCGACCGAAACCCAAGAAAATACCTATATATTTATCTAATATTTGAAGTATTCTTGGAATATTCTCCCCTGTCGTACCGGTCAACTTTCGCTGTATAGACAGAATCGACTTTCTTTTGATACTAATATTTTAGTATTTGATATTATTCTGATTACTGAAAATATTCTCTGGGGGGGGGGGTATTTTTGTCACCCCCCCCCCGGGTGTTTAGACCTAGCCCCCACTGACTACTATTTCTTCCCCAATTCGGACAACTTTTTAATAGAAAAACAGTTTAATTCCGACAGTGCTGTAAAACTGGCCTTCCAGGAATTCATTGACTCTCGTCCGCCAGGGTTTTACATCACCGACCTGAACAACCTGCCGCTTAAATGGCAAAAGTGTATAGACAATATGGGTGCATACTTTGATAAATAAAATAATTCGTTATATTTGTAAGTTATCAACCAACTTTGCCTTTTTTTCTACAATTTTCATCCTTGACGACCTAATATATATAGCAGTGTGCCTTTCCCCTTTTATATATTTAACTTTTTTTTTTATGTAATATCAATTATTCTGAAAATTTGATATGAAAACACGGTATAAAAATGATGAAAGTCAAGTGAAATTTATTTAATATTTTCCAAAGTATACGTTTAAAGGATCTAGTTTTATAAACAAATTTTCCGTTATTGCTTTCTCAAACCTTTTTCTCCAGAATTTCTCAAGAAAAAGTAAACAAAAATTCTGTTTCGTTATTTATAAATATGAGAGTCTCTGGAGTTATGTTGTATTGGAGAATTTCGCAAAGAAACGGCACATGATATAAAGAACAACAATGTAATGGGAATTAGGTCGCGTTCTTCTGAAACAACACCCTGTAAAACAGGTCAGGGCTCCGCCATATTACATAAACAAAAATAATTACCCTCTACATTAAACATTTAAATCTGCTTTTAAACAGTTTTTATTAAATATTTTTAAGAGAACTTTGGATTATAAATAATTAAAAACATAAACATAAATCTGGAAGTATGCAGAAAGATTTAATGGTCCTCAAAAATGTAAGACGAGAAACTTGAAGATGAACAGAGAAAAAAATGGGGGGGGCTTTTTCCATTGGAGTGATCCGAGAGGTTATAGGCGTAGAATGTACTTTGGCGATTGAGGCGATTTTTGCCAAAATTGTGCAAAAAAATTTTTGTCCCATACCCTGTAGCTCAGATGGTTTAAATTAAAAATCTGAAAAAAGTAATGTGCATTGGTGTGAACCGGAATAATACCTACAACAGGAATTTTTGATCAGATTATTTTTCGGAAAGTAACGCATTTTTTGTGTTTGCTCTCGCTTTCTAAGTTGCAAACTACGGTTCGCTTCCTTGTCAAATTTGTTTTTTCTTGCTTTTTTATTTTGATTAAATTATTTTTTCAAAATTCTAGTTATATTTTGGCAAATGTTGCATTTAATTTTTAAAAGCGTAAATTTAATAACAAGTGGGAAGAGTTGAAATTATTATTTAATTCTATGTTTGAATGTATACGAAATCAGAGGGGCGGAGCTTATGACTTAAACAATCAATAGAAGCCATAGGCGCAATTTTCAAAATCTTAATGAACATTGCTATATAAAAAAAATACTGCACATATTTAGAACCCTAAATATGGTATTAGGCATTCGAATTAAAATTAACAAAAAAACATAAAATTTGTGTTGGCATCCCAAATAATCATCATTCACTTACTAAATACCTGCAAAACTTAACACCTAGTATTTTAAATATATCCTAGTATTTCAAATATGTTCCTAGTATTTCAAATATTTTCCTAGTATTTAAAATATTTCCGTAATTTTCCTTGTACGAAGAAATTTTATTATATCGGTGATTTAAAAAGACATAAGAAAATACACACAGATGACACTGTTTTAGGTTGTGGTATCTGTGGGAAATTTTGTAATAATCAAAATGAACTAATAGAACATTCGAAGATACATTCAAGAGCTATTTTTGAATGTGAAACTTGTTATACGACTTTTTCAGATGTAGAAAGTTTTGAAAAACATAAAGATATTCATAAAAATATTATAGATGAGATCGATTTAAAACGTGAAGTTAATAAAACTAATATTAATAGCACCTATTTTCTAGTCTTTCAAATATTTACTATTATTTCAAATATTTCCTAGTATTTCAAATATTTCCTTAGGCTTGAAATAAATGTAATTAGCTTACTCTGATATCTCCTGGTCGCTGGCGACCCGGCATAGCACGCCCCTGTCCATGGAGCACTTGCCGGTGACGGGGTCGGGGGGCGCCAGGTTGATGTAGGGCGGCTCCTCCAGGAAGGTGATCTTCAGGTGAAACTTCTCAGGCACCCCCTGAGGGGGCGTGTGTGAATTCCCAGGCCACACGATGTCTTTGATGTCGAGACCCTCTTTCTGCCAAGATTTCCATACACCGATCTGTAACAAGATTGTTTGGTGAGAGCCTTACAAAATACATCGATTGGCAAATTGAAGCATTACCAAGCTTTACTTTTATATTTTTAGGATTTTTGTTAAAAGCGGTAATAAAATACAAAAATGTTGTTTGTAATTAATTTCATTTGTCAGTGAATTTATCTGAGATGATTTATAAAACAAACAAAAATATCAAGTACATAATTATATGGTTTGTTTGTAAAGTTTTTGCGAGATTAATCTTGTAAGCACATTTTCGCATAGTTTGTTGTGTTTTTGCGTGTGCACGCATTAGTTCCCGCCAGACGTTAACTACCGAACTTAGGGAATGTTCCAACGTTCCAGCTTCATCCAATTCCAGTTCCAGGCGCTCTCCATAACGCTCCAGATAATGCTCTTATCATAATTTATCATGGAAATTTGTTCAGAGCTAAATTGATACACACTACAATGCCTCTTGTTTATCATTTATCACAAATAATAATATTACAGAAAATGAGACGAAGACGATTAGAAAATATTAGGATGAGGAAAGAAGAATATTGAAGTTAGTTAACATTTTTGGCGCACAGCAACTAAGCTTGAGAGAGGGTAGAGAGGGGATAGAGGGGAGAGGGGAGGGAGTGGAGAGAGGGGAGAGAGTGGAGACAGGGGAGAGAGTGGAAAGTGGAGAGAGAGGAGGGAGAGGTGAGAGGGGAGAGTAGTGAGAGGGATAGAGAGGGGAGAGATGGTAAAGATGAGAGATAGGGGGAGAGAGGGGAGAGAGGGTAGAGATGAGAGAGAGGGGGGAGAGGGGAGAGAGGGATGAGGGGGTGGAGAAAAGGGAGAGAGAGGAGATAGGGGAGAGAGGGGAGAGAGGGGGGAGAGGGGGGGTGATAGAGAGAGAGAGAGAGAGAGAGAGAGAGAGAGAGAGAGAGAGAGAGAGAGAGAGAGAGAGAGAGAGAAAGATGAAACTCGTTGACTGAGGCAATGAGCATTTTAGCTAGTAGATAAATAAAATCTTATACGCATACTTAATAAAAGAAATTTTGCACGGATTAACACAATGGAAAAAAAATCTGTTCCAAAAACTGAACAGACGCTGGGTGATGGTAAGAGGCTGTAAAGGGGTCAGTTACCTTCTTAGACACAATATCTTTACCAATAAATACACACATATTTAATTACTGTATGCCTAATATAATTTCTAGTTACTATACATTGGTGGAGACCATGATTGTATTTATGAAATGATTGGATATCGGTTAAAATTTCCATATTTGTTTGGTCAGTCAGTTATTTCGTCAATAAATGCCGGTTGTATCAATTAATTTGTTGGCCATTGGTTTTAATTGTTCTATGAACAAGATATGCGATTCCAGTTATTACTTTTTATCAAAGGGCATTCAAATGTATTGTTTGGACGTTTCAATCTGTGTTGGTTTTTAAAAAAAATGACATGTTATAACTGTATAGTAAATTGAATTTGTACACTTTACTTGAAGCAAGAGATATTTCGTGCAAATGACTTTTAGTGTAGTTTTAAAATGGAGCGAGATAGTGGATCCCGGCTCGGAGGATGTCTAATCTAATAAGTATTTAGTCTTGTTCGTGTTTCACTATAATTCGCAACAATGTTGCGAGTTAATTCCAGAGTAAGAGGACACTCTCAATGCGCAATTACTTCCACGACATTACAGTCCCTACATTGCACTCTATTACCAGAAACAGTCAACACTGCCGAAGGCTGGACCGACACTGCAAGAAAAATAACTAGCTGGAATAAGATGCACACGAACACAAAGATAATAATAACTTTATCCCAAATTATGGCATTCGTTTCTGTAAAACCTTTCTGATATGTCCGGTCGGAGAGAATAAGTTTTTTTCCACATCTATTTAATTATATTGCAATTATTAGCAGTTTTTTCGTGAAAAATAGTACTCATAAATAACTACAGTGAATCATGGTTTCATAATTCTCTGTTTACGACCAATCACAAATCTACATTTCCATAATCCACCCGCGTCTGTTCAGTTTTTGGAACAGATTTTTTTTTCATTGTGTTAATCCGTGCAAATTTTTTTCTCTCCCCTCTCCCCTATCTCTCCCCACTCTTCCCTCTCTCACCCTCTCTCTCCCCTCTCTCTCCCCTCTCTCTCCTCTCTCTCTCCTCTCTCTCCCCTCTCTCTCCCCTCTCTCTCCCCTCTCTCTCCCCTTGACAATGGGAGGATGGCATTGGAAGGGGCCAAAACTGCCGTGGTAGTTAGCGTTCTTGCCCAGGACGCCGACTCTCCCTCCGCCGACGAGATTACTTGTAGTACATTGACTTCATAGTATAATATGGCTATATCAAACTGACTTCTGAGACAAGAATCTTGAATCTTGCCTTAGTAGGCAACGCGTTAAGAGGTGTGGAAAAAGTATAGTATTATATTCACGATTATGGACATTATTCCCTCAGATGATTTGGGCCACTCGCCTGCGACTCGTGGGCTCATACGTCATCAAAGAACAACTTTATGAAAAAATAACGCTTTAAAAAAAAACCCATTCACTCGCGCCCTAATTTAGATCAAAACCACTCTTATTCCCTTATTTCGTTATCCTTTAAGCAAAAAATTTTTGAAATATTTTGGTAAGGCTCTTTTTGAATGGTATCACTAGAATTCATGATTTTTTTAAAATGCCATTTGGGTTTATTTTGAGACATATCTAAAAAAAGATGCCAAGATTTTCAGAAATGTCATCATTTTAAAATGTGTTAGCGGTTTTTATGTAGGGTTTTTGAATTTTTCAACAGAAATATTCAATTTGCAAGGAATTGTCGTTGAGGGAAATGTGTTTGGATTGTGCACCGTTGGGTAACCGTTAGTATTATAACCTCTTTACGTGGGATAAATTCAATCTATTTGAAATATTTATCGAGTTGCCGAGTATTTTTAGTAAATCGAATGAAAGTGACGTGTCTTGTTTTCTGAGACAGCTTTTGATGGATTGCTAAAATAAAATATTAATGACAAAATTCACAAATATGAATAAAAACTCAACTTTTCACAAACTAACGAATAAAATAAAGTCCCAAAAATAATAATCTCACTAATAATAACATGTTATCTTTGGATATCTAACAATATCTTTGATTTGGTGGAGAAGGTATGGCAGGAGAAGTACCAGCTACAAGAATACAAGTTAAACAGACTGCAACAGTTTAAGAACCTAGGCTCGTACATATCAGCACATGGCAGCCTGGACAAAGAAATCCAACACCGACTGCATGCAGGCTGGAGAAATTGAAAGGGGTATCAGGTATTTTGTGTGATAGAAAAGTTAATGAACAAGTCAAAGGAAAAGTATATAAAACTGTAGTAAGATCTGCACTGTTCTATGGGGCTGAAACCTGGCCGTTGAAACAGTCCCGAGAAAGGAAAATGTAAGTAACAGAAATGAGAATAGTTAGGTGGATGCTTGTTATTTTAAGTTATAAGTTCCGTCCCTCTGATTTCGTATACATTGAAACAGAATTAAATTATAATTTCAACACGTCCCACTGGTTATTAAATTTACGCTTTTAAAAATTAAATGATTTGCCAAAAGAAAACTAGAACTAGGTTTAACCGTGAGGCTACAATTTTTACCGAACAGACAGACAGACAGACAGACGACAAAATGACGGTATAAGGGTAATGAAAAACACAATTAATATTTTCAAATTATCTCTAAACGCAACCATCATTTCTTAGTCGTATTGCGGTTTGCATACCCAGCAAGGCGTACCATTTTTTGATTTCGTGGGCACAACTATATTAGCTTTTATTATATACAGACAGACAGACAGACAGACAGAGAGACAGACAGAGAGACAGACAGACAGACAGACAGACAGACAGACAGACAGACAGACAGACAGACAGATAGACAGACAGACAGACAGACTGACAGACATACGACAAAATGACGGTATAAAGGTTTTTTGGTCACACCTACAAAACCCTAAAAATGCAGCCTATTGTGATATTTTGCCTTGTGGTTCTAAAGAAATATCATTTGAACTACAGGGTTCCGGAGATGTAAGAAGGTTGCAGACCACTGGTTTAGATTAAGTGTAAATGCACGAAAATTAATATGGGAATTGAATATTGCTATTGAAACATAAAAAAATATAAAATATATTAACAACACCAGAATTAAATTCACCTTTTAAAATGATAAAATTAATGAAAATGTGCGAATAAAGCGTTTCATTTTTATTTGAAATCTGCCCTAATTATATTTGACGGTAACAATATATCTGCAACAGGACACTAATTAGCAGCACGTTTAAAGTTACAATGGATGCATTCATTAAATATTTTAACTGGTGGACGTGCGAGTACGCCGGGCGTCGCGGTGCGCGGACATGGACGCGGTGGTGCGGGGTGGTTTATAGCCGGGGGGTTATTTTCTCGGGTTATTGTAGCGTGTATTGCCACTGATGACAAGTTCCATTTGACAAATCGGTGAGTGCTCCGGCCATCGCATCGCCTGTCTTCTCCGGTTCTAATATCACAGATGACGTACAGCTCCGGCTGTCAACTAATATCATACCAAACAGGACGTTTAAGGACTTAAATAAAAAAACTTAAAAATAGTTTTAAAAGGTTTAGCTGGAAAATGTTGGAAAATATGGTGTACCACAACGAAGTAGATAATCTAAACATGTTTATACACTCCGTGTTACATAAAAGTTTATTATTTGACCAGTCTTTTCTCTTGGGCATAGTTAATTGGATTTTGCCCTTACACCACTGCGGGAAAAAGCTAGTGCAGGGCCAGTAAGCCAATAACATGCGTTATAAAGCTCCTAAATTAATAATTACCTACATGGAAAGTCATTTAAGAATAGTATGTATAGTAAGGTGACCATTTTCTTAAGAAGGTAATGCGGGACAAAGCAAAAAAAAGGTCGTCACTTTCCAAATATAAGTGAAGAGCAAAAAAAAGGTCCTCACTTCCCAAATCTAAGTGAAGAGCAAAAAAAAAGGTCCTCACCTTCCAAATCCAAGTGAAAAGCAAAAAAAAATCCTCATCTCCTCAAATACAAGTCAAAAAATCAAGTGCACAAAAGATAGAATGCGGGACTTTTGCAGGACATGTCTTAAAGCGGGACACCCAATCAAAATTCGGGACTGTCCCGCGAAAAGCGGGACGAATGGTCACCCTAATGTATAGGCTATACAAACGATTAGGTGGAACTATGGTCTATTTCAAATTAGAAAAAAGTAGATAGCGCTGCGAACCGAGTACGATTTAAACTGGACAAATACAGTACAGCGGGAAATTTAAAATAAGTTACAACTAGGGCATGGGCGTAGTAACTGGGTTAGCAAGTGATTTTTTTTAATATAAAAAAGGTTAACAAGATATTAAAATAAACAAGGCAGATAATACAATTATTTATACGTTATTTATACGACATAAATTTTTAAAAATTATGTATTATATATAAAAAAGAGATTTGGCTAAAAGAGTTTAAATAAAGCAATAAAACAAACAATATATCTTCAAAGCTAAAGTTTCTTATTTAATTATTTATTGTAAATAAAAATTAAAAATATATGTATATATGAAGGTCTAAAAATTATATCAATAACTTATTCTTTGGGCAGTATCAGTTGGACCTAAAAAGCGTGGAAAAAAATCGCTGTTGCGCGCTTGGTTTAAGGAAACCTTACAACCGTCAAAGTGATCTGAATACGTGTATAAAGCTCTGTGGTAGTTTTTCCAAGTCTCTATTCCCCGAGGTTGTAAAAGATATAAATCACTTGAAAATTTACGGATGCAATCACAGTTCAGTTCAATTCTGATTATTAGGGATTCATGTTGAAAATTGCATGAAGAGATTTTTTAATGTCTGGAAAGTTTTAATTAACTTTCCGAGTAATTAACTCAGGACTTTACTTAAAAATAATTCGACTTTAACGAAGTTTAATCGAGCAGCAGCAAAAGACAGGGAACATCTTCAATCACTATTTTTATTATCTCCCGGAGTATCTATAATTAAAATTGCAATAACAGTGACACTCAGAAATATTCAATGGAATTTCATTTATACTATGAATGAAATGTGTGCTTTTCATTAAAATATTTTAATGAAATCAACTTTAAAACCCCAACAACTGGTCTGTTTTATCAACGTTTTCAATGGGAGTACAGCCACAGTGGCGTATTCACGGGAGGGGCAGTTAATTAAAATTTAATAAAATTAAATTAATCGTAAATAAAACAAATAACTGGTCTACATACATATGAAAAATATACCTACATACATATGCATGTGTTTCCGTACTGTACATAGAAATTATAAAATTAACAAATATTTCTACAAATACCTTTCCAATCGCTCCAATTTTGGTCTCTGTGGACTCCAAACACCAAACTCTACACTATGAAACATTTTTTTAAGTACTCTCTGCACTTTTACCACTTAAAAATAAATAAAAACGTCAGAAAAAAATAGAACGCTACTTATAAAAATCACATGTCATTACAATTCAAGATGGCTAACATTGATAAAGCTCATTAAGGAATATAGTCATTAAGAAGTTATAAATAAGGAACAGAATCGTTTGAAATAATTCTTAATGAGACTAAACACATACATATGTACATTTTATCAATAGTATACAGGTGGTTCAAGTTATATTTATCAATAGTATACAGGTGGTTCAAGTTATATTTATCAATACACAACCTTTAAAATAGAAAGTTGCTTCTTAATACATGATCTATTATAATACAGAATATCTAAAATAACAATTGATTATCATATATGAGAGATATTCGATTATGTATGAAAATTTTAAATGAAATATCCGATATACAGGGTATCCTAGCCAATTGGCTCACCATTGCTATCTTTGTTAATATTATAGATAGAGATTTGGTTAAATGGACAAAGTTCGAGTATTTTACATAGAAAATATAATGACAGGCTTAAAAAAAAATTGTATGTTTCGTTGACCAGATATTTTGAAAATAATTTTTTTTTTTAAAAAACTAAACATGTTTCTAATATTATTTTTTTTAATAACAGAGATATCAATAGTTGAAAACTTATGTTATTACTTATTAATCGTTTTGTCACTATGGTCTATTTCAAAGTAGAAAAATGTGTGTAAGAAGATAGGAGCTGTTTCTCCTTGCTTCGGATTGGTTTAGATCGTCATCCCTATTACACTGTTAAAATATTGTTCTTAGTCCAAGTTGACAGATGTTCAGTGTCGTACATTGGAAATATACAGTCTGTTTCAAACGGTTAGGTGGAACTAAATGGGAATTTTGTTCTTTTAGGTTGTCACGAGAAGGGACCTTGCTAGGGTTATTTCATTTTTCACGTTGGAATGTCAAAATTTAAAATTCCAACAATGAAACCATGGAAACGAAGTATATATGTCAAAATTAAATTATTTTTTTTTTATATATTTTAATGACAAAAATATAAATAATTGGAAAATTTGTAATAAGAATGACACAAAAAATTAACATATAGAGAAAATGACATTTTAAAATGATGAAAAAAAAACCAAAAAATGTTTATTGTAAGTATAATTTACAAAGCTTAAACAAAACGGCCGAAAAGCACGATTTAAACGATGAAAGTAACTAGATTGCAAAATCTAGTTCCGCTTAACCGTTTGGAACAGACTGTATATTATTTAACTTTTTTCATATATTTTGTTATTATTTACATATTTAGACTTTTATTTATATTCTTGGCGTAGATTTTATGGAGAACATTCTTCATGTAATTTTTTTACGCAGTTATATATTTTTTAGGTTATCTGACATATAAATATTTTTTGACACTTGACAATTAAGAGATCAAGAGGGAGGACTAATGTGAGGGCAAAAGACAGCCCAGCTGATTGTGCCCAAAGAAGAAGTTATTGATATAATTTTTAGACCTTCATATATACATATATTTTTTATTTTTATTTACAATTATTATTTAAATAAGAAACTTTAGCTCTGAAGATATATTGTTTGTATTATTGCTTTATTTAAACTCTTTTAGCAAATCTCTCTTGTTATATATAGTACATCATTTTTTAATTTTTCAAATTTCCCATTAAACTGAATTTATGTCGTATAAATAAGTGTATTTAACATCTGCCTTGTTTATTTCAATATCCTATTAACCATTTTCATATTAAAAAAAAAAATCACTTGCTAACCCAGTTACTACGCCCATACCCAAGTTGTAACTTATTTTAAATTTCCCGCTATACTGTATTTGTCCAGTATAAATCGTACTTGGTTCGCAGCGCTATCTACTTTTTTCTACTTTGAAATAGACCATAGATGGTACTGAGCAAAATAATTGAATTCCATCTGTCATTTTTTAAATTCCTATTTAATGGAATTATTTATTTTTCATTATTATTTCAGTACAATGAATAGATTTACAAGAACAGAAAAAACAGATATGTTATTAATTTATGGCCCATGTGGCAAAAAAACAGGTTTATTGGCACTAACATATTTACAAAAATATCCAAACAGAACTCAATCTTTTTTTAGGCGCCACGAACTATATTTAAGAAATTATTATTTCGACTATAAAATTCGGTCACTAATCTAAAAACGATTCCAAAAAGTGGTTACAAGATGTATTTCCAGAAATGGAAATAAGGAGTATTGGATGGATGTTCACTGGGGAGATCTAGAATAAAAATAGCGATTGTAAGTGGAAGAAGACGTAATATGGTTATAGCTACCTTAATAATTGAAGCAACCGAGCTGTGCTTTCATCAAACATTCATAGGCGAAGGAGGGAAAAAGAGAAAAAATGAAAATTGCATCATCAGTACATCCTGATAAGTATTACTCGTAATAATTTGCATAAATTTGGATTTTAATTTTAAACCAAACTTAATACAGATAGAGGAAACTTATTGAGAGTTGAATTTTTTAATATACTGAGGTCTTAAATGCTTTTATGGGGTATTTTAATATTATATATTTAAGTTTGTAATACAATAACTAGATCTGGTGAGACTGATGATTGTTGTGCTGTAAATGGATTTTTAAAGAACCATGTGTACTTGGAAACCTGGCTCTTCAATTTTTGGTTCGGTTTTATTGTATTGGTTTGTGTCGTAGAAAAAAATTATTATTAAAAAAAAATATTGTGAGGTATCAAAAGGAAGCTCTTAAGATTGGGACCAATTTGGACTGTTCGATAATCCGGATAATTTTCATTGAATATCCGATAATCCGGATATTTTTTGAATAAACAAAATATTTTTTTTCCAACAATTTTTTCAATTTACAAGAGTTCTTTAAATCACATGATGAAATATGTAAATGAATTAAAGCTTTCATTTCGTTAATTAATCTATTTTTAGGAGAGCAGAGCAACTTTATAACTACATTGTTGAAAAAGATTTCACGATTTTAACAAACACAAAACAAGGACAGATAATTTAAATATATTATTTAATGCACTTCTTACAATAAAACAAACATCTACTGCAACAGAGCGCGTTTTTTCAATTGCAATGACACCAAAAAGTCATTTTTTTATGTTAACCATTTCAAAATGGCGACCATTTATTTACAAAATAATAATCAACATAAGTTTTACAAAGTTGAACGTAGCAAGCTTTGAAAACAATAAAAAAAGAAACAAAATATCTCTAAAATAAACTATTTGACTATTTAGAAAAAAAAAACTATTACTTTTTACAATTATTTTACAAAAAAAACAAATTACATATGTTCGATCAAACCACCATTATTGTCCACACATTTTCTCATTCTTAATAAAAACTTTAGTTATAACAGTTTATTTTAGAGATATTTTGTTTCTTTTTTATTGTTTTCAAAGCTTGCTACGTTCAACTTTGTAAAACTTATGTTGATCATTATTTTGTAAATAAATGGTCGCCATTTTGAAATGGTTAACATAAAAATATGACTTTTTGGTGTCATTGTAAAGCTAATTTAATGTACTTTTAGGAAAAAAATATAAAATTATCGATTCCCTATGCTAGATCAAAACCTGACATCATTTCCGGTGAAACCGGAAGTGCCTCAGAATTCTTATAGTAACCTTTAGGGCCTTTTTGTTTAGTTTAACTTTTGTTCTGAAGATTTTTTGTATCTTTACAAATAAAGGGAGATTTTCGGGGTGCCCCGTTTCAAACAAACACCCTGTATATATTTTTTTAATTATTTTGTGAATTATTAATGTATATAATTAAAATACTTAAATTAAATTAAATAAATGAGTTATAAAAAACCATGAATATTGGATTCAATCTATTATCTTTAGTTTCTTATTTGTTATCCGGATATATCCGAATATTTTGAATTTTCTTTATTCGATATCCGGATATTCAATAATGTCGGATAATTGGAATCCCTAGTTCCGGTCCATCCCTATCCCTGTAAAACAATTTTGTCATCTAAGCCCTCCCCCGCAAGAAAAAATCCTAGGTGTACGCTTACCACTACACCCCTTCTAAAGATTTCGCTTTACCGCCTCTTCGTAACGCCGCTACTGGAACCAGAAACGTTCTGTAGAATCCACTCTACGAGAAATAAGTCGCCAGACGTTTTTAAACAAACATTTATCGGTATGTAGGTCACGTGTACCTTATTATGAACATTGAGAAATAGCATTCACCTCTCGAAATCTGTTATTTCATTCGATTCTTATAGGTTGTCATTTTACATTGAGTTAGAGCGCTCTGTCGACAATCAGGTTACTGCATCCTTTGTAGGGTGCACGGGTGTACGGTTCCTGGAAGCAGTCCTGCCGGAAACGGTCTACCTACACTCCTTCCATCCATGTACATAAACCGGATGTCGCGATCTGAGATAACATCATTTCTATGTTTGTATCTATTGTTGAGTGTATCGGAATGGAAAGAAAACTTGGAAAAGTTCAAAACTGTTTTGATTGCTCCACAAATATAACAAGATAGATTTCCTTCACTTTTCAGTTTCTTTATAAATCAACATTATTGGCTATACAGTCCAGGAAAAGCCTTCCTCTCTTTTAGATAACTTTTATTTTATATTTTTGCCCTTTTTCAAAGGCTTTGTTCTACAATCCATGTAAAATACAATTTATTGTTTATTAAGGCCGTAATTTTTTTCTTGATTGAAAACCATATAATAATTTAAAAAATTCAAACCACAGGTATCTATATCAAAATATTTTTGAGACAGTTTTTTGTAATTTTGAAAAAAATTTCATAATTTTAATCTTTGCAATAATTTTTCTTTGTTAGGGATTTTCTTCAAAGCAGATTGAAAGAGGTTTTTCGAAATTAAAAAAAAAATAGTATACAATAATTTTAAAAAAATCAGCTGTGGCCAAAAACCACAGGGCCGCCCGCCATCACAAAGTACTTGCATAAAATACATTCTAGCCGACCGGCGTAGCGTAGTGGTAACACATGTGCTCTGCGTTGCGAAGGTCTCGGGTGCGAATCCCGTTCAGGCATGGAAATTTTCTCAAATAAAAAATTGTCCTGGCTAATTGCCACAGCAGCAAAGGACATAAAATTTAAAAAAAATTAAAAAATACATTCTAGCAGCAGAGTAGAAATAACTTGGCCTAATATTTACTAACAGAGATATTATTTATCATGACCATGGAAACGTTACATATAAGTATGAAAAAATAGATACTTAGAAAATATACTTTTCGTTTTATCAAAAAATGTCTCAAATAAAAATGGTTAGTTGGTTATTGCTGTTATAGTAACTTTTCTTAAATACATTTTTTCGAAATATTTTTCTGTTAAATATTCGCAAAAATCTTAAAATCGACACTAGTAAACTGCCATTTCTAGTTAACCGATTTTTACCAAAAGTTGTTCAATTCGTGCCATTGATGTCAAAAACTTAAATATGAAGTTTCATAAGAATCCTTTTAGCCGAATTTGCTCTGCATGTGTACACAGACAGACGGCCGGACAGACAAACAGACAGATAGATAGACACACAGAGAGACAGACGGACAGACAGACACGCAGAGAGACAGACGGACAGACAGACCGACAGACATCAAGCTAAAAATAGTCAAAACGTTATGTAGGGACAAAAATCCTTTTAGCCGAATCTGCTCTGCACGTGTACACAGACAGACGGACGGACAGACAGACAGGCAGACATACAGACAGACAGACAGACAGACGGATAGTCAAAACGTTATTTAGGGACTTCGTGGAGAGCCATCGAAATCTCGAAATGTCAAAATCGGTATGATCAATTGGTGGTCGGTAAAAAAATAGTATACAATAATAAAAAAAATAAATAAAAAAAATATATATTGGGGTGAAATTATGCTTTCGTCCTCCCTAATTTGATACCATGGAAGCAATCGCCCCCATCGCTCCTGCATAGTCGACACCCTTGTTTCAGAAGTGAGTTTTATTCCCGCCGCCACTGTATACATTATAGAATTTATGTATCAAAACTCGGGCGTTGTTTCGCAGAGCCCTTAAATTATCATCGATCGAGTTGTAAAACGTTTTAAAAGGTTTTGTTTCAACACGCCAATTTTTAGGGATTTTATATGTAAGGGGGAAAAATTCACAGTACAAAATCCACGATTTAAGATTCGTCTTTATTAAATCGCTACGTTTTCCATTGTAACGTGATATATTAATTGTATTAATCTCCTTCTGATTGACGGTATGAGAGATGAAATTACTGAAAGTGTAAAAAAATTAAGATAAATCTTTGAAGAGAGAGATAATGGAGGAGAAGGGCGTGAAAATGAAGGTAAAGTAGATTAGTCAGGAGACAGAGAAGATAAGACGACATCCAGGGCTGGCACCGTAAATCACTTGATAGGAAATGTCAAAGAGCTTAAGCCTCAGTGGAACTCGTGTGCTGTCTCTCCTTGCTCCCCCCCCCCCATCACATATTTATTCAAGCTTCAAAACACAACTTAAAAATCAAAGAAAACTCTGTCATTATAAATTTAAACATATCAAAGGTTTTGGAATTTTCTTTATAATTTCTTGTATTATTTCACAAAGAGTATATCGACTGTTTGAAAATAAACTACTTGGGTCACACAATAAAAACCAGTGGCGTAGGGAGACCTCCGCTAGACTTGACCTCCCATAAAAAAATAATAATAAAAAAAAAATAGATAATTTTTTTTTTTTTAATTTAGAAGAAGATTTAGGTAAATCTTCAAAAATACATCAAATTATGTTTGGAACACACTGTATATTCCTACATTCCTACATTTAAAAATATAGAAATATAGTCAGCTATAAAATATCAATTTTGATCAAAACTAAATTCAAAAATAAAGATCTAAATTATTATTTTAAAATGTTTGAGCTTAAAATTAAAAAAATACGGCCAATTGTGGCTTTTGGCTTGGAATTCCAAAGAAATAGCATTTAAACTGTAGGGTTCGGCAGATGTAAAAGGTTGAAGAACACTGGCTATATAGACCGGGAGCTCATGACATTTTTGGTCTCCGATTTCATACAGCATGCCTTTTGGAGGAGAGAATATTTACCCTGTGACAACAAAAAAGGGATGGTACTAAACCCCTGCACGCTTTCCGGTCATAGGGAAAATCGCATTTCCACTTGCACAACATTTTTGTGTTTTTCTCTGATTTAATATTGCTTGCCCTTTTGTCAAAAGAAAGTTATAACAAATTTAAAGTCTTTTAATTATAGGCATGCTGTATGAAAACGCGGAAAATCATATTTTTTTATTACAAGATCACATGACTGTTTGAGCCCTTTGGGACCCTCCGAATCGCATGCATATATTTAAAAGACTTTAAATTTGTTATAACTTTCTTTTGACAAAAGTGCAAGCAATATTAAATAAGAGAAAAGCACAAAAATTTTGTGTTTAAGTGGAAATGCAATTTTCCCTATGACCGGAAAGCGTGCAGGGGTTTAGTACCATCCCTTTTTTGTTCACAGGGTAAATATTCTCTCCTCCAAAAGGCATGCTGCATGAAATCGGAGACCAAAAACTGTCATGAGCTCCCGGTCTAATAATAATATATTGTTTATATTTTTCCAGAGATTTATTTTTTGATCTTATTATTCTCATTATTTTTGGGGAAACCATTTTTATATAATTTCTACTGGATATACACATGAGAAGCATAAGGGTTCTTACATACATACGAAATCCTAAAAGTTTGTGTATATCTGTTTCAGAAGTAAATTCTGTATACAACATTAACAGGTAATTTGTTGGCATCCTTGTTTTGTATTCGTAATAACATTGCCACATTCAATTATCCTAACCATTCCTCCTTATTTTAATTTGGCCTGGAGCTGTGTACAGGTCTGACATTTGCGTTATCTAATTTGTATTAGTTTGATGAAAGGATCCAGGGGTGATATCTATTTTATAATACTGTCCAAGAACCTGCGTCACATTAATAATCGGACAGCCAGCTCCAATGATTAAATGAATCTTCCCAAACTTGACGTGGATTTATAGTTTCGGGTTAGGAAACTAGGCATAGATACCTAGAATAAGATAGGGTGGGTGTTAAAGTCAAGTTTACACCACAATACTATCATATTATTACCTTGCTCTAATGAAATTTCTACATTTTGATTTTATACTTGAATGCAACCCGCATTACATTTATGTAATACGGGTATTTATGCTAACGGCCAACACAAAAAGAATTAAAAATTGATGTGAAGTGTGAATTTTCACACATTTCAGGGTTTCGCAAGTATTTAAACAAATTTTATGTTAATATATTTTTTTGTTAATTTTAATTCGAGTGCCTAATACCATTATTTAGGTTTTTAAATATGTGCAGTATTTGTTTTACCTAGCAAGGTTCATTAATATTTTGAAAAATCGCGTCGAAATAATTTGTTTTGTAAAAATAAAATTTTGATCGTTAATCCACGTACTAAGGGCTTTCATTTGATACCCTAATCAGAATTAAAAAAAATATATATTTTTTTTTAATGAACACATATTTGTTTATATTTTTAGGGGGATAAATCGGTCTATCTGTCTGACTGTCTGTTTTTCTGTCTGTCTGTCTGTCTGTCTGTTTGTCTGTCTGTCTGTCTGTCTGTCTGTTTGTCTGTCTGTCTGTGTACACGTGCAGAGCAAATTCGGATTAAACGATTTTTATGAAACTTCATATTTAAGCTTTTGACATCAATAGCAATTCATGCCAATGAACTTATGGTAAAATCGGTTGACTAGAAATGGGAGTTTACTCGTATCAGTTGATTTTTGCGAATATTTCACAACAGAGAAATATTTAGAAAAAATTTATTTAACAAAAGTTGATATAAAAGCAATAACTAACAACTTTTATTTGAGACATTTTTTGATAAAGCAACATAAATAAAACCAAGTACTTTGTGATGACGGTCGGTCCTGTGATGGCCACAGTTGATTTTTTGTTTTTGATTTCATTTAAGATTTATTTGATGAGATTCCGGATTTAATTTTTTGAAAGTTTCGTATAATTTCGAACTAAAAACTTAAGAAATGAGTTCAGTAAAAACAAGTACGAGTGAAGACGGTAAAAAAAATCCTATCCATTAATCTGACAGTTGATAAATTAAAACAACTTTTTCCTCCTTGGCACTTTTTTAAAATTGTCAAACTCACTAGGGTTAAGTTTTTATAAAACTTTTCTCAAATTACTCGCCTAAATTTATGAGAAAAGAAATTTGATTTTCAAAACGTTCATTTAAAATTCAATTCAATTAGTCTACTGTTCGCCATCATGCATATTGAAGCAAAAAAAATGTTTCCATATAAAATCTGGCGTATCTTTTGTAACATTCATTAATGACAGGATTATCAAACACGTTTAATATGAGGGGAAATGATGACGCAATCGAAATAAAGAATGTGATACATTGGCTGGAAGCGATTGAAATAATTGGTGATATAACGCGGCTGTGCCCTCACTGCCACATCAGCAGATACCAACACGTCCCAGCACTGATATTAAAGATATATCACGCCTATACTCACCACAAACGACTGAACAATTTTATATTTTATTTTTTTTGGTAGGCAAAAAAAAATACGAGCTTTGGAATTTTAATAACAATTAATAAGATATTTAAATAAGCAGGTTTTTTAGAACATTATTTCACACACAGATCGCAGCGACACCACTAAGCGCTCGTTGGTAAGGTGACAGGTCAAGCGTTATTTTGAGTGTCTAAACATCAAAATTTGTGCAGTGGTTGGAAAGTTGTTTCCGTTTGAAAATGGAGAAAAGTAATGAAAAATTGCGCTATAATTTGTAATATTATTACGCCAAAGGGAAGAACGCTGCGCAGGCTTGTGAAAAATTTGTACGGTGAAGTTACTTTATCAAAATCTGCTGCGCGGAAATGGTTCGTTCGCTTTCGTTCTGGTAATTTTAATGTGAAAGATGACTCACGCTCTGGTCGTCTAATCACTGAAAAAGCTGATGAAATTCTTGAAAAAGTCCAGCAAGATAGGCATATCAGTAGTGTCGATATTGGTATGGAGCTAGGCATTGACTGTAAAACTGTTTTGAACCATTTACGTAAGGCTACAAAAAGAAGCTCGATATATGGGTTCCTCATGAGTTGAGCGCGAAAAACATGATCGTATTAACATCTGTGATGCGCTGCTGAAACGCAATGAAATCGAGCCATTTTTGAAACGTGTGATGAAAAATGGATCACGTACGACAATCGGAAGTGTAAAAGTTTGTGGACAAGGGTGAGCCTTCACAAGCGTTCGCGAAGCGAGGATTGACGCCGAACAAGGTGATTCTGTGTGTGTAGTGGGACTGGAAGGGAATCGTCCACCATGAGCTATTTCCAGTTGGTCAGACGATTGATTCTCAACTCTGCTGTGGACAACTAGAGAGATTACGCCAGGCAATTGAAAGAGAACGATCCGGATTGAATAATAGGGAAGGTGTTGTCTTTCATCATGACAACGCAAGACCACGCACTTTGATGACCCGTCAAAAATTGGAGAGCTTTTGTTGCATCCACCGTATAGTCTAGACATAGCACCCTCTGACTATCACCTATTCCGATCTCTGCAGAATTCTCTCAATGGAATTAAGCTGGTTTCAAAAGAAGCATGTGAAAGCCACTTGATTCAGTTTTTCAACCAGAAACCACAGAAGTTCTTCACCGATGGCATCAATGGAAAAAATATATATCCACTTTTGTTGATAGATAATTGTTTTTGATCTCAAATCCCGAAATATAAAAAGCAACCCTTGTATTAACACTTTGGAGAGAAAACAGTATCCCTTCAACGTATCTTTCTTTTCATCTGATAACAACATTACTATATGCAATTATAGTTCGACGACATTCTAAAGTCAATTATAGTTGGGAGTGTGTGATGGTGGAGGCTGACGGAGGAGCAGAGGGGGGGGGGGTGTTATGAAAAGCGTAAGACCATTATGTGTAGATATTATTTGGCGCGGCAATGAGCGTTCTGAGCACAATGAAATCTGATTAAATTTGTTAATTTCTACATAGCGCTTTGGCTCTGGGCATAATTAAACTCTCTTGAAATGGTGGTTACAACTTCACATACGGTAATGAACACTATGTGTTTTGTTATAATACTATTTGGCACAAATATCGTATATCATTTAACAAATGCGCTCATTATAAATTTGGTTTTAATAAATCAAAAACAAAAGTTTCCGATACTCGACTATTTATGGATTTTGTTCATAACTTGCCAGTACGATCACTGATTTTACCATTAATTATTTATTTTTATAATTAAATAATGATATTAAAAACTGTAATCCGAAAAACAACAAACAAAAATCTGAAATTAAATAATGCATAAGTACAAATATTAAAAAAAATATATTTTTGCAAAATAAATTATTGCCCTGTAGCCCAGATGGTTTAAACTAAAAATCTGAAAAAATTCTAAGTAATGTACATTGGTGTGAACCGGAATAGTACAACAGGAATTTTTGATCAGATTATGTTTTCGGAAAATAATGCATTTTTTGTGTTTTTAACTCAAATATAGAAAATATTTAATTCGCTATGTAACACAATAATTGAGTAGACGTCCGTAGTCTAATGGTTAGCGTTCTCGCTTCCTTGCAAACTACGGTTCGCTTCCTTGTCAATTTTATTTTTTGTTTTTTTTTTGCATTTTTATTTTGTTTAAATTATTTTGTCAAAATTCTAGTTATATTTTGGCAAATGTTGCATTTAATTTTTAAAAGCGTAAATTTAATATTTAGTGGGAAGAGTTGAAATTATAATTTAATTCTATGTTTGAATGTATACGAAATCAGAGGGGCGGATCTTATGACTTAAACAACCAATGCAAGCCATAGGCGCAATTTTCAAAATCTTAATGAACCTTGCTATAAAAAAAAAAAATACTGAACATATTTAGAAACCTAAATAGAGGTATTAGGCATTTGAATTAAAATTTAAAAAAATGTTTTTTGGCCCGCGGTCAAATTTTCATCCGCAATGTGGCCCGGCAGCCAAAGAACTGTATAAGCATGCCAAATTTAAATTAAACAAATATTTAATGGAGACCAAAGTTGCTAATGAATTGCAAGTTAATTGCGAAACTGTTAAGAGGGACAGAGAGTGTTCTCTGGTATTTCCCAAAATGGTCAGTAGTGCATTGATTAAATTTGAATCTGTGGCCGGATCAATCGGTTGGAAATTCGAGAGCTTTACTTAGATTAGTAGTGCAATGGAACTGCACTGCTTAACTAAACCGCTTACAAATTCACCGATTCCATTCATCATATAAAATATAACACAATTGTTTGCAATTAAAAAATAATGAATTACTGCACTGAACAATACTAGATTAATAATAAATTAATCTAGTATTGATTAATAAAGTCACAGTCAGATCAATTCTGTAAAAAGTTACTATAATAGTTACCGTGTAGTAACGTTACTACAAGATAACTTTTATAGTGACTTTAATAGTAACTTCAAAAACGATTGCTATCGGTGTCGGTTTGTTTAAATTTCTTCATTATAAACAGCCTGGTTTAGAATTTGAAAATTAGAATTTTTGAAAAATAAATACATCTGTCTATAAATAAGACTGTCTTCTATAATAAAGAACGTTGAGTCAACGTGGCTAAACAGCATATTAATACTATTTAGCTACGTTGACTCTAGACTCAAGGTATTAACTTTGTATAAAAATTTAAAAATGTAAAAATTCACGTAATTAAATTGTGTGGCGATATGAGGGCATCGAAAATGTTAGTTTTAATAGAGCCCCGCGTTTGCCAGGCTGGGTATTTCATATTAAAGTTCAACCACTGCCTGTGTTTATTAAATTATATTAACATATAAAAACTGACCTGAGTTTTCTCTATGTAAATATATGGAAAAACGAGTTTCCCGGAGACCTACGAGCCATTTCCACTGTAATACAATGCTCAGCCTCAAATCCCACCTTCTTATTACGTTTAGAGGATTTGGTTGCAAACTTAAAAATATTTCTTTTGAAAAATAAAGGAATATTTTCTTGTTGTAGTTATATACAGGTGTGCTTTTAAATATGTCCACTAGTGCTAACTCAGGATAAGAGTTATGAGAATGCACTCTAAAAATAAATCAGTTGTGGCCATCACAGGACCAACCGCCATCACAAAGTACTTGTATAAAATACATTCTAGCAGCAGAGGAGAAACAACTTGGACCAATATTTTCTAACGGAGATATTATTTATCATGACCATGGAAACGTTACATATAAGTTTGAAACAATTTTGCGTTTTATCAAAAAATATCTCAAATAAAAGTTGTAAGTTATTGCTTTTATAGCAACTTTTGTTAAATAAATTTTTCGAAATATTTTTCTGTTATGAAATATTCGCAAAAATCTAAAAATTGTGTTTTTGTTTTGTTTTTTGGTTTTTAAGTTATCTGTACGAAATTTGGCGAACCAATTTGATATTGTCTGCTGTAGTTCCACGTAAGAACTCATACTTCATAATAGTGTGGATTTCGACCGTTCCATTTTCAACAAAATTAATTTAAAAAAAAAGTTTTTGATATTTTTTAGAACATACAATGATTTCTTTAAACAGGCGAGATGTGTAACTTTCCAACAAAAAAAAGAACGGTAAAATATTAAGCCAATGTGAAATAATAAACTGTTAAAGTTGGCAATATTATTAACTACAAATTTCATCCTTGACAACCTGATAAAATGCGTAAGATATTTTGCTGTACGATTATTTCATTGGAGCTGAAGGGGGGGGGGGGGGCAAGAGCCAGCAGTTCCCCCTCCCCTTAGGGTCGTAAACCCTAGTGTGTATGTGTGCGGAAGAAAGAGAATTGGCATCCCTGTTTTATCCTTCCATATAAATAAATAAATGACTATGTATAAATCCTAACAAGAGTCAGGTAACAATCGTCCTAAAGGATAGTGTTATCCCTGGCGACTGTTCGTATTACGTCGTCAGGACATCCAATTACCAAAGGAGATCCTTTCACCTGGCTGATGGCAGATGGCTCTCTCATTGCCCAGATCCTTATTAAAGAGAAGAGAAGAGAAAACCTCTCCTCAGTTTTGTTGATACCTCCAGGACGTTCGCTGTTTAATTAACATTGCTGTAATAATATGTGTTTGATTCCGAGCATTACGGGAATCCTGTTAGGCAGATGTAATTTTCACTGAACCTATTTCAGTTGGTTTCCCTAATTCCTCATTCACATACTATTAGTATCATTTACGGTATAACTCAGCCTTTAAAACAAATTTTCAAACATCGCCAAATATCTCAGAATTTTATTTATCTTTACTTTTCAACGCGTTTTTAGGGATTTGTAGGTATGACCAAAAAACCCTTATACCGCCATTTTGTCGTCTGTCTGTCTGTCTGTCTGTCTGTCTTTCTGTCTATCTGTCTGTCTGTCTGTCTGTCTGTCTGTCTGTCTGTCTGTCTGTCGGTTCGGTAAAAATTGTAGTCAAACGGCTAAACCTAGAGAGTTGAAATTTAGCATGCTTATACAACTCTTTGACCCGCACATAGGAAAAATACTAAAACATCTAAAAAACATATCCCCCTAAAAATATAAACAAATATCTGCTCATAGATTTTTTTTTTTTTTTAATTCAAATGAAATCCCTTAGTACGTGGATTAACGATTAATATTTTATTTTTGCAAAAAAAATTATTTAGAAGCGATTTTTGCAAAAACTGTGCAAAAAAAATTGTCCCATACCCGAGCTACAGGGTATGAGACAATTTTTCCCACAAACAAAATTTTGTCCCACACCCTGTAGATCAGATGGTTTAAATTAAAAATCTGAAAAAATTTTAAGTAATGTACATTTGTGTGAACAGGAATAGTACAACAGGAATTTTTGATCAGATTATGTTTTCGGAAAATAACGCATTTTTTGTGTTTTTTGCTTGACCACGTAAAATATTTAATAACTTATCTAAGAGAGTGAACCAGCATGCTTTGATAGTGTAATGGCTAGCATTCTCGTGTTCTAATTTGCAAACTAAAGTTCTCTCCGCTCTCAAGGCAATTTTATTTTTTCTTGTAATAAAAAAAATATGATTTTCCGCATTTTCATGCAGCATGCCGATGAAAAGAATTAAAGTTTGTGTCATAGAACCCTACATAAAAATTGGCACATTGGCTTCTAGTACGTCGGTGCAAGATTTATTGAGTACCTATGCGTATTTTTATTGATTTTATTTATTTATTTATTTATTGTTTAATTTATTGATTTTAATATATAGTGTAGTCCTTCAGATGGGCTGCGTTAGGCGCAAATAGCCTTTGTTGCTGTAGGCCAGAAATTTTTAACTAACTAACTTATTCCACCATAGGCGTCCCAGGAGGGAAATCAAAAATTTTTCCTCACAGTATCTTTGATTAACGCATGACCATTTAGTTTCTCATTACATTGTTTTAATTTAGTGTGGACATTTTCATTTAAATTGGCAGGAGCATGTACCATAAAATATTTCTACATAAATTTCCATTTAGTGAGTAAGTCTATTTGGAAACATAGCGAGTGCATGAGCGTGTTTTCACATATTTCAGTGAATACGTTGCATTGCAATTACGATGTTATCCCGGAAAAACAGTTGAAATTGTTCAAACCGCTAACTAAGTACATTTACAGACTCGACGCCGCTCGACGCTTCCCGGCGCCACGTTATATGAATGCAGATGAAATTTTTTCCATCTGTAAAACATGCAAATGGATTTCTCGGATAGGAAATACATCGAAATAAAATTGATCATTGTTATATTGCCTTCTTATATTGCCTGTTTTATTATACGGTACAGAAGCATTGACCTTGACACAAGAAGTATTCTGTAGAATCTTTGCCTTTGAGATATCGAATTACAAACGTATCGCGTCTCAAATGCAGATGTACTTAAAATACTGAACTCCGATTTAAAACAAAATTGATCTGAAGTATGAAATTCTACACATAGTGATTCAGGCACGCACTCAGGACGTTTTTGGGGAAGGATCTCCAGAAAATAATTTTTTAGAAACAAAGCGGCCCCAAAAACTGTGATTGTTTAATTTCAATAACCACGTCGATCAATAAGTCTCCAGTCTAACTAAAAAAACATTTTTTTTTTTTAGAAATTCGACTTTATTCATCAACATACTCTCCTTCAAGAGTGATACATTCATTCCAACGCTCCTCTAACTTTTCGATGCCTTCTTTGTAGAACAATTTGTCTTTGCCCTCAAAATAGGCCTCGGTTCCGGCAATCACTTCTTCATTTGAGTCAAATTTTTTTTCCCAAGCATCTTTTTGAGGTCTGCAAAAAGCCAATAGTTGCTGGGAGCCAGATCTGGAGAGTACGGTGGGTGAGGAAGCAATTAGAAGCGTAATTCATTCAATTTAACCATCGTTTTCATCGACTTGTGACACGGGGCGTTGTCTTTGTGAAAGAGCACTGTTTTCTTTTGCATGTGAATCCGTTTTTTCTTGATTACTACACTCAATCGATCCAATAATACCATGTAGTACTCGCTATTGATAGTTTTACCTTTCTCAAGATAATCGATAAACAAAATATCATGCGCGTCCCAAAATACGGATGTCATAACCTTGTCAGCTGATTTTTGAGTTTTTGGTCGCTTTGGACTTTCACCGACTGCTGTCCACTCAGCTGACGATCTTTTTGATTCAGGTGTGTAGTAGTGGATCCATGTTTCATCCATTGTCACATACCGATGCAAGAAATCCTTTTTATCTCGCTTGAACAGCTCCAAACAGCGCTCTGAATCATCGACGCGTTGTTGTTTTTGGTCTGGTGTAAGCGAACGCGGCACCCACTTCGAATGCAATTTACGAATGCTCAAATTTTCGTGTAAAACACACTACCTTCTGATATCTTTAAGGTGTCAGCTATCTCACGCAACTTCACTTTACGGTTTTCAAAACTATTATGTGGACTTTTTTTGTGTTTTCCGGTACAACTGCCGATTTTGGGCGACCAGAGCGTTCAGCATCATCGGTTATTGTACGACCGCGTTTAAATTCAGCATACCAATCAGTAATAATTGATTTGCCTGGTGCAGAGTCTCTATAAAACACTTATCAAGCCACTGTTTAGCTTCAACAGTATTTTTTCCCATCAAAAAACAATGTTTAATCAACACACGAAATATTTTTTATCCATTCTTTTGAAAATTACAAAACTGTCACTAAAACCACTGTAACCTCTAAACTAATTGTCATAATGTCATGAAATTTTCACACGTATCGTTTGAAGGTTGGTACTATCCAGAAATCATATGGGCCTGTCAACAGTGTTGCCATATATATGACAGTAAGAAATTAGGAACCCTGAGAGTCACAAAAATCTATATGAGAAAAATTGTTTATAATAAGAAAACAAATCTTATTTGTTCTATGCATTTGTTAAATATTTGGGGAGTTACGGGGGGAGTGTCAGATGGCAGCACCTGTATATGACGTCACACTAATAAGGTCAATTGTCCTGGCTAATTGCCTTAGTAGCAAAGGTCATAAATGTAAAAAAATATATATATTTTGTGTGTTAAATTATTTTTTGTGAAATATATTCTTGACTATCCCGGGAAGAATGTCAACTTCTTGTCGTGTACTAATTATTTGTGTTCACCTTAAATAAATAAGGTTTGTGAAGGGGTGTAGTGATGTGGGAGAGTGGGAAGTGCTTGAAAAGAGAGGTTCATCCTCAATTAAACATCAAAAGCGACCTCAATTCATCTCAATATCTGTGTCTTTTATCTTCAGCAGACAGGATAATTGTGAAAGCTTTATTTCTGACCTTTTTACAGCTGCATATCTTATTTAAACAGACTCTGATTAGCCGGGGCCCTTCTGGAATCACGACAGCGGCAGCGGCAGCGGCAGGGCAGCCACTCAAAGAAAAGTTTGCTTTATAAAAATTCAATTGAGATTCTAAAATCTACAAAGACATTGCATTAGCGAACTTTAAATAACTACTGCTACAATTCGGAGATGTCTCAGATGACTTTTAGAGTCACTCCCATTGATTTGTACAGAGGCAGGTCCAGCGTTCCTAAGAAACTATTATTTTAGTTTTCTAGAAAATAATATAGGCGATAAAATTATTTATAATTCATATTTTCTTTGGGGGAGAGATGTGGATCAACCCTTGATATCTCGTACTTCCAGTTTGTTTCGAAAAATTTCATTTCTACCATTCAATTCCTTGAACAGACTTTGGTTATAAAAAAAAATCCCAAAATACTCACACATTGAGTTTTCGAGTAAAAAAGGGGTGAACGAATGGTTTGATACGGCCAGGATAAAAAACAAATGTCCTTGTGTCAGATTCAGTCCATGGATCGTAGTTTAGAGAACTCTGCCCATGGCATTGGTAGATTTTTTTTAAATTTTGTTTTATCAAACTGTCTTTGTCGTGCATGGGTCCATCAATCTCCCGGGACATATGTGAACAAAAGGGCCTTGACAGTTTTGTGTGGTCCTGTCAATTCACTGTCTTACAATAGACTCCTTTTCACTTACACTGGATGAAAAATAATTTGAAATTCCACAAAAAAAAAATTACAAAAAAACAAACAAAAAAATGTAACATATTTTTAAATAGTAAAATTTGATATAATTCCTTTGAAAGTACTTAATGAGAAAAAGTTAAACCGCTGCAGGACTTTTTGAATATTTTACATGGAAGCATTTAATCTCAAACCAACTTGCCAATTATATTTAAAAAAGTTTTTTAAAAGCCATTTAAAAAACTCCCAAAGTTACACATATTATAATATTCCCCGATAAAAAATATCTCAGAGGGACATTCAAGTCATCTATAAATAAAATTATATATTTGCACTAGTGATGGGCGCGTACTGTGAATTTTTCGCGTCACTTTGTAACACGGCCGTTCACGGTAAAATCGTGAGTGAACGTGATTAATATTTTTCTTTCGTGCGTGATTGTGCGTGATTTTAAATTTGTCATGACACGTCGTACGTGCAATCACGGCGTGTCACGATTGACGAAGTTTAAATTTTAATAAATAGAAGGAATATTAAGAAAAACTTGCCTATTTTGTATAATTATCTATGCTCTTTCTACGACGAAGCAACATGTCTCCGTTGTATGCAGTTGTTGAAAATATTTTTTGTTTAATTTTGAGTGAATCTGACTTTTAGACTTAGATACGGATAACTCAAAACAATCTCATTCTAACTAGTTTGCGCTTTTTTTCTAACCAGTTGGATTTGGTGGGATTATACGGATCATTAACCAATATTATTCATTTCTTAGAAAATATTTCTTCATAAGTTAACTTTTCTTTTAAGTATCCTAATTAATTGAGCCCTGCAAATTCCAGATAGGATTTTTCTGCGGATGCAGATAAATTATTATTTAAATCGTGCGGATGCGGATAACATATCATATTCGCTTATCCGAAATATGCGCGTTAACATAAAATCTTCGGTTAGACGCCTTTTCCCACGGAAGACGCGTTTAGAAGCTTATGGCAAGAGTGAAATAATGATACGTTACGGAACTTTTTACTCTTCCCATAAAGACCTATTTTACGTTTACTTATATAGTTAAAAATAGCACAGTTTTTATAGCAGTCGTAGATACAACAATTTCTTTGTTGCCAGTTTATTAATTTAAAAATAATTTTATAATGTATTATGATTTTTTTTGTATTTATTATGATTATTTTCTAACATATTTTATTATCATTTTCTAATATAAATATTTTAAATAATAAATTCAATTTGTGTTAAAATTTTTAACATCTTATTGCAAATTTCAAAGTTCTTCTTTAAAAATCCTGATATAAATTACAAAAAAGGCGCTAGATTGCAAGCAGAACAGCCGTTGTAAATGCGCAAGACTTGAAGAATGCCCGAGAGATTGAAAAAGTTAGTATTTCCTGGAAAGAAGTCAATGTTCTGACCGGAAACCTACTTGGAAAAGCTTGGATGGTCTGAGTCCATTGGAGGAAACGTATATAACTATCTTCAAGAAGTTTTCAAACAAGTGGCATCAGTAATTCAAATAAATTTTTAAAAATATAGTTTGAAAAGACACTAAAATTGTAAAGTAACCATTTACTAAAACGGCAGTGCAATAAAATTCAATTTGTAAAACTTTACGAATAAATTTCTGTGGAACTTTTCCCATTTGTACCTGTTCAGGACAAATCATGATTACCTCAACTCATTTGTAACACCGAGAACTCGCGGAATCAAGGAAATAATAAAATAATAGTTTGTGTAATTACTCGTAGAAGAAAAAATAAATATTCCTACCTCTTCCCAGACAAGTTGTTTGCTGATTCCTGGCCTCAGGTTCATAATTTTAAGTTCTGCAGATCTGAGGACACCGTCTTGGTTGAATTCCACGTTCGGTTTTCCAGCATCTGCTTCTACGCTCACGTTCCTCAGATATCTGTAAAAAATAACATTGGTTAAACAGGTGGGAAATGATTGAAAATTTATGAAAATGGGGAAATAACAGTTAAAATATTCCCGAGAGAGAAATTTCCACCCTTCCCAATAAATAATTAATGTCAGCACATGTGTAATTTTTGATTTTAACTGAATATTTTCATTCTGACTGGTTGAATGTTTAGTTAAGGTATTAAAAGTAGGGAAAAAAATCAGCTGTGGTCACCACAGGACCGACCGCCATCACAAAGGACTTGTATAAAATACATTCTAGCAGCAGAGTAGAAATAACAGCCTAATATTTTCAGAGATATTATTTATTATGACCATGGAAACGTTACATATAAGTATGAAAAAATAGATACTTTTTTTCCCGCAGATAAATATTTATTTTTTTGCGGATATTTTTTTATAACCGACTGAAACGTGTAGAAACCAAATATGAGGCCGAAAAAATAAAAAAACAATTATAGCTTTCAATTTTATTAATATGGTTGAAAGCTACAGCCAGTTTTACATGTACGATATGCGGGTTGCATCCACGAGGTAACAAGGGGCAAAAATTATATTTGTGAACAAATTAAAATTGTCAAACTCCCTTCGTCAAAACTCAGATCTTCGTTCTTTATTAGCTTTTTTATTAATATTTTTTTTATAATTTACGTCTCTTTCTAGGTGCAAAGGTCATTAGGTCGTCTAGACCCTGTTCATAATTTCACAGATTTTATAAATTAGAAGTAAGTATTAGTTTATTATGTTAGTTTAAAAAAATCAGCTGTAGCCACCACAGGACCGACCACCGTCACAAAGTACTTGTATAAAATACATTCTAGCAGCAGAGTAGAAATAACTTGGCCTAAAATTTTCTAACAGAGATATTATTTATCATATCCTTTATCATAAATTTTTCAATTTTTTTTTGTTTTATCAAAAAATGTCTCAAATAAAATAAAAGTTATTGCTTTTATAGCAACTTATGTTCAATAATTTTTTCGAAATATTTTTCTGTTGCTAGTTATTCGCAAAAATCTTAAAATCGACACGAGTAAACTCCCATTTCTAGTTAATCGATTTTTACCAAAAGTTGATCAACTCGTGCCATTGATGTCAAAAGCATAAATATAAAGTGTCATATAAATCCTTTTAGCCGAATTTGCTCTGCACGTGTACACAGACAGACGGACGGATGGACAGACAGACAGACGGACAGACGGGCGGACAGACGGGCGGACAGACAGACAGACAGACAGATAGACGGACAAACAGACGGGTCAACAGATCGACAGACATCATGCTGAAAACAGTCAAAACGTTATGTAGGGACCTTAGTTCGTGGAGATCCATCGAAATCTCGAAATGTCAAAATCGGTATTATCACAATACCTCCCTTATATATGTTAGCGGTTGGTAAAAAAAAAAACACACGCTATCATAGTGATGATGTAGAACAAACGACTCTCATGATATGAGAGGACACCTTCAGATGACCGATGGAAGATCTGGGAGTGGATTCCTGCGTGCAGAAGAAGACCAGAGCGACCAGTAAGGAGCTGGGCTCAGGATGTTCAGTAGGCGATGGGGGCAAGAGGTCTCCTGGATGGAGAGAGTCACCTGGCGAAAAGGAAACGAGAAACGACGCCAGCCGTAAACCACTCGCTAAGGGATTATATATATTACTATATTAATATAATAGAGATAATTCAGACAAGAATGCTCAGAATGGTTGAATATAGGTTAACCAAGGTATATCCCAAATATGTGTCAAGTGTAGATTTGACGAATAAATATGAGGTTGTTACACTAGAGAAAAGACGTAATATATATAGTGTACTGTTTTTGCATAATATTTTAAACAATAAAATTGATTGTTCAGACATCTTATCTGATCTTAGTATACGTGTGCCATTTGTTAGCATGAGAGTTAGAAATAATCTCTTTTCATGTAACAAATTCAGTACAGATTATGGACAAATGACTCCTGTACCTCGATGTTAAGCTTATTCAATCAACTCCTAATGTATGATATGGACATTGATATTTTCAATATAAAATATGTTGCCTTAAAAAAAAAGGATGATTGAAATTTTGCCCTAATTAATTTTGATTTTGTTATTTAATTTTATTGCCTTTGGTATCTTTTATTTGTATATCTCTATCTTATCTTTGTATTTATGTAAATTGTATGTGATGAGGATAAATTGATTGTAATACTTGTATTTCTCTTTTTTTATTATTTTTCTCTAACTTATGTCTTTTGTGTCGTTATTTTCAAATAAATAAATAAATAAATTAATTAATTTATCTGAGAATGTTAGTTTTGCATTTGAAACTTGTATTATGTGTTGCTTACCGTACCCTTAAGGGTAAATAGGGCAGGGTAGTTAAAACGGTGTCGTCGAGAGAATATTGTAAAATGATATTAGTATGTGAGTGCGAGCTGGGGGCTGCGGGCGATGAATCCATTGCAGTGCAGTGTTCGGATGCAGAGTGCGTATCGCCATTTATTGCAGACACGATCGTGCCTGCTCTAATGAGGAGAACATGCTCGCCAATTACCTTACGAATTACAATTCAATTACTCCACCAACCACTAGGACTTTCAACAAAAGATTCACATGCTAAATCTACCATCAATTATATGGACAGAATGCTAGAGGTCTGGCAATTAAAAATGAACCTCTAGAAAATATTTTATTATTATTTCTGACAGTGTTTTTATGACCAGTGGTTGTAGCACTGCGAGGGCTACCTTTTCAGTTTTTACAAAAACTAAGAAAGATTTTTTTTATGGATTTTGCAGTGCCTAGATTGAATTATTTTAGCATTCCCTTACACCAATCAACACGAGCCTATTTTTGAACTTCGGTCAAATGGGAATCCATCGGAAACAGATCTTTTTCACAGCTAATCCAGCAAACATTCAACCATCGGCCAAATGCCAGCAAACTGCTTTTTCTGTTGGGAAATTGCTGGCACCAAAAGTTTGTGCAACGCCAGTATTAATAATATACGTCACATTTGTATTTCGCAGTCCTCCTATACAAAGTACTTTACCAGCATTTAATGCGATTATTTTGCACTTTACCGCTGATGGGCCGGCAATTGATACGCCAATGAGCCAGATGCCACGAGGACACCGGGGTACTGGCCCATTACTTCCAATGCCGAGGAGTATGTGCTTCAACGACGACACGAAGAAATGGACCCTAACCAGAAACCGACGAAACCAAATTATATTGACGAGACTACGAATTGGACATACGGAGATTATACATCAATACGTATTCCACAGACTACAACCACCCATATGCGAAGAATGTGCCACAGAACTGACAGTTGAACATATCCTGATGACCTGCAAGAAATATAATACCGAAAGGAAAACACATAAAATTCCCCCTACATTACAACAAAATAATAGAAACTCTACTAAAATTCCTAGAAGACATATCAGTAAAAAACAAAATATAACTATCCTAAAACCCAAATGTACTATAATCTGTCTCATTTTGTAATACGAAACTAGATCTGGTTACTTTGGTGACTGTTGTGGGGTAAATAGACTTTTATAAAACCATGCGAACTTGTAAATCTGGCTTTTAAATTTTTGATTAAGTTTCATTACACTGAGGTTATAGTCACTCAAAAACTACATGTCAGATAAAATTGACATGTCAAAATTGCGATTGACATGTCCAAATTGTGACTGACATGTCAAATAATTTGAAAGGAGCCACTTCAGAATTACCACCCTAAGATGATAATTTAAATATACAATATAAAAAATGAAGTTTCCCTTTTAGTTTCGTATTACAAAATGTACTGTAATACTAATGGCCTTAGTTGCCGATGTATTTTTTGCTAAATAAAAAAATATATATATTGTCCAGTGCGCCAGCAACCTAAATTTTGTTTCATTTAATTTTCTATGTGTCATTTTGACAAATAAAT
This sequence comes from Liopterus haemorrhoidalis, assembly GCA_963971575.1. NCBI lineage: Eukaryota > Metazoa > Arthropoda > Insecta > Coleoptera > Dytiscidae > Liopterus > Liopterus haemorrhoidalis. Next base: position 329,147 of record OZ020620.1, on the reverse strand, counting down.
TTAAGACATCCTGTCTGTAGCGCCAGGAGTTGTTTGTGTCCTGCTGAAAACGATGTTTCATGAATTCTCAGCACGTTCGCAAGTCCATAATGAACAAATCGACTTACACAGAATGTACAAAACATGGAGTAAAGACATTCCATGTTTATATAGTTGAATTTATGGAGAGATACACTATCCATTAATTGGTTATGCATGTTAAAAGCTTGCTATAAATTCCAATACATGTGTATTCGGGTCGCTTGCACTGAGCTTAGCTGTGAGATTAAGTTCGGTAAGCTCAGGCGGCGCCCGCGGGTCATTGCCTTGCTGTAAATTACATCAACACCCCCAACTCTTAAACAAATTACGTTCAAAGGGATCGGCTCCCGGCGACAACACGAACTTTATCAAACACGCAATTGAAGAAAGAACTTCGTTATTAATTATATAAACGATTCATTTCCAAACTATATTAGTCCAGGAAATACGCAATTTTCGGAAGAAAGTTTTGCGGGGGTTTTGGTAATTGCTGCGATTAATAGGTCTTGAGGTGTTTTCTTGGTCACATTTTAAGACTAATATTTTTTTGCAGGAACCAGGAACTTTCAAATAAATATAGAGAAAAGTGCAAATGTTTCTTTGCAAATATCTCCATACCATTACAAAATTAGAAAAAAAAATCTCTACACTAAATTAAAGAGGAATAAATTATAAGTTAGCTTCCATAAGTTTTTCTGTGGAATGAACGGTATTCATGAAAAATGCACTTTTCATTTCAATTGACACAAAAATGATTATAACTTCAATTCTGCAAAACTACCAAATTATATTATTAAAAAAAAAAAAAGCTGTGGCCACCACAATCTAGCAGCAGAGTAGAAATAACTTGGTCCAATATTTTCTAACAGAGATATTATTTATCATTACGTTACATATTAGTATGAAAAAAACAGCTGTGGCCACCACAGGACCGACCGCCATCAGAAAGTACTTGTATAAAATACATTCTAGCAGCAGAGTAGAAATAATTTGGCCTAATATTTTCTAACAGAGATATTATTTATCATAATCATGGAAACGTTACATATTAGTATGAAAAAATAGATACTTCAATATATAAAATAGATATCTCAAATAAACGTTGTTAGTTATTGCTTTTATAGCAACTTTTGGACCTCAGTTCGACGAGATTCATCGAAATCTCGAAATGTCAAAATTGGTATGATCACAATACCTCCCTTATATATATTGGCGGTCGGTAAAAAGAATTGGTCAAAAGTCCCATTCCATCATTAAGTCACAAGATTTCAAAATCTAGTAAACTTATAAGAAATGAAACATGCCTACTCATCATATTTATTACCATAAATTTGTTAAATTATTGTTGATTAGGAAGTAACAGATGATATGAAAAAAACACCTCGACGATCTCTGTTAAGATTATTTATTGATTATATATTCCGATAATAATTAAATTACCGTGTTCTATTTGGTAAAGTTTTTTTTTTTTTATTACATTTTCTGTTGAAATAAATTTTGGTTCTTATTGTGATTATAGTTACATATAAATTTCTTTTGAAAATAATAAATACATTTCATAAAGTAAAGTATATAGTTTATTTTATAAAAATAATGTTTTGAAAAAAAAGACTACCCCCCCAAGAGGATTTTCTGGCTACGCTACTGCCTCAATATTCATTCCACCAATTTACAAAATTCTCACAAAACTCTCTTCAAAACCAGTGTTTTGAACACCAGTTTCCTGAACTGTATAAACACAAGGAGTTTTAGTTGTGATATTTACACACAATTGAAAATCGTATCAATTTTTCGCACATTATTCTTTATCAGTATTCCGCATGGCTGGGAATTAAAGGAATTAGATTTGTGCAGTTTGCTGCATTGAAGACATTGCTAACTATATATCACTCCTCACAAACATTCCGTCATATCTGGAAAATAATACTCTCTACTTGGGAACTGCTAGTCAGATTGGCTTTTGATTCCTTTAACTTCTTCTAAAGGATTTTCCAAAAGAGATTTTATTATTGGAAAACATAAGCGTCTAAGAAGAAATTCAATCCTAGATCCATCAGCTCTTTTTGAGAATTGGTTTAAAAAAGTTTAATTCATTTTTTGGTGTATCAAGACTATGGTCTATTTCAAAGTAGAAAAATGTGTGTAAGAAGATAGGAGCTGTTTGTCCTTGCTTCGGATTGGTTCAGATCGTCATTCCTATTACACTGTTAAAATATTGTTTTTAGTCCAAGTTGACAGATGTTGAGTTTTATAAATATATTATTTATATTTTTTTTTATATATTTTGTTATTATTTACATATTTAGACTTTTATTTATATTTTTGGCGTAGATTTTATGGAGAAAATTCTCCATGTAATTTAGTTTAACGCAGTTATGTATTTTGTATTTCTTAGGTTATCTGACATATAAATATTGTTTGACACTTGACAATTAACAGATCAAGAAAGAGGACTAATGTGAAGCCAAAAGACAGCCCAGCTGATAGTGTCCAAAGAAGAAGTTATTGATATAATTTTAAGACCTTCATATATACATATAAATATTTTTATTTTTTATTTACAATAAATATTTAAATAAGAAACTTTAGCTCTGAAGATATATTGTTTGTTTTATTGCTTTATTTAAACTCTTTTAGCCGAATCTCTCTTTTTATATATAGTACATAATATTTAAATTTTTTTTTTTTTACTTTTTCAAATTTTCCATTATACTGAATTTATGTCGTATAAATAACGTAAGTGTATTATCTACCTTGTTTATTTCAATATCTTATTAACCCTTTTTATATTTAAAAAAATCACTTACAAACCCAATTGCTACGCCCATGCCCTAGCTATACTGTATTTGTCCAGTGTAAATTGTACTCGGTTCGCAGCGCTATCTACTTTTTTCTATTTTGAAATAGACCATAGATCAAATATGTTTTTAATCTAGGATAATTGGATGGTGGTGTTATAGTGAACGAATATTCAATTTGGCTTTTGTAGCTCTTAAAATAACAGGAGACAAATTGCAAGTGCTCCACTCGCTTATAATTAATCCGTATAGTGTGTGCATAGCTTGTGGGAGATGGATATGCGAAGAGATGGATGAATTTAGTGATCCCGCGGAGATAGAGTTCATTGGATTTGTTCGTGCGACCTGTTCCGAGTCATCTCGCCGCGAGATACCAGCCAGCAGCCTGTATGTATTAGCGAAACTATTTTAAACACAATAACTATTCATGGTGTGGCCCATTGTTGAACGCCCCGCGAGCACTGCGTTGCAGATGCAGTTTCTATTTTGTAATTTCCTCTCGTATTCAAAGACGTGGAATCCGAATCAGTGCAAGGCATTCCTATACAACTATTTCAATTCAACTTAAATACATTGAAATCTTACCAATACAATGATTTATACGGAAATCAAAAAGATCCCGTTCTTATGTTGGTACTATTTATACATTTCTTACCGGGTGGAATTATTATATCGCAAGTCTGTTCTACATGATACCTTTCTCCAAAGCTTTATGGATTTTTACCGACCTCCAACATAAAATATAAATAATAATCTTTATGACATTTCGAGATTTCGATGGATCACCACGAATTGAAGTCCCTACATAACGCTTTGATTATTTTTAGCATGATGTCTGTCCGTCTGTCCGTTAAAAATTTTTCGAAATTTTTTCTAAGTATCGATAAATCTATAAAATCTATGAAATTATAAACAGATTCTAGACGACCTAATGACCTTTGCACCAAGAAAGAGACGTAAATTAAAAAATAATAATAATAATAAAAAAGCGAAGAAAGAACGAAGATCTGAGTTTTGACGAAGGGAGTTTGACAATTTTAATTTGTTCACAAATAGAATTTTTGCCCCTTATTACCTCGTGTATGCAACCCGCATATCGTACATGTAAAACTGGCTGTAGCTTTCAATCATATTAATAAAATTGAAAGCTATAATTGTTTTTTTTTATTTTTTCGGTCTCATATTTGGTTTCTACACGTTTCAGACGGTTATAAAAAAATATTCGCAAAAAAATAAATATTTATCTGCGGGAAAAAAAAGTATTAGACCGGGAGCTCATGACATTTTTGGTCTCCGATTCATACAGCATGCCTTTTGGAGAGAATATTTACCCTGTGACAACAAAAAAGGAATGGTACTAAACTCGCTTTCCGGTCATAGGGTAAATTTCCACTTGCACAAAATTTTTGTGTTTTTCTCTGACTTAATATTGCTTGCCCTTTTGTTAAAAGAAAGTTATAACAAATTTAAAGTCTTTTAATTATAGGCATGCTGTATGAAAACGCGGAAAATCATATTTTTTTATTACAAGATCACATGACCGTTTGAGCCCTTTGGGACCCTCCGAATCGCATGCATATATTTAAAAGACTTTAAATTTGTTATAACTTTCTTTTGACAAAAGGGCAAGCAATATTAAATCAGAGAAAAGCACAAAAATTTTGTATTTAAGTGGAAATGCAATTTACCCTATTACCGGAAAGCGTGCAGGGGTTTAGTACCATCCCTTTTTTTTGTTGTCACAGGGTAAATATTCTCTCCTCCAAAAGGCATGCTGTATGAAATCGGAGACCCCAAAACTGTCATGAGCTCCTGGTCTATTAGGCCAAGTTGGACGGTCAATGGAGATTCGATGGGAAGAAAGGACAATCCAATTAACATAACGGATATCCAGCATGACAATTTCCCTATGCGCACATGGTATGAATGCAACTGTGACCAGGTCGCTTGCAACTCCACTGGAACTTCACTGATTAGTTTCACAACTGATAATTTGAGTTCGAGCAAATGTCCGTGATCAATGGATCAGTTCACCTTGCAGATATGCGGCTAGTCCGGATAATAAACTACGATTATTAATATGATAACCACTAGCTTTCAGAAAAACACTGCTTATAAGTTATAAATATCATTAATTATTTTTCTACATAGTCACTATTTAGATCTGTGATTCTTATAGGGGCCAAAAGCCAGTATAGATGCGCTAGAACAGTTACATATGACGAACTTTTTGAGCTCGATGTGTCAAAATTAGGAAAAAGACGTGTCATGTTTAGAAATATTCATAATTTCATTATATTTGCAGCTCTAGTAAAAAAATAGTTACATTTTTGATATATTTATTTGTTAAAAAAACAATTTTTTACATTAATGACTTTTTCGTAACTGATTTGTATTTGGTAAATCTTCAATTGAAGGTTGGTACTTCGTACACTTCAAGCCCAAGCAAGTGCTACTAACTTCATCTGTCTGTTTCTTTAATTAGTTTTAATATTATTTAACGCTGAGAATAAGGTCTCACAAAAGTACGTAAAGGAAAAAAATGTAAATAAAACTATCACTGGATTTTTCAAAGGGATAAAAAGCGATAATTGGTTCCAAGCACTCCAAATTTCCTGTTCGTAGTGGCACTCTTTTGCATTCTTCAAACGATTTCTTTCCAGATTCTTAAGCTTGGATCTCAAGTTGATAAATACTTGAGCCAAGATACGTTCATTGTTCTTGCCCAAAATATATTGGCGTGTCACGGGGTCTTGGCGTGTTACAAAATGATTATTATAACCAAACTTTTACCTGTCACTTCAAAATGTTAAATTGGCAGTGGGAAGCAACAAAAGATAGAAGGTGTTGAATGCCTATTTCTGTCACTTTTTACTTAAGATAGTTTTTAATTTTTTATGAATGACGTCAGAAGTTTGAAAGTGTAGTGAGAAATGTAATGTTAAATAACCTTAAGACCCTGTATCTTTAAGAAGCAACTGATGGCGTGCTGTTTGTTTAATATATTGTTATAAGAAATTAGGCTAGACACGTGTTTTTTGTTGGTCGCTAATGAAGTTCCCGAAGGCATTGCTCTAGTTTTTACTCACCGAAAGAAGCGGTCTCCGGTGTCCCAGCGGGCATCCCCCACTCCATTGCAGGATAACTGCGTGTTAAGGCTCCTTCCTGCATTCCTGGGGTCGCTGGTGTAGTCTTCCACACCGTACGCGTACACCTTGATCGCGGTAGTTATTTCATTCACCAAACTCTGGCTCGAAGTGTCGAAATGAACACCTGAAACAATATAACGTTTAAGTGTGGGCAATAAGAAACATTTGCGGAGAACTATACTCTATGTCAGAGGTTCTTAAACTATGGTACGCGTACCACTAGTGGTACGAGATGTATCTAGTGGTGGTACGCAAGCAGACACGACCATAAACCATTTAGGCCCGGTCTTTCCACCTTCAGATAAAGTTCCAGGTAACTATCTGACAGATAAGGTTATTTGTAACTTCATCTGCTAAATAAATATCAATACCAGTCAGTGAATTCAATACGTCAGTCTCATTATCCGTTAGATAACTATCTGATAGATACATTTGTATAGAAAGAAGGGATGACATTTACTCAGCAGATGAAGTTAAAAATAACCTTATCTGTCAGATAGTTACCTGGAACTTTATCTGAAGGTGGAAAAACCGGGCCTTATACGAGTTATTTTTTAATCTGTTAAAATTAAAAATTCATTTGAAAATAAACACCTTTATCAAGAAATGTCAAATGATACAAAGCAGTGTTTCAAATGAAAATCTGCAATATTTTCCTAATTTGTAAAGTTTTGTGTTGGAGCACGAAATTAAAATTAAATTTGAGTTCATTAATAACATCAAACTCCATTGTCAAATGCTTTCTGAAGCTTTTAAAAAATATTTCCAAGAAGATTATTCCGAAATTTTATGGATAAGGAACCAACTTATTATTGAAAATATTCCACCAACCATCAGTAATAACGATAAAGAGTCGTTGATAGAACTATCTTGCGATGGAGGTTTGAAAATTGAGTTTAGTTTGACTTAAGGCTAAAACCGAATATCCCGCATTGACCAGAAAAGCATTGTTGTTTTTGATGCCCTTTTCAACAACCCATCTCTGCGAAACCGGATTTTCTTCTATGGTGACCACAAGTTTCCAGATGAAACCACGTGGCTAATTCTTTCAAAGTTTATCGAATTTTATGATTTTTAATATGTATCTACAATTTGTTAAATAAAAACCTATATAACGCTTAAATGTGTGAAAATTCATATTTTTTTTTTAATTCTTGACTATCCTGTGTTTTGCCTGTGTAAATCGTACTCGGTTCACAGCGCTAACTACTTACTTCTTATTTGAAACAGAGCAGACAAAGCATTACTAAAGCAGTGTGTTATAGAAGCAGCGGAGCATTTTATGACTATGAAATAAACTAGTTGATATGCATCGTAATTAATTTAATCTTGAGCTGTACGGCTGTTGAACAAATGTGAAATATTATAGCCATATATCGTGCTGAATGCCCCGGACCGCCCCGGGTCTCGATGCCCGGTCTGCTCGTGTTATTGTTATATCAAATTTGTTGGGTCAAATTGCATTAATATTCATTTATAACAAAAATTATAGGAAATCATGTTAAAGTTAAATTGATGGAATATATAGGGCAGATTGTTAATTTTATTTTGTTAATATAATTTAGTTGATTTAGAATTTCGTAGGAATGCTCTAGAAATCCTGCAGGTGTACACAGACAGACGGACGAACAGACAGACAGACAGACAGATGAACAGACAGACCGACAGACATCATGCTAAAAATAGTCAAAACGTTATGTAGGGACCTCAATTCGTGGAGATCTATCAAAATCTCGAAATGTCAAAATCGGTATGATCACAATATCTCCCTTATATATGTTGGCGGTCGGTAAAAATTGGTTGTCTACTAAGTAAGAAGCAGAAATAATTAGTAGAAGAAAATTTATTATTTTATATTCGTCAAAATAATAATAGCTGCTCGCTAACTCTGAACAGATTACAAAAAAACAAGCGGGAAGAAAGGAAGAAAATAATCCACTGTTATTTCTGATTGAAATTTGCCGGTGAATGAGGCCCTGTGTTGCTTCTAATAAAACAAAATTATATTTATGTATTATGCAACTTATTATAAATTATTTTTAATTTCTTTTTCTTTTTGAAAATGTCCACGGAGGACTGATTCATTTCTACATTTAAGTTAATTATTTCAATTTTGTTATAATTCCGAATATACCGGGTTTCAGCTTTTAAAATCCCGGTAGTTTCGAGACAAAAATCAACCGGGATCTCGGTATCCCGGGATTCGAGATCCCGGGATTGCATTTTTACTTGTGATAGAATACCGCATCGGAAGCGAATACCGGTAAGCGGCAAGCCTAGCCTACGGTGACTGTGACTTGTGACTTGTTGCCCCTACACACGAGGAACTAGACAAGTATAAACATTGGCCTTGACTTGCCACGCCGTCTGTAGGCACCTTAAGAATTTGCACTTCACAGTATTACCAACCTAATGTCACTGTGATGTGAAGAGAGGGAGACAATGAGAGAGAGAAAGGCTGATGTAGTAGAAGTTTTATTAGTCGTGTTACACAAACGTCAGATATCCAAGTGAATAAATGATTGTAACTGGCAGTGGCACGATCCAAGATATGTAGAATTTATTGACGTATCATTTGACAGTCGCGACTTTTATTGAAAGCCCGTGTTTAAAGCTATTGAACAGATTTTTTGCTCAGATGAATGCTTTTCAATGTTCGACACAGGGAAACGATTATTTTGTTTGAAATGTAAAAATATGTGGTTTTATTTGAAATTTATCACAGCCGATAAATACAACAAGCTTTATTGTTTAATTGAAAATCATGTAAATGGAAACTGTTTAGCTGCTCGCTAACTCTGAACAGATTACAAAAAACAACAAGCGGGAAGAAAGGAAGAAAATAATCCACGGTTAATACTGATTGAAATTTGCCGGTGAATGAGGCCCTGTGTTGCTTCTCCCTAGCGTTGAATTACAATACCCCCCCCCCCGTCAGTCTCTGTGACTAATGTTGTTAGTTGATATGATATGTTCTCATGTGTGGCAAGCATCACTTTGAACTAATTATGTATTCATGATGTAGCAGGAAGAAGCCCTCGCAATACTGACAACATTAAACTCCTCCTCCCACTTCCTTCCTACACTTGGACAATATATCTCAAATAAGAATGCAGTTGTGCTGCGAACCGACAACGATTTATATACTGCAGAAATGTAACGCTTTTCATCTCTGCATGGTTTTAGATTTTGGTCAGGAACGATTAAATTTGTTGGAGAGACTAGCAAAGAAAAGGAAAGCCACGGTCTGACGAGAAAATAAAAATTGTCGCATTTGCCTAGTTATATGAGAATACAGGTCAGTTTTTAGGGTTTTGTAAGTATGACCAAAAAAACCCTTATACCGTCATTTTGTCGTCTGTTTGTTCGGTAAAAATTGTAGTTAAACGGCTAAACCTAGAGAGGCCGATCGGCGTAGCGTAGTGGTAACACATGTGCTCTGCGTTGCGAAGGTCTCGGGTTCGAATCCCGTTCAGGCATGGACATTTTCTCAAATAATAATTGTCCTGGCTAATTGCCACAGCAGCAAAGGCCATTAAATTAAAAACAAAAACAAAAAAAAAAAACTATAGAGTTTAAATTTGGCATGCTTATACAACTCTTTGACCCGCACATAGGAAAAATACTAAAACATCTAAAAAACATATCCCCCTAAAAATATAAACAAATATGAGCTCATTGAAAACAAAATATATATTTTTTTAATTCTGAGTAGGGTATCATATGAAAGCCCTTAGTACGTGGAACAATTAAAATTTTATTTTTGCAAAATAAATTATTTTGATGCGATTTTTGCCAAAATTAGGCAAAACAAAATTTTGTCCCACACGCTGTAGCCCAGGTGGTTTAAACTAAAAATCTGAATAAATTCTAAGTAATGTACATTGATGTGAACTGAAATAGTACAACAGGAATTTTTGATCAGATTATGTTTTCGGAAAATAACGCATTTTTTGTGTTTTTTTGGCTGACGATGTAAAATATTTAAAACGATATGTAACACAGTAAACCAATATACTTTCATAGTGTAATGGTTAGTCCTCTCGCTTTCTAAGTTGCAAGGTAGGGTTCGCTTTCCGTCTGGAGACAATTTTATTTTTCAGTTTTTTTTTTTCAATTTTATTTTGTTTAAATTATTTTTTCAATTTCTGGTTATATTTCGGCAAATGTTGAATTAAATTTTTATAAGCGTAAATTTATTAACTAGTGGAAATGGTTGAAATCGAATATAGGAAATCAGAGGGGCGGAGTATGACTTAAAACAACCAATGGAAGCCATAGGTGCATTTTTAAAATCTTAATGAACCTTGCTATATAAAAAAATACTGCACATATATAGAAACCTAAATAATGGTATTAGGCATTCGAATTAAAATTAACAAAAAAAAAAATTAACATAAAATTTGTTTTGGCTTCCCAAATAATTATCATTCACTTACTAAATACCTGCAAAATTCTGAAATGTGTGAAAATTCACACTTCACATCAATTTTTTAATTTAGATGATTCTAATTAGTTTTTTTTTAATTTAATGCCCTTTGCTGCTGTGGTAATTAGCCAGGACAATTTTCATTTGTGAAAAATTCCATGCCTGAACGGGTTTCGAACCCGACACCTTGTGTTACCACTACGCTACGGTCGGCATTCTAATTAACAGGTAATTTAATTCCTATTGTCCGATTAAAGTTTAGCGGATTCTCATTTATTGATCAATTAATCATAGAGTTTAGAATTTTCTCTTTTGTCAGTATTTGGAACATCGATACGCCTCGTGGAGTTTCTAATATTTTTGTCTAAATGTTTGAAGATATAAAGTGTTTATTTCTGCAAATAAAATGCAGGTGAAATGTATGGAGCTTTTACTATGTAAATATGTGTCTCTCGAAACGATATCTCCCGGCAATGCTTCTCTCGGAGACCTCTCAGTTACGCTTCACTGCAATATCATCATGCCGTGTGTCGCGCCCAACTCCTTATCGCATTTCACTTCAGAAATAAAAGACGCAGACGATTAACGTGGATACATGGGGACGATAAAAAGGATCTTGGCAAAGAAAATGGAACATGGAAAGTTCAGTGAAAAAAACTTCAAATAAATAGCGACAGGTATAGAACATATATTATTTATGAAGATCGGCATAAAACAATTATCCCGTATAACTATCAGTGCCGCAACAAGGGTGGTGCGACAGGTGCCGCCGCACCAGGCGCCGGATTCATAGGGGCGCCAAATGGCAAAATTTAATTTTTTTTATTATTTTTTATATTAATAAACTATAATCAACACAGAATTGATTTCATAAAAGAAAAATATGTAAAAAAAAATGTTTAAGAAACTTTTTTCAGTTTTAGTAAATTTAAGTTAATAACAAATTATTTGCGTTGTATTGTACAATGGGCCAAGATAGATTGTTAAATTTACCTTTAATATCAAGAAAAAATACTATAACGCAGTCATTGCATTATGAAGACTTAATTAACGAATTCTCACAGTTAAAAGCCAGAAAAGTTCAATTTATTTAAATTTCCATTCCGTAAAAGTGATTATATACATATTATTAAAATACCAAAATATTCATTATTTGTTGTTCAAATATCCCATTTTTTTTTTTTTCTGTCTTTAAATATATATTTTTTTATTTATTCTGTTATTCATTTATGTAACATAATATTTCTTTAGCCCTTTTGTGTTTCATTTTAGGTGATTTTCATTTAGTGTTTCATTGAACTAGAGTTTATATTTTGTCCCTTTTTATATTAGTTGATTATCATGATTTTTGAGTTTATTAAAAGATTTGTAACATATTTTGTTAATATAATCGTTAATATTGCAATTTAAACCAAACCAAAGAAAAAGGTTAAAACTTAACCAAAAAATAATACCAACGAATGTTTTTTTTTAAATTTTTTTATAAATTTATTTATTAAAAAATAACTTTATAATATATATTATTTTTGTATGTTCCTTTACTGGTAATAATATCCTTTATTAGGTGTAAGTGTTTCTTTACTGGTGATTTTGTGATTTTTATGAATAAAGTTATGTTTTTTACTTCCACTTGCATCAAAATAAAACAATAAGATTTTAAGAATTCTCGATAAAATATGGTACATGTCTTAAATATCATTTTGGTGAAGAAAACAACGTAAGTAAATGTCTTAAACATTCCCTTACTGATGCATTCACCCTAACATAAAATTTTAAATATTGCGTATGTAATTAGTGATGGTGGGGGGGGGGGGCGCCAAATAATTTTACGCACCAGGCGTCAATTTATGTTGTTGCGGCACTGATAACTATAATCACGTTGTTAAACTACAAAAGAACTAGGGTTCATATTTACAACCACGTTGTAGAGAATTTTAAATAGCGTAGTGAACTGGTGCGAAAAAAATAAACTTAAAATGAACATCAACAAATGCAAAGTAATATCCTTTACACGCAATATAAACAAAATAACCCAAGATTACCATATTGGTAATATAGTGTTGCTTAGAGATAGTAAACTGAAAGACTTGGTGTACTATTTAGAAATTATTTTAATTTTAGTGACCACATAGACAATATAGTGAATAGTGCCCTCAAAACTTTAGGGTACTAAGAAACAGTGGTGGTTTTAAGATATCTACAACTTGGTTACTGTACTGTGCACTAGTTCGACCTAAATTAGAGTACGCAAATACAATCTGAAGCCCAAAAACAATGTCCCACAAAAATCAAATAGAAAAATACAAAAGAGATTTGCAACAAACCTGACCCTGAAACCGGAACATATCCTTTTCATATCTCTTATGCAAACCAGTTAAAAAACCCTGCTGTCAATAATAGCAAGAAATTTCAAACATTAGAATGGAAACGCGACATCCATACTTTAAATTTCGTTTTGAAATGAAGAGACATTATTTGCATGTTTAAAGGTTCAGCTGTTGAGAGGAGTTTATTCGAGAGGCAATGCATTCTGCAAAGACTCCATATGCTGCTCATTCATGTGTTCAAACTCTTTAAAAACTAAATACACTGGAAATATTACAGCATAAGAGGATTTGCAATATGCTGCAAACAAAATCACGTTTTCCAACAGGATATACCATTTTTAACAAAAGCTTTTTAACTTTCTGTTGCAGTGCTTTCCAAACGATGTATTACGACATTTTGGTGTGTCACTACTCAGTAAGGGTGTCGCGGAATTTAAGGTATAAATAAATTTAAATTAAACTAAAAATTAAAATATTATTTTAAAAGAAATTTTATTTGTCATTCGGTATCACTGTTCTCATAGATCTTGATTTTTCACTCTTTTCCACTTTCTTACCCAATTAAAAACAAGATTGAAATAGTTCCTATCTTGCCCACACTCCATTCTTAAAAAAAAATTGATGTGAAGTGTGAATATTCACACATTTCAGGGTTTCGCAGGTATATAATAAGTGAAGGCGGCATGCTGAGTGTGTAGGACAAATTTTACTTTGTAGTAATCACGGCAAAATGAACGATATTTTTAAAATAATTTATCGTCTGTTAATCATATAATAAGACTGATTATTAAATTTACGCTTTTAAAAATTAAATGGAACATTTGTCAAAAGACAAACTAGAATTTTGACAAAATAATTTCAACATAATTAAAATGCAAAAAAAAAACAGAAAAAATAAAATTCACTCCGTACTCGAAACCCTTCGTTTCCAGCGAGTTTTAGCTTACGACACCAGTGCTCTAACCAATACGCTATCTTACGCCTTGCATGTGGGTGTCTTACATTGATATAACTTTTGTACTTTGTGAACCTAAAACCACAAAAAATGCGTTATTTTTCGAACACATAATCTGATCAAAAATTCCTGTTGTACTATTTCGGTTCATACCAATATACATTACTTAGAATTTTTTTAGATTTTTAGTTTAAACCATCTGGGTTACAGGGTGTGGGACAAATTTTTTTTTGCACAATTTTGGCAAAAATCGCATTAAAATAATTTATTTTGCAAAAATAAAAATTTGATCGTTAATCCACGTACTAAGGGCTTTCATTTGATACCCTACTCAGAATTCAAAAAAAATATTTTTGTTTTCGATGAGCACATTTTTGTTTATATTTTTAGGGGGATATGTTTTTTAGATGTTTTAGTATTTTTGCTATGTGCGAGTCAAAGAGTTGTATAAGCTTGCGAAATTTAAATTCTCTAGGTTTAGCCGTTTGGCTACAATTTTTACCGAACAGACAGACAGACAGACAGACAGATAGACAGACAGACAGACGACAAAATGACGGTATAAGGGTTTTTTGGTCATACCTACAAAACCCTAAAAATGAAGTATAGACTCCCGGCCTCAACATAAGAAGTACAATTTAGGAAAATGGGCTGCCAAGAGGTTCACAAGTTTTAAAAAGTTGAGTACCACTGAAATAGAGGGTTAAAGAGGTGTTGAATTGAGTTGTTTTGGTGGTCTAGGAGTACCCGTATCAATTATATTAAATACATTACATATTAAAGCGGTATGCACTGCCCAATCCTTTTGTTAATCTCTACAAGTTGAGAATTGCGATAAACATGGCCCTTACATTTGCATAACTTTACATAAGCTTTGTTTGATGGGGCCAACGTTTACGGGAGTGTCAACCTCTCCCCCCCCCCCGGCCCGCCTGCCTCAGGCACTTGTCATATCGCCCGCACCTCTTATCTTCTCCAAACTTTGCAAATACCGGCACATTATGTACTTCTAAAACTAAAAACAAAAAAATCATCGCAAGATATGCTGGAAATTTTTTAAAATAAAACGTTTGTGTTTTAGTTTATTTTAGAAGTGAGCTAGTTCGTTTACCCGGTAAATTGTTTTCATGCACTTCACGTAGAAAGAAAAAAGGATAACATAAGGGAAGCCAGCTTGTACAATGAAAAGGAAGTTTTTATAATGCTCATTTTCAAAAGCTTTTTTAAATAATAAAACAAATATATAATAACAGGTTTCTAACAATAATACATGATACTTGAGGTCACAGAAGATAAGTTTTCTATTTTTAAACCTCTTGCACTATATATTGGGAGGCGAATTTTTACTTGAGTGCAGGAGCGCACTCAGGGAAAAACAAACCAAAAAGCTCCAAAAACACGTGATTTTTACGTCTTTTTTTCAAAACACAAGTAAGGACTTTTTTTTAGGTCATAACTACTTACAATAATATCTTTGAAACCAATGGTCCAATTAATGTGGACACCGTTATTTTGGACGTTTGCCATTGCTGATAGTACTAGGCTAGAATAGTGCAATATAATGAGTATTAGTATCAAAAAGATATAATACTTCATGAGTATATAAAATATATTCGGGCGTTTCGGAAACTGCTCTACAATCTGTTTCTGTCTTCAGCGATCACAAGAAGTGATAAACATTTCAATTTACTTCGAGTTTTTATACCAGGTATTGTAAGAGTGAGACCAGGTTATAAGTGTGTTGCTATTGGTTGGGTGGTTGGGATCAGCTATAGGTAGAAACGGGACTATCTGCGGAGGATTAACGACCGGATTAAGATAGTTTGTCACATTATTGTGTGGTAATGAGATGTTACCGGATTAGTGATTTAAGAATTAGAAGGATTGTTTTGAATAATAGAAAGCCAGAGTTGATTAAATTCTATGCTAGCTTCGCTGACAGCATCTCTAGAGTTTTCGATCGAAGCAAACTCTTTCAATTTGCTTTTGAACTTGTCTTCCTCATATATTATGGGTTTAGCATCTTTCTATTGGAAATGGTGTTCATTTTCCCAAGCATGTTCACCCAGTTTGGAACTGTAAATTTCGCCCTGTTGAACTTTTTTCTTATGCTCGTTTACCCTCACATTCAAAAGTTTGCAAGTCTCGCCAATATATTGTTTGCCGCACTGGCAGGGAATAGAGTAGATACAGTTTTTGTTTAGGACAGATTTGGGTTTCATACATGATAGGATAGATCTTAAAGTCGAACTCGATTTGAAGGCTACTTGGATATTATGCTTCTTTAGTATCTTACCAATTTTCTCAGATACTCCTTTATAATAGGGCATAGAGACATATCTCATTTCATCAGTTCTAGGTGCGTCATTTTTCTTATGATTAGTAAAATCAGTAAATCGGTAAAAAACTTTTTTTCCCTTATCTGCTAATATGGTTTACACTTGTATTCCTACCATTTATATTTGTTCCCACTGAATGTATCTGTTAAAAAATAAGTTTAGTTTATAATTTGAACTCCTGTAGATGGCGTCACTGCCGAAATACGTATAGAGTAACATTAAACTTATATTTGTGAAACTTACCGAGTGCTTTATTTATTTATTAATCTTATACCTAGTATTATAATGTTTTTTGTAATATCTCAAAGTTACTGCGTCAGAAATCACGTTTAGAATGTTTCCTCCTCAAAAATCAAGTTTATAATAGAGAATGATGGAGTACGCGATGGTAAAAACCCGATTGAGAGTGACCCTGAGTGAAGTGGAGAGATATTGGATCGTCCAATAATACGACTGCAGTTGAAAAAGATTCATAAACATTTATGCAGTCGAATGTAATATAATACCGTGCATGAACGATATATAAGAGCCCATTAAAATTGCACCAGATACAGCTCTTTAATATTTTAACAATTGATTGTGTACAAAAGATTTGTAAGTTCATCGCAGAGATAGTTTGCTCTGCCACCAAAAACCGCTGATACCGGTCGCTATGGTGTAGTGGTCCGCTAATTTGACTGCTGACAACAGGGGCTCGGGTTCGAATCCCGGTGATGGAATGATGTGACCATATATTTGTGATCTAAAGTCAAAAATATATAAGAATACCAATTTTCCAACAAAAAAAAAATCACCTTAAATTTTGAAATTTAGGTCAAAATTTTTTTGACTTAGATTTTAGCCAAAATTTAGTACAAGACTAATTATAGGGTGAGGATTATGAAAAAAATATTTAAAAAATTCATGCTTTCCTAGTTTTTGAGTTAGATCCGCTTTGGGTCAGTTTTTTGTCTATAATTCCAAAACTTTTGCCCAAACTTCAAAATGGACCAAATTTTCTTGATTTTTGACCAAAAATACATGTTTGTACCAATTTTCAATAAAATCAGAGACAAAAAATTTTTGCTTGAAAATCACGATTTTTTGAAGGGGTACCCCTTACGATTTTTTCGATTTTTGGCCATTTTCAAGGGTTTGGATTACTGTACATACAAAACTTAATAATTGGTTTCTTGAAGCCCAAATTTTTTTTTAGACTGAACAATATATTAGAATTTTAAATATTCAAACCACAGATTTCTATCTCTAATCAATTTTTAAACAGGATTTTTCAAAATATTCAAAAAAAATTTTTAAAAATTTAAAAATTTCAAAAAAATTTTTCTTCCAAAATATGTTTACAAGTCAATTAGGACCTCAAGATTTCAAAAATTTCAACCGCAGGTCTTTATCGCATTTCGTTTATGAGATACTTCAATGTGAAGATGAAAATTTCTATAAAGCCATATTAAAATTTCTCATAATTTTAAAATACGCAAAACGAATAAGGCCTCTATTTTTTTATAGACTAAATAACTTACGAAAAATGTAAAAATTCTAACCTCAGATCGTTTTCTCTAACCGTTTTTCTGTTTTGATTTTTTTTAACTCACTATTTTCACAAATATTGTAAACAATGTCACTAATAAAATTATCATAATCTCAAACGCATTAAACGATTATAACCTCAAATTTTTCTAGACTAAATAAACTATTGGCTATTGCTATTGGCAGTACTGACAATATGTTATTATATGTCAGGGTGACTTGTATGATAATACTCTGTTCTCATAAAACTTTCGATTTTGTGTATAATATTAAGTGTTGTTTTCAAAAATCATTTATAAACGTAGTTGAAAGTGACGTCATAGTTTTAGTGATTTAATAGATGACGTAAGTCCTCTGATATCGTGGAGGACCTTTACCCTTTCATCCCTAATTGCCTTTGGGTAAATAATTAGAGACGCGGGGGGCGTAAGGGCTGGCTGTGGGTAGTCGATATTCGATGAATGCAGTGTATCTGTCAGTGATGCGGTGCATCTCCTGCGACGATGCAGCGAAGGGCGCGTTATGCCCAGAATGCCCGCCATCTCGCACTACATTCAATCACGTCCGATCACCCAAATAACCAACCTGTAAATCATTCTAATATTATGTAAAAATAAACCCCAAAAAACTTATGTTTCGCGATGAAATACGGCTGCTTTAAGAAATTATGAATAATTCATAACCCAGAGCTTCGCTCCGCTCCTGGATTTGAAACTTTGATGTATAAATATTTATCCGGTTGATTTATTTGCGTATTAATTATTCGACCTTCGGTCGCCTCTGTCCTGTTATGGTAATTAATTTAACATCGCTAATTCGCAGCTAAATGTTTTTCCAACAGTTTTTAGGACAGAAATAAATAAATATATATATATATATAATATGGTAGGACAAAAATTCTCCCCAAGACAAAATTTTTAGCTATAAAGCTTATCTATCATACTTCACATCTACTTATGTGAAGTACTGTGCTACTGTGTAGTATAAAGCAGTGTTTCTCAACCAAAAATGCACCGCGAACCAATAAAATACAGGGTGTTAGGTAAATGTCCGGCACAATTTAAAAGACAGCATGGTGACGTAGAATGCAATCGATTTTTTTATTTAAAATTTTCTCTAAAATGTGAATTTAGTCCAAAAATAAACAAACAAAAAGATGCCCCAAATTTTGAAAGCCACTGACTTTTTTTATTTTTCATATTAATCCAGAAGTTGTGTAGTTGCCATGAAGAAAAAAACACGTACTTTGATATTCTTTTACAGAACTACAATTAAAATATTTTTTATTAGCTATAAAAGCAATAGCTAACAAGCCGGTCACCATGGCGTAGTGGTTAGTGCACTGACTTCTAGGCCATGAGGGCTCGGGTCGAATCCCGGTTATGGCATGGAATTTTTCAATGAATAAAATGCATCTGGATAATGGGCTCAGTAGCTAAATCCAAAAATAAAAAAAAAAATAATAATAAAAAAAAAATAGCTAACAACTTTTATTTGAAACATTTTTTGATAAAACGAAAAAATTATCTTATATTATTTTTTCCAAGTGTCTATTTTTTCATACTTATATGTAACGTTTCCATGGTCTTCTCATATTGGGTTAAACATTTATTAATATCTTGCTGGAATCGAAGAGCTCGTTCAACATTCGGGTAGAAAATTATTACTAATCGCCAAAATCATTACCAAATATCTGGTTACTCTCTTATATTTACGGTACTTATTAATAATATTTTGAATACGGTACTTATTTTCATTCATGTTTTTGAACTTTTAATGTGGCTGTGACCAAAACAACGAAGTTTTAAATTGAATCCAATAACACTTAAAGTGTTGAAGAAGTTGTAAAGCAGTAAAAATTCAAATATACATTTGCCATTTTCAAGAAACTATCTCTACTGTAGTATTCCCATTTTTGCAAATAGGAATAAGCAATTCCTATATGAGATATGCAACGCGTTGCGCTATATTTGTATTCATGGCTTATACCTTAAAGAGGATTTCGATCTGGCACAACAAAACTGCATATATTACAAGCATTTCACATATTTATATAAATTTCTGCGTACGCACTCACTTAACAAGTGCAAATATTATGATATATTAAAGCACTGTATTGAAATACCGTAGATTACAGTTAACACCTCTCTTTCCGTCAACTCAACAATCAACTAGCCATGTACATTTCTCTACCTCTGCTACTAAATATAGAAAACTATCTAAATAAGTATAGTATCACATTAAGTCACGTCGAAAAGCACCGCTACAATAAATTTCCATCATGGAATCTAAATCGAGCGCCGTTTAACACAACACTAGCCAAATATCCGAAACAAGAAACAGGCCCACAAGTCTATCGGGAAAGATTCAAAGAAATCATGACCAACTACAACAACCATGTACACATCTATACAGACGGCTCAAGAAGAGAACATAATACTGGCGCAGCAAACATGACAGATAAACAGAAGTACAAGATCCATTTACCTTCTGTAAGCAGTGTGTACACAGCAGAAGTGTACAAGCATCCTAGAAGCGACCAGACTAATCAAAAAAGACAATAGAAATAAATTCATAATAATAACAAATTCTCTAAGTTCGGTTCAAAGTATCCAAGAAACTTACTAGAAACATCCCATGATACAAGAAACATAAGACAACATACACAACGCATTAACCCAAGATAAAGAAGTAACTATTTTATAGATCCCATCCCATGTAGATATAGAAGGCAACAATATAGCAGACGAAGCCACAAAAAAGGCAACAACAGAAATACCAGTGCCAAACTATGACTTCAAGAACTGGATTAAACACAAAATTAAAGAAGACTGGGACCTAGAATAAAGACTGACGAACAACAATAAATTATGAGATATAAAACAGTACACGAAGAAATGGACCCTAACCAGAAACCGACGAGACCAAATTATATTGACGAGACTACGAATTGGACATAGGGAGATTACACACCAATACGTATTCCACAGACTACAACCACCCATTTGCGAACAATGTGCCACAGAACTGACAGTTGAACATTCCTGATGACCAGCAAGAAATATAGTAACGAAAGGAAAACACATAAAATTCCCCCTACATTACAACAAGCCCTGGCTAACAACAACAAAACAATAGAAACCCTACTAAAATTCCTAGAAGACATATCAGTAAAAAACAAAATATAACTATCCTAAAAACCGAAGTGAACAATAATTTAAACCCAATATATATATATGCAAATGTACTATTAGTAATGTTAAACATAATGTGTAAAATTATAAAAATGTACTGAAATACTAATGACCGTAGTTGCCGATGTATTTTTTGCTAAATAAAAAAATATTCAAGAATTGAAACATTTTTAAGGATTTTTAAGTCCCTTCACTAAAAAATACATTTGTCTTGTAATTGAACGTGATCCTCTAACAAATGTTTTTGTCATTAAATCTCCGAAAATGGTTCGAGTGTATATCCATAGATCTGTTTCAAGCTGATGTATCAAAAGACAACACAGCTATGATTTCCAACCATAAAAAAAATCCTTTTATATTCTTTTGAAGTGAAGCTGTATTTTGTTTATCCGCAAAATGAATCCTGCATTGAATCAGAAGGATAATATTGATCCTGCTACAATATCCTTAAGTCAGATCACGTCCAGTTTGTCCAGTCTATCCAAACAATTACTCCAACAAAACAATATCCATTGTAAAAAAAATCTTTTCATACGTCGTGTTCAGTTCTCAGAAAGAATTTTCTAATTTCTCTTTTAATTTAATTTTTTATTAGGTGGACTGTAGACACAAAAAGGTCAACAAAAAACAAAAATTTTAATTAAAAATACGAGAATTAGAAAATTCAATGATTTTGAAACCAAAAACTGAAAATTTTATACGCTAGCGACACTCCAAGCTACGGCAACATTGAGAACTGACACCGGAATTGTATTACCGGAGTTAAGAGTGTTATTCTATACAGTACAATTCGAACCGGAGCATTCACGTCACGGGGAAATTTGAGAAAATTGATAAACTTTAAAATATAAAATCCAGCATAAGTTGGAGAGATCAACTCACAGAAATTTAGTATTGGAATATTGGAAAATTGGAAACCCTTATATACGAAATACATTGAAAAAACACGTGATGATCTTGCAAGATAAATTGATCATCGACCAGTGTTGATAATTTCAAGTTTATGGGTAGCGCTCTCCTTGGCTCCCCAGATATAATTTTAATAAAAACTGCATTGAAAAAGATTCTGTTCTTTATTTTTAACACAGTTTTCTATACACCTGTTAAATAAATATTTTAACTTTATTGGTAAATGCGAATTTGATTTTGGGCTCATATGTACATTGGCAAGGCCTGACACTTAAAGCAATATGGAAATTCCGTTGCTAAAAGAGATAAAAGCACTGACATTGTATCAAAAATAGCATAATTATTATTAATGTTTTTTTTTTAAATTATAGAAAATGAATTATATTTGTGACATTCTTATCGAACAATTACAGAAATAATTTGTTTATTACTTACTTAAAATGTCATTTAAGTACTATTTGTTATAAATATAAATGTCCCCAGATAACTAATAAGACGTAATTAAAAACACCTATATAAAAGCAGAAAAAAATATATATCAATAAGTAAGTTTTCTTTTTGCATTTCCAACAGAAAATAGCAATGTTCAAATTCAGTTTATTGCTCTTTTATATTTTCTTCCTTTACTACACATTTGGAAACGGTAAGTTCTTAATTTTTGAAAAGAAATGTCCAAAATTTCACCACAAAACTTGATGTATTCAAAATATAAAACAAATACTTGATTGGTTCTACAAAGAATGTTATTGCCACAACACGAGACTAACAACTTTTAATTGAATTGTTTTTGATTTAGTAAAATATTTTTGTATTTTTTGCTTGACCATGTAAAATATTTAATACCTTATGTAAAACACTAAACCAGCATGCTTTGATAGTGTAATGGTTAGCGTTTTTACATTCTAAAGTGCAAACTAAGTTTTTAAATTCTGTTTTTTTTGCATTTTTATTTTGTTTAAATTATTTTTTTCAATTTAAAGTTATATTTGGGCAAATGTTGCATTTAATTTTTAAAAGCGTAAATTTAATAACCAGTAGAAATTGTTCAAATTGAATACATGGAATCAGATCGGCGGAAATATGACTTAAAACAACCAATGGAAGCCATAGGCGCGAAAATCTTAATGATCCTTGCTATATAAAAAAAATACGGCACATATTTAGAAACCTAAATAATGGTATTAGGCATTCAAATTAAGATTAACAAAAAAAAAATATTTTAACAAAATTTGTTTTATCCTAGATTATCATCATTCACTTACTAAATACCTGAGAAACCCTGATATGTGTGAAAATTCACACTTCACATAAATTTTTTTTATTATTGTGAAACATGTTTGCAGAGAATGTGAAGAATTCAAATGGAGAGATTGATGAAAAAAGTCTATTATGTCCTAAAAGGAACGTGACATTCCGTTGTCCTTACGCTGGTTGGTGTCCTTATTTGTGCTCCTGGTTCGGATTCGAATATGACTCCTGGTCAAACTACAGATGCACCTGTCTGGTATAATATGTAACACATCTCAAAATAAATAACAGTGAAGAATAGAGTTTACTTTGTTTTTTAACCCTACATTTTTTCTGTTGACATCCTCGTAAAATTATAAGACAATCTCATCCTGTGAGATTTATATTGTCATCCTGGAACAGAACCCTGTCCACACTTAATTCAGTGAAATCCTGGCGTCCATCCTTTGTCCTTTCAGATGAATGTCCTCATAAGAGTATCCTACACCCAACGATATCATTATTCAACTCAGGTGTCTTGAAGATTTTATAAGAGCTTATCTCAACTTTAACAAACTAGTGGAAAAATTTAAGTTTCTTTAAAGTTTGGTTACTCAATCTACATAGTTGAAGGATTTTTTAAAACTGTAAACAGCAAGATATCTTTATTTTTACACATTACTACAGGGAAATTACTTTGAAGAAGACAGTGTTTTAAAATCTTTTATTAAATCTATTACGTTCTTATATCACTAATACTTTTGTAATTGCTTTTTCTTTAAAACGTGTTCCAAATGATTGTATTGCCAGTAAGGTACACCTGAATACAGTTTTTCTCTTCTTAGGAACTGTCAGTAGGCTTAACTTTTCGCTTTGCTCAAAAAAAACGCTACCTGCTACGTTGCAATTCATTTGAATACTAAATAGATCTTTTATCAATTTGTCATTATTGAAAAAATAAATGATTTTATTTCAAAAATAAAAAAAATACTGAATACTGATATTTTAATTACAATGATCTTAACCAAAAAATTTGAAGTTTGTTTTACAGTGAACGGGATTTTTTTAAATGACATTTGTGATCAGCAATACAATATAAAGGTAACCAGAAACCAGATCTGGTTTGTTCTTACAAAAGTGAAAATATTTCAAAACCAAATAATGAAAGAAAAAATCAGCTGTGGCCACCACAGGACCGACAGCCAACACAAAGTACTTGCATAAAATACATTCTAGCAGTAGAGTAGAAATAACTTGGCCTAATATTTTCTAACAGATATTATTTATCATGAAGAAGGAGGTTGTACGGGTTGCGGACAGTAATGAAAACCAATCAAATCAGCTGACAAGTTTCGAATAAGTTTTATTCTTCATCGGATTACACATCCATTATTTATCATGGCCATGGAAACATAACATATAAGTATGAAAAGAAAAAAAAAATCGAAAATTGTTCGTTTTACCAAATTATCTCAAATAAAAGTTGTTAATTATTGCATTCATAGCAACTTTTGTTAAATAAATTTTCTCGAAATATTTTTCTGTTAAATATTCGCAAAAATCTTAAAATCGACACGAGTAAACTCCCATTTCTAGTCAACCGATTTGTACCAAAAGTTGATCAACTCAATGTGCCATTGATGTCAGAAGCTTAAATATGAAGTATAAAAATCCTTTTAGAATTTGCTCTGCACGTATACACAGACAGATGGACGGCCAAACAGACTGACAGACAGACAGACAGACAGACGGACAGACCGACAGACAGACGGACAGACTGACAGACATCATGCTAAAAATAGTGAAAACGTTATGTAGGGACCCTAATACCTCCCTTATTTATGTTGGTGGTTGGTAAAAAGATTAATAGAAAGTGATGACAATAATTAAATTTATTGTTAAATTATTTTAAGGATCTTATATTGAAATAAATGACTGAATTATGCACATTTAATTTATTTTTTTCGATGTACGTGGTTATACGTATCAAAATCCACGATTTCGATTTACAAGGTTTTCTGAAGAACCTATATTCCATGTAAATCGGGGGATAGATGTATATTGCTTTGATTATTATTACGAAATATTTATTGACTTTTTTGAAGGTTGCATAAAAGTGCAATCAAAACGAAATATGCCATTGACAAAAGAGCAATGTTTTGAATAATGTCCATATTAAATCTCCTTTGATTATAATTTCTATTTAATTATTTTAGCATTGATTGTCTTTTAACATAATTACAAAATAATTAAAAATTCTCCATCACGAGTCTCCTTGCCTAAAAATAGAGCCAAGTTTTATTGAGTTTAATATGGGATTGCGTTGATGTCGCTGGATATTTGTATGAGGTAGGCGTACACCGAGCGTACAGCGGGCGTATGGCGAATGTGAACAGTTCTATATCTAACATTGTATTTTTAGCTGAATTCACTGTGAAAAAACTCATTAATCTACCACGTTTCACGTTGATAAATCTAAAAAAAATTCAACTCGATTCCATTTTAAAAAACGTAGTTGAAACAAATATATGTTACAGTGACAAACAAAAAAATGTATGACGTGCTATGTGAATTTTTACACGCTTCGTGATTTCATAATATCTTGTAAGTCAAAGGTTCTCAAACTTTTATTCGCGTACCACTTATGTGAATAACGGAACAGTCGCCTACCATTGACCGGTCTATATCGAGACTAAGTAACATTTTGACAATGTTTTCTAAAAAATAAATCGGTCGTACATACCTACAAACTAATTCACATTTCAAAGGGTTTCCAAAAAACAGGTTACTACGCCTGCCTTTAAAAATCATCCCTCCCTTATTTTATAAAGTAATACAGACACATTTTCAAATGGTAAAAAATATGTTACTACAAGAAATACGCCTATCAGAAAATAATAAGTTTGTTAAACTTCGCGCACTACTCCTCTACGCGCTTCCCAGTTTGGAAATCGCTGGACAAAACAGAATTAATTCAATTTTTTATATTTTTATGATAATACACTTACCAAGTTTAGTGAGAAGGATGAAGCTGCAAGCTTGAAACAAGTGATGAGAGGTTGGGTTCCGTTGTACTTAATTTTAAGCGCAAATCAAAGTCGATAGTTAATTTATTGCGAAATTTGTTTTTTATGGTCACCATGGAAGAAAATCTGGTTTCGCAGAGATAGGTTGTTGAAAAGGGCATCAAAAACTTTTCTGGTCAATTCGGGATATTTGGTTTTAGCCTTAAGCCAAAACTCATTAAATTTGAACAATTAAAAAATAACTCATATAAATGGTTTATGGTTGTGTCTGTTTGCGTACCACTAGTGGTACGCGTACCATAGTTTGAGAACCGCTATTGTAAGTGATCAGTTTCTATTATGGTGGGGGGAGGGGAACTGAATGGACAAAAAAAATTACACGACATTTAAAATAAAATTTTTCAAAAATATTAAAACTATATATTTGGAAAAAATTTGAATAAAAAAGGTCATTCAAAAGACCTGACGAGCGAAAAAAGACTTCTAAAAGACCTGACGAGCAAGAAAATATACATCCAAAATACTCGATGAGCAAAAAAAGGGACATTCAAAAGATTCGGCGAGCAATAAAGGACATTTATAAGACTAGATGAATAAAAAAGGACATTAAAAACACCTGACGAGCAAAAAAGGACTTCTAAAAGACCTGAAGAATAAAAAAGGGCTTCTAAAAGGCCTGACAAGCAAAAAAAAGTATATCCAAAAGAACTGAAGAGCTAAAAATGGACATCCAAAAGACCCGACGATAAAAAAGACATTCTAAAGACCTGACGGGCAAAAAAGGGCATCCAAAAGACCTGACGAGCAAAAAAAGACAAGCGAAGGACTTGAGGAGCAAAAAAAGACAAGCGAAGGACTTGAGGAGCAAAAAATTATATCCGAAAGACCAGGACGAGCAACAAAGAGACATCCATGAGACCCGACGAGTAAAAAAGCACATCTATAGACCTGAGGAGCAAAAAAATACAAGCAAAATACCTGACGAGCAAAAAATGACATCCAAAAGACCCGACGAGCAAAAAAATATATCCTTGAGATCCGACGAGCAAAAAGGGACATCCAAAAGACCTGATGAACAAAAAAATTCCATTCAAAAAACGACCGAAAAATCCGACGTGAAATGAAACAGGTAAACGAAAATATTTAACGAATAAAAAAGTAAAAAAAAGGCTACACAAACCACATAAATACACCTTGCATGCCGGAACTAGCCCACGGATCATAATTTGGCATTGCCTGGTATCTTGGTTACACCTACAACACCCAAACAATGCAACCTCCTACGTTTCTCTTTAATAAATCTAAAAAAAAATCAATTTTTATAAAAAACGTAGTTGAAACAAATATACTTTAGAGTGACAAATAAAAAAATATCAGCTCCGTGCAGTGTTTAAATAAACATCGCTGCAAAAGTGTTTTGCAAACAGACCCAGTGGAAACTTCTCACGGAATATTATTTGGTAGTAATGTGAACTAAACCAAACTAAAACATCTAAATTATGTTTGCAAAACACAATGAAGCATAATAGTGTTGATTAAAGCTCTCCTTTCGCCCTGCACACATCCTGCGGCGCTCATTATCCTGTGAGCAAACTGTTAGCTAGCGAATAGAACACTCCTGGCAGGACTTTGCAACTTTTCCTACTTTTAAATATATGTCTGTTGTAAATTTATTTTATGGTTATTATTTATGTTGCAAAGGGAATTCGTTTTTATTTGTGTCATATAAAAATATTTGCAGCAGACAGTTATTGTGCGAGTGATATACGGGATATTTTTACCAAGGTGCATCTAAATATTCATAAATTTAAGGAAAATTTAAAAATTGCTTCGTAATCGATATGGCATTTGCCGAAAGCGATAAATTTCACAAGCGTCAAAATTAAATAATTTATTTGAATTTTTACATATTTCAGGACTTTTTTGGGTATTTGAATACTAGACAAAAAGTCCTATCTAAAGGTTACTATAAGAATTCTGAGGCACTTCCGGTCTCACCGGAAATGATCTAGCATAGGGAATCGATAATTTTATATTTTTTTCCTAAAAGTACATTAAATTAGCTTTACAAGGACACCAAAAAATCATATTTTTATGTTAACCATTTCAAAATGGCGACCATTTATTTACAAAATAATAATCAACATAAGTTTTACAAAGTTGAACGTAGCAAGCTTTGAAAACAATAAAAAAAGAAACAAAATATCTCTAAAATAAACTATTTGACTGTTTAGAAAAAAAAAACTATTACTATTTTAATTATTTTACAAAAAAAAAAAAATTACAAGTGTTCGATCAAACCACCATTATTGTCCACACATTTTCTCATTCTTAATAAAAACTCTTCCATCTTATTGTTTTCAAAGCTTGCTACGTTCAACTTTGTAAAACTTATGTTGATTATTATTTTGTAAATAAATGGTCACGATTTTTAAATGGTTAACATAAAAATATGACTTTTTGGTGTCATTGTAAAGCTAATTTAATGTACTTTTAGGAAAAAAATATAAAATTATCGATTCCCTATGCTAGATCAAAAGTTGACATCATTTCCGGTGAAACCGGAAGTGCCTCAGAATTCTTATAGTAACCTTTAGATGGGCCTTTTTGTCTAGTTTAACTTTTGTTCTGAAGATTTTTTGTATCTTTACAAATAAAGAAGATTTTCGGACTGCCTCGTTTCAAACAAACATCTTGTATAGTTCTTTGACCAGTTTATAGAAAAAATACTAAGAGTTCGAAAAAATACATCTCTGGAATAATCTTTATATATAAAACTGAATATTTGTGGGTATGTCCACAATCTAGTTTAAATTTTGCATACAGGTAGGAAATGCCTTCATCATAAATAGAAAAATCTCCCACCAGAAACGAGAAATTAATAATTTTGTTTTTAATTATATTGGACCATTAGAATATCTATTAAATATGCAGTGAGGGGATAGGAATTTTCGTTCAATAGTTGAATTTTCAGAATTAAATACATAATTTCACAAACATAAAGTTAAAATAATAACAATCCCTAATACCTCCACAGTATAACGGAGTTTTCCAGAAGTCTCTGGAGGCACTTTTCCAATTTCTTTACATTGTAAATATCGAAGTGTGTGTGTGCCGTTTTCATGCATGACTATAATTCGTGCCTAAAATCTCTACATTATCTATAAATACTACAGATTTATTGCCAGAGATTACAGATTTATTAAAATTCTCCGCTTGTACAATCTGAATTAACAGAAATAAATTAACCCAAATCAGAGACATTTTAAAATTTTAAAAACACATTTATTATTTCGAAACGAATGAATGTCATTTTTGTTTTGACAGTAAAATTTAATTGTAATTTATCAAAGGCGCAGATGAATATGAAAATTATAGTTTTGGAAATTGTATTTGGATTTTTGGGGTTATTGAAGTTTGTAATTGTGCTTGTGTAGAGTAAGACGGCGATATACTGCAAACACTATTAGACAAACAAACATACTGATTTATGTATTCGGGTTTGTTTACACCACTATGTAATGTTTGTGTAACAGACATGGGTTGGCCACTCTGCCTTTGCTCATGTTCATTTTATGGATATCAATATCCGACCTGGGAATATTTTAAATAAATTATTTAAAAAAGTATTTCAATTTTTTTCTAGTATTTGATATATTGTATTTCAAATACTTCAAGAAAATGCTCTTGTTATTTGGATTTGAAAGCACTTCTTCTACGTGATACTTGTTATCTAGTAATATTTGCTTAGTATTTCAAATATTCTTTGAGTATTTCAAATATTTCCCTATTATTAGAAATATATCCGTAGTACATATTTCAAATATTTCCTAGTATTTCAAATACATTTAAAGTATATGAAATATATTATTTCAAATATTTTTTAAAAGTATTTCCAATCAAGGTTACTTTTTAAGTGCGTATCTCGCTTAACGAATTCCTGCTTTAACGAAATATTTTGTTAATTTGTTATTAAATAACAAATGTCCATCTGTATGTCCATCACTTTCTTTCTCTCTTATGCAAGAACCAATCAAGGTTCTTTTTCATGTGCGGACGTCTGTTAACGAATTCCTGCTTTAACGAAATATTTTGTAAACTGCTATTAAAAAAATTATATTTTATTTTATGTCCATGAGTGTGCTTCTTTATCTCTTATGTATGACTCAAGCGAGGGTCCTTTTTACGGGTGTATCCCGATTAACGAATACATTTTCAACGAAGGTATTTGTAATTCTACTGTTTTAAAACCAATAAAATACATGATTATTTTGTAATCAACTGAATTTATTTCGTACGAAAACTGGTAATCAACTAATAAAGATATAAAACAGATGCTCGGTAAGCTCCACTAATAAGTTTTTGAAAATAGCAACTGTTAAAGTACTAGTCCGGAATGAGGATCAAATAAGTGAAACTTACCGAATATTTATTTAATATCTTTACATGTTGTAAAGTGGTTTTAGGTATTTATTGGGTAGTGTGCGGGTTACGCCCTTTAAATCAATATTGCAAGTTGAAAGTCCGGCCCTGTGGTGTGAATAATAGTGTCACTCCCTCCCTGGACATGTGAATAACCCTCTGAAGGCATGTGAATGGCCCCTTTCAAGTCAGCGACAGGTCGAGAATGTCTTTTGGTGGCAGCGTCGAACATCGCCCGCACATTAAACAGTTTCAGAAGCGCTGTGTTTGATGTTTTGTTTTATAGGATGAATTTTACATATATAAAAATATTTGGGTTGGAACGAAACTGTCCAGTATAAAATTTTTATATTTGTTAGCGTGTAAAATGCATCAGAGTGATAACCGGGCAACTTTCTCATATATTTACATTTTTATATCAAATAGAAATGTCTCTTTTCTAGCAACGACATTTTCTATTTGCCAAGGAATTTAATATACATAGTATTATTCAAAAACATACCTACTACAGTAGCATTAAATATTTCTGATCCTACAAGAAATCAAAATTTAAGTTGACCATTTTATTTAAGAAAAGTTAAGCAAAACTAGATCTGTGCAGTCGGATTCAAGGAGTCTTTTTGGTGTAGTCGGAGTTGGATTCGGTGCAAAACTTCCGACTTACGACATTTAAGCTAAATAATTCTCTTTCAAATTCAAACTTATTGAAACCAATTTTTAAGAGCAAAAAAAAGTTTTTTATCGATTTTTTTCTCTATGTTCATTTATTTTATTCTTGATAAGTAGGATGGGATGGGTGCTAATAGCCGCAAGTGCTAGGTGCCACAAATTTTAACTAACTTATATTTCATGACGCCGTGTGCATAATTATTATATTTGTAGGTAAATCAAAGCAAGCAGGTTAAAGTGATCAGATTATGTTTTCGGAAAATAACACATTTTTTGTGTTTTTTGCTTGACCACGTAAAATATTTAATAACTTATCTAAGAGAGTAAACCAGCGTTCTTTGATAGTCTAATGGCTAACATGCTCACGTTTTAATTTGCAAACTAAAGTTCGCTCCGCTCTCAAGGCAATTTTATTTTTTCTGTTTTTTTTTTGCATTTTTTATTTTGTTTAAATTATTTTTTCAAAATTCTAGTTATATTTGGGCAAATGTTGCATTTAATTTTTAAAAGCGTAAATTTAATATCCAGTGGAAGTTGTTGAAATTGAATACACGAAATCAAAGGGGCTATGACTTAAAACAACCAATGAAAGCCATAGGCGCAATTTTCAAAGTCTTAATGAACCTTGTTATATATATATATATATATATAAGACTGTCTTCATATATATATATATATATATATATATATATATATATATATATATATATATATATATATATATATATATAAGACTGAAGTCAAGAAGGAAGGAGACCGTAGACGGAAGCCGAAAAGAGAATAGGAAGAAAGAGAGGAACACCGGAGGAAGAATGTAGAAGAAGAAGAAGAAGAAAGAAGTCATAAAATGTAAAATGTACTATAATGTACAAATGTACTATAATATTATTATCTTATTTTATTTTATTATTATTATGATTTTTTTTAAATGTATTGGTTAAAACCCTAAACGCCGAAAGGCCTAGGGTAAATAAAGAATTTATATATATATATATATAAATACTGCACATATTTGGAAACCTAAATAATAGTATTAGGAATTCGAATTAAAATTAACAAAAAAAATATTTTAACATAAAATTTGTTTTGGCATCCCAAATAATCATCATTCACTTACTAAATACCTGCGAAACTCTGAAATGTGTGAAAATTCACACTTTACATCATTTTTTTTAATTAAGGAGCAAACTCGTAACGGAAACATAATAAAATGTCTTGAAATATTGAGTTATAGAATTGAAATTCAGGCCGCATTTGCCTACCTGAAAGATAGCATTGAAAAATTGTGACATTTAACTCGTTCTGGCTCTTGTAAGTATTTGAGCTTATTCAATATTATGGTTACTGAATATCAATTTTTTGCTTTTGTTAAAAATGTTGTACCTCTTTTTACTAATAAAATATAAAACCTACAAAGTTATTATAATACTGCGGACTTGAAAGTTTTTAGAGAGTTTTAGAGGACGCAAAAAAGTGTTTAAAACCTATGAAAGGAAAATAAAAAAACTCTAACTTCAAACGGATTCTTAATTTAAACACTTTTAGAGCTTTTATCTCCTAATTGCTCCAAGTTTATCTCACCAACTGGAAATTGAATAAGGGTTTTTAAGGGAAGCCAAGGTTTTCACCACCATTTGTCATACTTTTTAGGTAAACTACACTGTATATTGTATTCCCCAGGGAGGAAATTTCAAACAATGCTTGTGTATTGCGCTATCTTCCTTCATGTTTGTATGATAAATCTCGGTGTATTGTTGCTTTGGTTGACGAAACTATTCATGCGAACAAACCTCTGTACCTCGACAAACATTTAAAACAAACTGAATTAAATTACCGTATATTGAGCCTGAGATATCATTACACTAACGAAGTTTTTACTTAAGATGCACCGAAGTTTCGGTATTCGGCTGATTCGGCCTAGTTTTTACCGACCGCTAACATATATAAGGGAGGTATTGTGATCATACCGATTTTGACATTTCGAGATTTCGATGGATCTCCACGAATTGAGGTCCCTATACAACGTTTTGACTATTTTTAGCATGATGTGTGTTGGTCTGTCTGTCCGTCTGTCCATATTCCGTCCGTCTGTCTGTCTGTCTGTCTGTCCACCCGTCTGTCTGTGTACACGTGCAGAGCAGATTCAGCTAAAAGGATTTTTATGAAACTTCATATTTAAGCTTCTGAAAACAATGGCACAAGTTGATCAACTTTTGGTAAAAATGGGTTGACTAAAAATGGGAGTTTACTCATATCGATTTTAAGATTTTTGTGAATATTTCATAACGGAAAAATATTTTGAAAAAAATGATTTAACAAAAGTTGCTATAAAAGTAATAACTAACAACTTTTATTTCAGATATTTTTTGATAAAACAAGGCAAAACAAGTTTTGACGAAGGGAGTTTGACAATTTTAATTTGTCCACAAATAGAATTTTTGCCCCTTATTACTTCGTGGATGCAACCCGCATATCGTACATGTAAAACTGGCTGTAGCTTTCAATAATATTAATAAAATTGAAAGTTATAATTGTTTTTTTATTTTTTCGGCCTCATATTTGGTTTCTACACTTTTCAGACGGTTATTAAAAAATATCCGCCAAAAAATAAATATTTATCTGTGGGAAAAAAAGTATCTATTTTTTCATACTTATATGTATGTAACGTTTCCATGATCATGATAAATAATATTTCTGTTAGAAAATATTAGGCCAAGTTATTTCTACTCTGCTGCTAGATTATATTTTATACAAGTACTTTGTGATGGCGGTCGGTCTTGTGGTGGCCACAGCTGATTTTTTAAATTCGGTATTTGTCAACGAGTGATACAGGAGTGATATATAAAATCACAATAATTAAAAATAGATAATACTAAACTATCAGCAAGTGATTTTAACAAATTGCGAGATAAACAAAAAGTTTTTTAAGGCGTGAAAGGGCCATTTTAAAAGTGACCTGGAATAAATCGGACGTATAGAGAAATGGAAGTAAGTCAAGTGGATGTAAGCTCAAGATACTTCTGTACATATTTATGTCGGGGCAAGATAAGCGGTCCCTTAAGTAAAATCCCTTATCTGCTACACTGGGGGAATATCGCATTACTTGGAAGTTGTCGAGAAGTTCCTGCGGATAATTCCTCACTGTCGGGGCCTTATTAAAAAGCTAACTTTGCGCGACATCCTCCACCACGTCCTCACTTCTCCTCTCGTCCTTGCGCCCCACCATCCTTTCCTCGCCTACTTCCCCTCTCTCTCCCTTCCCCACCTCTTAGATTAGTTTCAAACCAAGTTTATTTTTTTCTGAATATTTTACTTGTAGACGGGTATAAATTAATTTTTTATGAGTGAAGGAAGGTTTTATAGGTATTTATATGGAAATTTAATTTAAAATATAAAAGTGTCTGATGAATGTTTTATGACAGGTATTAAATTACATTTTACACACTATCATTTTAAAACTATAAAACTTACTCATACCTTTTAGGGTCTGATCTGTATGGTGGAAATTGTGCCAAAACGGCTACACCTAGACTCTTGAAATTTGGTATGCAGATGCAAATCTTTGATATACAAATAGGAAAAATACTAAGACGTCTAAACAACATATCGTTCGAAAAATATGTATTTACAAATAATATGGAAAAACAAATAAAAATTTTTGAAATGTATAGGTTAAAAAAAAATTTTTACCGACCGCCAGCATTTATAAGGGAGGTATTGTGATCATACCAGTTTTGACATTTCGATATTTCGATGGATCTCCACGAATTGAAGTCCCTAAATAGCCGGCCGGCGTAGCGTAGTGGTAACACAAGTGCCCTGCGTTGCTAAGGTCTCGGGTTCAAATGCTGTTCAGGCATGGAATTTTCAAAAATAGAATTGTCCTGGCTAATTATCAAAGTTGCAAAGGCCATTAACAAAAAAAGTCCCTAAATAACGTTTTGACTATTTTTAGCATGATGTCTGTCGGTCTGTCTGTCTGTCTGTGTGTTCGTCCGTCTGTCTGTGTACACATGCAGAACAAATTCAATTGATCAACTTTTGGTAGAAATCGGTTGACTAAAAATGGCAGTTTACTCGAGTCGATTTTAAGATTTTTGCGAATATTTCTAAAAAATTTCTAAAAACACGGTTTTTCAAACGCCAAATTTTATAGACAGGGCCCTGAGTAACAATTTGACTACAGTCAAAAATATAATTATAAAATATTGTCACTAGATACCTACAAAACTCTGAAGTGTGTGAAAATACCCACTTCACATATTTTTTTATAAGGATTCTCGAAAAGTGTTTAGTTCAGTCCGTATCCATTACCTTGGAAAAACAGAACAATGGCCGAGATTTTCTTTTCTCTAAATCCTAAAATTTTCCAGTAAAAGTTGTGTGTCGGTTCTGTGTTCGTAGTGAAGCCGTGGCTAATCTTATCAAGCTGAGAGCTGGGATGGGATCTGGGGAGGGAGGGGTTGTAGGACGCGGCTTAGAGCTAAACAGTACAAACGTTCCGTACGTGAGCACATGTACGGATTCTGACGCTAAATTCTGATCCTTGAATGCAGCCAAAGCCCTGTGTGATACTGTATTAACCTGACTTACAGCGATATTCAGGCTAAATACAATACATGCACAGGTATTGTTGTACGCTGTTACATCAGTCACTCACATGTGGGGGGGGGGCAAAGCCAAAGTGTATCTCACATTTAAAAAAAAATCTGATATCATCTGAAACGCCTAGAAACTAAATATAATATAATTTAATGTCGACAAATTAACTTTGTGAAAATGTTGTATATTTAATAATGGTTGAAATAAAAAACATTGTTAACTAACAAATCTATTCCTATCCAATACGTCTCTTTACCTTACTTGGGGTCAGAGCCGCTGTAAGGGGGAGGGACGGAGGGGGCGACGGCCCCTAGCGCACTAAGGAAAAGGGCGCCACATTGCAAAAGCGAGGACCTTTTTTTTTTGCTCTTCACTTGGATTTTGGGAGGTGAGGACTTTTTTTTTGCTCATCATCTACATTTTGGTCGGTGAGAATCTTGTTTTTGCTTATCACTTGCATTTATTTGCCAAGAAGGGCGCCAAAACACAGTTTTGCCCCTAGCGCAAGTTTTCCTTACTGCGGCTTTGCTTGAGGTCTGTCAGGAACAAATTAACTAACAAAATAAACTCTATCAACGTCAGAGTTTCATTTAGAACCATTAAAAGTATTACAAAATCAGCTGTGGCCACCACAGGAACGACCGCCATCACAAAATACTTGCATAAAATACATTCTAGCAGCAGAGTAGAAATAACTTGGCGTAATATTTTCTAACAGAGATATTATTTATCATGACCATGGAAACGTTACATATAAGCATGAAAAAATCATAAAAATCCTTTTAGCCGAATTCGCTCTGCACGTGTACACAGATAGATGGACGGACGGACAGACAGACAGAAAGACAGATAGACAGACAGACAGAACGACAGACAGACAGACAGACAGATCAACAGAGATCATGCTAAAAATAGTCAAAACGTTATGTAGGGACCTCAGTTCGTGGAGATCCATCGAAATCTGGAAATGTCAAAATCGGTATGATCACAATACCTCCGCTATATATGTTGGTGGTCGGTAAAAACCAGATATAGCCTCGAATCTGATTAATATAGATGGGCGCACGCCCTATGATAAACCCCCGTATTTCTGCCCATAAATATTAATTCGACAAAATCTATCGTTTTTTCCCGATATAAAAATATTTTCAATAAATCTACATACATACATTTTACTTCTGAATTTTGATCAGGAACAATGAATTTTTATTGTATTTACTTTGAGAAATGTTGAAGAATACTTCGCTTCGCATTAACTATGTTTGCAAGACTTTATTTACAGAAAATATATATCAGATACAGTTCTATGTACAGATAGAACTGCCATAGGCACCGGATCAGATTTCTGTTAAACTAAACAGTCCCCACATAGTTATTGGGCGCCAAAAAAAAAAAAAAAAATTAACTAACTGAACTTTTGGCCTTCTTCTGATGACTGAAAATACTAATACAATTTTCCGGTATAAAAGCGCAGTAAGTTTTTGTATTTAATATTAATGTGGGAAGTTTTGAAAATGAATGTTTTTCCTGCATTGCAGTGTAAAACAATGTATAGGAGGGCAAACATCGTCTCGGAGATTGGTTTTATTTAAATTTAAAACACATTATTCCCTCGAACTTTCAAAGTTATTCGTATTAAAGTTGGCGTCCCTGGAATATTACATAAATAATTTTTTTCAACTTTAACTTTTAAACATACAATTAAAAGTTTATTTTTGGAAATGTGAAAATCTGAAATTTTCATATGTATTGTTTTTATTTGACACTATATATTTTAATTATTCTAATTCCAAATTTTCCATGTTAATGCCGTTTAATAAAAGTTTAATTTACATAATTTAATACATTTTCATTTAAATAATCCTGATTTAATTTATCCTGCCATGTTAATATAATAAGGTCGATGTTATGGCCATATTATGGCAAAAAGAGCTACAAGAATTGGGTGACAATTTGTTGAACATAGCAATCTGGAACTGGACAAAGGGGAGGGGCCAATTAACTTTTTTATTTAAAACAAATTAAATTCCACGAAATTCTAAAAAATCAATAAGATATAATTATCTACATATATAAATAAATATTGAAACTTTTTCTTTATAAAAATAGGCATACAGAGACTTATGACAGAAAACCAAGGGCCAATAGGCCTTTTGGTCTGAGGATTTTCGACATTTTGGGTGATAATGATTTTAATATACCCGAAATGGCAAGTTTCGTTTTGTGTGCTGTTCCACCATAGACGCTGTCGCGTCCGCTTGTGAATCTTACATTAAATAGGTTTGATAAAGATACTACGTTGCTTATCGAATACCAACATGAGTTACAGAGGTCCCTAGGTTCGAGAATACTGACCGGAACCAGGCTTGGGTGTGCGTTCGTTGTCTGGAACCCACGTAAACAGTTTCAGTACCGTCTGCACTCCATAACGAGTGTTTACACTGCTGAGCTGTACGCTACTTTCAAGGCCCTGTGTTTTGTTACGTCAGAGCAAAGCCAGTCAAGTGTTATCTTGACGGAATCGCTGAGCGCTCTGAACAGTATCCAAGATCCAGATCCATTGCATCCTCTTGTAAGATCCGGTTGCTACTCCACAATCTGAATGCTCAGAATGTGAGGATAGAGCTGTTTTGGATACCGAAACATGTTGGTATTAAAGGTAACGAAGCGGCTGATGAAGCTGCAAAAGCCGCCTCCCACAGACCTATGATTTATGTGAGTTTCATATTTCCAGATTACGCAAGGAGTCATCTGAAACATTTGCTTTTAGCCAGGTGGCAGCATGAGTGGAGCAGTATACGGAACGTTAAGTTGAAACAGATTAAGGGAGACGTTAAACCATGGGGTTCTTCCTGCAGGATTAAACACAGGGAGGAAACTGCCATCACACGCTTCCGTATAGGCCACTGTTGGTGGACCCATGGACACCTCCTCCGAGGTGAAGAGTCCCTTACCTGTGAGACGTGTAACACAGATTTGTCTGTGTTACACTTTTTAACTGAGTGTATACAGTTCGAGGATGTCAGGGAGAGGTTAGGCCTGGGCTATGACCTGTTAGTTGCTTTAGGTGACAACTGAGTACTCATGGACAAGCTGATACTCTTCCTGAGAGAATCAAACTTGTTGTTTTATTTGTGAAGTCTTGCACCCTATTTTATTATTAACCTGTGATATTCGATGGCAATTGGCTTTTTTACAGCCTCTTACCATCACCCTGAGTCTGTTTCGAACAGCCCTTTTATCATATTTATTTGTATTTGCCCGTGCAAGATTTCTTTTATTGAAATGCGTATTTTTAATGATTTTATTTATTTATTTATTGTCTAATTTATTGTTTTTAATATGTAGTGTAGTCATTTATATGGGCTGCATTAGGCGCAAATAGCCTTTGTTGCTGTGCGCCAAAAATGTTAACTAACTCTTTATAAAAATGTCGTAGTTCTAGGCAATCTCAATGTGTTATTTTAGCAAGACATTTTGAAACGACTCCTCGTAAACTAACTAAAAGAAAGACTTTAGTTAGGTACGTAAAGCTGTAATATGTGACTTGAGACACGAGATGATTTTTTTGTTGTAATTTCCAAGTTTCAATATAGTTGGGTTGTGATCCTGAATTTTGTTAAGGGTAAAAAATGTCATTATGTTCGCGTTAGACGTTAGAGGGTTAAGGCATCGACCTAGCTCCGCAATATGCTAAACCCAAGAAATCCTCTCGACAGCCTCTGAAAAAAGGAACCATTTGCAAGTCCCTCTTATATATTCTCTGTCTTACATTTGTCACCTCTTACTGTATATTTATCAACTGTCAAACAAAACTTTACAAAAGTATAAAAAGAAAAAATCACACCACCAATTTTTTACGTAGAATATTATCGTTATTGTATTGTAATATTGATATTATAGTGTTAGATATTTAATAATTAAACAAAAAAATAATGTTCAATAAGTTTAACTGTAATTTTTCATCCCATTTACAGCACAAATACTAGCGGCAGATGTTCATAGGCATACAGTAAAAGAATCTTTAACATATTTCTATTCTGTAATATCCAAATTTAACATTTAGATTTGCAAATTTTCTAACTTCACTAACTAGCAAGTAATC
Organism: Liopterus haemorrhoidalis; assembly: GCA_963971575.1. NCBI lineage: Eukaryota > Metazoa > Arthropoda > Insecta > Coleoptera > Dytiscidae > Liopterus > Liopterus haemorrhoidalis. The sequence continues at coordinate 289,448 of OZ020620.1, read as the reverse complement.
CAAAAAAAAAATTATATTACAAAAATAAAAAATTGTTGGCTTATCCACGCATTTGAGGTTTGTTTGAGACCTCGCTCGAAATTAAAAAAATACATATATTTATTTCCTGGAATACATATTTGTTTATATTTTTCCACCGATCCTTTTTTAACTCTGAATCTATATTAATAAAATGGGAATCTATTTACAGATTCTAGACGACCTAATGACCTTTGCACCTAGAAAGAGACATAAATTATTTAAATAATAATAATAATAATAAGAAAAGCTAAGAAAGAACGAAGATCTGAGTTTTGACGAAGGGAGTTTGACAATTTTAATTTGTTCACAAATAGAATTTTTGCCCCTTATTACTTCGTGGATGCAACCCGCATATCATACATGTAAAACTGGCTGTAGCTTTCATTAATATTAATAAAATTGAAGGCAATCAGATCAATTCTGTAAAAAGTTGCTATAATAGTTACCGTGTAGTAACGTTACTACAAGATAACTTTTATAGTAACTTTAATAGTAAAGTCTGTTCCAAACGGTTAGGCGGAACTAGATTTTGCAATCTAGTTACTTTCATCGTTTAAATCATGCTTTTCAGCCGTTTTGTTTAAGCTTTGTAACCAACAAACATTTTTTGGTTAAGGTTAATAACATCTTAATAATAATCTTCTTCATTTTCTATTATATCTAAAAATTAGACTTAAAATCAAATGTCCGCCATTTTTATCTTCATAAGAACTAAGTTATTACTTATAAACACCAGCATTTGGTAGTTACTATGATAGGAACTTTTATAGTAACATGTTACTAAATATTGTAGTAACTTTTGTCTTACAGAATAGGAAATACCGCAAAGTTATATGATAGTAACTGAACTTGCTAATAGTGACAAATTTAGTTACTATGATCATAGTAACTGAGTTACAGAATTGGTCTGATAATCACAAAACAACACCGACCTATACTACGTAGTGGACGTACCAGACACTGCCCTGCCTTTTTTTTTGTTTTTTTTTTTTTTTAAACATTTCAATTTGTGTTGAAATAAATCATGTAGAGTGCGTTTTGAAAATGCTGTAATATCCGTTGTTTTGAATAATGAACTGGAATTAGTCTGCAAACATTAGTTAATTAAATCGAACACAAAGCGAGCCAGCCCCACAATTTCATCTCGCGAAATTCATGATGGCTTTCTTTATGAGAAAAATAATAAATAATGGAAAATTAAAAATAAAACAGATCAGCTTTATAAATTCTTCTTGAGTACTGACAGCTTGTGCTTTTGATCTGCACTAGTGTTGAGCGTGTGAATAAAATTTTGTCAAGATCGCGCACGCTTACGAAATCATAAACTTAAAATTTATGCACGAGTGATTCATGGGCACGCGTGAATCGTGACGTTTTTCACGTTAGTTTCTCATTTTGAGTTCCTTGAGCATAATCCTCGGCCGTCCCAAAATTTTTGTAATTTTAAGAAAGGAAACAGGATCACATTTCTTCGGTTCTGAGTTTTTTGCCATAAATGTTAAAATTTTAGACCGTAACTCGTTGTATAAGTATACCAATTTTCCAACAAGATTTAAAAAAAATCCCTAAAATTTTGAAATTTTGAACAAAATTTTTTTGGCTCCGATTTTGACCAAAATATAGGTTTTAGCTAATTTTGAGGTGAGAATTATGAAAAAAATATTTAAAAAATTCATGCTCTCCTAGTTTTTTAGTTAGAGCCGATTTCAGTTAGTATTTTGCCTCTAATTCCAAAACTTTTGCCCAAACTTCAAAATGGACCAAATTTTTTTGATCTATGACCAAAAATACATATTTGTACCAATTTTCAATAAAATCGGACACAAAAATCATCAATTTGATAGAATTGTACCCGGCGTCGGTATTGCAGGTATATATGAAAACAAGCTTAATTTAGTCTGATATAAAGCTTTATTTGTATATTTAACGGTGATGAAAGTTGAATAGATCCGATGATTTAATCTCTACCGGAAATAACGGCTTCAAATTGCATTCGCTTGATTCTACGGCATTACATTTCCGTTCCGGCAAAAACAGTCCCACACCAAACATCACACTAATCAATAGGGAAATGAAGAGATTATTAACTATGGTGTTAGGTGTGCGCAGGGGGGTATCAGGGGGAGAAATATTTAATTCACTCACCTAGCATCCCGACTGGGAACTTGTTGGGTGTGTTGAGATTCTCGATGACGCTCTGGGTCACGACCCATACGTAGTTCTCGCCTGTGAGGTGGAGGTCAGCAGCTCTCGTCAGGATGTCGATGGCTTCGTCCCTGGTGCAGTACAGGAGCATCACTCTTGCTTCACTGTCCACCAACTCCACTAAATCGCCAGGCTTGGTAACCAGGATCGCGTTTAAGATGGTGAACTTGAAACGGTCCTGCAACAAAATAATTCAACTGTTAGTCTGTTCTATATTATACTTTTCTCCAAAGCACCGTGGGTCAAATGTTTCGAAGCACTGCTCTAGTTTACCAGAACACGGGGTGGACCGAAGACTTCCCCAACTCCAGGGGCAAATTCATACTTTACTTTGTAATTTGGACTTATAATTAATAAATTTGTATTGTTAAAACCAGAAGTTGTCTTTCAATCAAACCTCCCACGTGACAATATTATCTTTCCAGTATAAGAGCTTCTGAAGTGTGATGGTAATGCCTGTTTATTGGCTTGGCTGTATTTACCAGGAATATTAAATTCACCTCCTGGTAAATACAGCCAAGCAAAAACCAGGCACATCTCTTGATTGTCGTCTTCTTTGTGGTAGTTGTTGTCTTCTTCTCTCGGTATCTTGTGTGGAGCGAGTTGTCCGTTTAAGGCTTGGCTGTATTTACCAAGATCGTCAAATATACATCCCGGTAAATACAGCCAAGCACAAACCAGACAAAGTTGAATATACTGATGTATGATGTCTATTTTTTGGCTTGGCTGTATTTACCAGAAATTCCAAATTTTCCTCCTGGTAAATACAGCCAAGCGTAAACCAGACACAATAATTACTGTTGATATTGTTACGGATACAATCCTGTGATATGAACTTTCAGATTGCAACACAACACTATTACCCTTTTCACACTAGATCTTTAAGATCGGATGTTAAAGTGAATGTACCTTTAAACGCTAATGTGAAACCGTATGGCCTCGTCTAAATACAAGCGATGTTTAAGACAGAGATCTGCGTCTTAAACTTCGTCCGCATTGCCAACTTAATTTCTATTATAAAAAAATACTTCTTGAATTTGTGCTGTCAACATTTTATATTATCATAAACAAGAATACTGTATTATATCGACGTTATAAGAAGTTTATACTTATTGTTATAATAAAATTATTTATTTTAATCATGTGTTTAATAAAATACAGAGCTACAATAATTCAGATAAAATGTATTGACTTACATGTTAATACAGGTGTAATATATTCTTTATTGTAGTGTCTTTATTGTAGAATGAAATGAAATATCCTTATTTGTTTATAATAATTCAAAATGTCCGTCTGCGCAGATAGTTCAAAACTGGTAATTTCATGACGGTAACTTAAGGACAAAATTACTGTAGCTGATGACAGCACCAGAGATTTAAACATCAAGTGTGAAAGCATACCGATCTTAAAAATCGGTGAACTTTAAGTTCACTCGACTTAAAGATCTAGCGTGAAAAGGGTATTACACAATGCTTACACTGAACGCCTGCTCACTAGCGATTCCCCAACGTAATTTAAGTTTGTTTCCATAAGAGACAGCAGTTTGCAGGTGGCGGTCGGTCCTATGGTGGCCACAGCTGATTTTTTATTATTTGGAGGAGAAGAATAAGACACAATATTGGTGAGTTTAAAAGTTAGTTCATTTTCATTTAATTATAAAAAAATAAATGTTTATTTACAAAACATGTATAGTTAGTAACTTTTAAATTATATAACCTATAACAGTTTGTACCTATAAAAGTGGAAACCCTCACATTTCAACAGTACGAGCCGCCACTGATAGAAGTTCTACCAGCCCCAAAATGTTTTAGCAAAATATTATTAGTGAAATTTTCTCTGACAGGTTAGATGTTGCCGCAGACCTGTGGTTGAGATACACCGAGTTAAAGGACGCTGGCCGTCATTAAATTGCAATGAAACTGCCCCGACCGCAATTAGACAAACATATGGCGACGCCGTATGACATTAGATTTGTTATAAGCGTCCCGACGCTAAATTACATAATTAAATTATAATGTATTTAACTGTCGCAAGATATAACAAAATGTAATCACTGTAGAAAAAACTGTAATTTGCCCAATACTCATGTATGGTATTGAGTGATGGACACAGCAGGAACAAGAAGAAAAGAGCCTTCAAAAGAAAAATATTTCACCAAATATATCCGGTAAAAAATCAGCTGTGGCCACCACAGGACCGACCGCCATAACAAAGTACTTGCATAAAATACATTCTAGCAGCAGAGTAGAAATAACTTGGCCTAATATTTTCTAACAGAGATATTATTTATCATTACGGAAACGTTACACATAAGTATGAAAAAATATATACTTACGTTTTATCAAAAAATATCTCAAATAAAAGTTGTTAGCTATTGCATTTATAGCAACTTTTGTTAAATAATTTTTTTCGAAATATTTTCTGTTGCTAAATATTCGCAAAAATATTAAAATCGACACGAGTAAACTCCCATTTCTAATCAACCGATTTTTAACAAAAGTTGACCAACTCGTGCCATTGATGTCAAAAGGTTAAATATGAAGTTTCATAGAAATCCTTTTAGCCGAATTTGCTCTGCACGTGTACACAGACATACGGACGGACAGAGAGACAGACAGACGGACGGACAGACAGACATACAGACATCATGCTAAAAATAGCCAAAACGTTATGCAGGGACCTTAATTCGTGGAGATTCATCGAAATCTCAAAATGTCAAAATTGGTATGATCACAATACCTCCCTTATATATGTTGGCGGTCGGTAAGAAATACGCACGTCTTCTGTAAAACTCACTCTGTGCCAGCCAAGGCCACAGTGAATCCGGACAGGGAATAATGTGGCCGAGAGTTGATCCTGAAGGAAGATATGCACAAATGTGTCTTTACTGGAACGAATCTCGCATTAATTGAAGGGGAACTTAGATCAAACTGATCATTGATGCGGGAGGCGGTAATTAATTGGCTGTGCGGGGGAGGGGGGGTTGGCTCCAGGTCCGGTGTGGAAACACATCCAGTCCGGCAAGGCACAGTCACCCAGTTCCGATGATAATTCAAGTTAGAGGATTCCAGGGCAGTAATAGCTTTTAATTTGGCAGCGGAAGTTGGCGGGGATTATAAAGGATTAACGGGAAGTGTTTGTACCGGGTAGATAATGCTAATTTTACTGCCAACTCCGTTATTCGAAGATATTAACATTACAGTTTACACCTGAGGTTTTTTAAATGTAGTTTCGTGTTCTATCTGCATTTTTATAAATTAATGTACTACACGTAAATGGACACAAAATTCTTGTTAATTCCTTTTTTTTTGTTTTTTTGTTATTTTTACATAATGTTCGATGTAAAGTTTTTGTCAGTAATTATGTATAGCAAAAGTTTGAAACGTTCTTGGAAATTTGCGATGGCTGCAGCCAGGAGTAAAGTTGAGCTGTACCGAGATGTACCTACTCGTTCACACTCTAAGTTATTCATTAATTATATGAAACGTCTCTCTTAAAACTTCACTTTAAACAACGTTATCTAAATACGAACTAAATCTTTTCTTTAAAATTATCAGCTAAAAAAAGAAAAAAACCTTGGGATCAGAAATATTTTATTTTGGGCAGCCTCACGTTTTATGGACTTGTATAGCAATATTTTTTTATGAATAATCAAACCAATTCTGTAACTCAGTTATTATGATCATAGTAACTAAATTTGTCACTATGAGCAAGATCAGTTACTATCATAGTAACTTTGGGGTATTTCGTATTCCGTAAGACAAAAGTTATTACAATATTTAGTAACATGTTACTATAAAAGTTCCTATCATAGTAACTACCAAATGCTGGTGTTTATAAGTAATAACTTACAGTCTGTTCCAAATGGTTAAGCGGAACTAAATGGGAATTTAGTTCTTTTAGGTTGTCACGAGAAGGGACCTTGCTTGGGTTATTTCATTTTTCACGTTGGGATGTCAAAATTTAAAATTCCAACAATGAAACCATGGAAACGAATGACATATGTCAAAATTAAATATTTTTTTTAGATATTTTAATGACAAAAAAATAAATAAATGGGAAATTTGTATTAAGAATGACACAAGAAATCAAAATATAAAGAAAATGACATTTTAATATGATATTAACCTTAACCAAAAAATGTTTATTGTAAGTATGATTTACAAAGCTTAAACAAAACGGCCGAAAGGCACGATTTAAACGATGAAAGTAACTAGATTGCAAAATCTAGTTCCGCTTAACCGTTTGGAACAGACTGTAGTTCTTATGAAGATAAAAATGGCGGACATTTGATTTTAAGTCTAATTTTTAGATATAATAGAAATTGAAGAAGATTAGTAAAGAAAATTATATAATTTAAGTATATATAAAATATGTATGTATGAGTGTAGGTAAATGTTTATATTGCAGGAGATGATATATTAAAGATTAAAAAGTATTTTCCAATTCCTCATTTTTAATATGAGTCTTTTTAAAATTATTAAAAAAATTGTTTTTATTTTAAATAAAATTAACAAAAGTTCTATTCAATGACGCTTTTTGAGAGGGGAGGGTTAATAAAATGAGACGTATGGAAGTAATGACAAAACAAGGAAAATGCATCGAAGTAATAAAAAATCCAGCTTCATGGGAGGTTCTATAAAAAATAATATGACATTTGAAAATTTAATTAAAATTAATTATTTATACAAAACTTATAAAAAATAATTAAGAAAAATATATTGGAAATCAGTCCGAATCATCAGTGGATTCTTCTTCACTTCAAGGATATTTAATCGACACTATAACACAAACGTAATACGGACGTAAATAAACATAACGGCAACATTTTTAATATGGCGCCCGTTGACAGCAAAGAATAAAACAGTTGACAGCAAAACAACTGTTGTGTTTGGTACCAGAGGCGTACGTACATTAATTCATTTTCAGACGACTTAATTTCAAAAAATATATATCTTTTATATATATTCTAAATTAATTTCAAATCTATTTATTCACTGGCTTTTTTATTCTAACATTATTTAAACATATACCTCCGTTTTACTTATTAGAAATAATAGGTAGTAATATACTCACTGTATACTTAGTTTGTACGCCTACATTTACAAATTTGGGTTAAAATAACAGAGAATAAGAATAAGTTGAGATAGAAATCTATTTTTCTACAGTGTAAACTTTTCCATGTTTTTACCCATTTAAAAACAAGATATAAAAAGCTCCTATCTTGCCCTTTCGTTCTTTAAAAAAATGAAGTATAGGTAGCTCAGAAGCCATCTTTTTTTCTTATGTGGCTCGGGAGCCAACATTTTTTCCTAAGGGACTCCCTAAGGGTCAGAATTTGAAAGATTAAATAAAGTCGCTGCAAAGCATGATCATTTGCCACCAAGTTTATATAACGTAGAGCAGAGCAGTAAATGTTAGTTTATTAAATTAATTATTTTTCGGCATGTTCCGCCAGAAGTTTAGCCGTGTTTACTTTATTTTAGAAAAAGATGAACTTGATGTTTGTATCCGATAGATATAGTGTCACATTTCATATAAAGTTTAAGATGAAGTACGTCAGAAAGTATAAATGAAGACAGAGTGAATTTCTATAGAGGTATCAGTTTATTTGAGATGCAGTAGCATTTTTACGGTTGCAATATCTGTGTAACCGGGTCAAGGGCGTCGCAACGCCACTCCCCCATTCCGCTCGTCTATTGGAAAGCGATTTTGGCGTCCGCGTCGCGATGCGCACCGTCAAAATTATCATAAAGTGACTTTATCTGCAATGAATAATAATTACCATTGATTTTATATTTTAAATTGTTTCATACACTACCTATAGATATATCTGATGATATTTTAGTTATTAAATCGGACGCAGTGCAGAGTGTTTATCAGTATTCTAGGTACACAGGGCTATTACCTGACTGCAACTGCTCATTAAATGCAGCTGCAACATTATATGTTGAGCCTGAACGAGCACAGATGACGCCACGTCATCAACTTTAACTATGGAAAAATTATTTGTATTTGTATCCATAATTTTATAATTAAAACAGACTTTAACAAAACGAAATATTCACAGTTTCTGTAAATAAGATTCGTTGAATCTTATAATCCAGTGTTTCTCAACCAAAAACGCACCGCGGAGCAGTAAAATACATAATTTTCTAATGCGGACCACTATTAATTGTTGGTTTATTTTTTGCAAAAAAACAAATATATTTAATGTGCTACTAAATACATTTATTTTATTAGTATAAAATCACAGAAAGGTTACAGAAAATTAACAAAATATAAATTATTTACATAAAAAATTTCATAAAAATAACAAAATAACTGCAAAGAACACATACAAAAACTTTCGCAGACCACTAAAATTTTTCTGTGGACCACCTGTTGAGAAACACTGTTATAATCGACGCAGAGCGGATCCCGTCCAAAGTAAATAATGTTACAGGGCGTGTTACATTAAAGGATCGGCTCGATAACCTAGATAAAGCTTAACGAATGTCTTTGATTGAGCTATTAGTAATGTTATAAAATATAATATTAATAATATCTTTGAATTTTGCAATGGTCCAATATTAATTCGGACACCGTTATTTTGAACGTTGGGAGTGTTACATTAAAGGATCGGCTCGCTAACCTGGATATAGCTTAACGAATGTCTTGGATTGAGCTATTAGTAATGTTATAAAATATAATATTAATAATATCTGAAATTATTTTGCAATGGTCCAATATTAATTCGGACACCGTTATTTTGAACGTTTGCCATTGCTGATAGTACTAGGCTAGAATAGTACAATATAATGAGTATTAGTATCAAAAAGATATAATACTTCATGAATATATAAAATATATTCGGACGTTTCGGAAACTGCTCAACAATCTGTTTCCGTGTTCAAATATCACTTCTCGTGATCGCTGACACGTTACACGACGTGTTACGCGATATATTAAAGGATCTGTTCGGTAATGTAGACCGAACTTAAGATGAGAGTAAACAGAGTGATCGAGGAGAGCGTGTTAAGGAGATAAGAGGAAGAAAACAAGCTCTGAACGTGTTTTATGAGAGTGTGTGCAATGGCTGCAATTACAGTATTTACAGAGCAGTATGTTTTCATACAGCCAGCGCCCCCTGGGGATCCATTACGTGGCTTTATATTTTATTTAGGCGAGCTTGAATTATACAGACCGAGCTTTGGACGTGTGGACGCACAGATTCATTAGAGACAATACTGCCATTTTAACTTCACACTTTATACACCCGGGAAACACCAAAAACATTTTATTAAAGTGACGCAAAATATTAACGTCAATAAAACCATTAAAAATGTCAACCGACATATAATGTTAATATTGTTTCAAGTAAAGCCCTGTACAGTGCCTTAGTAACAGCTAGAAACGCTGAAATCATTCGAGAACGAATTTGTCACAACACTTCACTCAATAAGTCTCTTGTCTGACATATATATGGCAACACTGTTGACCCATATTATTTCTGGATAGTACCAACCTTCAAACGATACGTGTGAAAATATCATGACATTCTGACAATTAGTTTAGAGGTTACAGTGGTTTTAGTGACAGTTTTGTAATTTTCAAAAGAATGGATAAAAAATCAGATGTGGCCACCACAGGACTGACAGCCATCACAAAGTACTTGTATAAAATACATTTTAACAGCAGAGTAGAAATAACTTGGCCTAGTATTTTCTAACAGATATATTATTTATCAAGACCATGGAAACGTTACATATGAATGAAGTATGAAAAAAACAGATATTTAGAAAATATTTCGAAAAATGTTTCAAAAAAATTTCGTTTTATCAAAAAATGTCTCAAATAAAAGTTGTTATCTATTGCTTTTATAGCAACTTTTGTTATATTCTATATATTCTGTTGTTAAATATTCGTAAAAATCTTAAAATCGACACGAGTAAATTCCCATTTTTAATCAACCGATTTTTACCAAAAGTTGATCAACTTGTGCCATTGATGGCACAAGCTTAAATATGAAGTTTCATAAAAATCCTTTTAGCCGAATTTGCTCTGCACGTGTACACAGACAGACAGACGGACAGACAGACCAAACAGACGGACAGACAGACCAGACAGACCAGACAGACAGACCAGACAGACAAACAGACAGACCGACAGACATCATGCTAAAAATAGTCAAAACGTTATGTAGGGACCTCGATTCGTGGAGATCCATCGAAATCTCAAAATGTCAAAATCGGTATGATCACAATACCTCCCTTATATATGTTGGCGGTCGGTAAAAACATACCCACATGAATAAACAAATAAACTTAAAACTGACAGTTTCTGGGATTATGTGCGCAATATATGCAATTTGTATTTTTCAAATTTTGTCCTATTTTCTAATAATGATAATAGTAATATGTATATTTTTTTTATTCCTGTAAAAAAAAAAATGAAATTTCTGTCTAGTCCCATCTAATAGGTCTGGCTTTTAACAACTTTTGTATTGAAACACTAAACGGGGTTAACAAATATAAAAATAAAACATAATTTACCTTTAAATGGGTTGTAATATTCTTGAACAAGTATTTTATCCCAGCAAAGTTTATCACAAATAACTATATTTTCACAACACCTCACAATATATTTAAAATTGTTAATAGTTTTAACAAATGCACTCAATTGTCTTAAGTCAGGCATATTTGTTATAAATATGATATTCGATCACTTTCGCTAATTAACGACTATTCCCGAAATTGGCTTCCTATTGACGAAACAAATATTTTTTTGCATCAAATTTTACAATTTTTACCATTTTCTTGAACTAAACCAATATGCACAACCGAAAATAGACTACTTATGTAAACTTTTTCAATACTTCAATTGTTTGATTCGAAGTTTTTTTAGAATATTTTTGTAAAAAATGACGAGCGATAAAGTGACAGCTAATCATTCATAGCAGCCATCTTGGATACTAATTACAATTAAAAGTATATTGGTATTGTAAATTTTTATTTAAAAAATACAAAATTAATATTGTTAGGGGTGCTGAGAAGGCAAAACAATTTTTTACTTGAAAACACCTTTAACCCTTTACAGCATAGTGTGCCATATATGGCACATTCCGATTTTTATTTTTTATTTTACTTTTAAAACTGAATCAGAACGTTACTTCACGAATGTTCATATATGCCACATACACAGCAATGGATTCTGTAGTATCTCAAGTAATGGGCTGCAATAGATTTGAGGATATCACGCGGAATTTGCACTTCAACGATAACTCTGAATTTATTGAGAAAGGACAACTAGAAGATACGACCTTTTCTTTCAAAAATTCGAGGGCGACTGCTTTTAATCCCTAATGAAGAACACCTAGAAATTGACGAGCAAATAATACGGAATCATTTTCAATGTAACATAATGTAGAATCATAATGTTCCATGTATGGCACAAACCCTAAATTATTATTTTAAGTATTATTTTTTCATAAAAATAATAATTAATATTTTAAATATATTTTTTTAATTAATTATTCTATCAATAAGAACCAATTCCTAATGCTCATGAATTATGTCAGCAAAAAATTAAAATTCATGCAGTAAAGGGTTAAAAATTCAAAATTTTTTCAAGGCTTAAATATGAAGTTTAATAAAAATACTTTTAGCCGAATTTACTCTGCACGTGTACACAGACAGACGGACGGACAGACAGACAGACAAACAGACAGACAGACGGACAGACATCATGCTAAAAATAGTCAAAACGTTATATAGGGACCTCAATTCGTGGAGATCCATCGAAATCTCGAAATGTCAAAATCTATATAATCACTATGCCTCCCTTTTATATATGTTGGCAGTCGGTAAAAATATATATACGGTTTTAATTAACTGTGTTCCGCAAAAATTGTAAGTGTTCTGTGATTCTGAAGAGGTTAAGAACCACTCCTTACATAACCTTCTTCGTAACATGCTTCATTCTTTCCGGAATTTTCTTACAGTCATTAGTGATTTCTAGAAAGTTCCAAGGTGAGCGTACAATACCAAATGTTTGTTACTGCAATCTCGAGCACCGTATACATAACAAATATGTATGGAGTAACGCAATTTGCACGAAATCAAGTTAAGTGTTAAATTTGTGTGGTTGAATGTTCTGAAGACAATAAGTCAACTGAGTCCCTCGTGTCAGATAATTTGATAAGAAGGCCGTGAAGTTGGAACGACTTCACGGGCGCCCTTGTAATTAGGGCCGTTATTGATGTCTCGGATACTGCGTTGGAATTGACGAATATAATATATCGATGCAGAGTATTCTGTTGAAGGAGACTGATTGCACTTGGAACAAATTGCGATTGGGAAGGAATGGTAGTTATTTCAGTTCAAAGGTGATGGATCTGCGCTCTAATTTTAACTTTTCAAAACCCCTTCTCAACCTAAGCTCACAAATATTACTTTCAAAATCACAATCCATGATCATAAATAAAAAAAGACGGATCAGCTCAGATTCAAGGATTAATGGGATACAAGACCTGGTACTTAACATATCAAGGGGGAACCTGGATAATGCCTAACGACAACCTGATTAAAAATACCCGAAGAAGAAAAATATGGAAATAAAAATGCAGGTATTAATATTTATTTTTCGCTTTCATATTTCGTTCCAGATAGTTATAAGACTACATCCACTAATTAATTATAGGCGATCCACAATATCAGAGGATTTACGTCTTAAATAAAATTATTAAAGCAATGATGTCTCTCTAGTACGTTTACAAGCAGAGGCGGCTCGTGTATAGGCATTGCGGAACTGCAGCATCCCATATATTTGTAGATATATAAATATATTTATTAATTTATTCATTGTTGCCTGTAATAATTGATTTTATCATCAACAATTGTTTTAACTCTTTATTTTGTATAAAAAAAAATTAAAAATACATTTTTCAAGCAGCACGCGAACCACCCCTGCAAGTTTCAGCACTAAGAGGAAAGAAGAACGTTAGCTGAACTGTGTTTTTCACAGTGTCATATCAGCTTTTGACGTATATTGCTGCGCGCGCAAGCATTACACTCGCAGTGACATACGTAATGCGGCACTGTGCATCAAGCAGTTCCTTTGCTAAGTTTGTAGTGTAGTAATGTAGTAAGAAAGCAAATAATGTGTTGTATTTTATCTCTAGAGTATTTGCTAGGCCGTCTCCTGTATTAGTAAGCAAAATTTTCACCACATATATTCACCCACATCTAGAATTCGCTGTTTCTGTTTGGTCATCAAGTCTTAGAAAAGATATTGACATTATGGAAAGAGTCCAGAGACGTGCTACGCGCTTACCATTTGGTTTCAACAGACTTCCCTATGATGAAAGACTTCGAAGACTTAATTTGCCCAAACTGGAAAACCGCAGAAGTCGTGGTGATCTTATAACTACCTACTGTGTACTCCATCGGAATTTTGATGCTGATCTTACTAGTTTGTTTGTACTTAATGTAGACTCTCGTTTACGTGGACATTCGTTAAAGTTATGTCACGAAAAATTCCGTAAGAACGTTCGGGCCAAGTTTCTTTCAAACCGAGTGTTTAATGACTGGAATAATCTACCTGGAAGTGTAGTGTCTGCCCCAAGTGTGAAAAATTTTAAAAAGACTGGACCTTTACAATCAGTTGCTACTATCCCCATAAACTGAGTTTTTCTGTTTTTGTACACTTTTTATATTTGTTATTGTTTGACTTCAGTTGTTTATCAAATTGTTTTGTTTCTTTCAACTTTCCTGTATCACAACAATGTGAAATATTGTAAGTTTTCTATAAGAACTTTACAAGCCATTGGTTTCAATTTTTTTTAAATAAATAATAATAATAATGAATCAGGATAGGTTAAATGCACTTGTAATGATTTCGTCTGAGAAAAAATTACTCAACAGTCGTGCTTTAACTAAAACAAATCACTTGTTATATTTTTCATAGAATAAATATATGGAAATAATTTAAATATCTCATTTATTATTTTAGTTAAAGTAATAACTGAACCTCAGTTAGTAATTAATAACTATAATTAAATGCCATATTTTGTCTCTCACATATTTGATTAATTCATTTGGAGTGCGAACTAACAAATATATATTTGTAATTAATGACATTCCGTAAATGTTTATCGAGCGACAATATTGCGGTGTAAAAAGGGGCCTTATGAATATGTGAGTGGGCTTATCAAGCAGTCAAGATGGAGGGTCTGTAATGCCGTAGATCTGTCCATAAATTAAACTATCTGTCTGTCGTTGGAACTTATTATACAGAACTAGTGGAAAGCTCAGTTGAAATTACAACTTTGGTATAGTAAGCTTGAGTTTAAGTTTCGAGTGGCCATTATTAATAATGAACACCTTCTGACCCTCGAACTTACACAACTAGGCCCACTACTAGAATTGTTGAGCTCTGCCAAATGTTTTACTCGCCAGAACAATTTTTAATGAAACCACTTCATATATTTGTGTATATCATGATAGAGAAATTAATGAAACCTTTTAAAGAAATTAAATATTTGTTTGCAGAAAAATGAAATGCATTTTTCTGGGTTGCGGGCAAAAGAATATAAGTTAAAAATGCAATAATTTTTTATGGGTTCACTTCATGTGTGTTCACAAATTATAAACGTTGGCGCAGAGAGAAAAGAAAAAAACATATTTGTCTTTGGGGAGGTAGTAATAGGCAATTAAAATTATTTTTCAACCATATTAACGATATCAATCCTTCAATAAAATTTACTATGGAGATAGAAAATAATCGTTCCTTAAACTTCTTAGACCTTTCCATCTCACATTCTAATTCTAAACTCAACTTCAAAATCTATAGAAAACCGACTTATACTGACACCATAATTCCTGCTTCATCTTTACATCCTTATAATACTAAAATGGCTGCTTTCAATTGTTATGTAGACCGATTATTAAAAGTTCCACTCTCTGATGAAGACTACAATCTGGAATTACAAACTATTTACAAAATTGCTATTAATAACGGTTATAACAAGGCTGAAATAGACAAAACTATTAGAAAAAAAGCGCAAAAAACTTTTATTAACATATTTTTATCCTCCAAGTATACCAGATACAAAAATTTATAAAAAAATACCCTTTCACGGCCAGGTTAGTTTCAAAATAGGATCAAAATTAAAGAAATCAAATATAACTCCAGCCTTTTATAATAAACATACAATTAAATATTTTCTCGTTAATAATAAACTAGATAAAACTGATTTACACAACAAAAGTGGAGTTTATCAAGCATCGTGCCAAGATTGTTCAAAAATATATATAGGCCAAACTGGTCGAAAATTTGCTACAAGATTTGGTGAACATTTGAAAGCTATCCAAAATAAAAAAGTAGAACAGTCCAACATAGCAGAACACATGATCACTAATAATCATAACCTTTCCATTAATGACTTTAAAATCCTACACATTCACAATAAACTAAACCTTTTAGAATACCGAGAAATTCACAAAAATATTAACTCTGGAATTCCCTTAATGAATGACCAGATTGACGTTTACAACTCACCCCTAATAAATCGGTAAAAAACTTTTTTCCCTTATCTGCTAATAGGGTTTACACTTGTATTCCCTACCATTAATATTTGTTCCCACTGAATGTATTTGTTAAAAAATAAGTTTAGTTTGTAATTTGAACTCCTGTAGATGGCGTCATTGCCGAAATACGTATAGAGCAGCGTTTCCCAAAGTGTGGGTCGCAACCCGACACCGGGTCGCAGAAAAAATTTTCCGGGTCGCGAAAAAAATTGTAAAAACACAAAATAGATTTTTTTTGTACATATTTTTTTTTTACGTCAGTTAATCAGTAGAATAGTTTGTATTTGTGCTCTTTTTACTGTACTATATTCTTTATTACTATACTATACTCTTTATTACTATACTGTGCTCTTTATTACTATTTATTATCCTTTATTACTATAAAGCTACTGCTTTAAAATGAAATTTGTTTTGTAAATAAATGTTTTTTTTTTTCATAAGGTGGGTCGCGAAAAATTTTCAAACCTCGTACCGGGTCGCGGCCAAAAAAGTTTGGGAACCGCTGGTATAGAGTATATTAAACTTATATTTGTGAAACTTACCGAGTGTTTTATTTATTAATCTTATATCTTAATTTAGTTTAAAAACATAAAAATGAATAAATAATGATAAATAAACATACCTGCATTTCAGAAACTCTTTCCCTGACGGCTTGTATGAAGTCATCATGGCCAGCAATTTGGCTAGTGACAACGGAGAACTGATGCCATTTGTACCTTTCCAAGATACTAAGCATGGCCGCGGTCTGATGCTCGAGGCTCGGTGCCAACTGCAGCTGAAGGGAACTCTGGCTGGCCCTTCTCTCGAGTCCACTGTTATCCGCATTCCAGGCTATGACCGGGATCCCCAGGTACCCGGCAAGCTGCAGGAAATACTGCGCTGAAGCCGTGCTCCTTCCATATTGTTCGTAGTTCATGAGATAGAGGATGGCAGAAACGTTTACGGAGAGGAATTCGTCGCATAATGATTTCAGGATCGCTGCAAATAAAAGGTATCATTTAAATTTGTTTTGTTTTTATTCTGGTTGAAGCCAAACAAAGAAACATAAATATCATTGACTGTTTGAATTGATGCTGGAGTCTGGCTATGCATCACGCCTCCGTCTGAATCAATAATAAAAACAGCAATCTATAACATCGTGTCACTGGCAAAACCGGTGCAATGCGTCCTGACTCCAGTTAAATATTCACATCAGTACACAACGTTGCTATATATATCGTTTACAATTAACTTTATGACGTGGAAGATTGTTGACTGGTGTTTAATTTTTCTCGATTTATCTTTAGAGGAAATTAAGAGTCATGTTTGTTTCTTAATCGAACGTTAAATCTTGAAAACAATCGATAGCGGTAGGTAACAAATAACCTGTTTTAATTCGACACATTACTTGCGAGTTGTTTCAAATAAAGTACAGCAGATGTTAGGGGAGCCAAAATCTAAAGCTAAAACGATAGTTTTTAGGGTTTTGTAGGTATGACCAAAAACTCTTATACCGTCATTTTGTCGTCTGTCTGTCTGTCTAAACAAAATAAAAATGCAAAAAAACAGAACAAATAAAATTGCCTGAGAGCGGACGAACTTTAGTTTGCAAATTAGAACGCGAGCATGCTACCCATTACACTATCAAAGCATACTGGTTAACTATCTTATATATAAATATATTTAGAGTTATTAAATATTTTACGTGATCAAGCAAGAAACACAAAAAAAACAGATTCCGAACATAATTTTCAAACAATTTTCCGAAAACATATTCTGGTCAAAAAATCCTGTTGTACTATTCCGGTTCACTCAAATGTACATTACTTAAAATTTTTTCAGATTATTAGTTTAAACCATCTGGGCTACAGGTTGTGGGACAATAATTTTTTTTTGCACAATTTTGGTAAAAATCGCGTCTCAATTATTTAATTTACAAAAATAAAATGCATGTTAATTCACGTACTAAAGGCTTTCATTTGATACCGTACTCATTTACTAATTTAAAAAAAAATAATTTTTTGTTTCGACATACTGACAGACACAGACAGACACACACACACAGACAGAAAGAATTTTATAGATACAACCAATGAACATATATACTGCCACACATTTGTCAATCTGTCTGTTTGTCTGTCATAATAATGAAAAACACAATTAATATTTTCAAATTATCTCTAAACGCAACCATCATTTCTTAGTCGTATTACGGGTTGCATACCCAGCAAGGCGTACCTTTTTTTGATTTCGTAGGTACAACTATATTAGCTTTTATTATAGACAGACAGACAGACAGACAGACAGACAGACAGACAGACAGACAGACAGACAGACAGACAAACAGACAGACAGAGAGACGACAAAATGACGGTATAAGTGTTTTTTGGTCATACCTACATGTAATCAGGCGTATTACACAGATGGACACCCAGAGCTTTTTCTTGGGAGAGACTCAGAAGCCAAATTTTTTCTTAGATGACCATAAAGCCTAATTTTTTCTTACATACACAAAATTCTTACCCAAATTTATTTGATACATTTTCCTTCAAAAACAGCTCGGATTAAAATAATAAGCAATAAATTCAATCGGATTGAATTGAGCAGTAGGCATTAGGCAACATTCCCTTAATTAATAATGACCATATCTGACCTCATGGGACAGTGACCCATGAATTATTAGGGTCATCAATCATACACTCCACTCAGCCGATCTAAATGATGAATCGATATCTTACATCCCTCTGGCCCTTTGATGCGTAATTGTTAAAAGGGAACAGGTCTGATATAAAAATGTGTTTTTCACTGTAGCTCGTGTATATTTAAAAGTTATTTCTGAGTGATTTGTTAAAGGAATCCAATGTA
Source organism: Liopterus haemorrhoidalis (assembly GCA_963971575.1). Classification (NCBI taxonomy): domain Eukaryota; kingdom Metazoa; phylum Arthropoda; class Insecta; order Coleoptera; family Dytiscidae; genus Liopterus; species Liopterus haemorrhoidalis. The sequence goes on along the minus strand of OZ020620.1, from coordinate 270,810 downwards.
AAATTGCAATTTGGTTAAAGCAGCGCTGTTTTGCGGATGGGTTTGGTGAATTTTTGCCGCGATTAGGGCTCATCCGACGGTAAATCTAAATGTGGTTAAGGTCGCACGCGTCGTTGAACAGGCAAATAGCCCAAACATAACTTTATTTGACCCTTCCCAACGTTCCAACATCACGTTTCAACATACGCAATACTTAAAGTAGATGGCTTACTGAATACTTTCCTAAAAGGGGGATCAACGGAATTTGGCTTCTTATTTATAGGTACAACTTTCACAAGTTAAGTAATCAGTTGAGTTACGTGCATTTTTAAGGATTCGTTGATATGAATAAACAGTGCGGTAGAAATTGGCGCGAACCTAAAGAGTTGTTATTTGACACGAGTTGTGTAAATTAAGTAACCGGACTGATTTTTTATTATTTTTTTTATACGAATAATTACAATTTAATATTGTCTCTCTTAAAATAACTTCTTTGGGAAGCCACACAGCGCTGGAAACGGTTCTTCCAATCCTCATAGCAGTGCTGGAACTCGAATACTGGAATAGCTTTCAGCTGCTTACGGACGTTTGAATGTTTTCGAGTGTCCCAAAATGACGTCCCTTGAGGTGATTTTTAATCTTGGGAAGAAGAAAAAGTAACAAGGACTCAACTCAGACGAATAAGAAGGCTGAGGAGCCACAGGAATATTTTTACTGGCCAAAAACTTGTTTATTGTATTTTCTGTGTGACAAGGCGCATTATCATCCTCAATTCATTGGTCAAAATCTGATGAACGGTAGTGTGAGTCAAATTCAAATCTTCCCCGATCATTCTGACTGTCAACCGACGATTTGAACGCACAAGATCCTGGATTCGACATTTTCATCGGTTCTTGAAGATGAAGGTCTTTCGCTGCGTGATTCATCTTTAATCTCTCTTCCTTCTGAAAATGCCTTAAACCACCAAAAAACCTGGGTCCTTCACAAAACACTGTATCCGTAGGCCTGCTGACGTTTTACCAAAATTTCCTACTGTGCCCAAGTCTGAAGCAATACCTGATAGCACAACGTTGCTCGAAATGAATATCACTCATCATTTTTAGAACGCACAAACTTGTTATGAATTTTTCCTATGGTTTCCATTTCGGCTATATTAAAATCAACATCACTCAAAATTCAGAAAGTTCTTAGATCAAAAGTCCTATACATTTTAGAACTTAGGAACCAAAAAAGATCATGAAAGTCATCAAAGTAAATTCAAAACCTCTCAGACCTCCCCAACGAAGATAGTCCTCTTAAAATTTTTTTCAACCACCTTAAACCACCAAAAAACCTGGGTCCTTGACAAAACACTGTCTCCTGGCCTGCTGAAGTTTTGCAAAAATTTGATACAAATATGAAACAAAACCTGATAGCACACCGTTGCACGAAATGTGTGCCATTCATTTTTAGAACGCACTAGAAAAAACTGTTTTACGAAAACAATCGCTATGGACAATAAAATTACTCTAGCGAGTTCAAACTCGTACTGAAGCCGTATCACATGTTCACATACCCCACGTCCCAAATGTTGCCAGATCAAACGCTATGTTGCCAGTCCAGTTACTTAATTTACACACCTGTGTTGACCTTTTTAACTTACTAAATACCTACGAAAATCTGTGAGATGATTCCCATCTCACATATTTTTATTCATTTTGGCGTTGTTTTTAAGCCGTTGTTACATTGGACGGAGGATGTGAGCGTGTAATTCCGAAGTAACGTCAGACATGACACATGACTGGAAACATTGGACAGGGGCCAAGTCATGTCCGAGCAGCCGGGAAGAAAATGCAACACGCTGCAATAAGTCACAACGAATAATTCATCTCCTGCTTTCTGCACTACCTCTCTCTATATAATTTTAATGATTGCATGCTGCTAACAGAATTTCATTCTAATTGGTTGGTTTTCCAAATTTACTGAAAGCATTTAGTGTCCCTTTGAGGTTCAGTTAGTGGTCAATCTGTGTAATTTCCCTTTGACCGATGACCTTTATATATATTTTTTTGATCAAATTTTAAATGTCATCGCATTTTTATATCAGTAAACATTGATTAGTAAAGATCATTGTACCTTGAAGCGGGTCGCTTTCAGACTTGAACCAGATAGGAAAAAGTTTAGAGCTTTAGCACAAAGTTAAACGTTTCAAGTCCCGGGGCTTGTTGGCATGTGTTGAAGCAGCTCAAATATCTTGCAGACATCTTGAACAGTGCAGCCAACACACAGAGCGATGTAGACGTGTTCTTGCAGAGCGTGTAATGTATCGCCGCCGGTTATATCCTTTATAATGTAAGCCGCGTTTTTTAAATGGATAATGCATGTTATTTATGTCTCCATATACCATGGCACCTAATGGATAATGCAACGCAACACATTTTTAACTAATATATCCTTGGAAGAACTGGCAAATATCCAGTTTCAAATTAATTACGCTTTTCTGTAAAATTATAGTTTTATATAATTTTCACAAAATCGACGTTTAGGTTTACTGTTGTTAAGTGGTTCTGCTGCACGATAATGCTCATACGCATGTTTTATATCTATAAGGTATATTATAGTTGACAAAGGTATCATAACGTTTTAGACGCGAATATTTTATCGTTCTTATTATTTTTTTTTTTTTTTTTTTTGATAGGTTTTTAATTTTTTCATTATTCTTCACACGCAGAAAATTTGTAGTACGAGGGCTACCTTTTAAGTTTTTACAAAAACTAAGAAAAAAAAATATTTATTTTTGGAACAATCTGTTTTATTACTTTTCATAATATTCGCCTTTAACCCTTTCGCTGCTCCAACCGTATATACTCGTAAATAAAAGTGTGGCCCGAAACGCTCCGAGCGAGTTAACTCGCGCCGTGTTTTAAATTGTTCCCTACTCAACGAAACTATTCTCGCTGGGTACCCCAACTAGTTCAAGTACCTGCGAGCACGTTGCGTTGGTATATGTTGCTGTGCCGTTCAATTCAGTTAGATAGGGTCTTACATTCAGTATATCTACTTATTTATATTGATTTTATATTAATATATATGGTAAGTATATTATAGTTTATTCCAGTTCGGTATACGGAACTATATTACTAACTCTTTGTAAGTTTCATAGTTAGTATAGCATATAGGTAAATATGTAAACATATATTTTTTTAAATAAAATTTTTTGATTGTATTTTTGTATTCATTCACTCACATTAAATTTTTTCCTAACATTAGTCATATTGTCACCATCATTCATCCTTACATGTCATGAAAACTTACACAAAAAGTTCACGCCAACTGCTCTACACGAATAAACTCGCAATCACCGAAATATGTGCGCACAGCGAGCACGAAATCTCAAAGCGTATTGCGCAGTGAATGGGTTAAGATTCATACACTTTAGCATGTGCACAAACCAAATCTTGAAAAAAAAATCACTCTAAAGTTTGTATCTCAAAAACATGTTTTTCGAAGGCTTCAACAGCTTCTTGTGGTGATGAAAATCGCTGCCTACACATTTTTTGTTTCCCAATGTGAAACAAAAAAAGTCCTTAGGGGATAAATCAGGTGAATACGGGCAATGAGACATTAATTCGACGTTTTCCTTCAAATAATCAATTGTTTGACGTGCTGTGTGGGAGCTTGCATTGTCATGATGAAGAATAATGCGACGTTTTTGGTTGTTTTTCCGGATTTTGTTGATGATTTCTGGCAAACAAATTGTTGTAGATCATTCATCATTAACTATTCTCCCATCCTCTAAAGTGTGAATCCTCAAATAATTTGTGTAAAAATATTTATACAAATTATTTCTGCTTAGCTGTTCGCAACCGGCTATAAACTGTAGGTGCCTTTCTGTGTACACTAAACAATGGACGTAATACTGACCATATTAGTCCTGAATGTACATAGATTGAAAACATGGTCATGAAACCTGGAAACAGGACGCCTTGGCTCATCCCGGGCTGTCGCAGCAATGATGAGGGTGATGATGATTACGTTAGACGTTACATTACAGGATCGGTCCACTATTGTGAAGCCAGCTTAAGACATTTCTTCCGCGGATAAAGCTAGTTAACATCGTTTTAATTGTGTTGGCTTTCAACCCTCGTGGAATAAGGCATGTAATTTTTTATTGACAAATAAATTTTATATATAAGATTGGAAGTTATTTACTTCGATCAAATATTTCATTCCGTCTTTGTTAACCAATGCCTTATTCGGTTCTTTGCACGGTGTTCAGTTCTAGTGTTAGTCATGAAGATCAATACGCTTTTGTGCAAAGCATGTCAGAAGCGAATTTGACTCTTTTAGACAATATTCTGTCTTAATTGAATTCAAATAAAAAATAAAGCACAAAAGCTCCAAACCATCCCCTCATTCCTCTGTGTGTCTGCTCCATCAACAAAGTCTTGTTTTGCAGTTAATTTTAGAAACTCTTCCCTTTATTCCAGTGCAAATTAATAGCATTTAAAGATTTATTCCGTATTTTCTTTGTTTTGTACTCTTCTCATAGTAATTGTTTTTTTTTTTCGAGAAATATTTTCTTTTCCGATTTTTTTATTGCAGAGCGGATGAAAAAGTAGATAAAGAAATAAATAATCGTGTGCATTTCACATGATAAATGGCTATAATAAATATTAAAACTTTCTTTTTATTTGTATTTTATGACTTGAAAATATTTTGAAATGTATTGATAACATTTTTCATTTTTAAATAACAATACAATACGTCGTCTATAAGGCCTTGAATGTTAATTTAAGAATCAGCTGTGGCCACCACAGGAGCGACTGCCATCACAAAGTACTTGCATAAAATACATTCTAGCAGCAGAGTAGAAATAACGGTCTAATATTTTCTAACAGAGATATTATTTATCATAGCCATGGAAACGTTACATATAAGTATGAAAAAATCAGCTGTGGCCACCACAGGACTGAGCGCAATCACAAAGTATTTATATAAAATACATTCTAGTAGTAGAGTAGATTTTTTTTAGTTAATTTTTATTGGCCATCGGCATAAGAAGCCATATTAGCCAGCTTCAATATACATTTATAGAACATAAATAATAAATTGACTAGAAATAACTTGGCATAATATTTTCTATTTTCCCTGGACCATGAAACGTGATCATCAGTCAAAATTTCGACATCTAAAATTTTCGCGATTACAATACTTGCCCCTTTATAAAATAAAATAATGTCTATTGCAAACTTTATATAACAATTGACTAACTAATTTTCAATAGAAACTTATGACAACAACAATGATAACAGTTAATTAATTGACAGTTAAAGCTTGTACACATTATTTTATTTTTCCACAACCAACCCTTATGTTTCTTTTTTGTGAACATATAATATATTAAGGTGGGGCAAGTAAAAAGCTGTTTGAGAAGAAATGCAATTTTTTCTTGAGCTGATTACGATTCCCCCGACGCTTGTTATTCTTGTATCCTATTTGATCCTTGCACTTAATTTTATTCTCGTTTGTCCCTCGTATCTCATTTTACACCTCTGTACTTCTTCTTACGCACTTACCCCACGAACTTTATTACGAACATGAAATTGACACAGAAATAAGATGGACAAATGTGAAAACTACAAATGTTACATTACACAAAGTTTATTAGTATTTTTGTCCTGGAAGGAAAATGATATTGCTTCAAATAAAAATGTTTTTATTTTGCTATTTGAAATATGAACTGAAAATAATATCAGTAAAAGCAGCAGCTGACAAATAGTTACGGTAAAAAATAAATTTAGCCCGAGGATGTTCGTTCTGTCGCGAGCGGACAAAACGCGAGAGATTAATCCAACTGGTGCAATTAGACAACAATTACAGCAACATGGAAATTATGTACGTAGCGAGTGCGAGCAGGCAGGCAGGCAGGCTGGCTGGCTGGCTGGCTGGCTGGCTGGCTGGCTGGCACTCTAAATAAATATCTGCAATTATTCACGTGCGTCGTAGAGAGGCGCTTCACTCCTCACTTGTAATGCAATTTCAATCTCGGGAAAATGCAGACCATCGCAGATCCACTAATTAAATTAGCAATGCAAAAAGTTAACTTTTGGTAGTATCGCCACTAACTTTTATCATTTGGATAATCAGCATCAGGCGCACACCCAGGGAGGGGCTCAGACGACAAGGAATTTTCATAATAGGTCCTCGCTTCTAAAATACAAATGATGACTTAAAAAAAAGGTCCTCATTTCCTAAATAATCAAATATTTCCTATTATTTCAAATATTTCCTATTATTTAAAATATTTCCCAGTATTTCAAATATTTCCTAGTATTTAAAATATTTCCCTATTATCTCAAATATTTCCCTATTATTTCAAATATTCCCTATTACAGTCTGTTTCAAACGGTTAGGCGGAACTAAATGGAAATTTCGTTCTTTTAGGTTGTCACGAGAAGGGACCTTGCTTGGGTTATTTCATTTTTCACGTTGGAATGTCAAAATTTTTTTTTTCTTCTTCTTTCTTTGTAATGTCAAAATTTAAAATTCCAACAATGAAACCATGGAAACGAATGACATTAAATTATTTTTTTACATATTTTAATAAAAAAATAAATAAATAAATGGGAAATTTGTATTAAGAAAGACACAAAAAATCAAAATATAAAGAAAATGACATTTTAAAATGATATTAACCTTAACAAAAAAATGTTTATTGTAAGAATGATTTACAAAGCTTAAACAAAACGGCCGAAAAGCACGATTTAAACGATGAAAGTAACTAGACTGCAAAATCTAGTTCCGCCTAACCATTTGGAACAGATTTTATTTCAAATATTTCCTAGTATTTCAAATATTTCCCTATTATTTCAAATATTTCTTAGTATTTCAAATATTTCCCTAGTATAGTCGGATTGCTGATAGGTGACTGTTACATGTATGTATCAAGTAGTGCACTCATATAATAATCTAGTTAAATTTTTCAGCGATTTTAAAAATGTTTTTTGTTTTTGTCTTAACTGTCAGTGTCTGGTAATAAATATTGATTAAAATATGGCTTGCGGCCAATTATTAAATTCACAAACTTTAATTTTAAATCTGCTGGAATAAACAACAAATTATAATCCAAAATTTACGTATGAGTATACATTTTTCCTTATTTATAATTATTACCTTAAAATTAATAATTTTGTTTGTTTGAGTACTGCTGTAAATTTATTTTCGCGTTCTAATTAGTAAAGATATCTATGAATCATGCTGTTTCTTTCTAATGCTTTGTTTTTTATTAAAATAATTTGGAACGTTACTATGGGTATGTAAATAATTTTAATGATATAGACAGAGAAAGCATATAGTATTGGATATCGATACTTGTAGCAACGAACAGTCACTTATCAGCAATCCGACTATACTTCAAATATGCCCTATTATCTCAAATATTTCCTATTAATTCAAATATTTCCCAGTATTTCAAATATTGCCCTATTATCTCAAATATTTCTCTATTATTTCAAATATTCCCTATTATTTCAAATATTTCCTATTATTTCAAATATTTCCTAGTATTCCAAATATTTCCCTATTATCTCAAATATTCCCTATTATTTCAAATATTTCAAATATTTCCCTATTATTTCAGATATTTCCCTAGTATTTTTAAATCGGTCGAAGCACTTAAAACACACAGTTCGACTCGAAGCATCTTCAAAAGCTCTTTTGAAAAAGTGTTTCTGCCGCCTCTTCAATATATCGCACGGAGAAACGCGCGCATTTTTGTTAAATTCTTGTAAATTAAATCTGAATTAGATCTCGTAAATAATCTGTTTTAAAAAGATTATTGTACCTCCATTGCGGTTGGGTTCCATTAAACTTTCAACTGCTATAAAACAATATAAAACAATAAGTTCGATTCAGAAAGAAGACATTTCAGGACGATAAAACTGCAAGAAAACTTATCACAAAAGGAAAGAAAATAGAAGAAATGTCGTCAATCGTGAAACGTCCAGAAAATCCATTACCCAGCGCATTGAGAACTGACGTTCTTCGCAGCTCGCCAATACAACACAGAATTCAAAATAAAAAAGATGCTAACGTTGAAAATTTTAAACATTGTTTAAAATCTTTTTGATGTCCCACATTATTCAGATTGCGGCCCACCTGCATTCTTCACTCGAGTGCATGGAATTCCTTGCAAATATTCTAGTGACTGTTGTGGTAGATTATGTGGAATATTTCTATAAGAGTGGGCGAGACTTCCAACTAAATATCTCGTTCTTAACTTAACCAATGTCAATCTGGTTATTTTTTCAAAATAATAAGTTCTTAGACAACATATCACTAGAAAGCGGAGAATGTTATACCGACTGGAATAATTGCGATAAAGACGTTTGATTACTTGCCACTTTTATTTTCTATATTCCATTTGGACTAAAAAATTCCGCAAATATTTTTTTGTTAATTTTAATTCGAATACCTAATACCATTATTAAGGTTTCTAAATATGTGCAGTATTTTGTTTATATAGCAAGGTTCATTAAGATTTTGAAAATTTCGCCTATGGATTTCATTGGTTGTTTTAAGTCATATGCTCCGCCCCTCTGGTTTCGTATACATGACGTATAGAATGAAAATATAATTCTAACAATTGCAACTGGTTATTAAATTTACATGCGAATTAAATTTGCCAAAATATAACTAGAATTTTGACAAAATTAAAATGAAAAAAAAACAGAAAAATAAAATTGTGACAGGAAACGAACCGTAGTTTGTAATTTAGGAAACGAGATGTCTAACCACTACACCATGAAGCTTCAAAAATGAAAAAAAAAAAAAAAACAAAAAATAAAATTGTCTCCTTTGTCCGGGATCGAACCCTAGTTTGCTGTGTACAAAGCGAGCAAGCTAAACATTAGAACAGGACACGCCTTCTAGTATAGTGTCTTACATAACTATAACTTTGATACATCTTCAACCAAAAAACACAAAAAATGCGTTATTTTCTGAAAACATAATCTGATCAAAAATTCCTGTTGTACTATTCCTGTTCACGCCAATGTACATTACTTAGAATGTTTTCAGATTTTTAGTTTAAACCATCTGGGCTACAGGGTGTAGGACATTTTTTTTTCACAATTTTGGCAAAAATAACGTCAAAATAATTTATTTTGCAAAAATAATTTTTTTGTCGTTAATCCAAGTACTAAGGGCTTTCATTTGAAAACCTACTCAGAATTAAAAAAAAAAAAATTTCGATGATAGATATTTGTTTATATTTTTAGGGGGATATGTTTTTTAGATGTGTTAGTATTTTTACTATGTGCTGGTCAAAGAATTGTATTAGTACGCCAAATTTCATCTCTCTAGGTTTAGCCATTTGGCTACAATTTTTACCGACAGACAGACGACAAAATGACGGTATAAGGGTCTTTTGGTCATACCTACAAAACCCTAAAAAGGAAGACGAATCCGAATGATGACAAAAAATAATCCAAAAAACGGTGCTCGAACACCCATTTCAGTGCCCTAGAAAAAGTGTTTACCGTGTAGAACCAGCCCTGGTTTTTCCTTTTCTTGAAAATATTTCTTTCTTTGAAATTGGGAACATATATTAAATATTGTGAAAAATATCTTTATTGCATCTAGAATGCGTATTTTCCATGAATGGAAGAAATTGAGAAAGGCGGCGAAGTCGGGAGATTCGTTTAAGATATCGGGAAGCGTACGGGTAGGTTGCGGTTGTATGAACAGTCGCGGGGACATAAATAATTCAAACAGACATGTACAACACATGGGTTGCCTGCTGCCTCCTGCCTCTAATGATAGAACAATACGCCCGACCTCTCTTTAATCTCCAGGAGCAGTCGATTCCCGCCCCTCACTAAAAACCATTTTACTAAATTTATTACAACTATTATATTTATACGTAACATGAAATGTGACCACAGGCAATCGGAGATATTCGTCTTTTCCTGCACAGAAGTGACCGTATTATTTTAGAGCAGGGGTCGGGGAACATTTTTACTTATTACCCAAAGATATATTTCTTTACACCGACGATACCCCATTGGTTTGTAAAAAAAAATTTAAGTGACACGCAAAAACAAAAAAAGGTCCTCACCTCCCGAAATTTCAATGATGAGCAAACAAAAAGGTCCTCACCTTCGCAATGGCGTCCCTTAGTTAAGCCCCTCAGCGCCCTTTTCTTTAGTGCGCTTCTGACACGTTTATAAAATAGCAAATTGGAAAAATTTCCTTATTACCCCCAAAAATTTCATTTTTACCCCATTTGGGGTAATTTACCCCGAGCCGACCGGCGTAGCGTAGTGGTAACACATGTGCTCTGCGTTGCGAAGGTCTCGGGTTCGAATCCCGTTCAGGCATGGAAATTTTCTAAAATATAAATTGTCCTTGCTAATTGCCACATAAGAAAAGGCCATTAAATTAAAAAAAAAAAAATTACTCCGGTTCCCCGACCGCTGTTTTATAGTAATGTACTATTTTATTGTACCTCCCCCCCCCATCAAGTAATTTTTAGGGTTTTTTTTTGGCGTCTGTCTGTCTGTCTGTTCGGTAAAAATTGTAGCCAAACTGTTAAACCTAGAGAGTTGAAATTTGGCATGCTTATATAACTCTTTGACCCGCACATAGGAAAAATACTTAAACATCTAAAAAACATATCCCCCTAAAAATAAAAACAAATATGTGCTCTTCGAAAAAAATATATATTTTTTAAAAATTCTGTGTAGGATACCAAATGAAATTAGTACGTGGATTAACGATCAAAATTTTATTTTTGCAAAATAGATTATTTTGACGCGATTTATGTCAAAATTGTGCAAAATTGTCCCACATCCTGTAGCCCAGATGGTTTAAACTAAAAATCTGAAAAAATTCTGAGCAATTTTTGATCAGATTAAGTTTTCGGAAAATAACTCATTTTTTGTGTTTTTTTGTTGACGATGTAAATATTTAATGTTATGTAACACAATAAACCTAAATGCTTTCATGGTGTAATGGTTAGCATTCTCGCTTTCTAAATTGCAAACTAGGATTCACTTCCTTCCAGTCGGAGACAGTTTTTTTTGCATTTTTATTTTGTTTAAATTATTTTTTCAAAATTCTAGTTATATTTTGGCAAATGTCGTATTTAATTTTTAAAAGCGTAAATTTAATAACTAGTGGAAATTGTTGAAATTATAATTTAATTCTATGTTTCAATGTGTACGAAATCAGGGAGCTTATGATATAAAACAACCAATGCAAGCCACAGGCTCAATTCTCAAAATCTTAATGAATCTATATAAAAAAAATAATGCACATATTTAAAAACCTAAATAATGGTATTAGGCATTCGAATTAAAATTAACAAAAAAATATTTTAACATAAAATTTGTTTTGGTGAAAATTCACACTTCACATCAATTTATTAATATTTGAAACCCGTGAAATTTATCATGGTTCCAATATGAGAAAAGGTTGGGTACCACTGATCTGCATACATATAAAAACATACTGCTACTTAATGTAAATACCTACTTATACATACATAAATGTACATACGTATGTATGTATGTATTCTATACTGTTCATAGAAGCACATTCTACATAACAAAGACTTACAATATAAAATTAACAAATATTTCGACAAATACCTTTCCAGTCGCTCCAATTTTGGCCTCTATGGACTCCAAACATCAAAATCCACTGTATAATACACCTTTCCAAGTATTCTCTGCACTTTTACCACTTAAAAATTAATAAAAACGCCAGAAAAAATGTAAACGCCACTTGTCAAAATCACAAGTCATTACAATTCAAGATGGCTGGCATTGATAAAGCTCATTAAGGAATATAGTCATTAAGAAGTAATAAATAAGGAACAGAATCGTTTAAAATAATTCTTAATGAGACTAAACACATACATACATAAATACACATACATACATTATTTTTATTAATATTTATTCATCTACATATATTAATAAAATTCGAGGATATGTTTGTTTGTTTTATTTTAATTTCTCGGTCTCATATTGGGGATCTACATGTTTCAGATAATTATAAGACGATATCTACAAAAAACAATTTTTGTCTGTCTGTATGTCCGAGATTCACGCAAAAACAGCTGGATATATTTTCACGTAATTTGGTAAGACGATCGAGTGAAACCAGAATTCGAAAAAAGATCGTTTAATGCGTTTTGAGATTATGACAATTTTTCTAATGGCATAATTTACTTATTTGTGAAAATTGTGAATTAAAAAAAATCCCAACTCAAAAACGGTTAGAGAAAACGACTTGAGGTTAGAATTTTTGGATTCTTCGTAGTTTATTTAGTCTAGAAAAAAATTGAGGCCTTATTCATTTTGTGTATTTTAAAATTATGACAAGTTTTAATATGGCGTGATTTATAGAAATTTTCATCTTCGCATGGACGTATCTCAAAAACGAAAGGCGATAAAGACCTGCGGTTAAAATTTTTGAAATATTGAGGTCCTAATTGACTTGTAACCATATTTTAATCAAAAAAATTTTAGGAAAATTTTTAATTTTTTTAATTTTTTTTTTTTTTTTTAAATCATAACTTAAAAACGGTTAGGTATTTGCGGCATTTGCGGCAAAAAAAAGACTCCTATTTTTTGAATGCAAAGACAAATTCTCGACAATAGAACCAGTGGCGCATGCGGGTGGGATTTGGGGGTTAGCCTCCATGAAGCGATTTTTTATTACTTCGATGCATTTTCCTTGTTTTGACATTACTTCCATATGTCTCATTTTATAACCCTCCCCCCTCATGAAACTATTTTTGCGACACTGAATAGAACTTTTGTTAAATTTTTTAAAAACAAAAACTATTTTTTTAAATAATTTAAAAAAAGACATATTAAAAATGAGGAATTGGAAAAGACTTTTTGATCTTTAATATATTTCATCACCTGCAATATAAAAATTTACCTACACTCATACATACATATTTTATATATATTTAATTTATATAATTTTCTTTACTAATCTTCTTCATTTTCTATTATATCTAAAAATTACACTTAAAATCAAATTTCCGCCCTTTTTATCTTCATAAGAACTAAGTTATTACTTAGAAACACCAGCATTTGGTAGTTACTATGATAGGAACTTTTATAGTAACATGTTACTAAATATTGTAGCAACTTTTGTCTTACGGAATACGAAATACCCCAAAGTTACTATGATAGTAACTGACCTTGCTCATAGTGACAAATTTAGTTACTATGATCATAGTAACTGAGTTACAGAATTGTTTTGAATAACAGCCGGTTTAGAATATTATAAAGTGGCACAAAAGACGACGTAACTATTAAATAATTCCATCTTTCAAAAATCACTAGGTATTTTAATCTGAAATAATAGGCTGTAGTAACATTTTTGTGATAGGATAATGGGTCGTTTTTATAAAATATGTGGTGGTCCTGTAAATGTGTTCGAATTAGTCCTAATCCAGATAATGTCATCCTTAAGGAACCGTCATAAAATTTAACTGGTCATTCCATAACACTTAGTCGAACCAATCAACATTAACTTAATGATTTTTCTCTGTGACATTAAGCTAATGCCGAGCTAATATCTCCATCTCCATCTCCATCTCCAACCTCAGCTCCAGCTCCAGGTTCTGGAGATGACTTTTAAAATGCAACTTCTCTTATCACTGCTTCTCTCTGATATCATTAATCAACCTAATGGATGTATTTCAAACTATTCCAGCATGCTAGCTAAAATTCCATCATGATCCGGGTAAATTACATTTAAGATTTTACAAAAGAAAAAACAAAAAATTCAGTTGTGCCCACCACAGGACCGACCGCCATCATAAAGTACTTGTATAAAATACGTTCTAGCAGCAGAGTAGAAATAACTTGGCCTAATATTTTCAAATAGAGATATAATTTATCATGACCATGGAAACGTTACATATAAGTATGAAAAAATAGATACTTTTTTCCCACAGATAAATATTTATTTTTTTGCGTATATTTTTTTATAACCGTCTGAAACGTGTAGACACCAAATATGAGGCCGAAAAAATAAAAAAACAATTATAGCTTTCAATTTTATAAATATGATTGAAAGCTACAGCCAGTTTTACATGTACAATATGCGGGTTGCATCCACGAGATAATAAGGGGCAAAAATTCTATTTGTGAACAAATTAAAATTGTCAAACTCCCTTCGTCAAAACTCAGATCGTTCTTTCTTAGCTTTTTTATTATTATTTTTTTTTTTATAATTTACGTCTCTTTCTAGGTGCAAAGGTCATTAGGTCTCTAGACCCTGTTTAAATTTCACAGATTTTATAGATTAGAAGTAAGTATTAGTTTATTATGATTGTTTAAAAAAATCAGCTGTGGCCACTACAGGACCGACCATCACAAAGTACTTGTATAAAATACATTCTAGCAGCAGAGTAGAAATAACTTGGCCTAAAATTTTCTAACAAAGATATTATTTATCATAACCATGGAAACATTACATATAAGTATGAAAAATTAGATACTTGGAAAAAATTTCGAAAAATCTTTCAAAAATGTTTCGTTTTATCAAAAAATATCTCAAATAAAAGTTGTTAATTATTGCTTTTATAGCAACTTTTGTTAAATAATTTTTTTCGAAATATTTTCTTTTATGAAATATTCGCAAAAATCTTAAAATCGATACGAGTAAACTCCTATTTCTCAACCGATTTTACCAAAAGTTGAACAACTCGTACCATTGTTATATAAGCTTAAATATGAAGTTTCATAAAAATCCTTTTAGCCGACAGACAGACAAACAGACAGACGGACAGACGGACAGATGGACAGACGAACAGACAGACAGACAGACATCATACTAAAAATAGTGAAATCGTTTTGTAGGGACCTCAATTCGTGGAGATCCATCGAAATCTCGAAATGTCAAAATCGGTATGATCACAATACCTCCCTTATATATGTTGGCGGTCGGTAAAATTTGTGAAATGTGTGAATTCACACTACAGATCAGTCTTTAAATCAAATATAAATGATCATTATAATGTAGGCGTAGTGTTTCAGTTGTCCTGTTGCGTACGCTGAAGGTCATCTTAGAATTTTCACGACTGTCGGCAGCGCCACGCGGTACTTGTCCGAAGCTCTGAAAGGACGTCTTCTGTGCTTTCAGCACTTCATGTTTATAAATCAAAAATTACCAACACTTTTATTTTTATCTCATTAAATATAATGACCACTCTGTTTACTTCTCACAAACCAAGTCCTTTGTGAAAGAAAAACATTCTATTAGTATTTTCTATTTAGTTTATTGCGCTGATAAATCTACATCCCAATTATTATAGAAATACGGTATTGAATCGATTGATTTTTCTACTAATTACACAAGTTTTCAAGTTTTTTTTTTCATTTTTTTTTATAACAGGTCAAAAAACAGTTTTTAAATAATTTTGAGGTGGAAATTCGAATCTGATTTTTTAAAATTTCTTTCATGTCTAGTTTTGGACATGGAAAATCATTATGTAACTGAAATCTTGTTTATTACTATACATATCAGGGTGACCGGAAATAAATCTATTTAAAACATATACCGGATGAATTATTTAAGGAGCAACATACATGTTTCACATAGAATGTTAATGAAGTGAGTTATTTCATTTGCAACATAGCCATAAAACAAATGCTTATCGTATCCATAGAAAAGACAAAATATTACTTTTTAAAATATTTTTGGACTCAGCTACTAAGGATATTATTATTTTTGTTAAAACTAATAAAAATTCATTTATTGTTTCTAATTTACTATTTTTAGCCGTCTAGGAACTTTATCATGTCAAATAACTATTATATCTAATCACCATTGCATATCTGTTGGCATGGATATGAGCTTGCTTTCATAATTTGCTATGTTGCAAATGAAATAACTCACTTCATTAACATTATATGTGAAACATGTATGTTGCTCCTCAAATAATTCACCCGGTAAATAATTTTTTTAAACGACAATTTTTTTTCAAAAAGCTAATCTGTTCAAAAAGTCCTATTGAGTTATTTATCAATATACATTATGGAGATTTTTTCAGATTTTTAGATCAACCCCTCTGGGAGATAGGAGGACAAAAGTTTTTTGAAATATTTTCGACTATAATCTCATAAAAAAATGACTTTTCAAAAATAAAAATTTGTTGGTTTATCCCCACATTAAGATGTTTTATTTAATAACCCACTCAAAATAAAAAAAATAAAAAAAACATTTTCATTAAAAATGGGGGAAAATGTAAAATAATATGTATTTTTTTGCCGCGATGTGTTTTTATTTATTTTTTTTTTCTTGAACTGTTAATGGTTTTATTATATGTTGGTCAAAGAGTTGTACATGCAAGCCAAAATTCAACTTTCTATGTTCAGCCGTTTAGACTCAATTTCTACCGAACAAATAAACAGACAGACAGACAGATGAGTGACGTTATGAAGGATTTTTAATCATACCTACAAAAACTAAAAAACAAAAAAGATAGTCGAACTGTCGTATATTCAGTTCGTTGTAAGTCGATTACAATTTTAACAGACAGAAAGACATATGAGTGACGTTATAAGAAGTTTTTTTGTCATACTTACAAAACGGTAAAAATCGTCTTTCCCTGATGTGTATTCGGGGTAGTTTATTTTGATTTGTCCTTTCCTTTGTTGAGGGAATAAGGGAGGAAGGTCCTGCGAGGACGTTCAGTGCCATATTGAACAACATATTATCATTTAGTGACCGAGCGGAGCGATAAACACGGGGCAGGACTCCGGTCAGCCCGGTGCGGCAAGCGGTCTGAGGTCCTGCGGGATCCTGGCTAAGATGCTGCACTTGGCACTTCCTTAATTACCCCGCCAGGACTCTCTCGATATATAGACGACTAAAGTTTTACTGCTCTATACTTGTGGGATAATGTTCTCAACTAAACCTTTATTGCCAAACAAAAACTTAATGTTATTGCTTCATCTATTAACCAATTATATAACCAAGACTTTTTAACATTCGTTTTAATCCCAGATTATGCTGATGGATATACAAGGGTGAATCTTTAATTATTCGGAATATTTTTAACATTTATTAAAGCACTCAGCCGCGTACCTAGCAATTTTTCTTGACGAGAGCTTAGAAGACGAAATTATTTAAGTTATTGAATAGGTTCTCATTTCTAAAATACAAGTGATGACCTAACAAAAAGGTCTTCACCTTTGATATACAAGTGAAGACAAAAAAGGTTCTCGCTTGTATTTTGGCAAAAAACGTCCCAACCACGTATTTTTGGAGCTCTGAGGGGGGGTCTAGCTCATAAGACCCCTCCTGGGTGCGAGTATCAAAGCACTGATAGAGATTTTATTTTCAACACAGGGAAAAATACTAAAACATCTAAAAAATATATCCCCCTATAAATATAAACAAATATCTGCTCATCGAAAAAGAAATATTATTTTAAATTCTGAGTAGGGTATCAGTTGAAATTAAGGGCTTTATTACGTGGATTAACGATCAAAATTTTATTTTTACAAAATAAATTATTGTGAAGCGATTTTTGCCAAAATTGTGCAAAAAAAAATTTGTCCAATACTCTGTAGCCCAGATGGTTTAAACTAAAAATCTGAAAACATTCTTAGTAATGTACATTTGTGTGAACTGGAATAGTACAACAGGAATTTTTAATCAGATTATGTTTTCGGAAAATAACGCATTTTTTGTTGACCACGTAAAATATTTAATAACTTATCTAACACACTGAACCAGCATGCTTTGATAGTGTAATGGCTAGCATGCTCGCGTTCTAATTTGCTTAAGTGCGCTCCGCTCGCTCGAGACAATTTTATTTTTTCTGTTTTTTTTCATTTCTATTTTGTTAATTATTTTTTCAAAAATTGGGCAAATGTTGCATTTAATTTTTAAACGCGTAAATTTAATAAGTGGAAATTGTTGAAATTGAATACACGAAATCAGACGGGCGGAGTTATGACTTAAAACAACCAATGGAAGCCATAGGCGCAATTTTCAAAATCTTAATGAACCTTGCTATATAAAAAAAAAAATGTTGCACATATTTAGAAACCTAAATAATGATATTAGAATTAAAATTAACAAAAAAAAAATTAACAAAATTTGTTTTGGCATCCCAAATAATCATCATTCACTTACTAAATACCTGAAGTGTGTGAAAATTCACACTTCACATTAATTTTTTTAGTTTTACCATTAGGTGCTAGTAGGTAAAGATTATTGCTATGACAAGCATACACGCTACATATAATTGCCCATGCAAGATGCATGAACTCCGCAAATCAACGCCAGCTACCTTCAGAGTTTGACTCTTCGATGTCCTGCCTAAAGAAGGACAGTTGCTCACCATGGTTAAATCTCTACCGATGGTTTAATAAATTTTATAAAAATATCGGGAAAAGTAATAACCATTCCTCTTGCATCCTGTGTCCAGATGATCGTGTGGCTCTCTCCCGAGGTTCCCAGGTATAGTTGTTGATTGTTTTTGATTTGTGTTGTAAGTGTTCCAGGCGGAAAAAGGCGGTCCGTGGCTTTCATTCGCATTTCCCTCGTTTGGTGGTAATCTCCGACAGGAAATGAGCATATCTCTGTTGAAGCGAGAGTTTTCTCTTCTCACTGACTGCACTTCGCCTCACTCTCGTGCAATCGCTCCAGACTGCCGTGAAATTACTACAGTCACATTAAATTCATAATAAAAGATATCATTTCGATTCCAACTCAAATCATTTTTCCATTAACGCTATACGTATAAATCACACAGATCACAAGTTTCTTAAACAAAACTAACAATCTGAAATAAAATTAGTAACAATCTAAGCATCTAAATTTGCAACAAATTGCAATTTATCTGATAGCATATTTTTAAATGTTAAAAAATTATTGTAAAAATGTTATTCCTTAATAACTTAATAATACATGATTTGTTACACAAAATACAAAAATGATATATTGGTCTTACCTAAGGTGACCATTTTTTAAGAAGGCAATGCGGGACGGAGCACAAAAAATAATCATCTCCCAAATCCAAGTGAAGAGCAAAAAAAAAAGGTCCTCATCTCCAAAATGTTAAAATGCGGGACTTTTGCGGGACGCATCTTAATGTGGGACAAAATGTTAAAATGCGGGACAGTCCCGCAAAATGGGGGACGAATGGTCACCCTAGTCTTACCCTTTGTTAAATGTATAAAATAAAATCATTAAATTAATCTAAAACGTATCGTGTACTATTCAAAACGCGCAAACAAGAACAAGAAAAAAATCAGCTTTGGTCACCACAGAACCGACCGCCATCACAAAGTACTTGTATAAAATACATTCTAGCAGCAGAGTAGAAATAACTTCCAAAATGCCCATCACATAACCCTATATGAAATGCCATGCCTTTCACAGTCTACCAATTTCAGCTGACAAATTTCATGACACATAACAAATGTTGCAGTTTTATACAATGTATAAAAGACACAGGAGATAAACTGGAAATTTGCCTCCGAGAGTCATGGGCGCCGGCAGGACTACTTGCAAGGGGTGCAGCAGCGAATATATGTCGTCCTGTTAATGCCGACACTTCGAAAAACTATCGACGATGACCGGAATATATTGAAGCATCCTTGGGCAATCGTATATGAAGACCTGGCCGTCAGGAAGCTTTGTGCCCGATGGATACCACACCAGTTAACTGTTCAAAAGGAGACGCGTGTGGAGTGGACCAATAGAAACTGTACTAAATAGAGAGGAACAGTTTCTTTTCCCAGAGACAAATATTTATTTTTTTTGCGGATATTTTTTTATAACCATCTGAAACGGGTAGAAACCAAATATGAGGCCGAAAAAATAAAAAAACAATTATAGCTTTCAATTTTATTAATATAGTTTGAACGCTACAGCCAGTTTTACATGCACGATATGCGGGTTGCATACACGAAGTAATAAGGGGCAAAAATTCTATTTGTGAACTAATTAAAATTGTCAAACTCCCTTCGTCAAAGCTCAGATCTTCGTTCTTTCTTAGCTTTTTATTATTATTTTTTTATAATTTACGTCTCTTTCTAGGTGCAAAGGTCATTAGGTCGTCTAGAATCTGTTTATAATTTCACAGATTTTATAGATTAGAAATAAGTATTAGTTTATTATGATAGTTTAAAAAAATCAGCTGTGGCCACCACAGGACCAACCGCCACCACAAAGTACTTGTGTAAAATACAATCTAACAGCAGAGTAGAAATAACTTGGCCTAAAATTTTCTAACAGAGATATTACTTATCATGACCATTGAAACGTTACATATAAGTATGAAAAAATAGATACTTAGAAAAAACTTCCATTTTTAGTCAACCAATTTTTACCAAAAGTTGATCAACTCGTGCCATTTATGTCAAAAGCTTAAATATGAAGTTTCTTAAAAATACTTTTAGTCGAATTTGCTCTGCACGTGTACACAGACAGACGGACTTTTGCGAATGTTTAACAACAGAAAAATATTTCAAAAAAAAATATTTAACAAAAGTTGCTATTAAAGCAATAACTAACAACTTTTATTTTAGATATTTTTTGATGAAACGAAAAAAATTGATTTTTTTTTTCTATTTTTTCATACTTATATGTAACGTTTCCATGGGCATGATAAATAATATCTCTATTAGAAAATGTTAGACCAAGCTATTTCTATTCTGCTGCTAGAATGTATTTTATGAAAGTACTTTACGATGGCGGTCGGTCCTGTGGTGGCCACAGCTGATTTTTTTTATTCTTTTCTCTCTGCGCCAACGTTTATAATTTGTGAACACACATGAAGTGAACCCATAAAAAAATTTTAACTTACATTCTTTTACCCGCAACCCAGAAAAATGCATTTCATTTTTCTGCAAACAAATATTTAATTTCTTTAAATTAATATCTCTATCATGATATACACATGAAGTGGTTTCATTAAAAATTGTTCTGGCGAGTAAAACATTTGGCAGAGCTCAACAATTCTAGTAGTGGGCCTAGTTGTGTAAGTTCGAGGGTCCCAGCTAATTTTTTGTTTTAGTTATGAGTAAATTAAAAGATTTTATTAAAATAGAATACTGTTAGTTTTGTATAAGAAAATTGTGAGAATTATACGACTGTGCGCTGTGCGCCCCCATAAAACTGTTTCTTCAGTGAAACGTTATAATTAATTATTTGAGCAATCAGTAAAATTAAGCGAAACACTTAATTTGACGGCATTGGAAAGTGCTTTAAATAAGAGTTAAATTTAACTAGATTGCGGAGTGTTGACGTACGCACTCATGGAGTTAGGATCAGGGGGCGAGGGGGGGTAAGGGGGGTCGGAAGGTGGGGTTCATCAGCAGGCTGATTAATTCGCAGATCCAATTTTCGGCCGCTCCTGCTAATTAAAACACTAGTCAGCCCATTAATTAAGAGGACATTGCCGGCTAAATTGGATCCCTGGTTTGACCAGGATATCTTCACCTTCTGTAAGTGTCAATCAGGGCCGCAGAGTCGCTTAAAAAAGTCAAAATTAGTATGATTATAACTCCTCCTTCTCTATACGTGACGGTCGGTAAAAAATAATCAAGAGTCATGCCCGGCAGTCTGAAGGAGCTTCGGTAATTTGTCCCCCCTTCCCTCTTGTCAGCCTTAGTGCCAACGGCCATTGATAAGTTCAAAAATAAGGTTAATTAGTTATAGTGATGGTCGAGGGCATTAGCGAAATGAAGGGCGTCGCGACGAGCGGCGAGCGTCCAGACGATACGTGTACATAATCCTCTCATCTTACAGCGTATTCATTAGTTTTTAATATATTTATGAGATTTTCGAGAGCCTTTCTCCTGTAATAACATTTTACAGGCGCGCTCTTCAGTTTTTAATCTCTACATAATTATAATTTTAGAGAGAAATCAGTCAGTCTAACAGACTGCTTTGCCGACCGGCGTAGCGTAGTGGTAACACATGTGCTCTGCGTTGCAAAGGTCTCGGGTTCGAATCCCGTTCAGGCATGGAAATTTTCTCGAATAAAAATTGTCCTGGCTAATTGCCACAGTAGCAAAGGCCATTAAATTAAAAAAAACTTAGTGCTTCTCAACCTTTTCAAAACGAGACCCAAACTACGTAGTAGCTAGTTCTTTGGGATTCACCATCAAATTTTAAAAGAAAATATAAAGCTAGTAAAAATTATTCAGCTCCCAAAAATTATAGATGTTAATTTGTTGTGACCGACAGACATGCTAAAAATAGTCAAAACGTTATGTAGGGACCTCAATTCGTGGAGATCCATCGAAATCTCGAAATGTCAAAATCAGTATGATCACAATACCTCCCTTACATATGTTGGCGGTTGGTAAAAATGGATAGAACAAATAAGATTTGTTTTCTTATAAACAACTCTTATTGTATAGTTTTTTTCCGTTAAGATAATTCAGTTTATAAATGAAATATTTTAAGTTTTTTAGTATCAGTTTTAACCCAGAAACACCCCCAAAGAAAGAAAATTTTGAGATATCATGCCTATATTTGATCCTGGTTCTACTCTATTGTACCAAATTTCGTTAAAATACGTCCAGCCGTTTTTAAAAACTGATGCAACCACCAATTTTATTAATTACTATATTATTATAGCAATTTGTTTTTCTACTTTTATTTAAACATTTCTAAAATTATATTTGTATTCGATTTTATTGTTATTTATTAACTATAATACAAATACCCATCACCTTAAATTTTATATAAATCAGTATAAAATTTCCTTAGGTTTTTATTTATAATTTATTCAGTAGAACTGTCTTGAAATAAATATCTATTATGAATATAGTCCATAAAAATATTTAAAAATCAACATCTATAGTAATTTTGTATGCTAGTTTGAACTACGCTCTGATTGGTCAGAAATTACGAGACAACCTTTACTTTAATAATCTTGGCTAACAGCTACAAAAAAAAATAATAATATTTGTGTTCCTCTTTATTGTTTTTAAATAATGGGAAACCTTAGTACGTTTCTATAAAATTTAACTTGAAATGGTATAATATTCGAAAGACACAATATGCGAGTATGGAAGCAGACAAGGCCACATATGACATTTATTTGAGTATTGCTTTTTTTCAGGTGAATTGTCTCGGATTCTGAATGTAAATTTTATAACCGTGTGCACAATAACTTCTCAAGCGAACTCGGAAATTTTTTGAATAGAACTTGATACGCGGTTAAGAATAGAGTTGATGTATACAGCGATGTAATATGGAAATGGAGTTGTAATTTCTTAATGAACTAGTAATAGACAATTAAAGTTATAAGTGATATTGAATGGGGCTGGCAGGAGTCTGTTGTTAATATAGCGGGACACACAACAGCCGTAGGGATTGATCGATGCTCCTATATCTTCAGATAATTATAATCTACTCACTTTCAGTTGTATCGTGTTATACCACTGCTTCTCGAACTATGGGCCGCGAGAATCTGCAGAGCAAACCTGCAGAGGCCTGATAAGGGATGAATAACAGGTGGCGTTGTTTTTTTCAAGGATTATTTGAAGGGTTATTTGTGCTGAAAGATTACAGTACGCAAATTTTTCCACCACACAAATATTTCATAAAATAATCAACATGGTCATCGACCCTGTTATTGAACCCCTATCAGGTCTCTGCAGGTTCCTTCTACTAATTTTCTGATTTTTTCTGTTGAAGTATTACAGTCGCTCTCACACCATGTTCATGGCGAACCCTATATTTATCTTATTTTAATTTGTAACCTTTCTAAATTTTACTTATTTGAATATTTATTGTTTATTTATTTTTTAACTTATTTATTACACATCTTTATCTACTGACTCCTAACTTATTGTTTTACACCATCAGACCAATTCTGTAACTCAGTTACTATGATCATAGTAACTAAATTTGTCACTATGAGCAAGGTCAGTTACTATCATAGTAACTAGGGTATTTCGTATCCCGTAAGACAAAAGTTACTACAATATTTAGTAACGTGTTACTATAAAAGTTCCTATCATAGTAACTACCAAATGCTGGTGTTTATAAGTAATAATTTAGTTAGAAGATAAAAATGACGGAAATTTGATATTAAGTGTAATTTTTAGATATTATAGAAAATGAAGAAGATTAGTAAAGAAAATTATATAAATTAAATATACATAAAATATGTATGTATGAGTGTAAATGTTTATATTGCAGATGATGAAATATATTAAAGATCAAAAAGTCTTTTCCAATTCCTCATTTTTAATATGTCTTTTTTTAAATTATTTAAAAAAATAGTTTTTGTTTTTAAAAAATTTAACAAAAGTTCTATTCAGTGACGCAAAAATAGTTTCATGAGGGGGGAGGGTTATAAAATGAGACATATGGAAGTAATGACGAAACAAGGAAAATGCATCGAAGTAATAAAAAATCGCTTCATGGAGGCTAACCCCCAAATCCCACCCGCCTGCGCCACTGGTTCTATTGTCAAGAATTTGTCTTTGCATTCCGTTTTTTTTTTTATATATTTTTTATAAATGTATATACCATAATATATATTATATAACAACAAAATAAAGTAAGCAATACAATATTTTGACATTTTTAACCTCAACTGTCATCTGTATACCACCAATGCGCATGCGTGTTGTGCTACTGTAACTAACTTCATTCTTTTCTCAGTAACTGTCACTAAGATATAAATTTCATAACGACGTCATTACAGTTGTAGACCGGGAGCTCATGACATTTTTGGTCTCCGATTTCATACAACATGCCTTTTGGAGGAGAGAATATTTACCCTGTGACAACAAAAAAGGGATGGTACTAAACCCCTGCACGCTTTCCGGTCACAGGGAAAATTGCATTTCCACTTGCACAAAATTTTTGTGTTTTTCTTTGATTTAATAACCTTTTGTCAAAAGAAAGTTATAAGAAATTTAAAGTCTTTTAATTATAGGCATGCTGTATGAAAACGCGGAATATCATATTTTTTTATTACAAGATCACATGACCGTTTGAGCCCTTTGGGACCCTCCGAATCGCATGCATATATTTAAAAGACATTAAATTTGTTATAACTTTCTTTTGACAAAAGGGCAAGCAATATTAAATCAGAGAAAAGCACACAAATTTTGTGTTTAAGTGGAAATGCAATTTTCTCTATGACCGGAAAGCGTGCAGGGGTTTAGTACCATCCCTTTTTTGTTGTAACAGGGTAAATATTCTCTCCTCCAAAAGGCATGCTGTATGAAATCGGAGACCAAAAACTGTCATGAGCTCCCGGTCTATTGGATATTACAGAATACGAAAAATGTTAAAGTTACTATAAAAGTTATCTTGTAGTAACGTTACTACACGGTAACTATTATAGTAATTTTTTACAGAATTGATTTGAGTATATCTGGTAGCGCGTTGCAGGTGGCTGTGACAAGTAAGGCGTTTATTCTAGCTGGTTGTTGTTCTACTTTTGTATTTTCTACTGTGTAATGTTTTGAAGTTTTGCTGAAAGCGGAGAGCAATGCAAATAAGCTCTTGTCCTGTGTCAGGACAATGACATGTCAAACACTTCCTTCCACGGTCCCCGCGCGCTGATAATCCACAATTATTTATGTTCGCTCTAACTCCGCTACTTTTTTATGCGCTCTGTCTTAGACGGAATAATTAATTACAAAATACAAAAGGAATATATTTTACAGAAATTAATATTACAGACAATAGAAATGGAAAAAAATCCTTACTTTTTTTTGTAACAAATTGAGTCGTTGTAGTTAATTATTTATTTATTTGTAGAGTTTGATGTGGATGTTTCAGGATGTTGTTGTTTATTTAAGTAAATGCGACATCCTGTTTTCGTTTCCCGCCGTATCTGGCTGTTCGGCGCTGCCAGTTCCTCATCTAATCACTTATATTTCCTCACTCATTTCTCTGATTATATCAGATATTCCTCCTATTCAAGAATATTCTTAATTACTGTTTAAACGAAGGGCGGATAAAGCAGAGGCACTCAACAAGTTCCACGTTACTCAATAAATTAGGTGAAGTGCGAATTTTCACACATTTCAGAGTTTTGTTGGTATTTAGTAAATAAAATTGTGGGTTCATATTAAATAAAATAAATTTCGATGAATTTTGAAAGAATAATTTGAGATTACAAACGTATCAAGTCTCAGCTACAGTTACCCAGTTCTCCAGTCAGTCAGATAAATATTATAAGAAGGGTGTAGCAAAAAAAAAAAAAACAAAAAAAAAACACATTATTCAGAAGATTTTTTTTTTCAAATTTCTAAATTAACCCGCGAAACGGAAATAGTTAGTTTAGAACATTTTTGGTAAAAATCGTGAAATTTAAGAAAAGTAATAATAATAAACAAAAAACAACTTTTTGTTCCTTAATCTACGTCTTAAGAGCTTTCTTTTATTACCACAAAATAGATTTAAAAAAAATATATATCATATTTTTCAACGTCACAAAAATTTCGTTATGATCTTAGCAAAAAATAATTATAAATAATTTTGCATTCAAAAATTTACTGCACTGTGTCTTAGCTGCCGCTAATGGATGTTCTGCTTATTAGTATTTGGTGTTTATCATCTTACTCTCGAGTGCATTTACATTATCTTTTGCTAATATTGTCAAATATAGTTTGTTGTTTATACCATTTTATATTTTGATCATCGGTTTTAAAAATTGATGAAAATAAAAATGTCATTTGCCCGCATAATAATCTCAGAGCCTTCTGTGACCAGCTAAGTCAATAAAGAGTAGCGTTTGAAACTGTTTAATATCTAATACATAATAACTTTCTTATGGAATAAAAAAAAATCATAATGTTTATGATTACTATTTTTTGAAGTGCAAATAGTAAATTTCATTAATTTAATAACATTCTACAAGTTAATTCAATTCTGGCCAAAGATATTGAATAGTGTTGGGCTCAGCGGGCAGCCCTGCCTCACCCCCTTATTTACCCAAAAGCTTTCTGACTCTTCTTCTACCCCTTTCATCTTGCATCTTGTCTCTTCGTATATTTTCTTTATCTTTTTTATCATTTCCTCCCTTATAAAGATGTTAAATATTGCCATAATAAATATATTAGTTAACCAAATAAACTTAGTAGTACAACGAATCTTAAGAAATTGCTGTCGAACAATAAAAAAGAGATAAAATGGACAAAAGTGGAGTTTATAAGTTGAATTGTGACACATGTAATTCTTGTTATATAAGACAGACAGGTAGATCATTCAAAACCAGAATCACCGAACACCACAGATCATTCATCAATTCAAAATGTGACTCAACCTTTGCAGAACACCTCATGAATACAAACCACAAATCAAATTTCGAACCTGAAATCTTACATTATGAACAGAAAGGTCCAAAACTAAATTTACTTGAGGCTCATGAAATTAAAAAACACAAATATAAATCAAATGTACTCAATGATATTACAAACATGTTCAACTCACCACTTTTAGGGATTAGTTTTAAAGAATTATGACATAAGTAATTAGGAATTGTTACCTGTATATTTTCAGTTGTCGTTATAAAATTGTTGGGATTTCTGAACCATAAACCTTAGCATAGTATAAATAAGTTTTAGTTTGTAAGATTTGCATCATTGTTACTTTGAAAATGGCGCAAGCCGAAACCATGGTCAGTAAAATAAATAAATCTGTGAAACAAAACAACAGTTCTTCATTTAATAACCTTTTGCGCAAATAAACTATTTCTTTTTTTTTCAATCAAACCGTTCAAGTGAAAATATATTTGGTCTACCTGGCTGAGGTTCAAACCACTGCAACAATTTTAGTCGAAGGTCTTAATCCAGTTCCTTCGGTGAATATAATTTGTGTTGTTAACAAGGGAACAGTGTTTGAAGAAGTACGTTTGAGAAATGCTGTTAAGTAAATAGGGTATAATGAGTTGATTAAAATGTGAAATTCGTATAATATAATTAAAGAATATCTGTAGGAATTTACTCTATTTACATAATTCTGTTAACTGAGAGACAGGGCCGCGACAGGGCCGGGGCAGGGGGAATAATTATAACTAAGCCCCTGCTGGATCTCGGGTAGGCAATACCGCAGTACACCCGTGTAATGCTGCTCACATTGTAGTTTATTAAAAGTTTTTTAATAATTCTGGCTCAATAATCTCATAGGCACTACGTTATAATAAATATTGGTAAAAATTTATCGCTGGTTATTTTAATAAATAGTCTTGCGCATTTATAGAGATGCACATTTTTATTAGCACATAGATTAAAAAACATAAAATGAATAAAAATAGTAGTAAAAAGAATTAAAAAAGTTACAAATTATAATACGTTAAACTCATACAAACATTACTTGGTCAAATATTGGTCCAAATAGATTTTATTATAATATGTTTTCTGTAAACGATTTGCAGTTGAATAAAAATAATTAAATTTTTACTAATTATTGTTTAGTTATGTCAATAACTAGTTAGATAACAACAAATACAAAAAGTCTTGACCATGTAGGATTTTTATTAAATGAGTTATTTGAATAAAAGCAAGTTGGGGGATGTAAAGATAATGTCGCGGACCCTAGTTTAAGAACCGCTGCTGTAGATCAGTGCTTCCCAACCGCGTGTCACGACACCTTGGTCTGATACCGAGTATTAGTTCGTTTAAATTAAATGGTTGAAAAACACTGTAGATAAATATAATTTGAAAGAAGATAAATATGCACGATGCCAAAACGCGATATTTATATAGTAACATCAAAAACTTTTCAGATATATTAAAGATATTTCAATATTTGAATTCTAAAATTAATATGAGTATAAATATGGATTAAAATCTCCGGGTATTAATATCCCAAAATAAATAACATTAGCGAGGTAGTTAATGATATACGTATGTACTTTGAAGAAAAGCCTTGTCTAAACCGGACATCAGATGTTTTAATATTTAACGTATCAGGAGCCCCGGTATACGATTCACAATTAATTCAATTCCCAGATGTAGATGATGAGGAAATATATAGAAGCGTTCTTATAGAGACATTATATATTCATCATTTTCTCAAAAATGTTGCTACGTTTAACGCTATCTAATATACAGGATGATATCGGAAGCTGTTTAAGCATTAGATAACTTCTTTATTATTTTCTTTAATAAATTATCAGGGTAAGATGAGACTAAACCCAATATTAAAAAAGTTATTAAGACTTGATTAAACGACTGAAAGTTAATCTCTGGTAAAACAAATATACTCCCAATGTTTCGTAGCTACTTATTTTATTAAGAAAATTTAAAAAGAATATGAAATGTTAAAAATCAAGCTGTAATAATTATACAAAATCAGCTGTGGCCACCACAGGACAAAACCGCTATCACAAAGTACTTGTATAAAATACATTCTAGTAGTAGAGTAGAAATAACTTGGCCTAATATTTTTTAACAGAGATATTATTTATCATGACCATGGAAACGTTACATATAAGTATGAAAAAATAGAAACTTAAAAAAAATTCGAAATAGTTTTTAAAAATTTTTCGTTTTATCAAAAAATGTTTCAAATAAAAGTTGTTAGTTATTGCTTTTATAGCAACTTTTGTTAAATATTTTTTTTCGAAATATTTTTCTGTTATGAAATATTTTCCAAAATCTTAAAATCGACACGAGTAAATTCCCATTTCTAGTCAACCGATTTGTACCAAAAGTTGAACAACTTGTGTCATTGATGTCAGAAACTTAAATATGAAGTTTCATAAAAATCCTTTTAGCCGAATTTGCTCTGCATGTGTACACAGACAGACGGACGTACAGAGAGAGAGACAGGCGGACCACGTGGATGGACAGACAGACAGACAGACAGACAGACAGAAGGACAGACGGACCGACAGAAATCATGCTAAAAATAGGCAAAACGTTATGTAGGGACCTCAATTCGTGGAAATCCATTGAAATCTCGAAACGTCAAAATCGGTATGACCACAATACCTCCCTTATATATGTTGGAAGTCGGTAAAAACTATTGAATATCTTTATAATATTTGAACATACTTGTCGTCTACTGGACGTTCTAAGACGGAGACTGTGGAAGCAATCTGCTCGCGGAGCACTAGTTAAATCTCCGCGGAGCACAGTTTGGGAAACTCTGAACTTAATCGTTTTCGTTGAAAAATGTCCAAAATAACATTTTACAATTATACTATTATTTTTTACCTACGCATATTAAAAATTTTAACACTCGACGCCAGAACACTTTCGAGATTTGAAGGTCGTTGAGTTAATGCTATTATTGGTTAAACATATATTCCAAAAAAATAAATAAATAAATAAGTAATTATTATCCCCGGATGAATTGTTTATCAATTAGCTGGTGATAGATGAGAGACGTGATATTTACCTGTGGGTGTAGGAAATAGTTGCATGAGCGTGAGATGAACATTGTTGGGGGTAAAGTTAAACTTATTGAGAAAGTTGAACCTGGGTCCTTTGCTCTTGTGCAGTCCTCCGATGGCGTTCTTGACGGCCCGCACGTACTCGCGCACTCCGAACGAGGTGTGCCTCACTATGAGGCCAACGTTCAGCTCGGGCAGCTCCGCCCCGACCGGCCCCTGCACCGACGCCCATGCCACCAACAGCACGCACGCCAATGATATACGCATTGTCGTCATGAACTTAACTTACAGATGATGGAACACATTTTAGCTCCACTTCATTGCTGCGGAGAAAGTCACAATCTTAATATCTACACTCATCTCACTCAACAAACACTCAACATTTCTTCAGCTGTCTTAAAAATGTAATTATGATAACCATAATAATAATAATATGAGTAAATGAACTATGTAAAGAAATATACACAATTAAAAAGGGCTTACATCGTTGCCCCTACATAGCCTAATTGTTTGGATATTTATAAGATCTGGGCTTGTGGATACGTAGTGATTATATAATTTTGAAAAAAAAATAAATAAAGGACAAATCAGAAAAAGATTCAAATAGAAAAACAGTTTGTATGTAACTTCACTCAATAAGTGTCCGGTCTGACATATATATGGCAACATTGTTGATAGACCCATATAATTTCTGGATAGTAGCAACCTTCAAACGATACATGTGAAAATTTCATGACATTCTGACAATTAGTTTAGAGATTACAGTGGTTTTAGTGACTCCAGTTTTGTAATTTTCAAAATAATGGATAAAAAAGAATTTCCTGTGTTGATTAAACATTGTTTTTACTTGCCCGACCTTAATATATAAGGGGCAAGTATTGTAATCGCGAAAATTGTCGAGAAAATGTCGAGATTTTGCCCACGTTTCATGGTCCAGGGAATCCAAAAAACCTACGGAAGTTATTAAACATTAAAATTTAAAAAAATCGTAACTAGTAAACCAAACCTTGGACAAAAAATTG
The DNA here is from genome assembly GCA_963971575.1 of Liopterus haemorrhoidalis. Taxonomy (NCBI): domain Eukaryota; kingdom Metazoa; phylum Arthropoda; class Insecta; order Coleoptera; family Dytiscidae; genus Liopterus; species Liopterus haemorrhoidalis. The sequence goes on along the minus strand of OZ020620.1, from coordinate 239,454 downwards.
TATAGGACATAATTTGTTGTATTTTTGAAGATTTTCTTAAATCTTTTTTTAAATTTAAAAAAAAATATATGTATTTTTTTTTATTACTATTTTTTTTATGGGAGGGCAAGTCTAGCGGAGGTCTTCCTTCGCCACTGGTTTTATGGGAAAAATACTGTTGAAGCCAGACAGTGGCTTGATAAGCGTTATAGAGACTCTGCACCAGGCAAATCAACCATTACTGATTGGTATGCTGAATTTAAATTAATTAATTAATTTAAATTTTTTCAATTTTAGGAGCGTTGGAATTAATGTATCACTCTTGAAAAAAAAATTGTTTTTCTTAGTTAGACCGGAGACTTATTAAGCAACGTGGTACAACGTTTTATTAGTAAATACCTGATTTATTAAATTAGGGTCACAATGGCTCTATTAAGTGCGTCAAATAATATGACCAGGGACTGTAGTTGAATCTAAATCAGCCCTAAGAGCTGACTGTATCGGAACAATATCGGAAGTAAAATAACAAAATGAACAATTGTATTGGTAACCGAATGTCTACAGAATGCATTTATCGGCAATTAGTCAATGTTATATTTATAAGGCTGCGGGCGGACAAAGGAATTAATCGGATAATTAAAATAAACGGAGCGCGTGAAAAGACCACGGCTGTGTCGCCAATTAGCGACAGGAGCGCTCTGCTCCTTTAACTCAATCGCCGCTGCTCGAATTTCAAGTTGCCGCACTTTTGTCCGCACCAACTGCTATAGTCAAAATAAAAATAATAATGATCTAATCTAACCTAAGTGCTTTACTCTTGTACATAATATTTAAGGTAACTTCCAAACGCCTAGATGGAGCATAAGGGCAGAAGCTGTGGGACATAGAACGCGCTATAAAATAGATGCAGAATACATTCCGCTATAAAATAGAGACAGTTTAATTTTTAGGGATTTTAAAGGGTACTTTGCAGTCAACATTTGTGAGAATTCAGATAAAAAAATAAAATTAGAAACCTTAAGAAACATATTTTTAAATGTGTCATTGTTAAAATGAGTTATTGATTAATAATTTTGAACACTAGCATCTTCTTGAACAATACTTAAACCCTTTTTCCTAGAAACGTTACTAGCCCTCTTATATAAGCTCCCATACCTCTGAAGACGGGGTCAGAAAGTATTCGGTCAGTTGATAATAAAAGCTTACGATATAAAAGTAATCTATCAGAGGATAACTACAATAAAGACGTTTGATTATTTGCCGTAAATGTTTTATTATTTGCCTTTATAATATGTACATTTATTTTTACCGGTCCGCGATGGTTAAAAGGTTAAGAAACAGTGGCCTAGGATTTCTTGGTTATAACTACGAAGTGTAAGAATGTATGTGAAGCTCACTTAGTGGTAAATATTAGGATTAATGTAGTAGTTATGAATACAGTGAGAAGGAGTTAATAAATTGCAAGGCGAGGGCCGAGGACAGAGGGCGCAGTGACTGATAATGCCCTCAGAAGTTGCGCGGGCACGTCCACAACCTTCGCGCTGTTTTATCATTCCCACTAAATCCTGAATACATTAGCTCTGAGTTACATGTCTTTAAGAGAAGAATATGGTGGTGGGTTTAGTGTATGAGGGGCGGTGGTGTAGAGGGATGTCGTGGCCGGCCGTACCCAATGAAATGAAGCCCCTCTTATATTATGATAATGGTGACATGCTATTGACAGGTTGTGGAGTGGTTTTGTCTGCTAGTTCAGTGTCCACTTCACGAACTCAAACAAACTAATTTTGTAGTTTGATTAAAATCATTAGGGAGCACGTTGTCGCGTCAATTCAACATTTCAAATCACACACCCCAGCTTCATCCTGTTCACTGATTTTATATGAACAAGGGATGCTTTGATCGAAAATTATATGTTAAACTTTGCCGGTTTACATCAATGTGCAACGATTAGATTTTTTTACATCAACCCTTTAAAAAAGTACATTTGTAACAAAAATCGTATAGCTTAAAGCGATCTTTAAAAATGTCTGCTGCTTTGAAAAGCTTTGATTTGATACCCTATAACCAGGGGGATTCAATTTGCTCAATAACCGGTTCGCAAGGGTATTTGTTTAAAAACACACAATTCAAAATAATATATTTATTTAAATTAAATATTAAGATATGTAATTATTTTAAATATTGCCAAATAGCCCTCTGGTTTTCAGTGACTTCTACTTCCGTTTATGTTTTTATACGAGGATTATCCAAACTGTGGTTGCTTCTTAACCAATTTAGCACTATCGGTACTGGATCCCAATCTATTAAAGGCAAACCATTTAAATTAATAACCATTATATTACGTATAATTGAAACGATCAGTCTGTTTCGTTTTCTGTGCATATATTATTCATAAGACTAAAGCCTCTTTCAGCTTCTGCTGAATTGACGGGTATGGTCATTCCCTTTATCTAAAGTATTTTAACAAGCGGTTCGCCGAACTTTATATTTCTTAACGGTTCGAGCGAACCGGTGCGAACCGGGTGAATCCCATCACTGCCTATAACCACGACTACCATACGAGTGCATTGCAGAGTCCAACGGGGACCAGGTTTTTTGGTGGTTTAAGGCATTTTCAGAAGAAAGTTGATTGAAGATTTACGCATTGGAAGGCCGTTATCTTCAAGAACTGATGAAAATATTGACAGTTCCGGGATCTTGTGCATTCAGATCGTCGGTTGACAGTCAGAATGATCGGAGAAGAATTGAATTTGACTCACACTACCGTTCACCAGATTTTGACCAATGAATTCGGGATGAGACAATGCTTGTCATACACCAATTTCAATAAACGAGTTTTTGGTCAGTAAAAACATTCCTGTGGCTCCTCAGCCTCCTTATTCGCTTGACTTGAGTCCTTATGACTTCTGAATAAACTCTTTATAGCCCATTTATTTCCGTTAATATCGCTAAAGTATAATTTGCAAATGAATAAGTTGTGTTATCGAGTGTCGAGAGAAGGATTTTAACGGTGGTGATTGTGATTGGCTTGCGCAAGTTGCGGGGTTGACAGATGCAGTTATGCAGAGCCTGTTAGGAGGTGTTTGTGTTGATAAGAGGATTGCGTCTGTTGTGAACTCACCTGGCAAACCCGATTACATATTGTGAATTCGCCTTTACAAATACGCTGTACTGTACACCAGTATAATTGCATCGCACTTTATCACACGGGATATGTTTCACGAAATGTACGTATGGTGTTGATATATCTAAAAAAATCTAGGAACTATAGAGAAATAAATTTAAGATCCCAGGGCTATGGTGGTCAATATATATTAAATATTAAATTACTAACACAAATCTAGATCCACATATTATTATATAGAAATGTCTATAGGTAGATATTTAGTTATTGCAAATAAATACTATTTATTGCAAAATTATAAATGGACAAAATTGTGTAATATAATTATAAGAGTTTAATGTTACAATTATTTTATATGTATACTAGACTCTAAAAGCCTAGCAGTAGGAGCGTCTCTAAATAAAAATTAAATAAAACCAGTGGCGAAGGAAGACCTCCGCTAGACTTGTCTTCCCATAAAAAAAATAATAATAAAAAAAAATGATACATTAATTCCAACACTCCTAAAATTGAAAAAATTAAAATTAATTAATTAATTTAAATTTAGAATACCAATCAGTAATGGTTGATTTGCCTGGTGCAGAGTCTCTATAACGCTTATCAAGCCACTGTTTGGCTTCAACAGTATTTTTCCCATAAAACCAGTGGCGAAGGAAGACCTCCGCTAGACTTGCCCTCATATATATATTTTTTTTTAAATAAAAAAAAAGATTTAGGTAAATCTTCAAAAATACAGCAAATTATGTCCTATACAATTTTTTGTCCAAGGCTTGGTTTACTAGTTACGATTTTTTTAAAATTTTAATGTTTAATAACTTCCGTTTCCGGTTTCGGATTTTAATAAAAAACAATAGGGTTCTTCCCAATTATTAGAAGAATTTTTTAGTACCAGAACGAACTCTTTAAGTTAAACCGTTTTTGAGTTATCGTGTATACACACAGACACACAGACACACACAGACACACACACACACACACACATACGGACGGCACTTCGAAAATAGGTTTTTTGGATTCCCTGGACCATGAAACGTGGTCATCAGTCAAAATCTCGACATTGAAAATTTTCGCGATTACAATACTTGCCCCTTATATATTAAGGTCGGGCAAGTAAAAAAAAAACGTGTTTTGATAACATAAAAGAGCGTTTTTTTTTACTTTTTTATTTAATTATTTTTTTTTTATGAACTCATAACATGCTAGAAATATTCTACGTTCCTCCATTTATAAAAGTTTCATCTATTCTATGTGACTAGAAAATAAAAATTGTGATTTAAACAAATTAAAAAACACGTACTTTGCAACACAAAGCATCCGAGGCGAACGTACAAGTAGGTATATTGAAAGCTGAGATGGTATATTTGTAGTGGGGATAACATTTTAATTGATAAATTAACCCCATGATAGAGTACTTTATTCTTAATGTGCACTATTTATCATTGCATCCTTTAAAATTTGGTAGAACATTTTTATTTCCCCACAGAATGAATGATAAATGAAATGTCCAGTCAAAACAGAAGGTTCGATCCGTGGGTGTAAATATTTGAGAGACTTTGATGATTATTTTTAGAGCAGCCTAGGGCATGCTGCGGGCATGCTGCCTGGTGTGGAAAAGGGAATGGATATAAAATATTCCTTCACTCATGACGGATGCATTTACGAGAATCGATCCTTTGCAAGGTTAATAACAGCACATGTAACTGTCTGCCTGACTCGCAAGGATCTGTGTTCGTGTTCGCGCACTTCTCTATCCTTCTCTCTTTAGCACCTGTCTATCCATTTCACACCAACACTACACACGTGTGTCTGTGTGTCCGTGTTAGTGTGTGCGTTTGTTTGGATGTGTGTGAAAATTAGTAGTTGCACAGGTACAATCAAACACTATGATTGGATGCTGGCAATCTCAGTTTCTATCTGTTTATAATTGCAAGCTGCACTACTCTGATTTTGAGAGAAAAATAGTTTAGTGCAGAATGTACCAACCTAAAAAAAAAAAATTGATGTGAAGTGTGAATTTTCACAGGTATTTAGTAAGTGAATGATGATTATTTGGGATGCCAAAACAATATGTTCAAATATTGTTTTTGTTAATTTTAATTCGAATGCCTGATACCATTATTTAGGTTTCTAAATCTGTGCAGTATTTTTTTTAATATATATATAGCAAGGTTAATTAAGATTTTGAAAATTGCGCCAATTGCTTCCATTGGTTATTTTAAGTCATAACACCGCCCCTCTGATTTCGTGTATTCAATTTCATTTCCACTGGTTATTAAATTTACGCTTTTAAAAATTAAATGCAACATTTGCCCAAATATAACTAGAATTTTGGAAAATAATTTAAAAAAAATAAAAATGCAAATAAACAGAAAAAATAAAATTGCCTCGAGAGCGGAGCGAACTTTAGTTTGCAAATTAGAACGCATGCTACCCATTACACTATCAAAGCATGCTGGTTCAATGAGTTAGATAAGTTATTAAATATTTTACGTGGTCAAACAAAAAATGCGTTATTTTCTGAAAACATAATCTGATTAAAAATTTCTGTTATAGAATTCCGGTTCACACAAATGTACATTACTTAGAGTTTTTTTCAGATTTTTAGTTTAAACCATCTGGGCTACAGGGTGTGGGACAAATTTTTGCACAATTTTGGCAAAAATCGAGTCAAAATAGTTTATTTTGCAAAAATAAAATATTGATAGTTAATCCACGTACTAAGGGCTTTCATTTGATACCCTACTCAGAATTTAAAAACATTTTTTTTTTCGATTAGCAGATATTTTTTTTGTTCTAAATCGGAACAAAACTCTTCTTATATTTAAGGACAAACACAGGATTATTAAATTTTACAAAAATTTTATATAAAATGTTTTGTTGGAACTAAATTATTTAGATCCGAAAGTTATTGTCTGAGGATGGTGGATAAGAAAGGACGGAGGACATCAATATAAGAAAATATAGAGTTATTAAGAAGATCATTTAAAAGAAAGAGGATTGGCGCGATAGCTGTTACTCCCGGTGTTGGGTCCCACTTCTCAACTTAAACAAAGCAGATTGGGAGGAGATTCGGGCGATACTGCCCTATAAATTCACGCAGCCATTTCCTTTCCTTTTCCACCACATAAATTACTGAACAAATACTTTATTAAATATAAAACAAGTTATAACTGGTTGAATTAAATTCAGCTGTGGTCGCCACAGAACCCATCACGATAAGTTAATTAAACAAAATAATTTCTAACAGAGAAATTATTATTGAAAAAGATTATAACTCGTTATATTATGTTGAAAAGTTCATAATATATATTTATAATTTAAAGTAATCATGGAACCTACATATACTAGAAAATATCGTGGGGACCAATAGCTTTTAGACATAGTTTTGGCAAAAATCTTTAAAAACTAAAAAAAAAAATATTTTACAAAAACAAAAATCAGCTGTGCCCACCACAAGACCGACCGTCATCACAAAGTACTTGTATAAAATACATTCTAGCAGCAGAGTAGAAATAACTTGGCCTAATATTTTCAAATAGAGATTTTAGTTATCACAACCATGGAAACGTTACATATAAATATGAAAAAATAAATATAATATTTTTTTTTGTGTTGTTAAATATTCGAAAAAATCTTAAAATCGACACGATAAATTCCTATTTCTAGTCAACCGATTTTTACTAAAAGTTGATCAACTAGTGCAATTGATGTCAAAAGCTTAAATATGAAGTTTCATAGAAATCCTTTTAGCCGAATTTGCTCTGCACGTGTACACAGACAGACGGACGGACGGACAGACAGACAGACAGACAGACAGACTGACTGACGGACAGACGAAGAAAGTATCTATTTTTTCATACTTATATGTAACGTTTCCATGGTCATGATAAATAATATCTCTATTAGAAAATATTAGGCCAAATTATTTCTACTCTGCTGCTAGAATGTATTTTATACAAGTACTTTGTGATAGCGGTCGGTCTTGTGGTGGCTACAGTTGATTTTTTAATTTTCAAGTGAGAAGCCCGTTATTGGGGTTTTGTTATTAGGAAGTGTGATAGGCTGTCGCGTAAACAAATTAAGCGTCTCTGTGTGACGTGGAAGGGCGTCGGGCGTCTAACGGCGTCCCGACGGCCCGGCCAGTAATGGAACTCTAACTCAGTTAGTTAATCATTTAGAGGTACGGACACAAATTGAAACCGGACCAACACGGACTGTGATTGTCTCCTCCGTTCGCATTTTTTATTAGCAATTACTGGATCATTTATATGAGAGCTGTGCGTGAAGGGTTGAAGGGTTGGGGGGGAGAGAGCAGGCGGAGGGAGGGGATACTTTTGTCCGGACACACAATGGACCCCCGGAGTCTGCCTCCGGAGCGACAGACGTGCCATTGTGTACCTCTGATATCGCCTTCAAATGACAAACATTAACTGAGCTATTTTTAAAACGACTCAAACGTTTATCAAAACCCTAATCGATAAACTTACATTCGAATTTACAAAAGAAACCATCACGAATAAAATATATGAGGTGGTCAAAGTCAAAGTGGTGTAAGTCACATTTCGAAAAACAAACGTAAGAGTTTCAAAATTTTATAAATTTTGTACCAGGAGAAGAAATATGGATGTCTTGCTCCACTGTTGCATTTTTAGCAGACCTGTATTTCTAGTTTATTACTTACACCAAATAGCCATAATTGCTGTCCAGATCGGATCCGTATGTCATATAGATTTAACAGACAGAAAATTATAGTTTATTTCTTTGGTTTAAGCGGAATTAAACGGAAGTTTCTTTTTTTTAAGTTGTCACGAAAACAAAGCTTGGCGAGAGTATTTCATGTTGGCATTTACTATTGTGACAAGTGACATTTATTATAAAATATGAGCTGTGGCCACCACAGGACCGACCACTATCACAAAGTACTTGTATAAAATACATTCTAGCAGCAGAGAAGAAATAACTTGGCCTAATATTTTCTAAAGCCTGTAATACATGATGCGATTTCTCGTTTTGAATCTCGTACGATTTATCGTACGATAATTATTCCTAACGGTATCGGTCACGTGACTATGCGCAATAATCTACTGCGTCGATATCTGTTCATTTCTATACAATATTTTAGGTCTGGAGCATAAATATTGGATGGTTTTCAATATCGTACAAGATCTCGTACGAAAATCCTGTAGTACACGATACAATAATTCTTGTACGATAAATCGTACGAGATTCAAAACGAGAAATCGCATCTTGTATTACAGGCTTTACAGAGATATTATTTATCATGACCATAGAAACGTTACATATAAGTATGAAAAAATTGAGACTTCTCAATTAGAAATTTTTCTTTTTATCAAAAAACGCCTCAAATAAAATTATTAGTTATTGCATTTATAGCAACTTTTGTTCAATAAATTTTTTCGAAATATTTTTCTGTTGCTAAATATTCGCAAAAATCTTAAAATCGACACGAGTAAACCCCCATTTCTAGTCAACCGATTTTTACCAAAAGTTGATCAACTCGTGTCATTGATGTCAAAAGCTTAAATATGTAGTTTCATAAAATACCTTTTAGCCGAATTTGCTCTGCACGTGTACACAGACAGACGGACGGACGGACAGACGGACAGACAGACAGACAGACGGACGGACGGACAGACAGACTGACAGACATCATGCTAAAAATAGTCAAAACGTTATGTAGGGACCTCAATTCGTGGAGATCCATCGAAATCTCGAAATGTCAAAATCAGAATGATCACAATACCTCCCTAATATATGTTGGCGGTCGGTAAAAATACACCAATTTATTTCCTGGAATACATATATGTTTATATTTTTCCACCGATCGCTTTTTTAACTCTGAATTTATATTAATAAAATGGGAATATGTGAAATTATAAACAGATTCTAGACGACCTAATGACCTTTGCACCTAGAAAGAGACGTAAATTATAAAAAAATAATAATAAAAAGCTAAGAAAGAACGAAGATCTGAGTTTTGACGAAGAGAGTTTGACAATTTTAATTTGTTCACTAATAGAATTTTTGCCCCTTATTATTTCATGGATGCAACCCGCATATCATACATGTAAAACTGGCTGTATGATCACAATACCTCCCTTATATATGTTGACGGTCGATAAAAATATTTTATATTCTAATATATTGGTTTTATTTCCGGTCCCCCGTTGATTTTCAGACACCATCGTGTTCACTACTGTTTTTTAAAGGTTATGTCATTTGCTTTGCCAAGATATATTATTTATTATATGAAAAGGTTGGTAGTACAAAGTCCCAAAACGGTGAGTAGGTGTTTAAATTTAAAACAGAACCATAAATGATGAAACGTAAAGGCTTAGAATTAATTAGTATAGAGAATACGTTCTTCCAGACATATGTTGAGTTTTTGAGACGAAGTAAACTAGGTGAAAGCGTAGCGATTAGCTTAATGATACCCTCTTAAGAGTTCTCCAGAATGCATCATTTGAATCGGTCTTAAATGAAACATGGCCGCAATCAGAGCGATTTAAATCCTATCTAGATAATTCGATATTCATTTCTGGGGCATTTATATTTGATGGAAGAGAAGAGATGCTTAAATATTTGAATATTGAAGCCTGTGTCAACCGCTCGCAAAATGAACTGGATCACTGCGCTCGATAAGGCAAAGAGAATATTTTCTTATTTATTATTTTCACTATTTCATGGATGCACTAAAACAAAATGATCTGGGCGAATATATTTTAATTCAAGAGTAATTAGCAAATATTTGTCCTGCTCTTTGATAGAGTGTAGGTCACGTGACCTCAAAAAAATTGTTTTGTTAAGGATTTGTAAACAAAGTCATTCATAATACAAGACAGGCCTTTTATATTAAGATAAATCTTGTTTAGGAAGTCGACAATAATTCAAAATACTCTTTCAAAGGAAAATGATTTTATTAGGATTTCGCAGCTATGACCAAGAAACTCTTATATCGCTACTCATGTGTCTTTACAGTAGAAATTATAGCAAAAAAAAAAACAAATTAATGAAAATGAAAAATTAATAGGAACTTAATCCAAGTCTTACATTAAAAAGTGTATGTACTTAACATTTTTTAAAATTAAATCAAGGCCTACTAGATGCCTTTTTCTCGATCATATATAGACCGGGAGCTCATGACAGTTTTTGGTCTCCGATTTCATACAGCATGCCTTTTGGAGGAGAGAATATTTACCCTGTGACAACAAAAAAGGGATGGTACTAAATCCCTGCACGCTTTCCGGTCATAGGGAAAATTGCATTTCCACTTAAACACAAAATTTTTGTGCTTTTTCTCTGATTAATATTGCTTGCCCTTTTGTCAAAAGAAAGTTATAACAAATTTAAAGTCTTTTAAATATATGCATGCGATTCGGAGGGTTCCAAAGGGCTCAAACGGTCATGTGATCTTGTAATAAAAAAATATGATTTTCCGCGTTTTCATACAGCATGCCTATAATTAAGACTTTAAATTTGTTATAACTTTCTTTTGACAAAAGGGCAAGCAATATTAAGTCAGAGAAAAACACAAAAATTTTGTGCAAGTGGAAATGCAATTTTCCCTATGACTAGAAAGCGTGCAGGGGTTTAGTACCATCCCTTTTTTGTTGTCACAGGGTAAATATTCTCTCCTCCAAAAGGCATGCTGTATGATATGGGAGACCAAAAATGTCATGAGCTCCCGGTCTAATAGTACTTATATATCGATCTTATAGTATCTTCTCTACTAGAAATCTACAGGACACCAACAATCCAGTCTCGATATCCTTTCTAGGTTTAGAAATAAACAGCAAGTTGACTTGGGATGCTAACAAAATAGCCAAGAAACTATGTTCGTCTGTTTACTGCCTAAATTATTTAAAATGGTGTGCTTCTAAGGCAGTTCTGAGAACCTACTACTTTGCCTCTATTCAAACTCGATTGACTTATGCCATTCTAATCTGGGGTCATTCCAGCCATGTGGAACGGCTATTTTCTCTACAACGTAGAGCTGTCAGTATTATGGAGAATATCCAATACCGGTGCGACTGCATGAAAGCATTTGTGGAATTGGGTTTATTAACGTTACCTTCTCTGTATATTCACCACTGCATCCTTTACGTTCATGAAAACCAAACCAAATTCCTAGTCTAAAGTTCAGTCCATAGACACGACACTAGAAATAAAAACGAGATACGTCCAGACTTCACAAGACTTGGAATGTCCAGGTATAGTACCAATTTCGCGATTAAATTCTACAATGTGCTTCCTACAGCCATCAAAAGTCTCAATATTTCAAAATTCAAAAAAATAACCAAGAGATATTTAATATGCAGGGCCTTCTTCTCCACTGAGGAGTATCTGCTAAACGATTTTAGTGACTTGATGGAGGTACTATGATCACTCATTTTGTCCAGCTAAATATTAAGTACCTATGTATGACATTTGTAAACATACTGCACATTTATAACCTTTATATAAAATATTATAATATGCATCTTGTAATGCCCCCTACATATTTTGTAAAAGTAATGTTATCAAAGAATTGACGATTATAAAAAATGTAACATTTTTAGCACATAATAAATATTATTATTAAATATCTAGAAAAGCGTGAAATGTGACTTTTCACATTTGTTTTTTAATAGTGGTCGCGTCTGTTGGAGTTTCCGCAATTGAAAATGTCGTGTTTTGATTGTCCTTGTTCGTTTGTTTGTCCCTGTCTAGGATCCTCGTCCTTAATCTACACATCCCCGGTTCATTTACTCCTGTTCGTTCCATTGCACATTGAGTTTTATTTATTTTCGCCTACCGTCTTGTTCGTCGAGGCTCCCTATTCGCCACAGACAACCGCAAGCATTTATCTTCGGACTGCGTGCGTGTGTGCGTGTGTACGTGTGTACGTGTGTGCGTGTGTGCGTGTGTGCGTGTGTGCGTGTGTTTTAACATCCTTCAAGACCTTAAAATATATTTTTCGTACCACACGTATTTTTTATTAATCGAAGATTCCATACTTCGAATATTCTTACAGGCAATTTCAAACGTTTAGGCGGAACTAAATGAGAATTTCGTTCTTTTAGGTTGTCACGAGGAGGGACTTTGCTTGGGTTATTTAATTTTCACGTTGGAATGTCAAAATCAACACTGAAACCATGGAAACGAATGACATATGTCCAAAATCAAATACTTTTTGCATATTTTAATGACAAATAAATAAATAAATAAATGGGAAATTTGTATTAAGAATGACACAATAAATCAAAATATACAGAAAATGACATTTTAAAATGATATTAACCTTAACTAAAAAATGTTTATTGTAAGTATGATTTACAAAAGTTAAACAAAACGGCCAAAAAGCACGAATCAAACGATGAAAGTAACTAAATTGGAAAATCTAGTTCCGCCTAATCGTTTGGAATACCTGAAACCATTGTTTAGAATGAAAATTTTGAGATGCCATATAGCGCGTATGCCTAGCCAGGAAATATATCCAGCTATTTTTGTATGAATCTCGGATATACAGACAGTCAGAAATCGATATCATTTTATAAAGTCCTAAAACGTGTAGAATCGAAGCAGGAGAACAAATAGATTGAGGAAATTTGCAGCATAAGCGACAGTTGATTCGTTATCCTATAGGACTGGTTCAATGGTTTGTATATATTGTGTGTGGTAAAAGCTTTGTATCAAATTGAATAGTCCAAACAGAATTTCGAGTAAACTAAATATGATATTAGAGCCCAATTTCAACTAAATTCATTGCTATAATCTAATTTAGCAGTTTAATGCAGGGTGCTCTGGTCCTATATTGAATTATTGAACCTTCCATACACAGTAAAAACAATAGAAGCTTTATTTCAGATATTTCTCGTGTCAGCAAATCGTGTATGGATTTGTACGACCCATATGAAAAAATCCCAGAATTCCGAGGATGTCTTAAATGTCTCGTGTCGGCACGAGGGGAGTTATTGTCCTCGGGTGATGTCCCCCCCCCCATAAACCCCCCGCTGCGCCCAGTAACGGGAAATTGCCGTCTTCACATCCTGTTCTTATTAAAACCCAATAAATCATAACTCAAACAGTTTGTTTCGGAGATGAAATAAAATTAATTTTATAAATTTATTACTTCCAAATTACAAATATAATAATGCGAAATATAACATGTTTGATTGAAAAATATTTTTAAGGAAAAGGGCGCAACACTCAGCGACTTTATAAGATGCTGCTGTCATTTGTGAATTGACTGCTGAAACATTAGATATCTCTATACCCTGAGTTTATTTTATTATAGAACAGCAGTTCTTAAACTGTGGTCCGCGGACCCCTAAGGGTCCGCGAAACAATTTTGACATTAACTTTACATCCCCCAACTTTTCGCTTTTATTCAAATAACTCATTTAATAAAAATCCTACATGGTCAAGACTTTTTGTATTTGTTGTTACCTAACTAGTTTTTGACATAACTAAACAATAATTAGTAAAAAATTAATTATTTTTATTCAAATGAAAATTATTTGCAAAAAACACATAATAATAAGATCAATTTTGACCAATATTTGACCAAGTAATGTTTGTATGAGATTAACGTATCATAATTTGTAACTTTTTTAATTCTTTTTACTACTATTTTTATTCATTCATTGTTTTTTATTCTATATACTAATAAAAATGTTCGTCTCTATAAATGTGACCATTTATTAAAATAACCAGCGATACATTTTTACCAATATTTATTATAACATAGAGCCTATGAGATTATTAAGCCAGAAATTAAGTCTCAGACCGACGTAAAATGCCTAGGGTTGGGATGGGGTCCGCAAAAAAAATGGTTTTCAAGAGGAGGTCCTCGGACTAAATAAGTTTGAGAACCTCTGAAGTAAGCTATGCAGTATGTTTATCTGTTCACTAGTCCAAAGAGGAAATAATATTTACGCGAACGGGTAAAATGAAATGCATTCCATTTAAATTAAAGACAATTTACCATGTGTCCAATTATCTATATTGGAGTTCCACTAAGTGAAAGTATCAATTATTCTATATATTTATAATTAATTTTGCTTAACATACAGTAAAATTAGTTTGATGGGATGTTAAATTATGAAATATGTATGATAAGCGGGCAAACTCGTAAACAGGTGGCCGGTGTAATTATTTTATGAAAGCCTGTATAATGCACGGCACGTGAGGGAGTTGTAGGGGCCTCTGGTAGAGCCGGGGCCCACGGTAATTATCTAATGAGTAGACCGCAACCGTAAATGAACCGTGTGAAATATCTGGCAACACCATGTTAAGAGCTATTTTAAGGAAAGCGATAGGAAGAAGTGTTAAATATATTTGGAAGTTTTGAGGTGACCCAGGTAATATTGTTAATCCACAAGTTTTCCGGACTACACGACCGGAAACTTTACTTTCCCTAATGTGATTTGCAAGTACAAGATTCTTTAGACCTGAGGTGGTTTTACTTTTACAGTCTGGACATATTGTTTGACCAGTGTTGACTCCAAGGGGTACCCCGGGCCAGATAACCCCCCACTCGGATGATTACAACCTTCCTCGTGAAATTCATCCATTAGATTCTTGTTAAATATAATTCTTTTCTTCTCCTCATTTAAAATGAATTCTGTTCTATTCTATAAAGCCTACCAAGCAATCGAAATGTACAGCTAATATTTTACATACAATATAGAAGAAAAGTTTCAGTGTTATCATTAAATATTTAAATCTTCAAAACACAATTTAATATTTATTTATTCTTTTCTATGAAAATATACAGTAGGTGGCCAAATTATTAGGGACAGCACACCCCCCCTGTAATTTTCAAGTTTAAATGCATTTTGTGAGAAAATAAATTGTTTTTAAATCATTTTTCTTCTATATTCTTGTTGCTGGTATCATTATTATTTTAAAAAGCGGGAGATCGCCTAAGAAATCATCACCACCAAGCGGCAATTTATAGAAACCCTTATCAGAGAGTGGCATCACAACCCCAATCTCCGACACAACGCAAAAGTCTGCATAGAAAGCCTGCCTAAACGCCTGGAAGCCGCAATCTCAGCAAAGGGTGGCATTACAAAATATTAAGATTTTACTTAATTTGTTAAATTAACACTTTTTATACAAAAATAAATGATTATGAATAAGCAATTATGTCGTTTTATATTCTAAATAAAGCACTCTAATGAATAAAAATAAATACGAGACCCAAAGCCACTTATTTCCTCATTAAATTCATTTCAAAAATACAAAAAATCTGCACTGTCCCTAATAATTTGGCCACCCACTGTGTATATATATATATATATATATATATATATATATATATATATATATACCTAGTAGATATGCATATATCTAGCTATGATTGGAAGAATTCTATTCGAAGAAAAATTAAAGAAAAATGGAAAATTGCATAGCAAAATACAGCAGACACTAATCACCTCCACAGAATAAAAGATACTGTAAAATAGTGGAATTGTCGTACAGACAGAATAGAACAAGTCATACTGACAAGATTGAGACTTGGCCATACTATGTACACATAAGTACATCTTTGAGAGAACCGATCCACCAATATGCAGTACATGCAATACTAGACTAACAGTGTGACCAGTACCAAAGGCAACAAGACTCAAACTCCTTACCAACTACAATTAAGGAGCTACTAGCCCACAACACGGACACAGAATCCCTGGTTATTCAATTCTTGAAGGACATAAACATAGCCTCAAAAATATAACTGTCCAACTTAATGAAAATACAACTGATATAATATATTGTTAAAACTATATGTACAATCACACACAAATGTATATGTATATGTGGCCAATAGCCTGACAAGCTGAGGCAACCATTAATTAGCTTAAATAAAAAAATGATGGTTCAATAATAGGGTGAAGGAGTGTATATGGACACAGCACAGGATCATGTTTACGTTATTAATTATGTACAGCACGTGGTTTAGCAGCACATATCCTGGACGCTCTAAAATGAAACCGGTGCCCCTCATTGCCCGCTGGGAGGAACGCCACACTTGGGAGCTTAATTTTTAGGGAGTCAAGGACATGTGCACTTAATAACCTACTTTTTATAAAGCGGAAGGGTGTGCTATGCAAAACAGACCTATACAGTGAGTTTTTTTGTGAATATTAAACATTTTTATACACAATATATTTAATTTTGTAAATTTCTTAAAAATAAATGTAAATTGTCCCAAATCAAGGTTTTGTAGATATTTGATAAGTACAATATGTTTAAATAAAGGCGTCTAGTAGGCCTTTAGGGATTTTTTTTAAATTTTATGGTGACCACAGACCTATAGAGTTTTTTTTAGTTTTTTTTTTTTTATGTTCATTATGCAGTTGTTACACACATTGGCATATTTAATTTTTTAAATTTCGTTATGATTTTGGCAAAAAATAATTATAAATACTTTTTTTATATAATTATAACGTAATTAAATGATAAAGTGAGATATTTCAAATTTAATGTTAACTTTCCTGAATAATCTAAAGAAACCTCCTAAATAATTGCAAAGAACGAAAGAAAATATCCAAAAACTATGTTTAGGCATTCCTAACTTCTTTATTATAAGGCTTACGAAGAAGGTTAAATTATGAAAGATAGAGTATTTAAAAACAAAAAAAAAACAAAAAATCTAGTTTTAATAACTTTTTTTATTTATCTATAGAAGTGTTTCTCAACAGGTGGTCCGCGGATCACCAGTGGTTCCCAGAAAAATTTTAGTGATCCGCGAAAGTTTTTGTGTTTTTTGCAGTTTTTTTTTAAATTTTATACACATCTTTTATGTAAATAATTTATATTTTGTTTATTTTCTGTAAACTTTCTGTGAATTTCTACAAATAAAATAAATGTCTTTAGTAGCACATTAAATATATTTGTTTTCTTGCAAAAAATGAACCAACAATTATTAGTGGTCTGCGGTAGAAAATTATATATTGTACTGGTCCGCGGTACATTTGTGGTTGAGAAACACTGATCTATAGTAATAACAAATTATTAAGACTTGATTTGTAACATTTATTTCATCTCAACCTGGCTATGAAACTTCAGAATTATAATTGTTTTACTAGGGTTTTACTTTTATAATCAAGTCATAATAACTTTTTTAATACTGGGTTTAGACCCTTGGTGCCACAATGATTTAATAAAGAAAAGTACATTTTATGTGTGACATATTAAAAAATACAGGGGGTTCCATTTAAAAAATGTATTTTTTTAAATAACTCGTTTTGATGTTTAATTGTTTTTCTTGTTTAATATTCTTAGTTTGAGAGTGGAATGCTCGATCTTTTCTAATTTAATCTCTTTATATCTCTTAAAATAAAAAAGTTAGGAATACTTAAACAGTTCCCAAAAGCACCCTTGAAATAGATGTTTACAAGAAAGTTTTTTAACATAATTCAATCGATTATAACAATAATAAATTAACAATAAAACATTTGTAAGAAGAGAAATAAAGTGTATGAGCAGAGGCAGAGGCAGAGGCAGATACAGAGACAGTAGGAAGGTTGTTTACACTTGAGGATAGTAACGATTAGACGCGATATTCGAGAAGGTTCATTTTTAAGACAGCTGTTTTGAGAGTTTAGATGGTACGCTCGACTTGACTGTTTACATGTTGGAATATGTAAGTAGCCAACGTTTGCGCGTATGGGGTCGCGACCCCGACATACCAGCGTGTCCACGGCGGCAGCTCGCTCTGGAGGAGGACGCCCTCTTCTGGGGTATTCCTCTGGTGGAGACACAATGCTGATGGAGACACTCTCAGAGCAGAAACACACAGGTTAGACTCGTGTTGAGGTATAAAGGCCACCGCCCAGCTGACTGGAGCGCCCGGCCGTGCGCGACGGAGAGCGCCGCGACGCCCGACCGAGACAGACAGGGACGGCGCTAGGCGTGCGAGGACGGGCGCCGGCGCGTTACCACGGCAACGGACGCTCACCGACGTCTCCTCGACATACACACCTGATTACACGCACTTACTCGATTACTCTGATTCCTTCATGCGAGCCCATATAAATATCAACAGTGTCCAATAAGTGTACATCCACTGTCCATCGACAGTGTAACACCCGCACCCCCTCTATGTACAGACCCCCCCCCCCTCCACACCGCCGTCAATCGGGACGCTGCGATCCGCGAGCGAACGTCCTCCACCACACCTCATATTATTCAGCGGCTAAATAAATAATGCCGCGAGAATTATGATATTCTGACACGCCAAGAATAAAACGTTACTGCCGAATATCTCACGCGCTTCTCTACAAGATACAGCGGATCTGGCTGGCTCAGTGGTCTCCAAACTGTTTTGATCATGTACGCCCCAGGGCCGTCAGGAGGAGGTGACATCTGACACTATTGTCACGGCCATTGTCACCTGCATTTTTTACCATTTTTTTTTGCTGTGTGAGAACGAGCATTGTCGTGATGAAAAATTATCTCTTTTCGATTAAATGCATTTTTCCCTTAGTTTCTGATTTAGTTTCAATAATTAGAGAGACTAAGGGCCGAGAGTTCCAGTTCCTAATAAACTCCCTAATAGTTATTTGACACATAATATATTTATGAAGCTAATAAATTTATTGGTGATTTCCAAGTTACAAAATCCTTCTAATAGTTTATTAGCAACATAATTTTTTGTTTTTGCATTGGTATTTCTTATGAAGATAGTAACACGGTGCAAGAGGGATAGAGCTATACGTAAATTTGTAGAGCTAAAGTGAGATGAAATTTTGACACTGAATATTTTGACATTAAATATTTTGACAATAAATAGTTTGACTTGACATTCAATGACATTACGTATATTTTTTGTGTTACTGTTAAAATGACAATTACACGGCGTTCAACAAATTTTATCACAGAAAAGAGACCAATATAGATAGAAGAGAAGTTAATAAAAATAGCATTTTATAATACAAAAGTGACTGAAAATAAGAAGACAGCCATATTTTGCTTTATTTTACATTCCTTAAACAATATGAATTAAACTTATCAGCAATTTTCAACCACACATCTTTATTATTCTGCCAATAATTCTTCTTATTTTCTATCATTTTTATATAAATAGTAATGCTTAAAGTATTGTTTGTAGTGTGTTGTAATCGTAATTGAAATAAATACATATGTAAAAATAAAAGACAATGTTTATTTAAAAATATATATTTATATATTGTTCTTTATATATCACATTTACAATAAATGCCCAAAATATTCTAAAAACGGTTGTCCATAATTTATAAATTCACCCAAACAGATCGTCGATTTCGCCAAAATACAACTTAAATGTATATAAAACACTAAAATCACCATTATATAAATGTTTAAAAACTACACATTCGTATATTCTTTTAAAATTATACGGTTTTTAATTAAAATTGAAATATTAACACATTTTGCGAACTTGTTTTTGGTTATATGTCACTTTATTAAGCACTTCATGTTGCCTATAAGTTATTAGACAAATAAGCCTGTTTATTAGCAACCTAATAACTATTTAGGGGTGGAACTCTCGGAAAAAAAATTATGTTGCTAATAAACTTATTGGACAGTTTATTAGCAACTGGAACTCTCGGCCCTAAATCAAAAACTTATAAGAAACTCATGATGAAAAATATTTTTTCATCATGACAATACACGTCCCCACTCAAAAATAACCCGCGAAAAAATTCGGGACATAAACTGAGAAATTATTCCACATCCACCGTATTCATTCGATCTCGTGTTTTCCGATTTTTATCTATTTAGGTTTATGGAACATAAAAAATACGAAATACGATCGATGTAGAAAATCACCGATTAGTTATTTTAAGTTAAAACCAGAAAACTTCTATAGAGAGGATATCGAAAAATTAATACAAGGTTGGGAAGTCGTAATAAATAATGATGGAAATTATATTTTGTAATTCAATATAATAAAAATGTCTGGAAAAAAAATTGTACTCTAAAATAATGGATTTCTTTCCGGTCCCCAATATACCACGTCGCTCAATAAGTCTCCAGTCGAAGAAAAACTATTTTTTTTTTAGAAATTCGAATTTATTCTTCAACATACTCTCCTTCAAGAATGATAAATTCATTCCAACGCTCCTAAAATTAAAAAAAATAAAATTAATTAACTTAAATTCAGCATACCAATCAGTAATAGTTGATTTGCCTGGTGCAGAGTCTCTATAACGCTTATCAAGCCACTGTTTGGCTTCAACAGTGGCTTGATAAGCCACTGTTGAAGTGGCTTATCAAGCCCATCAAAAAAAAAATGTTTAACACGTTCGCGGACAGTACGGCTATAGCCATCGAATATTTTTCCTAGCTCAGGTCATGACGGTCTAAACCGTCCTACTTTTTTATTCAAATATATAAATGACGGCTGTGGCAGGTTTTAATTCCATTTAAGTATATGAAAACTAGTATAAACTGTCCTATCAGGAACATACCAAACACAGTAAATGTCCTATTATAAACAAAAATTTAAAAAAGTGACATTTTGGGTACTCATTGTACAAAACTGTCCGCGAACGTGTTAATCAACACAAATTCTTTTTTATCATTTTTTTTTGAAAATTACAAAACTAGAACTACTAAAACCACTGTAACCTCTAAACTAATTGTTAGAATATCATGAAATTTTCACACGTATCGTTTGAAGGTTGGTACTATCCAGAAATCATATGGGTCAACAGTGTTGCCATATATATGTCAGACCGGAGACTTATTGAGTGAAGGTATATCCATTAACTCCTTCAATTCTTTTACTAAAAATAAATCAAAAATTTAAAAACTAAAATTCGTGGAACCCTCGTTTAAAAACCCCTGGTCTATTGTGTGTGCTCCCAGAATTCCACAAATATTAAAATAGTTCGAGATATTAGTTTCAAAGTAATAACATTCAAATATGACAATTCGGCATTTTCTGGAAGAACAGCAGTTGGCTCCAGAGCATCCGTTCCAAGTTAATGAAATATTTTTATTATTAAACGAACCTATCCTAAAATAAATCTAATGTAAGGTGAGGTGGTGCAAGGGTCACGTGCTCCAGTTGGACATGCGAATAATGCAGGTGACAGGTCAGTGAATATTGCGCTGGTCAGTTCAGTCGATGTATCATCTATCATGTCTTTGTAAAAACGCGATCGTGTGGAAATTTTTGCTGTTGTTGGGATTTCCAATATTTGCAGATATGAATACAGGATGGGCCAGGAATATTTTATGCAAAATTACTTTAAATACTTGTATTTGGTGACCTTTTGCAGTGCGGATCGTAAAACGTGGTTAAAAATACATTTGAATGTGTGGGAGTAATCTGCGTGAAAAAAAAACGTATTTTATAGAGATTTTGAGTGTCAGTGAGCCTTTTATCTACTTTATGTAACCTCTGAATTATGGCCCAGATAATATGACATTACTTGAAGGTCAGGCCTTGCCACCAAAAACCAGGATATACTCTCTAGAAATAAATTTGGAGGCTATAACTGTTTATTCGACCTCATATTTGGTTTCTGCATGTTTCAGATGAATCTTAATGCCTCCAGTACACGATGCGATTTCTCGTTTTGAATCTCGTACGATTTATAGTATAGTCGGATTGCTGATAGGTGACTGTTCGTTGCTACAAGTATCGATATACAATACTATGTCTTTCTCTGTCTATATCATTATAATTATTTCGATACCCATAGTAACGTATAGTGACGCAAGTTGACAACTAACCTTCCATAGTATTTTAATAAAAAACAAATTATTAGAAAGAAACGGCATGATTCGTAGATATCTTTACTAATTAGAGCGCGAAAATAAATTCACAGCAGTACTCAAACAAACAAAATTATTAATTTTAAGGTAATAATTATAAATAAGGAAAAACTTATACTCATACGTAAATTTTGGATTATAATTTGTTGTTTAATTAAATTAAATTTTTATGTTTCCCCTAAGTACAAAGTAATAAAATATTAAGTAAAAATATATTTATTCACATAATATATTGTATATAAATGTTTATTTTTATTTAAAAAAAAATTAATCACTGTAATGCATAATATCGTCGTCATCTGAACTATCGCTGTCATTTCTTGTATTTATTATTATTGGATTAATATCATCAACAATCCTTTCCCTTTCCCACCATTCATTTATTAAATTTTCGATTTTTTTAACAGACTTTGTCCAAGTTTCACATCTAATTTGATCACAGGCTACTTGCCACCTTTTCAAAACTTCGTTATCACTATATCCGTTTTGAGCAATATGTCTATCATAATAATTTTTTGTTATACCCCAAATTAGTTCAATGGGGTAAAACTGGCAGTGATAAGGAGGTAATCTTAGTATTTCATGACCATACGTTTAAGCCAATGTATCATAAAATAAACTGGTTCAGATTTTAATTTCCTTCGTTTTCTCGTGATTTTTTTTGTTAGTGAGAAGTTCAAATTTATTACATTTATAATTCTACGAATTATTGATTCCGAAATCTTAGAGAAATAAGTGGCCCATTGTTCTCTTTTTCGAAATTAAAATATTCCAGCAGATTTAAAATTAAAGTATGTGAATTTAGTAATTGGCCGCAAGGTCTATTAATTAATATTATTAACAGACACTGACAACTAAGACAAATAACAAAAAACATTTTTAAAATCGCTGAAAAATGGTAACTAGATTATTATATGAATGCACTATTTGATTCATACATGTAACGGTCACCTATCAGCAATCCGACTATACACAAATTATTGTATCGTGTACTACAGGATTTTCATACGAGATCTTGTATGATATTGAAAACCAACTAATATTTATTGTCTCGACCTAAAATATTGGACAGAATGAACCAATAATGGCGCAGTATAAGATGCGCATATTCATGTGACCGTAGCGAAGAACTGTTCATCTGTCAAACATATTTCGAAGTTATTTAGTATCAACTTTAGCAATATTTTTTCATATTTTCATACTTGTGTTGAGTTCTACTTTTTGAGCTTTGGCTTCAATAAAAGCTGATCGACGCAAATAGCCACCGTTGCTGTGCGCCAAAAATCTTGCCTAAATAAGATCAATTAGGTAAAGTCTGAGTTTCATAGCAGACGAGGCACGTAACTACGAAACGCATTGTTATAATAATGTACTTGCTTGTTGGTGTATCGACTGTTAAAAATTTTTGACCTCTCCAACCTTATTTGAATTATTTTATACACGTAGTAAGTATTTCATTGAAGAAAGTTTCGGAAGTTCTACGAGTATAATTTTTATTTCAGGACCTGAACTGATTTATGATTTGTCTGAAAGTTACAGAGGAAATAAATACCTGGTCACGCCAGATTAAATCTTGACATCTCAACGATTTTTTAAATGGGAATCAAAATTTCATTTTCAGTTGAAATTTTCTTTTGAAACAAAAGAATAAGATCAAACGGTCGATGAACAAAGGCTGCAGTGATGGACTAAGACCTCTAAAGGGCTTTACAAGTCCAAATATATGAGCACTATACAAATATTCATAATAGACTTCTTGCTTTGAAAATTTATATTTGATGTTAACAAAATGCTGGAGATTTTTTGTGTGGAGTGTTTTATTGATAGTATAATAATAATCATGTAGTGAACGGTCGTTAGTATGAATGAATTTTTTGGCACGCAACTGCCCGCCTTTTACAATACTATAAACGCATAAATTACAAGAACTTTAACATTTTTCTTTCATAAATTTACTATTTTTGCACTTTCATCTTGAACGCTATCATCAGTCGGGAGGGAAAATTTACACAATTTGACTTGCTATGTTAATCCTCAACTTTTTACATAGGAAATATCATGACAGACTCAAAAATATTTTTAGATGTTTCGTTGAGCAGATATTTTGAAAATGAACATCTTTTTAAATGGAATACCCTGTATATTATTAGGCCATTGGAACAACGATTTTTTTTTATCCTTATAAAAAACTAAACATGTTTATAATAAACATTTTTTAATAACGGAGATATCAACGTTACAAACTTATAAAATTAATACGATTAAAAACTTACATATAATAAAAACAAAAGTAAAAATTACCAAGTATTTTGGTTAAAAATATTGTTCGAATAAATATCCATTATTGTTTAAACACAATCTTATTTGACGATGTGTCCATAGCTAACAGAATTAATTTGAAGTATTTTCAACATGATGGTGTACCTGCACATAATGAAAATAAATATGACGACAAGTGGATTGGTAATAATGTATCTATTAACTGGCTTCCTAGATCTCCTGATTTAACCTCTTTAGATTTTTGGTTTGGGGATTTCTGAAAAATACAGTCTATAGAGATCCAATTAATAATTACTAACTAAAAAATAAAATATCTCTTGCAAAATTTCTGCGAAACATAAAAAAAAAGAATAAGATAAACAGTAATGCATATTTATTCTAACAATATTTGTAACCAAAATACTTGGTAATTTTTACTTTTGTTTTTATTATATGTAAGTTTTTAATCGTACTATTTTTATAAACTTGTAAAGGTGACATCTCCCTTATTAAAAAAAATTCACTATAAACATGTTTAGTATTTATAAAGACAAAAAAAACGTTATTCCAATGGCTTAACAATATACAGGGTATTCCATTTAAAAAAAAAATTATTTTCAAAATATCTGGTCAACGAAACATACAAAAATATTTTTGAGCCTGTCATAATATTTCCTACAAAAAATACTCGTCCATTTAACCGTATCTCTATCTATATTATTAACAAAGATAGCAATGGTGAACCACTTGGCTGGGAAACCCTGTATACATATTCTCAGTGTGCAAATATATATGATTTCACTTATTTTAATCACGCTTAAAACAGTTGATTCGTGTTACGAAAAGCCTAATCCGTGTTTATTTGTAAAAATCTCTAAAAGCCAAAATTGGTATGATTACAAAATCTCCCTCTCTATATCTGATGATCGGTAAACTCTATACCTTAAGTGGTATACCTTTAAAACAATATCCTGCCTCTCAATTCCTGTGCGATTGGTTTTGAATACAGTGATTTGATCTAAACATTCTTTCTAGAGTGTACGGTTTAAAGAACCCAATTATTCTTTGTGAGAATTAATAATATATGTGGAGTGGTGTGAATTGATACATAAAAGAAGTAATTTACGGATTTCTTATCATGTTCTGCGGAGTAAAAATGTCGTAAAATTGAACGTAAAGATCATATCTGGTTAGGGCGCGGGCGCGGTTAGTAAAAATCATTTTAAATGACATCCTATAACTAGGCGTGTATCGATGAGATCGCATTTGATTTTCAGTGAAACAATTCATTTCACTAATGTTATAAATGATATGTTGTCAATAGTAAAAAAATGGATGCTAGTTATTGTCAGCCAGACAGAAAATGAAATCGTTTAATGAAATGGAAAGTTGAAAACCTCGCTGACTTATCAGTGCAGTGCAGAGCAGTGCAACTAGCAACGATTTCTCTGCAATATCTAATCGCGTATTAATAATCAGTTCAGTTAAACGCTCTCGATCTTTAGCAAATAACAGAGTGATGCATTAATAGAATATATCCTTGTATTCAGTTAGCTGATAAATAATTACATAGATGAAATATGGAGATATCAATCTTAGTTAGGGTTACCATAAGTATGTATTTTTTACGGATATTTGAGAAAGCTATGTTGCCTATAGCAAATGCCAATTCCAATACCAGTAATCATTTAAAATTCCACGAAAATTTTGCATAACATAAATTAAAAGGTTGCAGGTGCATTTTTTAAACCAAAAGGCTTTCTAAGAAATTAATGCCTGTCACTGTGGTCTAGCGGACAGAGTTAGTAGCGCTCTGGCTGCAGGCCTCTAGGAAAGTCGAGGATGACTTTCCTTTTTCCTTGACTGTCTTTTTGGGGCGCCGCAGGATCTCTCTGTGCCCTTATATTGATTTTTTGGGCGGGCGACAATGGTTCTATATTCTTGTGGCTGGTATGTTGCACGATTCTCTTTTATTTATTTCTGTCTGCCTGTTTATGTATATCTATTCGAATATATCAATTTCTTATTGATATTGAATATCTTGTAAAAAACGTCAGGTCTGTGTAATATAAGAAATGCCTGCTACACATTTTCCTTGCACAGCACAAAAATTGCTTTATTATTTTTATGGAAATATATTTATTTTTATTACAAAAAATATTCTGTAGTTGGTAGAAATGAGATACACTGAATTGTCTACTATTTTTACAAAAAAAAAAAAATTAACACAAAATTTAACATTTTGATTTGCAAATTTTCTAACTAGCAAGTTCACTAACTAGCAAGTAATCCAAAAAAAATTATATTACAAAATTAAAAAATTGTTGGCTTATCCACGCATTTGAAGTTTATTTGAGACCCTGCTCGAAATTAAAAAAATACATATATTTATTTCCTGGAATACATAAATGTTTATATTTTTCCACCGATCGCTTTTTTAACTCTGAATCTAAATTA
This sequence comes from Liopterus haemorrhoidalis, assembly GCA_963971575.1. NCBI lineage: Eukaryota > Metazoa > Arthropoda > Insecta > Coleoptera > Dytiscidae > Liopterus > Liopterus haemorrhoidalis. The sequence continues at coordinate 212,858 of OZ020620.1, read as the reverse complement.
ATAAAATGGGAATCTGTGAAATTATTTACAGATTCTAGACGACCTAATGACCTTTGCACCTAGAAAGAGACGTAAATCATAGAAAAAATAATAATAATAAAGCTAAGAAAGAACGAAGACCTGAGTTTTGACGAAGGGAGTTTGACAATTTTAATTTGTTCACAAATAGAATTTTTGCCCCTTATTACCTCGTGGATGCAACCCGCATTTCGCACATGTAAAACTGGCTGTAGCTTTGAACCATATTAATAAAATTGGTGGCTATATCTGTTTCTTTATTTTTTCGGCCTCATATTTGGTTTCTACATGTTTCCGACGATTATAGGACAATAACCCCAAAAAATCATTCGTCCACAAGAAAAATCTAGTAAACTTTTCTCAAAATCTAGTCAAAATTATTAGTTATTGGCTGTTGACGAACCTATACAATGTCCGGAAAAAATGTATTTCTTTTGTAATATTTCTTTTGAAAATAATTTATTGAATAAATTATAAATTATAGAATAATTAAAGTTTTTTTTTATGGGGGTGGCAAAAAAAATCTCGCATAGGGCGCCAGAGTTGCTAAGTCCGGCACTGTATAAGACATCTCAAAATTTTCATTCTACGGGGATGTTTGGGGTTAAAACTGTTTATTATAAAACTTAAAATATCTCCCTTATTACTGATTTGACAGAAAAATATATATAACAAAAATTGTTTATAGTAAAAACCCACTTAATCGATTTTTCTCACAAATATTATTACAGATACATCTTGCGAAAATGAAAGGATGAGAGCTCGCGGTATGTGCTTTGAGGTCGCGATCCCGAGTTAAACTAATATAATTGCGCGCGCCGATCGCCGATTTCACCACAAATGCAAACGCATGCGCCGTTAAGTATTGCGCATCTGCCCTTGAACGCTATTTCGGTAGACTCTTTGGACCTTCCTCTCTTTAAATTAGTTATTATATTGACCCAGTGGTGGAACGAAACGATAGATGTATATTCCATGTCAAAAGGGAGAAAGAGATAGTAAAATAGATGAAAATTGAATTATTATTGTTTAAAAGTTCGCAATTTAATGTTTGATTCAGGTTGGACGGGTTCAAAAATGATATTATTTCGTTTGCGGTTCAGTTATTATACAGTAAATCCATATCAGAGATAAAAGAAGAACATAACAAATTGAATTATGACCTCTAACGACTTCTAAAAGGCCTTTACCGAAGTACATTAATGTATTTTAGAGAAATTATTAAATGTCTCTGGATAATTTATTAACAAAGATGGTAGGAACAATTTGGGAATCAGGGAAAATATGTGTTTGGTGAGAGAAGTTAAATTGACGGGCATTCGGGGCTATTAGATTACACCAAATTCCTGAAGACGTCTCTGGAAATTACGCAAATATTTCATCCATTCAGAGGCGGACACATTTTACACTGAATGAAAAATTTCATTATAAATGTCGACAGACAGTCACAGTATTATCACAGAATTGGAATTACAAATGTTACATTTGAATTAAGGGCATTAACATAATGAACGATAATCAAGACTTACACCGATAAGAACATTTTCAAAACTCCTTTACAATTCTGATAATTCAGCATAACCAATGGCGGCAACAGCGTGGGGTCCAGGGGGCAGTAGTACTCAGCTGTCAATTTGCGCATAGCGAACAGGTTAATTTAAGCACAATACGTTTTTATTTTATTAAAATGGAAGTAAATATTTGCAATATTTTTAAGCGTTCATGTTACATGCATCTCGTGAAAATTTAGACTTAACATTAACTTTACCTCCATTTTTCTTAGGAAAATTAAAAAAATCAGTTGTGGCCACCACAGGACCGACCGCCATCACAAAGTACTTGCATAAAATACTTTCTAGCAGCAGAGTAAAAATAACTTGGCCTAAGTATGAAAAAATAAATACTTTTTTTTCCAAAAAATTTTCGTTTTATTAAAAATTGTCTCAAATAAAAGTTGTTAGTTATTGCTTATGTTGTAGGAGTCATGTGACAATATCTTATGTTGATTTTATCAGCACTTAGTAGCAATAATATTAATAAAGCGTCTTCGAAACGCAACACATGGGGCGTTATAAATCATTTAGCGGTCTGGATATTAATGTCAACATTCGTAACAATATTAGAAATCATGTTTCATGAATTCTCTACTTCATATGAATGTTATTCCATGAGTGTTGCCAACTTAACAACAATCATATTACCATAAATGTTCTTATTATCCGTTTCTTAGCTCCGTGCACAACTACATTTTGAAATCTTGTGACTTTTAGTGAGTAAATGCGACTTTGAGACCGATTTTTTTAATATTGTAAATCACATTTTTTTGAGAAATTTTAAGGTTAAGTAATTTTAATTTAGGTGATGTTTTGCAACCTAAAAAAAACATTCTCACGTTTAGATTCGCTTAAACCAAAGAAACAGACTATACATAAAAAATAAAATATATTTATATAAAAATTATTCATTTTTACCAGAGCGTGTTTTACTCAATGCATTACATTTAAATTTTTGAAAATTTAAGAAGTTAGATAATTTAAAACGTTAATCGTAGTAATAAAAAAATAATAAAGCATTGAAAAAATAATAATAAAGTAAAGAAAGTCACATTTTTCTTACATACTTTCATCAAAACCAAATATTTTTTAAAATAATTATTTTTCTGCTACTAATAATTTTAATTTATATTATTTTATGTAATACATATCAATTAACAAGTATTATTATTACGCGTTATATGTCAATATACACTTCGGTAAGCTTCGGAATATTTCGGAATCTCGCTTCAATTGTTTTAGATTTTCAACGACAGACGACACGCACCCACGCAAAGACACACGTTGGTGTATTATATTATAATCCGTCTCAATTTGTAATACGAAACTAGATCTGGTTACTTTGGTGACTGTTGTGGTGTAAACAGACTTTGGCGTATCCGTGTGAACCAATACTATGATAATATTATAAATGTATTGTCAATATACAACATAAAAAATGAACTTTACCTGTTAGTTACGTATTACAAAATGAGACAGATAATACAGATTATTTCATGAGTGTTGCCAACTTAATAACAATTAAATTATCATAAATGTTCTTAGAAACACTCAGTCATACATACAGACAGACCATCATCTGCAGGTACAAACTTGTACTTATGCAATTATAACTTCTTAACAATAATGTTTTAAGTATGTCAAACTTTTGGGCGAAACACTATGGAAAATTCGAGACAAAAATTTTCCTAAATTTAACAACTGGTGATATTAAAATTCTTTTAGTTAAAAACATTCTTTAGCAGTTAAATTTTCTTCCGAATCACATAAAACCACTCGGGAATACTTTAGAAATACTTCCGTCGGTGGAAAAATAATTTCCTGACAAAGACAGAGGCTTATTACAGGAGACTGGCGTAGTTTCACCTGCATAATTAATACTAGAAGTTATGGCAGAGAAACGAAGCACCGCAAACACTGACTGCATGTCATGCAGCTCTGTGCCGGCGCCGGAGATCGCTGCCGGATTAGCATAATTACCTGGTCAGCCAGGTGCCGGCTTAAATCTCAGCCCGTCAAACCACACACGCCAACATAACGCCACAAAGTCTCTTTTAAATAATATTGATAGGTGTAGCTGTTAAAATATACAGGAAATCGGAGAAACAGTGCAGTTGCGTCACTTGAAACGTCACAAAAAGATGGGACGTCAGGTTTAGTACGTTTACATTCCTCTATTTAACGAATATAGTATTTGTACGCTATCACTTGTATCGAAATGAAATGAAAATATAAGAATGAGAACAGAATAGAAACAAATAAACTATTCTAATAGGCAAAATAGTCCTACAAAGTACTTTTTAAGAAAAGAAAATAAAAATAAGTTGAATATAACCTAAAAACTATTCAGTACACACAAAATCAAATAAGAAAATATATAACTAAACACAAAACTGCTAAATAAACAACAAACTAAATAAAAAAGGTTTTTAGAAATTACTATAAGTTAGATATTTGAACACAAGTCAGTATCAAAACACAACGGACGTATTATTAAATGACAAATGTAAACATCGTTTTATTCAGGGATACCAATACAAATGTCCCTATATTAAATAAACACTTTTAAAATATGTAAATCTTCAAAATGACTATCCAACACAAACTATATATGACTTCAAAAGGTATGTTTTAGTAAAATAAAAGAGTAAAGAGCAATATTACTCAATTCACATGCAAAAAAAATCGATTTAGTTATTTTTTCGTCACTAAGTTTGTCACTGAAATTATTACGCAAAATGACGAACTGCGCTGTTTCAGCGACTGAGCTATAACTCTTGATGGAATACGATGAATAAATAGTAAATAATTCACTTGGTTATATTCCACAAAATATTTTATTAAAACTTAATATATTTCGGCTTGTTAGGCCATCTTCAGAAGAATGAATGTACAAGAAATGCTGACAATATTATCTAGATATACAGGTTAACTATTACGAACAAATAGGGGTGGGAAGGGATTAGGTAATACCATTGACCATAGTACTGAGAATGGGAGATTCCAACGTTCATTAAAGAAATTATGCCCTTCTCGCTGTGCAAATTTAATCTCAAATGCTTCTAAAAAGTACATGGGTTTTCCACTTTTATTTCCTAAACGTAAAATTTCAAAAAAAAATCATTGCAATGGTGACCGTTTTCTATTAGAAGTTTGGCTAAATTAGATGATTCGGATTTGTTATATTTCCATGCCCTCAAGTGTTCTTGAAATCTGACTTTAAAATTACGTTTAGTTTGCCCTATGTAATACGCGTTACAATCATTACATTGGATTTTGTAGATACCGGAGAAGGAAGTATTTTCTTTCTGACTTATTGTGTTATTAACTAATTTATTTCTCAGGGCATTTTTATTATAAAAACCTGCCTTAATATTATTTTGTTTTAAAATGTTGGCAATATTAAAACTATTGTTATTTATATAATCACGCCTACTACCCGATTTCCTTCAGTCAAGAATCTCATTTCAGTTTGAGATCAGACTCCTATTATATCACAGGCTCGCTACAAGTCTCTAGATCTTTCAAAAGTTTTAATTGATTTTTAATGTACGAACAATCATTTACTAAATACTTACAAAGCTCTGAAAACTGAATATTAACACCACATTTTTGAAAAATTTGAATAGTTCTCCTTACACTGTTGGAACTCGTGGCAAGCTTACGCAGAGACAATGACTCGTTATCCTTGCTGCTTCCGGCCAGTGGTTACGGATCACGTGACAGGAAGTCCTTGGACTGCAAGTAGGGTCCTTTGTGACAAGGCACACAATGTACTGTGCGTAAGCACGTACATTATATGTACACCAGTGGCGGCTGGTACATAAGAGCTGCAGATCTGCAGCACCACCAAAACAAAATTATTTTAAACATAACTTTATAGTATTTTATGATTTTTTCCATTCTACATTCCATTCCAAATCTACTTAATTTTTAATTAAAAATTTTGGCAAAAATAATTTATTTTGTAAAAATAAAATTTTAATCGTTGATCCACGTACTAAGGGCTTTCATTTGATACCCTACTCAGAGTATTTTTTTTTTTTGTTTCGATGAGCACCTATTTGTTTTATTTTTTGGGGGATATGTTTTTTAGATGTTTAAGTAATTTCCTATGTGCGGGTAAAAGAGTTGTATAAGCATGCCAAATATCAATTTTCTAGGTTTAGCCGTTTGGCTACAATTTTTACCGAACAGACAGACATAGAGACGACAAAATTACGGTATAAGGGTTTTTTGGTCATACTTACAAAACCCTAAAAAATGAATGTAATGATTTGTGAATCATTTTTGAATGCTCTGTATATTTTATAGGTCTGTCTGTAGTGGATATAGTGGGGAATAACAGACGGACTGAGCGAGTGGTGGAAAGAAAGCTTTCAAGGGCCTTTGTCGGTAATACAAGACAATTTCCGGGCGTCACACGACACCAGGGATATAGATAGATTCACTTTCACTCCGATCCTATATAGTACCGCTGACCCATTTACTACCAGACGCAGAGAAATTCACATTTTGCATCTGAGAGACGGACCACACTTTGACAAGAACATGAAAAATATTTATAATGTTATGTATAACTCTTTTCTTTACAACACTCAGAACGTCGCCAAATACGCAGTAAAAGTATTTCAAATACCAAATACCTATTAAATATTTGAAATAACAAATACTATTAGTCATCACTGATAAAACGTACTTGAAATACTAGAAATATTTTAAATATGTACAGTGCGATCATTAATTCCTGAACGTTATGTAATACTTGACAGAAACATTTAGTTATCAAACTTATTTCCAAGGACATGTACTCATAGGCGTACATTCTATTTTTATTACCTTAAACGAATTGTTTATTAAATGAACACTATTTTTCTCTACACGCCAATGAGTTGGTAACTAATATTAACAATAGCTTTTCGTTGTTCCTCGGGTGAGTTCGTGCCAATGAAATAATCTGATTGGTTCTTTCTTCTTCTTGGTTGTTGGACCCATGGACACCTCCTTCGAGGTGAAGAGTCCCCTATCTGTGAGAAGTCTAACACAGATTTGTCTGTGTTACACTTTTTAACTGAATGTGTATAGTTCGAGGATGTCAGGGAGAGGTTAGGCCTGTGCTATGACCTGTCAGATGATTTAGGTGACGACAGAGTACTCATGGACAGGCTGATACTCTTCCTGAGAGAATTGAACTTACTGTTTTCTGTGTGAAGTCTTGCACCTTATTTCAATGTGTTCTATTTCTAAACTGAGATATACGATAGTAATTGGTCCCTTTACAGCCTCTTACCATCACCCTGAGTCTGTTCAAATTTTTCGAACAGACTTTATCTTATTTATTTGTGCAAGATTTCTTTTATTGAGTATGCGTAATTTTATTGATTTTATCTATTTATTGATTGTTTAATTTATTTTTTTTAACTGCATGAATTTTTATTTTTGCCTGAAATAATTCATGGGCATTAGGAATTGGTTCTTATAGATAGAAAAATTAATTTAAAAAATTTATTTAAATTATTAATTATTATTTTTATGAAAAAATAATAATTTAGGGTTTGTGCCATACATGGAACATTGTGATTCTACATAATGTTACAAAAGAAAATGATTCCGTATTATTTGCTCGACAATTACTAGGTGTTCTTCATTAAGGATTAAAAGCAGTCGCCCTCAAATTTTTGAAAGAAAAGGTCGTATCTTCTAGTTGTCCTTTCTCAATAAATTCATAGTTAACGTTGAAGTGCAAAATCCGCTTGATATCCTCAAATCTATTGCAACCCATTACTTGAGATACTACAGGATCCATTGCTGTGTATGTGGCATATATGAACATTCATGAAGTAACGTTCTGATTCAGTTTTAAAAGTAAAATAAAAAATAAAAATCGGAATGTGTCATATATGGCACACTATGCGGTAAAGGGTTAATATGTAGTGTAGTCATTTAAATGGGCTGCGTTAGGCGCAAATAGCCTTTGTTGCTGTGCGCCAAAAATTTTAACTAACTAACATTATAATCCCACAAATTAAAATAGACAAATATAACAATAAATAAATTTACGAACAAAAAAGCATAAGGGTTTGAAATAACACATTTAAAAGTGGAGAAACCCTGGGGGGGGGGGAATGGCCACTTCCTGCGGGCGCCCATGCATGCGCCTGCGTTACGTTACCCGCAATACAGTAAAGAGGTAATGGTTGCGGCTTAAAGTAAAAATTTTAAATTTTCATAAATGAAATTGTTCACCAGCTTGTTATCCTTCCAAATTGACGGGTGTATAACGCTTGTTCCACAGGCAGTCCTGCAGCTGATGATGGTATTTGTGTGTCGTGTTCTTATTGTGAACACAATGACTTGTTGCTGTTGGTACAAGTGGTGCAAGTGCAAGTGGCAGAAGACGCCGATGGGACACGGGACACGGGACACGAGTGACGAGACTGTAGGACGCTGCAGAATTTCTCAGTTACCATCTATGACAGAATAATCAATACGCGAATAATAGAAAACAGTGGTGTCACAACGGGGTTCACAACTAACTCATCACAATACTGCAATTATTTATATTATATTCACAAATAGATGCAAACATATTTTATTCGTCATTCTGACTACACCTTATGCGTGAAACAGTCTATAAAATGATTAAAAACATTTTTTAAATTATTATTATATACTTGTCCGTTGTTTCTATCAACTTTCATCTTTCCCTCTACGTCTCTGCTTTCTCTTATCTATCAACAGTGGATGCACTGTCTACAGAGCGCTCGTTTCTTAGTTTTTTAAAAATTATGAAATTTTAAGTATTAAAAAAAAAGCTCCAGCTTGCGGAAAAAAAATTTGAAAATTTTTGGAAAGTACAGAGTTGATTAAATACAGACGTTTGTTCGGGATCTGTTGGTTTCATCGTTATATATCTTGATCGCGCGGAATGTAATAATACATCAAGGTACGTACCCAGATATTTTTCTTGGCGAGGGAGTCAGAAGACAAAATCGTTTTAAAAGGATAAGAATCGGAAATTACTCGGCAACAAGTATTGGCCAAAAGCACTTTATTTTCAAAATAAAAGTGATGACCAAAAAAAAAAGGACATCACTTAAGTAATGACTAAAAAAACAGCTTAAGAGTTCTTAAAATTCAAGTGTATTCCTTAGAAACACTAAAACCACGGGTATTTTGACTTCTTGGGGGGGGGGGGTAAAAGTATTTTGACTTCACCCTAACTTAAAAAAAATTTAAGTTAGCGTGAGTTGTCAATATTTAATGTTATTTTCATTAAATCTTGAGTTAATACAAATTTTTAGAATAATATATTAAATGATATATTGATTAAAAAAATCATTTTATTTTATATATTTTAATTTTTATAATAGGTTAATTTTTGATTGGCTGCCATGGGTACGCGCCTGAATACATCTACTAAAATTGTCAGTATTTTATTGAAGTGACTCTGAATGAATGCCTATCTATCTTGAAGTGCTTTTTTTAATTTCTCCCCCGCTCTTCAAGTAATTTTCTCCCTCCCGTCCATTGTCTATTTTGGAGCTATTTTGCAATATAACATTCACTTGTTTGAGATACTCAATTTTTTTGTCTCCACATCAGAAATGAGGTGCTAGATGACTCTATTCCTCAGATGCTCTGAGATAGAAGCGTATTGGAGGGGGGGGGGGCACGGCCTTGCCCTCTTCCCTCAAAAACATATTTTTAAGAGACTTTTTTTTAATAGAACCTATGCCCGCCACAAGAAAAAATTTTGGTTTGTGAGTCCCTACCAAGCAAAATTCTAGGTGGGCGCCCGATTTTGGGTCACTGCGATTAAAACTAGCACTAAAAAATGCTATAATCTGTAAACCAACTTCCATGTGAATAGATTTGTCGGCTTTATATATGAGAGCCCTTTAGCAGAAAATAAAAATATGTCAAAAACATAAACACTCGATGTGGGATTACAAGACTCTAAACATACTTCACAAAACTGAGCAATACGGGGAGTGTCAGTCCCGTGGGAGGGCATGTCAGCTCACACACCAGACCCGGGGGGGGGGGCAGGACGGCAGGGATGGAACTGGTAAAAACAATGCACCCGTCAATTGACACGTCGCACGTCATCCCCAGACAGGATCAACACTCAACAATGTGGGAGCTGCTAAATATTTACACCAGTAAACAGATCAATTTCATTCAGAATTTATGAAATTATTGCACCACCCCTGTGACTTCATCAAGGTATACCAGTGATGGCGAACGTACGACCCACGGCTCACTCCACACAATGACCCATATGTCGGAAAATAGACAAATATGATAATAACAGCGAGATGGAATTCAGCTAGCTCGTATAGAGTTAACGAGATTAGCAAGAGATTCAACACATATTTACACCCTAAATGGCTGATTTTAATTTACGTATTATATATTTGATCCATGATTTGAATCTACAAAATTTAAAATTCAATTTTGACCTGTCTGTCATCATTGCAATCAAGGATGGGAAATTGGCAGAAAAATAAACGACCAAGTCGGTATTTTTCCAAACCGACTGCGACTCCCAGTTCTTTTCACTAGTAAATCGTACTTACATCAAATATTTTAAGTTAGGGTGAGTTGTCATTATGAAATGTTATTTTCATTAAATCTGGAGTTAATACAAATTTTTGAATAGTATATTAGTTGATATATTGGTTAAAAAAATCATTTTATTTTATATACAGTCGATTCCGCTTAATTGGGACACAGCGGGACTTTTGGCCCAATTAAGCGGCTGCCCCAATTAAGCGAATTTCACATAAAATTAAACTATGCATATTTTTCTTTCAATAATTTTATTTTATAAACTCTTGGACAAAACTATAAATTACATATAACCAAAAAATATAAACTTTTAGGAAAAAATAATAATAAATCCCAAAATAAAATAATAAATAGGTACATACAATTTAATTCAATGCAAAAATGCGTCAAGTGTAGTCTGTCTTTTGTTTTTGTAACATTTCATTTCTACAAAATCAGCACAGGTATTCAGTGCGGATGTAGGGCTCCCTTCATTTCCTTCCTGCATAAAATAACGCTGTAATATTAAATTCTTTGTACATTTTCTTGAGAATATGTGTAACATAATATGCACTGTGATCTTAAATGTCTTGTCCCAATTAAACTTGTAAATTTACTGTTGGTTCCTTGGTTTGGTTTCTGTTCTTTGAGATTTGTCCCAAATAAGCGGCTGCCCCAATTAAGCGGTGGCCCAATTAAGCGGAATCGTCTGTATTTTAATTTTTATAATAGGTCAATTTTTGATTAGCTGCCAGCATGAAGTGCGTAATCGACTTACAACGTGATGGGTGATAAAAAGAAACGGACTGAGTTGCTCATAAGCTCTGGCGTGAATCAGTAAAAGGGACGATGTTGATTTTGTGCCTGGCATGGAAATGTTTTCGCATTTCTCCATCACATTCCTCGCCTGTACGTGAGTGAGTGAGTGAATTTAATGTGCATATAAAATGCAGCGCCATCAGCGCACTCTGGTTGCTGCGCTGATGGCGAATGTGCTCATTATTTTATAAATGAAATACATTACTGTTGAATGTTTGTCTAAAACACTGTTATGTTCGGGGTAATTTGATATTTGATTCATTTGTTTTGTTATATAGTTTGTAATAATATTTATATATTTATTAGTTTATATTAAACTAAATGCATAATAGACAGTATTTATTATTCAAATATATTAAATTTATGGTGTAAAATAATATTTCTGCGTCGACGCCTATGCAGCTGAACTCGCAGACATAGGCGTCGCAAACAAACTTCCAAAACCAACGAATTTATTTTGTAAAATAACTAGTCCTAGTTTCTAAATTAAACCACAGATATTAATAGAAGAATTACAGATTTTTTGTAACTTTGTACACATTTTATGGATTTTGTAGGTATCTGACGTAATGGACGATCAATTTTAGGTACATTTTTTATTACGATCTCGACATTTTTATTTTTTTAAGTCAATTTAAGTATAACTGCTGCATGTATGGTTTTTGTAAAGTATAATATATAATAATAATATATTTATTGATGTATATTTTTGCTGTAACGTAAATTATAAGTGATATACATCGTTTATAGGTAGCTCTCTCCATACCTCCGCATGTTACAGGGTGTCCTAGCCAAGTGGCTTACCATTGCTATCTTTGTTAATAATATAGATAAAGATTCGGTTAAATGGACAAAGTTCGAGTTTTTTTTGGTAGGAAATATTATAACAGACTCAAAAATATTTTTCCCTTTAAAAACTTTGTAAAAAACTTTGTCCATTTAACCGAATCTTTAACTATAATATTAAAAAATGTAGCAATGATGAGCCACTCGGCTGGGACACCCTGTATATATATAATATATATATTTTATTAAAAAACTGCATTGAACAGAGATGAATAGTATATTTTCTCATATTAATTTTTGCTGTTAAATAAATGATAAATGTGATATTTCATTTCCCCGTGTCTCCTAAATAATCCAGTTAAAAACTGGATTGAAAAAAAAAGTTTCATCATATACATTTTTAATGTAAAGTAAATAATAAGACATATTTCAAGATTTAAATTGTTTTTCCGTTATTCGCCAAATATTCTACCAATCGAAAAAATATAGGAACAGAAAAAAAAATGTTTCGTCAAAAATCTCGTGATAAACAATTTTTGCCATATTTGTTTTTGCTGTTAAGGAGATATATGAAAAGTTTAGCTTTAGATCCCCTCCCCCGCTAATCCCTAAATATTTATCTGACTGAAAAAAAGCATAGAAATAAGAGATTTGTTTTCTTATTATAAATTATTTTTATCACATGATTTTGCTACTGTCAATAATGGGAAGATGTAGTACATTTTAGTTTTAAGGTTTTTTACTAAATTTTCTAATAATATGGATCAGTTACATTTCTGTTAATATATTGGTGTGATTTTTTTTTAAATATCCCATGTCACGTAATGTATTGAAGGAGGGGATGAAGGGGAGGAGAAGAAATAAAGAGGAGAGGTTTTTGTGTGTTGAACAAGAGTAAAACATTGAGTGGAGATGTAGGTTTGTCCTGTTAGATTTAATAAAAGCCGTGTTTCCTGGAAAACTGCTAGAAAAACCAAGGAAATTGCATTTTCTCTGCGTGATATAGAAGCTATTCAGCTCATAGTTTCAAATGTAATATTGAACTCGAACGTGATTTCATTACAATGAAAATTTAAAATATGCTCCGAATCAAAAAAATAGAATGTTACGGTTAAAATTTGAACATTTTTATTGAATTTTTGGGATGCATTCTGTTTGAGGTATTGGCAGAACCGCAATTGTCACGGGTGAAAACTGAAAACACGATCTCTGTGAAAGAATGCGACAATCTCATCGCTGATGTATGGTAAAATATTCCCAGAATTCCTTTACAGCCTTCGAACAAATGTCGCGCCACACCTTCGTATCACACCGATATGAATAAAAAATATACACGGCTTTAACCGACAAATAAATATCAACAACTAAGTTTACAACACTGAAATTAAGGGAATCCTTTTTAAACAACTTTGATATATTTAAAGTCTATTTCTTTGGTTCAGGCGGAACTAGATTTTCAATTCTAGTTACTTTTAGGAGTGAGGCTTTTGATAATTTTGTTTAGCATAAGCCTACTTCAATATCCGCCGTTTTTCTGCGGATGCGGATAAATTATCATTTAAATCAGGCGGATGCGGATTATATATCATATCCGCTTATCCACAATATCCGCGTGAACATAAAATCTTCGGTAGGACGCCTCTTTCTACGGAAAACGCGTTAAGAACCCCAAAAATGTATCGCTGGTATTTGTATTGTTCTTATGGCAAGATTGAAATAATAATACGTTACGGCACTTTTTACTGTTTTTACGCCATAGAGATTTTTCCCATAAATAAATAGTTAAATATAGTAGAGTTTATATAAAGTGTAGATACAACAATTTCTTTGGATTTATTACGTTTATTAATTTAAATATAATTATGTATCGCCTTAATTTGCCTTTTTCAAAATGTTAGTAAAAATTACCCGTGGTAATTTGCCACATTTAAAAACATAGAAGCTCATATCAAATTTAAAAAAATAAAAATAACTTAATATTCTTGAAGTCGTTATATAACTTTGATCTTTTAATAATAGGATGAGGGAAAATTTAATTTTATTATTAAAAACTTATTTTTTTAAATTTGCTGGTCTTAGGACTTTCCTTGTTATTTATTGGCCATAAATGTGATAAATTTATCTGTTTAAATATTTCTAAATATTACTGCTCTAAAATAATAGTGAGATATCTTAAAAAACTTAAGTTTCTGAGATATTGCTGTCTAAAGTTTTACATTTTATATAAACTTTGTTTAAAAGTCGAATAATTGTAATTTCCATCTTAATTTTTTAATCTATATAATCTCAGTACGTTGTTAGATAGAAAACATATTTCTGGACCAAGTAATATTAATGAAATAAAATTTAAAAAATTTTAGTAGCGTTTTAAAACAGCGATATGCCAAATAAGGCGAAACATGTTAGATATTTCAAAACAGACAGCCTGTGCGGATTGTGCGGATATTTTTGCGGATGCGGATCAGATGCGGATTTTATATTTACAAAGGCTGCGGATGCGCATCGGATGCGGATACAGAAAAACGTATCCGTGCAGGACTCTACTCATGATAGCTTACAATAATTCCAGTTAGTTCCGCCTAAATGTTTGGAATAGCCCAGCGGTTCCCAAACTTTTTTAACCGCGACCCGATACGAGGTTTTAAAATTTTTCGCGACCCACCTTATGTAAAAAAAATTTATTTACAAAACAAATTTTATTTTAAAGCAGTAGCTTTATAGTAATAAAGAGTAATAAATAGTAATAAAGAGTATAGTATAGTAATAAAGAGTATAGTATAGTAATAAAGAATATAGTATAGTAATAAAGAGCACAAATACACAGTATTCTATACTCTATCTCCGAAAGACTGATAGTAATAAAATTTATTATTTGTAAAGAGTTATTGTATTATCACACAGAAGCGGTAAAACAAAAGCGACAAAATATGAATAGTTCGAAACGAAATATTGTTAAAAACAACCGAGTGTGCCGCACATAGTATATGGGAATACGAACTAGGGTTAAACACAATAGGCCATAAAAATTTGACCCTAAAATTTTGAGGATAAATATGGTCACAGGGGTGTGTTTAATAAAATGGTAAATATAGAAATACACAAAACCAATTAAAAAGTGTTTAAAATGTGCACGCCATTGGTAACTGCCTGACAAAATGATTTATTACTATCAGTCTTTCAGAGATAGAGTATAGTGATTGACGTAAAAAAAATAATATGTACGAAAAAAATCTTTTTTGTGTTTTTAGAATTTTTTTCGCGACCCGGAAAATTTTTTCTGCGACCCGGTGCGCGACCCACAATTTGGGAAACGCTGGAATAGCCTATAAATCTTAGAACTACAGTTGTTCTAATTTTATTTAAATGCTTTATTAAATGTTAAAGTTCAAAATCTTAAAATATGGGTAAAATATTTAAACTTTGAGTTATAGTTAATTGAACGTAAAGGTATTAATTTGTAGAGATATTATTTGATGTTATGTTTGGAGACACGATGGAGGTGTGCTGTATATTTATTGGTGAATCATGTATGTCAACATGTCCACAGGAGGTGGTGTGGGTGACAGGATGTGTATGACACCTATGAATGTGACAGATGCTGCGTTACGGCCCATCACATAACCCTATATGAAATGCCATGCCTTTCACAGTCTACCAGTTTCACCTGACAAATTTCATGACACATAACTAATGTTGCAGTTTTATACAATGTATAAAAGACACAAGAGATAAACTGGAAATTTGCCTTCGAGATGAAGTCATGGGCGCCGGCAGGAATACTTGCAAGGGGTGCAGCAACGAATATATGTCGTCCTGTTAATGCCGACACTTCGAAAAACTATCGACGATGACCGGAATATATTGAGGCATCCTTGGGCAATCGTATATGAAGACCTGGTCGTCTGGAAGCTTTGTGTCCGATGGATACCATACCAGTTAACTGTTCAAAAGGTGGCGCGTGTGGAGGGGACCAATACAATCTGTATTAAATAGAGAAACAGTTTTTTTTTCCACAAACATATATTTATTTTTTTGCGGATATTTTTTTTATAACCGTCTGAAACGTGTAGAATCCAAATATGAGGCAAAAAAAATTAAAAAATTATAGCTTTCAATTTTATTAATATGGTTGAAAGCCACAGCCAGTTTTACATGTGCGATATGCGGGTTGCATCCACGAAGTAATAAGGGGCAAAAATTCTATTTGTGAACAAATTAAAATTGTCAAACTCCCTTCGTCAAAACTCTTCGTTCTTTCTTAGCTTTTTTATTATTACTATATTTTTTTTATAATTTACATCTCTTTCTAGGTGCAAAGGTCATTAGGTCGTCTAGAACCTGTTTATAATTTCACAGATTTTATAGATAAGAAGTAAGTATTAGTTTATTATGATAGTTTAAAAAAAGGAGACGGGCTCACATTTCATCGGCTCTCAGCCTTTTCGTGTGCTTCTTCTATTTTCTTTACTTTTTTTTTACGCCAAAAAATGTCAAAATTTTATACCGTAACTTAAAACTGACCATATATTTTTGATCTAAGGCTAAAAATATGTAAGTATACCAAATTTCCAACAAAATTAAAAATATTTTTTTCCCTAAAATTTTGAAATTATGGCCAAAAATTTTTTTACTCTGATTTTAGCCAAAATATAGTTTTAAGCTAAATTTGGAGTGAGGATTATGAAAAAAATATTTAATAAATTCATGCTTTAGTAGTTTTTGAGTTAGAGCTGCTTTGGGTCCGTTTTTTGCCTATAATTCAAAAATTTTTGCCCAAACTTCAAAATGGACCAAATTTTCTTGATCTATGGCCAAAAATACATATTTGTACCAATTTTCAATAAAATCGGAGACAAAAATTTTTTTGCTTCAAAATCACGATTTTCTTAAGGGGTACCCCTTACGATTTTTTCGATTTTTGGCCATTTTCAAGGGTTTTGGATTACTGCCCATACAAAACTTAATAATTGGTTTATTAAAGCCCAATTTTTTTTTTAAACTAAACAATGTAGTAGTATTTTAAAAATTGTAACCGCACATTTTTATCCTTAACCATTTTTTTGTTAGGATTTATTAAAATTTTTATAAAATTTAAAAAAATATGAAAAATTTTGAAAAAAAATTTTTGTCACAAAATATGATTAATAGTCAATTAGGACCTCACGATTTCAAAAATTTCAACCGCAGGTCTTTATAGCATTTCGTTTTTGAGATACGTCCATGCGAAGATGAAAATTTCTATAAATCACGCCATATTAAAATTTGTCATAAATATAATAATTTGATATAAAAAAGATATTTTAAGTTTTTCAACAAACAGTTTTAACCCAGAAACACCCTCCCTATAATAAAAATATTGAGATGCCTTATAACCTATGTTCGAATCCTGGTTTCACTCTTTACCAAATTACGTGAAAATATGTCCAGTAGTGGCGCACAAAGATTTTTGGCTTTTGGGGGCTCCAATTATAGACATAACTTTTATAAAGAAATATTATAAAAACTTATTATAAATGATTATGAAATTTATTATAATATTATTTATAATTTATAATCATTTTGGCAATGTTTTTATGGACATTTGTACAATGTATTTCAACGTAGGTACACTTAAAATTTTGGTACGGGGTGGTCCGAACCCGTTGGACCCCCCCTTGTGTGCGCCAGTTTGTGTCCAGCCGTTTTTGTGTGAAACTTGGATAAAAAGACAAACAGACAGACCTTATTAACATCTAGAACGTGTAAAAACCAAATATGTAACCGAAAAAATATAGAAGCAGATATACAGATCAATTCTGTAAAAATTTACTGTGTAGTAACGTTACTACAAAAGTATAGTGACTTTCATTCATGATAGTAACTTTGCTCATAGGGACAAATTTTGTTACAATGATCATAGTAACTGAGTTACAGAATTGGTCTGATAGCCTCCATTTTTATTAATATGGTTTATATGACGTACGTTTTTTGACTGTTTTTCCTATTAGAGGTTTTCTTTTTTTCCTACTTATTTCAGAAGCCAGCGGGGTACACGTGCACCCCCTTACACCCCCGTCGCGGCGCTCATGGATGAACAGTTTAATAATTTTAACGGGGAATTTTTTTACAAGAAATTTCTCTCGAAAAATGTTTTTAAAAAATTTACAAGAATAATATTTTTCTCTTGATATTTCTTACACGTATTTTATCATTTCGTTCGGGCGTGAATGCGATTATTTTACATATTTTTAGAGAGACGTACGTGTGTGAGAGATATGTCTGTGATGGATGCCCGTTATCGAAAGATGAATTGCGTTGATTGCAGTCTGGGAATGAATGCACGCAGTGCGGGACGTCCGATCAAATGGAATCATAACAAATTACCGGACATACAAATCTCCCCTGAAAACCGCGCACAGACATAAAAACACTCCTGTCTGTCTGCTCCTTCTTCTTATTCTTCTTCTTCAGACATCGTCCCATAATTCACTTCAATTGAGAATGCACTGTTTTTAATCTTTTCAAAGTCACACAACACTTTTGATTATGACAAATCAAAATGGTCAAACTCACCTTTTGTTCATTTCGAGAAATAAACCACGTATTAAATTATACATCACTTTATTTCAAGTTCTTATATGTACATTAAATACCAAAAGAAATTACTTGCTCCACTTTTGCATTTAACAGATTTGTATTTTCAGTTTGTGCTAGAATCAAGCTCGTGAGTATGTCTCATAGGTGCGCGCCTGTTGGTCACCATCACTTAATACAGTTAATACCATTAATCATTACTTTCGCAGGTACCGAAAACCTGAAATGTGTGAAAATTCACACTTTACATTAATTT
This sequence comes from Liopterus haemorrhoidalis, assembly GCA_963971575.1. Taxonomy (NCBI): domain Eukaryota; kingdom Metazoa; phylum Arthropoda; class Insecta; order Coleoptera; family Dytiscidae; genus Liopterus; species Liopterus haemorrhoidalis. The sequence continues at coordinate 194,300 of OZ020620.1, read as the reverse complement.
TCTATCAGACTTTCATTGTACACGTAATTGATATACAAGATGCCTGGCTAATAATGCTCTAAGAGCCAGAAGTGTATAAATATATATTTTTTCGCTTGAAATTAATCTTAGAGAAGAGATTTGTGTAAACAAATAGCTGTATGCATATTAATCCTTGACAGGAGATTATCTCTAGGCGTCGCGACGCGTCAGACGTATAAATCAGAGGATCAGGCGTCCGTATCAGACTGTATTACACCTGGGCACGGCGCATACACCTCAAGGGAGACATATCTTATCAAATCTACATTATTTCACTCTCAACAATCTCCAAATCAAATTCAACAATAAACTTTTCAAACTGAAGGTAAAATTAATTAAAAGTAAAGTTTCTGTGAAAAAACCGGACATGTCGTAGGTCCGGGTATTGCTTTAAAACTTCAAAAGTTAGATCTGTTGTATCCGGTAATCTACTTAGAGACCTTCGGGGTCTGATCCTTCGCTACTTTGTCCCCGACATCTGAGGAGGGTATCGCCTACAATCCTCATCCTTTACACCCTCGTCTCGCCCTTTACACTTTACACCCTCAGCAACAACACCGAAATAATATTGTTCTCAGGACATTTTCAATGCATCATTGACGGAATCATTTTAGTATGTAGGTAATCCTTTTCTCCTAGTATAAAATAAAAAGGCACCCGAGAAACGATGACTCCTCATTTAAAATACTCTTCACTTCGGCTCACTCTTCAAGTGATTTCTGAATATCCCCCCACAGTCCACAAATGGTTTTTTGAATTTACAAATCTTCGTTTTCAAGAGATTTTTCTAATTTTACCCCACATGTTCTTAAGTGATTTTCAAAAATTTCGATTTGTCCCCTCGTCTTCAAGTAATTTTTTAATATCTATCCGTAGGTTAAACATAATCTAACCAGTGAAACATATCTAGCAGTAAATATGACACTACTATGTGAAAAGGTTGATCTACATACATAAAAATATACCAACATACCTATATATGTATAATGTACATACATATATGTATGTATGTATGTGCTTCCACATTGTACACAGAAGCAAATCCTACATAACAATGACTTATATTATAAAATTGACAAAAATTTCTACAAATACCTTTCCAATCGCTCCAATTTTGGTCTCTATGGACTCCAAACACCAAAGTCTACACTATGACACACTTTTTCAAGTATTCTCTGCCCTTTTACCATTTAAAAATAAATAAAAACGTCAGAACAAAATAGAACGCCACTTATAAAAATCACATGTCATTACAATTCAAGATGGCTGGTCTTGATAAAGCTCATTAAGGAATATAGTCATTAAGAAGTAATAAATAAGAAACATAATCGTTTAAAATAATTCTTAATGAGACTAAACACATACATATGTACATTTTATCAATAGTATACAGGTGGTTCAAGTTATATTTATCAATGCACAACTTTTTTATTATTGAAGATTAGGTGTAACGTTAAAATAGAAATCTAGAATAACAATTGATTATCAACAAGAGATATATTATTATCTAGTATACATTTAAATGGAACGCCCTATATATTTTTACTAATAATAAAGTAGATTTCATAGAAAAAATCATTAATGCCAATTTGCTAATGGTCGCACACAACTTGCTAAATACAGACGATTCCGCTTAATTGGGCCACCGCTTAATTGGGGCAGCCGCTTATTTGGGCCAAATCTCAAAGAACAGAAACCAAACCAAGGAAGCAACAGTAAATTTACATGTTTAATTGGGACAACATTCCGCTTAATTGGGATAGTAAATTTAAGATCATAGTACATATTATGTTACACATATTCTCAAGAAAAAATATGTACAAAGAATTTAATATTACAGCGTTATTTTATACAGGAAGGAAATGAAGGGAGCCCTACAACCGCACTGAATACCTCTGCTGATTTTGTAGAAGTGAAATGTTACAAAAACAAAAGACAGACTACACTTGACGCATTTTTGCATTGAATTAAATTGTATGTACCTATTTATTATTTTATTTTGGAATTTATTATCATTTTTTCTTAAAAGTTTATTTTTTGGTTATATTTAATTTATAGTTTTGTCCAAGAGTTTATAAAATAAAATTAATGAAAGAAAAATATGCATTGTTTAATTTTATGCGAAATTCGCTTAATTGGGGCAGCCGCTTAATTGGGCCAAAATTCCTAAGTCCCAATGTGTCCCAATTAAGCGGAATCGACTGTATTTTCAAAACTATGCCTTCATATTTTGATCTCCTTTAGCAGTTTTTTCTATTTCATCTTCATGTCTTGTTCCGATTGAGTTGTATTAATCAAGTTGAAGGCAAAAATTGATATTATTAAGGGCACCATTATTTACCATAGTGTCAAGCTTGCCCTGAACTCGTTCGAATTATTGACTGCAATTAAATAACGATATAAGAATGATAAATAACTCTGTACCTGATTAATGATCCAACTAATTTTACTATTATTTTACGAGATAAATTGAATCGTTTATTTCAAAAACCAACCATCTACAGTTTACCGTGTTTAGAAAAAATCAACAAACTATTCGACTCACTAAAATAAAAATTTAGATGGCAAAATCATTAATTTAAAAAAAAACACACACACTCTTTTTAAGCATTTTTTTGGTGTTGTCAAAGTTATTATGCTTTTTCAGGGTCTAAAAATTTTTTTTAATAGTCGGTCAATGGTGTAGCTGTTAATGTATGAGTGCGTTGACTGCTAGAACAAAGGAATCGGGTTCGAATTCCGGTGATAACATGGATGTTTGTATGAACTAGTAGTTTAAGACTTAATTTGTATAATAAATAAATGTACGAGGTATGTAAATAAAATAACCGGACTGATTTAATTTTTTTTTTGTTTAATTCAAATATAGCAGTGCTGTAACTCGGGTACCAGAATAGCTTTCAGCTGGTCGGTTACGGACGTTTGAATGTTTTCGAGTGTCCCAAAATGACGTCCCTTGAGGTGATTTTTCAATCTTGGGAAGAGGAAAAAGTCACAAGAAATCAAGTCAGTATTTTTATCGGTTCTTGATGATGAAGGCCTTCCGCTGCGTGATTCATCTTCAATTAACTCTCTTCTGAAAATATCTTAAACCTCCAAAAAAACCTGGGTCATTGACAAAACACTGTCTCCGTAGGCCTGCTAAAATATTAAAATGCGTAATGTGAAAAACTAATCCCTACGGCTATGGGTTGACACGCCTAGTTATATCACTTCTATTGTCATTTTATGAGTTCCCTAACTTTTATTACTTTATTGCGATCTTTAAAACTAATTTGGTACGGACTATAAGCCTTTGATGACTTGTATGACTTTGTTCACTAGGAGATGCGTACATGTAAAAATAATATGAATGTAGAATAAATTCAATTAGGCCGATTTTGATCGACAGGTGATTTCTGAAATCAACAATTTAATTTAGTTAGTATTGAGCCGACACAATAATGTTTTTCGAATTGTCAAAAAATAAATTCAGTCTCCGGGGAGTATAAAAACCAAAGTATATAATAAAATAAAGTTGTGTAATTCATTTTAAAAGACAAAGATAAAGGAGTCATAAACTAAATATATAATATCTGGGAGCAGAGAAATCGAGCGAAGATGGTTTGTAAGGAAGAGGAATAATCCCCGGTAATAAAAGTGGAATTGAATGTTTGATTGGTCGATGTAAAGAAGGGATGCTGATAACAGAATGTACAAATAAGGAAAAATGAAAAATTACCTAATTTATATAAGTTTTATTGATTTCGGAGTTTTATGCGAATGTGTCGAGCAGCAAAACATGAAATCAACCTTGTCAATACCGTAATTTAGTTTATTTACTCGTGTTGATAGCAGTGCATGAAGTATGAGGCACTGATTGATTTTAAACTAGAGGGCTTGAAATATAGAACACTCGAGCTTGCATTACACTGCAATACCCTTTTCGCATTCTCACCATTTTTTTCTCTAGGATTTTTTCTTTTAAATTTTTATAATATAGGTATATTTTTATTTTGATTATTTACTTTCTTGGTATTAAGCAAGGGTTTTGACTTTGTAGGTCCGATATACTACTTTGCTAAACTTGCTATGTACGATTTCAATCAAGATGTTTACGTAACTAACATAAAACAGTTTGTATATAATTCCAAGTCAGCCCCGCTCCAAACTTAGGTGTGGAGTACCGCAAGGTTCAATTTTAGGTTCATTGCTATTTTTAATTTACTTTCTCTTCTGCTATTAAGACTAAATCTATTTTTACACCGTATTCACCAGATCTCGCGCCTTCCGATTTTCACCTATTTAGGTTTATGGAACATACACTAAAAGACAAAAAAAATCGAAATATCCCCGAAGTAGAAAATCACCAAATCATTTACTTTAAGTCAAAATCAGAAAACTTCTATAGAGAGAGTATCGAAAAATTAGTACAACGTTGGGAAGCCGTAATAAATAATGTTGGAAATTATATTTTGTAATTCTACATAATAAAAATTTCAGGAAAAAAATATACTCTAAAATAATGGATTTCTTTTCGGTCCCCTAATACAAGGGGTGTACATTAAATGTTCTCCATTCATTATTTCAACTGAATCACTTAATAATAACATTGTAAGGCGATATTATAGCGGTGTTATTATTAAATAATCAAGTGATATTTTGCTTAGAGATAGTTAGTATTTTAGATGTGACAGTTTCGTAGCGCATAGCCCCCCCCCCTGCTCGAGTTAATTCCCGTACAGTTCGTGTGGAATTATTTGAAAGTTGCAGAAATGTTATACAAGTTTGGAGTCTTGTTATTTGTATTATCGCTGAAAGTTCACGTCTGGATACGCAGGATAATATGAAGACTGCTAAAAACATATTTCAACTGTAGCAAACAAAAATAACAACCACTGAATAAGAAACAACCTAACGACAGCGCATTGTGGCGTATTAGCTTCCCGGGGACGAATTAAAATTACCCACTCTTTACAAAACATCTCTCTTTCTCTCTCTCTCTCTCTCTCTCTCTCTGAAGGGAGACGTCTGTCTGTCTGTCTGCATGTTTCCTTAAAACTCGAGAACGGCTCAACTTATTTTAATGCGGTTCTCGCCAGCTTATTGGACATTTGTCTGGAAACATTTTAAGCTATATATCATCAGGATATGACAACATGTGATTAAAAAAAAAAATTGATGTGAAGTGTGAATTTTCACACATTGCAGGGTTTCGCAGGTGTATAATAAGTGAAGGCGGCATGGTGAGTGTGTAGGGCAAATTTTGCTTTGTAGTAATCACGGCAAAATGAACGATAATTATAAAATAATTTATCGTCTGTTAATCTAAGAGCTTTAAAAACAAATTTTATGTTGTAATATTTTTTTATTAATTTTAATTCGAAAACCTAATACGTTGTTTGTTTTAAGTCATATGCTCCGGCCCTCTGGTTTCGTATATATGACACATAGAATGAAAATATAATTCCAAAAATTCTAACTGGTTATTAAATTTACGCTCTTAAAAACTAAATGCATCATTTGCCAAAATATAACTAGAATTTTGACAAAATAATATAAAATAAAAAAAAAACAAAAAATAAAATTGCTAAAATTAAAACGATTTAGAGCAGTAGGCATATGTCCCCAATATAAATTCACATAAAAGTAAAATGTGTGTCGTTTGTAGTGTTTATAAAATTTATTTAACGTCAGCTAAATATAGATTGTAGACATAAAGTTACAAAGGGAGGAAGTTTACAGCTCTTGACAGGCTGTAACCGGACCACTGGATGAAGAGATTTACCTCTACAAATACAATACAACAGCGTCCAATATTAAAACTCCCTCACCTGGTCTCATTAGAGGCACCTGCATTCCCGCGACCCCTGCGCCCGTGTACGCTGAACACATCAAACACCATCAATGACTCCTTCTTTATAAACTTTACTGATTAAATTTAAGTTAAGAACATGTTTATTAAAGTTTCATAAATGTAGCTCGCTGCAGTGCACCTTTATTGATTTCAGGCCAGTATTAATTTAATCATTTTATTTTGTATTTTTTTACGTAGTTCTAAAAATTACATCCTGTTGATTTAATCCAGTGAAACACAAGTGGTTTTGCCCTGGGGGCACCTGAGACACTTGCCTTTATAAAAATAATTTAATATTAGGGGAACCGGAAAGAAATGTATTATTTTACAGACATTTTTATTATGTAGAATTACAAAATATAATTTTCATAATTATTTATTACGGCTTCCCAACGTTGTACTAATTTTTCGATATCCTCTCTATACAAGTTTTTTGGTTTTGACTTAAAATAACTAATCAGGTGATTTGATATTTCGAAATCTCTTATCTTTGAGTGTATGTTCCATAGACCTAAATAGATGAAAATTGGAAGGCGCGGGATCAGATGAATACGGTGGGTGTAGAATAATCTCCTAGTTTAAGTCCTGAATTTTTTCGCGGGTTATTTTTGCTGAGTTTGTATGTGAATTGTTACGATGAAAAATTATTTCTTTTCTGTTAAATAAATTTGGGTTAGTTTTTCCTTTAGATTCTGATTTAGTTTTAACAAGTAGAAGGAAAATCGTTAAGAAAATATTCCGTTGGTAAATAGTACAGGGTGTAAAAAAGTTGAGTACCACTGATTCAACAAGAGAGACTTTGTTAAAAATCCTCTTTGGTAAATTAAGTTTATCAAAAAGTGTGTAGGAAGTGAGATACATAAATAATTTGGCGCGTCTGGCAGTAAATTAGGTAGATATTAACATTTTAATATTCGAGTCTTGCAAACGGAGCTGCTCCTGTATCCTGAGCCTGATCCTGAATCCTGGCTCGTGCTCTTTACTCCGGGATGTGAAAATAGATAATACGTGTAGATCGTACGTTATCCTGTACTTTTACACTTTACATAAACCAAAAAATTCCAGTGAATACTCAATGGAAAATATTTAAACTGGCAAAGAACTCTGTCTCTTTAAGTTCGAAATTTTTAGAGTTCGTTAGTATAGTCAAAAAACCCATTTACCAAAGACCAGCAAGTACGTTACAAGTCGCATTCAATAAATTTTTGTGGACCTTACAGACTATTCCAAACGATTAGGCGGAACTAGATTTTGCAATCTAGTTACTTTCATCGTTTGAATCGTGCTTTTCGAAGGGGGCAACGGCCCTGGACGTACTAAAGAAAGGGGCGCTATTGCAAAGGCGAGGACTTTTTTTTTTTTTGTTCATCACTTGAATTTTGAGAAGTGACGACCTTTTTTTTGTTTGCTTCTCTGCCCCTAGCGCAGTTTTTCTCACTGCGGCTCTGGTTAGTAAAAACCAGACTTCGTAGAATAATCAGGTACTGAGTTCTCAGTATTTATGTTTAATTTATTCTCATATGATTGTAAGATTTTCGGAAGATTATGTTAAAAAAATCAGGGACCTTGAAAGATAAAAACAGACACAAAAGAGGGGATGGCTCAAGAATCAGAAAATCCTTCGCCTGTTGAACGCCTCCCTAAAGACTCAAAAAATACGTTTTTAAGGGAACACATTTTTGTTGTAATTGAATGTAAATGCTCCCCTCTAAGACATTATATTTTATTTTATTTAGGCCCGGTTTTTCCACCTTCAGATAAAGTCCCAGGTAACTATCTGACAGATAAGGTTATTTGTAACTTCATCTGTGGAGTAAATGTCATCCCTTCTTTCTATACAAATGTATCTATCGGATAGTTATCTAACGGATAATGAGACTGACGTATTGGATTCACTGACTGGTATTGACATTTATTCAGCAGATGAAGTTACAAATAACCTTATCTGTCAGATAGTTACCTGGGACTTTATCTGAAGGTGGAAAGACCGGGCCTTAGTAGAGTATTAAGTAAAAGCTTATAAAAAAAAGCTTAATAGACAAAAAATTGTTGATTTACATTAAATATTGTTTCAGCTACTCAGCTTGTTGGTGTTTTTTACTTACGAACCCTGAAATCTGTAAAAATTCACACATTTATTCACATTTTTTGAAATTTAGACTTTGTATTGCGCCTGCAGATATGCAACACGCCACACCTTTGCGTGCTGGTGGTCATTTCAGAAACTATAAAACTAGCAGTACATTTAATGGCATAATTTCTGTTTTTTACTGCCGCGCAGTTAAGTAGCAGTAAAATTTGAGAATAAACTAGACATTGCTGAGCCTTAATAGTTGTTATTTTATAAGCACTCCATGACAAGTCCAGTTTTTCACTGTCTCAAAACTAAAGACGCTGCTACTGCAAAAAATGTTACAATTCAGAAAATAATAAAGTTGTCGTTGCGAGGCTCCATTAGTTTCTTACAATGCTATTGTTATAGCTTTCGTTTTTCTCATTTTGAGACTCTGGAAGATCTTAAAAGCTCTCAATAATTCAGTATATTAATATAGAGTTTTATGGGCTTGTACAGCTGCCGGCAAAACTGTACGGGTACCTCTAGATTTATTTAAGAATATTATTCATTTTTTACTGTAGTATTTCTGCACAAGACAATGACGAAATCCCTCCATTTATCAAATTTCAAATGTACATTTTATTTTGTAGATATAACCTAGAAACCCTTACACCAGTGATACGCAACATTTTCTTTCGGCGCCGTTTACAAGAATTAATGTATCCACGGGACGCGGGCCGTAGCTTGATAAACCTCGAATATCTTTTTACATACTGAAAACTAAAAAAATAATAGGTTCCCAAGTTAAAGCTCCGTTTTTAGAGCGCCGGCCATAGATATGAAAGCCACGTGGTTAGTGTGACGTTTCTACAGTCCTATTATTCCTGTATAAACAGGAACTCATTTAGTATTAAATACTTGAGGCTGAGTCGATCCCAGTGCTGACTGCACAATATTGGAATTAACAATCCGAAGGTGGGGGGATTCGAACCCGTTTCTCTGTGCTCCGTAGGCAACCGCCTTACCTCGAAGCTACGGCAACTATAAAAACTACAAAATTTAATTAGAATATTTATATTAATGACCGTCGCACAAAATCTGCGAAAGTGCTTTATTAATTTTATTGATGAATTAAATTAGCTATGGTACAGCTAATATCTACCACCATATATACCAGTCAATCTTAAGCCTTTATACACCTACACTCTTTCAAATATTTCTTTAAAAACACACTTCAGTAACCTCGCGTTGCCCTCTCAGTAATTTTAATTCTAATGGTTTTCTTTGATCTTGACAAAACCATTTGTCTATGGGAAAAGACTGGCTCAGATAGAAATAATAATTCATTTATAAAATTAACATAGTAATATTCATTAAACAAATATTCATTTAATTATTTATTTTAAATAAAATATTCGCATTCGTATAATTTATAGTACGAATATAAATGCACTGTTAAAATATTACATAGTAAAAAATTTAGTAAAAGAAGCTTCTGAAAGTTAGGCAAAGACGGCCCCAATTAATATTCTCGGTCCGTTTAGCACAGATCGCGTACATAGAATGTTCGAAAGTTATCGCCGTTTTCATTGTTAAAAAATATATATTTTTTAAATATACAGGTGGAAATTATGTACGGATTAAATTAGTCAGGGTCTTGAAGCGTGAATTAACGAACAAACATAAAATTAGACATGTTTTTTGCCAAAAAACATGTTGTATTTAAATATATAGTCCTGTAAAGTGTAAAAATCAAACTTCACATCAATTTTTATTATAGACATTATATTGAGTCTATTTTGGCAACCAAACATTTGTGTATTCACTTATTTAGTACTTACGAAACCCTGAAATGTGAGTAAATAACACTTTACATCAATTTTATTAAGTCTAACATTTCTGTAGAAGACAAAGACGAAATCTCTACATTTATCAAATTTAAAACGTAGCTTTTTTACCACAATTCCCTTGTTACATATTTTTTTGTTTCTTTTGGCAGTTGAATCTTTATGATTTGTGTTGAAACACTTGAAATGCACCTGGAATATTAGTGTTTGTATAATCCGGAAGAGTCCGGAGTTTGATATTTAAACTCCAGGTGGCAGACGGGACAGGGCACACGGGAGGCTTATACGCAAGCATTAACGCCTTAAATATTAACGAGAGAATATGGTGACCCTCATTTTCGGGATTTACATTTATTGCCCTCCACATCTGATGAAGTTCGCAACTTCAGGTGATACGGATTAGATATCATTTTATCACCCCTATTAAACACAGTCAATCATTAAATAATCACCACGTAAAACTCATTAATGAACAACTAGTCATTCTTAAAACTATGTTCAATGCTATTGCCTATTCCCTTTTCACGACAAACAATTTAGTTAATCCTTTACATTTTAAATCAGTACTGGAAACCGATATTGGTTAAAATTTAACCGGTTAAATTAAAACGGTTTACAGAGTTTCGGTTAACCTTTTTGAAAAACTGGTTAATCGGTTCAACCGATTGTTTTTACCGACCGCCAACATATATAAGGGAGGTATTATGATCATAATGATTTTAACATTTTGATGGGCCAAAATCGATTAAAATAACGTTGCTATTATCTCAATAGAATCGGATTTATTAAAAGAATTAGATACCAAAAATTTAACTAAGCAAATTGCCAAAATTAAGGCCGGAAAAGCTCAATTAATTTAGATCTCTTTCTTTGTTTTGTATTATATATCAGGGGTTCTTAAACTTAAGTAGTCCGAGGACCCCCTCTTGAACAACATTTTTTTTACGGACCCCATCCCAACCCTAGGCATTTTACGTCGTTCTTGAGACTTATTTTCTGGCTCGATAATCTCATAGGTACTATGTTATAATAAATATTGGTAAAAATATATCGCTGGTTATTTTAATAAATGGTTTTGGGCATTTATAGAGATGAACATTTTTATTAGCTTATAGAATAAAAAACATAAAATGAATAAAGATAGTAGTAAAAAGTATTAGAAGAGTTACAAATTATAATTCGTTAAACTCATACAAACATTTCTTGGTCAAATATTGGTCAAAATAGATCTTATTATATGTTTTCTTTAAATAATTTGCAGTTGTATAAAAATAATTAATTTTTCCTACTTATTGTTTAGTTATGTCAATAACTAGTTAGGTAACAACAAATACAAAAAGTCCTGAACATGTAGGATTTTTATTAAATGAGTTATTTGAATAAAAGCGAAAAGTTGGGGATGTAAAGTTAATGTCAAAATTGTTTCGCGGACCCCCGGTAATGGCTACGCGGACCCCCAGGGATCCGCGGACCACAGTTTAAGAACCGCTGGTCTATGTTGATCTATGTTAAATGATGATGATAATATACAAACAATAATAATATATGTTTTAGGCCCGGTCTTTCCACCTTCAGTTAAAGTTCCAGGTAACTATCTGACAGATAAGGTTATTTGTAACTTCATCTGCTGAATAAATGTCAATACCAGTCAGTGAATCCAATACGTCAGTCTCATTATCCGTTAGATAACTATCCGATAGATACATTTGTATAGAAAGAAGGGATGACATTTACTCAGCAGATGAAGTTACAAATAACCTTATCTGTCAGATAGTTACCTGGGACTTTATCTGAAGGTGGAAAGACTGGGCCTTTAGGACATTTAGTTGTAGTTAGATATTGTTCAAATTTTGTAAAATTAATTTCATTAACTTTATATTGTAAAACAAACTGTATCATAAATTATAGCTACATTTTTATTCTAGCTCTGATGAAGATTTCATAATCAATCGAAACGTTAGCGAAGTTAAATTATAGTTTTAATTTTAATTTCTGACCAGTCCGGATCCCATTACTTCCTCATCATATCATATTTATTTATGTTCCTATGTATATGTTTTAATTGTATATGTGTTAAAATTGGGGGGCGCCATATAAATTATTGCAGAAGGGCGCCAAAACTGCTGGGCGCGGGCCTGATCATGTCCCATCAGAAGTGAACAGCTCCATCAATTCTACAGTCAACGATATTAGAATTATTAAAAGACTTACATTTAGGTGAAGGCGTAAGTTCCTGCATAGAGAAATGGACCTGAAGATCATATCTCCTGAAGAGCTTGGGTAATTTCCTTGCGAGTCCGCTCTTGGCATTTGTTAAAGCCTTGCTGTATTCCCTAGCACCAAATGTCTTATAGGGCACCACTAACCCTACGTGGAGGTTATTGCTGTGGTGTTGCCCGCTGTAGAACTCCTGGGGCGGGGTCGGTACCGACCCAGGTGTACTCAGGTTAAGCTCTGGGAACGGGGTCGAACGTGAACCACCTCCGCGACCGCTGAAATTTAATTTGAGACCGCTTCCACGGGCACTGGTACCGTTTTTGGGCGCGGATGATAATTTTATACCGGAACCTCGTTGGATGTTTTGACCGTTCCAACCTGCGTTAGCTAACACTGCTAGTACTATTGTACTTAAAATGATTTTTCCAATCATTTTTGGACACTAGGATTTATGGCTTGGCTTTGTTTACACTCTTTTAATGGAGCAACTACTGTGTTTTATTGACTTGATAAGTTTTACATTGCGCTTTTTTTGAAATTGTATTTTACATGATGGAGTTTTAGGTAATATTTGTATTAAAAATTATAATATAACACTTTTATAAAAACATATAATTTTCATTGTGTTATTATCGGTGGTTTTTCGAGTTTGTAAAGTTTGCGCGCTGATGTTTTCTGCGAAAAGCCATTGGTAAGCCCCGATGCTGTTTGGTGGAAAGTTGACGCGATACTAAAGCGCCTGGAACACACGCCCGAAGTCCGCGGGCCTGCGCACCGTTACACGGGTAACGCGCCTCATACAGCTTTTTTATACAATAAAGAAAAAAAGATTTTTCATCAGATAAATTACTGATATGTACACGAATATCATCCACACCCCTTACCCCTTACCTGCCTCTGTGACCCACTACAATCACAACCTAATTAGTGATCGTTGAGTTGTGTTTTTCATAAAGAGTGCCCCGGTGAGATATTGTTCTTGTACACAGTGTTAGTTTTCACGCCAGGAACTAATATATCACCCAAGTTGTGAACTTACGATACAACTTGTTTGTCAGCTTGTTTCTCAATCCCGTTCTGCTTCACCTGACCTGACTAAATCACGACAAACTATCTCTATAAACTCTTATACGGTGTCTGTAACGAGGAAATATACGCGACAGTGTCGTACTACACTTTGGTACTCAGTGCGCCAACATATCATAGAGAATACAGGGCCAACATATCAAGAAATTAATTTTCATACCCCTCTTCTCCATACCAGAAATCCATCTCTCTTCTACCTCCCGCATGCTCATTCCAATTTATTTCTCAAATCTCCCATAAACCGTATGTGCTCACATTATATTCCAAATGAGGCTCTTATAAATCTTTTTTGAATTAGTCATGTATCAATAATTATCCCTAAATCTGTTATGTTTATATATTATTTCTTTTTTTATTATATTTTGTTACTTTTATTTATTACATTATCATTTTTGTATATTTATTTTTTTGTATACTACTTATTATTGCTGTGTTTATCATATTTATATGTTTGCTTATATTGTACCTGTCCACTTATTGGTTAATTCTGTTGGACAGATGTAGTCGAAAATAAATAAATAAATAAATAAATAAATACTGCGATTAAACTTTTTTTGAATTCGTTTGTAGGTATGACCAAAAAACCCTAGACCGTCATTTTGTCGTCTGTCTGTCTGTCTGTCTGTCTGTCTGTCTGTCTGTCTGTCTGTCTGTCTGCCTGTCCGCCTGTCTGTCTGTATATAATAAAAACTAATATAGTTGTACTTACGAAATCAAAAAGGTACGCCTTGCTGGGTATGCAATTCGCAGTACGACTAAGAAATGATAGTTGCGTTTAGAGATAATTTGAAAATATTTAATTGTGTTTTTAATTATTATGACAGACAAACAGACAGATTGAGAAATGTGTGGCAGTATATATGTTCATTGGTTGTATCTATAAAATCCTAAAATCTGCTTAATCAATTTGATCCGAAGTTGAACTAATAATTTTTACCTGTAACGGAAAAATTTTATGAAAGATATATCTGAAAAAGTTTTGTAAAAATTGTAGCTAAACGGCTAAACCAAGAGAGTTGAATTTGGCATGCTTATACAACTTTTTGACCCGCACATAGGGAAAATACTAAAACATCTGAAAAACATATCCCCCTAAAAATATAAAAAAATATCTGCGCATCGAAAAAACTAGTATATTATGTTACTAGGAGTAGAACGCGTTATTTTTTGTGCTGAGCTCAAATGTTGCTGCCGAGGCGCAGTCGAGGCTTGCATATTGAACGAAGCACAAAAAAGGCGTTCTACTCCGAGTGACATATACTATTTTTTCTTCAAGCGTAGGTATTAAAAATTTGCAACCATAAATACTTATGACTTTATAGTTTCAGATGCTATTTCTGCTAATTCCGGCAGTGTACATTGAATTGGTTGAGACATTTTTTATTTTTTGATCATTATATTGTGTATTTTGTAACTAATCACAGAATGATCACAGAATAATAATAAAGTAACTGACTAATAACGTAACTAATTTCTAAATTCACTACAAACCACGCTAGAAACATATTAAATTGACAGATGTTTTGTTTATGGCGACTGCTGCCATCAGTGCCATCTGTTGATAACTATATGAACTATTTACTAGTATAATAATGTTCACATTATTTTATTAGTAAAAAATTTATCATTTCTAACGAATGTATTGAACAATATAATGCTAGCATTATAAACCGCTTGAAAAAAAAATATATATTTTTTAAAAATAAAATAAATACTGTAATGTACTGTTGTTGGCTATTTATCTGTGTCGGCGTACTCTCCAATTGCCTCTGTGAAAGAGCTGTCCATGTTTTAATTCGAACTCACCCTCCAGTTGGAAATTATAAGATTTCAAAGCAGCCTACTTGGATCTGGGATTGAATTACTTTTCTTGTCATGAAGAGTGAGTGAGTGAGGAGGTGCTAGTAAAAAGGAGCTCGTTTAAAATTCTCTTTGCGTGAGATACACCTCGCACATTGAATTAACATGCTAATACGGTCCTGTGCAAGGCCACAATGGATCAAATACAACCCTGACATCTGTGCACCATACATCCCTACGATAAATGGATTTTAAAACGTTATTGTTTATTTAATTTATGTATTGTACATTTAAATGTTTTTTTCCCGGAAATATGCGTGTAAATGACAATAAAATACAAGTGTCAGAGGCGTCTCCAGAAATTTGTCAAAGGGGGGCAATTTTTTAAAAAATCGAGAAAATTGTGTGGAAATTTAAAAATGGGTTGTGACTTGCGACCACTTATGTATATGAAAATTCAGCTCTGACTGCAATTAAAAATAAATATAGAAATCGACGTCAAAGTATTGACACCAGTGGTGCACCCAGGAATTTTCGTTGGGGGGGCGGAAAACAAAATTATTTAAATTATGAATAAGGTTCACCACACTAAATTTCAAATGATGATCTAAAAAAAAAGGTCCTCGCTTCTGAAATACAAAGTGATGACTTAAAACAAAAAAGGTCCTCACTTCTAAAATACAAGTGATGACCTAAAAAAAAGTTCCTCGCTTCGTAAATACAAAGTGATGACCTAAAAAAAGGTCGTCACTTCTAAAATACAAGTGACGACCTAAAAAAAGCTCCTCACTTCTAAAATACAAATGACGACCTAAAAAAAGGTCCTCACTTCTAAAATACAAGTGATGACCTAAAAAAAAGTTCCTCGCTTCGGAAATACATAGTGATGACCTAAAAAAAGGTCCTCACTTCTAAAATACAAGTGACGACCTAAAAAAAGGTCCTCACTTCTAAAGCACAAGTGATGACCTAAAAAAAGGTCCTCACTTCTAAAATACAAGTGATGACCTAAAGAAAGGTCCTCACTTCTAAAATACAAGTGATGACCTAAAAAAAGGTCCTCACTTCTAAAATACAAGTGATGACCTAAAAAAAAGTTCCCCGCTTCGGATATAAAAAGTGATGACCTAAAAAAGGTCCTCACTTCTAAAATACAAGTGATGACCTAAAAAAAGTTCCTCGCTTCGGAAATACAAAGTGATGACCTAAAAAAGGTCCTCACTTCTAAAATACAAGTGATGACCTAAAAAAAAGTTCCTCGCTTCGGAAATTTAAAGTGATGACCTAAAAAAAGGTCCTCACTTCTAAAATACAAGTGACGACCTAAAAAAAAAGATCCTCATCTTTATTTTTAAATTTGTGTGTGCTTGTGTGTTGTTATTTTTATTTCCTTCCTTCTTGGGGGAGGGGTTCCCCTGGGTGCGCCACTGATTGACACAACGTTGAGGATTGCATTAACTAAATCAATTGAAGCAAGAATAGACAATTTAGTGAAAGAGAATCAGGAGCAGAAGAGATTAGTATGAACTGGTATAAAATTATTATATGTTTATAAAATAAAATTATTTTCCTGCACTTGCATCATTTTTTTCCAACGCACATGGGTCGCTTTATAATTTTGTTATCATTTTTTAGTCGATAGACAGCAAAAGTTGCAGAACGCTGATATAGAGAATTTGAGGCGTTTCCAGTACATTTTTTTGTGATGATAATTGAAAGAGTGTAGGTATAAAATGTAATTTTAAACATTTATTTTTGAGCAAGAGCAATGTGGAGAGCTGCTAGCAGCTAGTGGAGATGTATCCCCAGGGAAGCTGTGTAAATAACTCGTTAGTAGCGCGCTGCTCACAGCAATAACAACTCTCGGAGTTTTTACAACGAAAATCGTTCAACTCCTCTCTGCTCACGTTCACATATTCCCTCCCCCACCCATCGCCAGAGTTTCACGTGCAAAATTCCAGTCGGGGGCGCGTCTGAAAACAATCGCCTGCTTGCCCAGGGACGTCTGTCACACAGGAATGCACCAGGAAGATTTCAGGACGTTGTCTTACTTGCCTGCTTGATGACAATAGCGAGAGCCCTCTAACATCTCTCATAAAGAGCCTCTGAATTCTAAACTATACAAAAATTATTTACAGGTTTGCCAGCGTACATTTATCAAATTCACTAGGACATCCACTTGGTTTACATTTCTTTGTTTACAGCGGAACTAGATTTTGAAAACTAAATTTCGAAAAAAACCTAATTAAATTGTTAAAACATGCTAAATTTATAAATGCATACTCTGTTTCAAATAAGAAGCAAGTATTTAGCGCTGTGAATTGAGTACGATTTACACAGAACAAATACAGTACAGTGGGAAATTTAAAAAAATTACAAAATGTAATTTTCAAATTCACGTTTCACAAACACTTAAAAATATTACAATTAAAAATCAGCTGTGGCCACCACACATAAGCTAAAATTCCATCATTATCCGGGTAAATTAGATTTAAGATTTTACAAAAGAAAAAACAAAAAAATCAGTTGTGGCCACCACAGGACCGACCGCCATCATAAAGTACTTGTATGAAATACATTCTAGCAGCAGAGTAGAAATAACTTGGCCTAATATTTTCTAATAGAGATATTATTTATCATAACCATGGAAATGTTACATATAAGTATGAAAAAATAGATACTTTTTTTCCCGCAGATAAATATTTATTTTTTTGCGGATATTTTTTTATAACCGTCTGAAACCTGTAGAAACCAAATATGAGGCCGAAAAAATAAAAAACAATTATAGCTTTCAATTTTATTAATATGATTGAAAGCTACAGCCAGTTTTACATTCACGATATGCGGGTTGCATCCGCGAAGTAATAAGGGGCAAACATTCTATTTGTGAACAAATTAAAATTGTCAAACTCCCTTCGTCAAAACTCAGATCTTCGTTCTTTCTTAGCTTTTTTGTTATTATTTTTTTTATAATTTACGTCTCTTTTTAGGTGCAAAGGTCATTAGGCCGTCTAGAATCTGTTTATAATTTCACAGATTTTATAGATTAGAAGTATTAGTTTATTATGATAGTTTAAAAAAATCAACTGTGGCCACCACAGGACCGACCGCTATCATAAAGAACTTGCATAAAATACATTCTATCAGCAGAGTAGAAATAACTTGGCCTAATATTTTCTAACACAGATATTATTTACCATGACCATGGAAACGTTACATATAAGTATGACAAAATAGATACTTCGAAAATGTTTTCAAAATTTTTACGACAGACGGATGGACAGACAGACAGACAGACCGACAGACATCGTGCTAAAAATAGTCAAAACGTTATGTATGGACCTCAATTCGAGGAGATCCATCGAAATTTCGAAATGTCAAAATCGGTATGATCACAATACCTCCAAAGGAACAAAATCGAGTCGGGGTTGCGTTGAAAAACAATCGCATGTGTCAGCAGCGAGTGACATCTGTCATAGAGCGATGCACCAGGAAGATCTGAGGACGTTGTCCGGGTCGCAGCTCTGCAAGGATGTCATCGAGCTCGAGAGGGACTTCAAGTATAATCTCTTCTTGCTGCAGCTGAAGGACAAGGAGATTGAAAGGTAGACAGACATAAATGAGCCGATAAGCAGAAAATGTGAAATTAATTTGTAGAACGTATTGAAGTGTTAGACGGTGTCATGTGTCGCTATTCAGAGCGCTGATTGCCACTTCAGAGCTCGAGTATTAATCTCTCACTACCTACTGACACTCCTACAGATACCTACTTCACTTTTCAATATTGTTTCACAAGTTATTCAAATATTGACTATAACTTTTATATAATTCTACACTTAATAAAAATTTCCTATATTAACTACGGTACCCATATAGCTTATTACAAACGTTTAAGCTAAGGTGACCATACGTCCCGAATTCGCCGGGACAGTCCCGAATTTCCGCCTTGCATCCCGAATTTTTTCAGAAGCAATATTCGTCCCGAATTCGCGTTTTTTGTCCTGAATTATCCCGAATTTAATACTTATTTTAAATGTATTTTAACTAAAATTATTTTTACTAAACTTGAACTAAAAAAATCAAACGAAAGGGCATTTTCCTTGATGAGCAGCTTTTGGAGAAGTGACAAGACTCAACTTGATGTAGACAAATTAAAAGCAACATTACTGATTAAAGTAAATTATGAAGAAAACTGTGCGGATTTTTAAAATCGCTTCGAAGCTAAAAATTAGTACTCAAAAATATTCGGAAAAATATAAAAACTTTTCTACTGATTAATTTTATTGAATAAATTTTGAATTAATTTAATAAAAATACTGTGATTTTAATAATGTTCCTTTTAATAATATAAGTTAATTATCTGTGATTATTTATTATAAATTATAATTATTTATTGTATATAATTTGTATTTAAAAAATTGAATTTAACAATTATATTTGTATAGTAACCCTTCCCTCCGGGACTATGAGCTCCCGTCCCGAATTTTGAATTAAAAAATATGGTCACAAGCTCCGTTTTCGTAGCTACTTAGAAAACGAAGCTTCCGCTTAGTTCCGCTTAAACCAAAAAATTAACTATACCTCATTTATTATAGAGGAAAGTATCTTATTTTAGAGCGTTGTCCTTTATTTATTTTTCAAAAACATATTTTTGTTCTTCATTATTTGTTTTTTAATTTTATGTACACAAATTCAGTTTTATAATCATTGGGACATCGTATTTGTAGAAGGTATTCTTACTGAAAACTGTCCGAAATTTGGTTGTGGACGGTTGTTGAGGAAAACAGTACTTTTATTCCAAACAAGAATTTTGAATATTGATGATGTTGAATTATTTAATGAAATTTGTTTTATCAAAATTGTATTACTAATGAAAAGCTCGAGGAATGTCGACAAAATGATGAAATAACCTGCCATTATAAGTGAGTTGAAATATTTTATAGACAACCAAAAAATATCTTTTCAACATATTTTAAATATTATTCAACAATAAGTAGACCAGCGAAAAAGTCAACTTAAATCTTTAGTTGACTTTTTCGCTGAAGCATGAAGACGATGGAACACTAGAAGCATGTATTTTAATTTTATTCTTGGTCCTTTATAAAATAATAAATACAAACTGTTCTATTTTTATGAAACTTTTCCAGATTTCTCCTTTATTTTTTCTCAAAAATTGTTGTTACTGTATATATGTATAAATACATATATAACAATAAGGGCATTTTAAAATCGATGACTGGTGTTAGGGATGCACACAAGGGGGGGGGTCGGTGAATACGTTTCAAATATTTACCTATTTAAATTAAAATAATTATATTTCTATGATATTATATTTTAATTATTATAATAAAAGTATTTAATATTTCAGATACTTTGATCGGCATTTGGTATTTGACCGGGAGCTCATGACATTTTTGGTCTCCGATTTCATACAGCATGCCTTTTGGAGGAGAGAATATTTACCCTGTGACAACAAAAAAGGGATGGTACTAAACCCCTGCACGCTTTCCGGTCATAGGGAAAATTGCATTTCCACTTGCACAAAATTTTTGTGTTTTTCTCTGATTTAATATTGCTTGCCCTTTTGTCAAAAGAAAGTTATAATAAATTTAAAGTCTTTTAATTATAGGCATGCTGTATGAAAACGCGGAAAATCATATTTTTTTATTACAAGATCACATGACCGTTTGAGTCCTTTGGGACCCTCCGAATCGCATGCATATATTTAAAAGACTTTAAATTTGTTATAACTTTTTTTTGAGAAAAGGGTAAGCAATATTAAATCAGAGAAAAGCACAAAAATTTTGTGTTTAAGTGGAAATGCAATTTTCCCTATGACCGGAAAGCGTGCAGGGGTTTAGTACCATCCCTTTTTTGTTGTCACAGGGTAAATATTCTCTCCTCCAAAAGGCATGCTGTATGAAATCGGAGACCAAAAACTGTCATGAGCTCCCGGTCTATATTTAAAATACTTCTACTGAGTATTTGGCGCAACTTTGTTCAACCCTCCCCAACTTTTAAAAACTCGTTTTTAAGAGATACATTATCTTTCTAAATCTCCCTAAGAAAAGAATATCATTATTAGGTAGTGATATTTTCAAATGACTGTCATATATCGTCTGTCTATCCGCAAGTTTGACAATCCGCTCGCTGATAATTCGTATCGATCAAATCCATCCTTGTGAAACAAATGTGCGTCCAATGTTCGATGAGTCGACAATCGAGTTATCGATCCGAGAATTGTTTCTTTTGGGCGTATTGTGCCTTCTTCAGGAAATTACAAGTTGAAATATTTTGTTTAAATAACTCCACAGAGCACGTATTGTACTGTAGACTTTTTTTATTAAAACTTTGCAAATTGAAAAGAATAAAATGAATCTTCCCGGATAGTAGAGAACACGAGAATACGGAAACGAGAATATGTATGCCAAGAATCAAAGATTGCCTCTATGAATTCAGACTGAATTAGGTGTACGGTGTACACTTTCCGTAATAAACTTGGTTCGTGGTTTCAAATATTGTTAAGAAATACCGGCGAGGAATTCAATTAAACTAGAGAAGGGAGACAAATGAAACCTCTCAATGTGAAGAAAAATAAATATTTTTAATTTTGAAAAAAAAAATATATTGGATTTTCGTCAAAAATATGTCAAAAAAACTTTTGTACCCCACCCTATTTCGGAGAGGAGTTGATTTAAAAATCTGAAAAAATATTTACATTGATGGGAACTGAAATAGTTCAACAGGAATTATTGATCAGGTTAGTTTTTCGAAAAAAATTGTTTTTTTGTGTCGTTGTAAAAAGTATTTTTTTAAATTTATTGAGTGATATCAAAAGAAAGCTCTTACGACGTAGATTATTAGGAAATTACAGTCTGTTCCAAACGGTTAAGCGGAACTAAATGGGAATTTAGTTCTTTTAGGTTGTCACGAGAAGGGACCTTGCTTGGGTTATTTCATTTTTCACGTTGGGATGTCAACATTTAAAATTTCAACAATGAAACCATGGAAACGAAAGACATATGTCAAAATTAAATATTTTTTTAGATATTTTAATGACAAAAAAATAAATAAATGGGAAATTTGTATTAAGAATGACACAAAAAATCAAAATATAAAGAAAATGACATTTTAAAATGATATTAACCTTAACCAAAAAATGTTTATTGTAAGTATGATTTACAAAGCTTAAACAAAACGGCCGAAAGGCACGATTTAAACGATGAAAGTAACTAGATTGCAAAATCTAGTTCCACTTAACCGTTTGGAACAGGCTGTAGTGTATATTTTTTTTAAATTAAAAATATACAGTCTGTTTCAAACGGTTAGGCGGAACTAAATGGGAATTTCGTTCTTTTAGGTTGTCACGAAAAGGGACCTTGCTTGGGTTATTTCATTTTTCACATTGGAATGTCAAAATTTAAAATTCCAACAATCAAACCATGGAAACGAATGACATTTGTCAAAATTAAATTATTTTTCTTACATATTTTAATGACAAAAAAATAAATAAATGGGATATTTGTATTAAGAATGACACAAAAAATCAAAATATAAAGAAAATGACATTTTAAAATGATATTAACCTTAACCAAAAAATGTTTGTTGCAAGTATGATTTACAAAGCTTAAACAAAACGGCTGAAAAGCATGATTCAAACGATGAAAGTAACTAGATTGCAAAATCTAGTTCCACCTAACCGTTTGGAACAGACTTTAATAAAAAAAAAATTACAACTTAGAATCGAGTACATGTGTGTAGTGTTTTTTCTAGGTCGCTTGGCGGTCCACCATGAAAAAAGGTTGGGAAACGCTGCTTAAAAATAAAGGACTGTCCCGTAATAAAGGACGTATGGTCACGTATGGAAGCAAGGATGTAGTTTGTGTAGTGTCCAGGACAATTCTGTTGTCAATAGGATCTGCGGCAGCACGTTGTTGATAGAGTAAAGCGAAGTAGTTGACCGACATTAACTGTTTAAGATTCCCGAGACGTCTCTGGTCAAGTAGAGCGTCGCGACGCCACAATACAAGCGCTAGTTAGCTCTGCACAAAATGCAAGAATTCGCCGGCGAGATTGCGGTCGACTGAGAGACTGAGAGATTGAGAGAGGTTCATCGCGAGTCACGTACATAATTTGAGTGCA
Source organism: Liopterus haemorrhoidalis (assembly GCA_963971575.1). Lineage (NCBI taxonomy): Eukaryota > Metazoa > Arthropoda > Insecta > Coleoptera > Dytiscidae > Liopterus > Liopterus haemorrhoidalis. The sequence continues at coordinate 171,295 of OZ020620.1, read as the reverse complement.
GGGTCAAGGGTTGTAAATATGAAGGGAACGACGCTTGTTGGCACACGGCCACCGGCCTTAAATATTTCACAAAGCCAAGTTACAACTCTGAGCCAGGGTCGCCCTTCCACATAAAGGCCCGGGGCACAAATCACTTTTTAAAAATAAAAACCATTTTTCAAACTGAAATACAAAAAAAATTTCTTTAGAAAATTGGTTGATGGAGGCTAGAAATTCGGTATCGAATACTTGGTATACAAAACCGTTAGGTAGTTAAATAAAAAAAATCAGCTGTGGCCACCACAGGACCGATCGCCATCACAAAGTACTTGTATAAAATACATTCTAGCAGCAGAGTAGAAATAACTTGACCCAATATTTTTTTACAGAGATATTATTTATTACCATGGAAACGTTACATATAAGTATGAAAAAATAGACACTTGGAAAAAAAAATTCAAAATCTTTTCGTTTTATCAAAAAATGTCTAAAATAAAAGTTATTAGTTATTGCTTTTATAGCAACTTTTGTTAAATAATTTTTTTTTTTAAATATTTTTCTGTTGCTAAATATTCGCAAAATTCTTAAAATCGACACGAATAAACTCCCATTTTTAGTCAACCGATTTTTACCAAAAGTTGACCAGTTTGTGCCATTGATGTCAAAAGCTTAAATATGAAGTTTCATAAAAAACGTTTTAGCCGAATTTGCTCTGCACGTGTACACAGACAGACGGACGAACAGACAGACAGACGGACGGACAGACAGACACACAGACGGAGAGACAGAAAGACAGACAGACAGACGGACAGACAGACCGAGAGACATCATGCTAAAAATAGTGAAAACGTTATGTAGGGACCTCAATTCGTGGAGATCCATCGAAATCTCGAAATGTCAAAATCAGAATGATCACAATACCTCCCGTATATATGTTGGTGGTCGGTAAAAATACATATATTTATTTCCTGGAATACATATGTTTATATTTTTCCACCGATCGAAATTATAAACAGATTCTAGACGACCTAATAACCTTTGCACCTAGAAAGAGACGTATATTATAAAAAAATAATAATAAAAAAACTAAGAAAGAACGAAGATCTGAGTTTTGACGAAGGGAGTTTGACAATTTTAATTTGTTCACAAATAGAACTTTTGCCCCTTATTACCTCGTGGATGCTACCCGCATTTCGTACATGTAAAACTGGCTGTAGCTTTCAATCATATTAATTACATTGAAGGCTATATCTGTTTATTTATTTTTTCGGCCTCATATTTGGTTTCTACACGTTTCCGACGATTATAGGACAATAACCGCAAAAAATCATTTTTTGTCTGTCTGCTGTCCGGGATCCATATACATATAGTAGGACATATTTTCACATTATTTAGTATGATGATACAATAAAAACAGAATTCAAACGTAGGCTATAAGGGCAGTAGCGGTCTTATAGCCTACTCTAGTAAACTTTTCTCAAAATCAAATAAATATTATTAGTAATATGCTGAGATCCATCGAAATGTCAAAATCGGTATGATCACAATACCTCCCTTATATATGGATGGCGGTCGGTAAAAACTGTAGTTTTTGATGTGATTATAGAATAAATATTACACTTATTAAATACCTACAAAACCCTGATGTGTGAAAATTCACGCTTTACATATTTTATTTTTATTTTTTATTACGCATCTTTTAATAAGATTACTATGATAAGATTTAACTTTGATAATGATTGGGTTTTAGTTCTCCTTATGAGTGTGTTTTAGCACACGGCCCTTGCGCTGAACAGCTACTGACGCCCAATGCCTTGTTTACATTTTTATTTCCTCCGAGTTTAATATTTAATGAATATTTACACAATTCTCAAAGTAATATGAGTTTTCATTTGAAAGGAACTCTGGCAAAACATAAGAAATTACATTGGAATAGAAATGTAAACAATCTTCAGAATCGTTTCTGTTTAATTAGATCCATTAACGGTATGTGTAACACCACAGATTACTTATATAAAACTAACAATCTCAAATTGAATTTAAAAAATTTGAGTAAAATTTGGGGGGGCCAGGAAATATTTCTTTATCGTTTACATATGAAAATACAAGTAATGGCCTAAAAAAAAAGGTCCTGACTTCTGAAATCAGTTTTTTTCCAAGCAATTCTAGGGGGGCCAACTGGGGACCAACCGCCATCACAAAGTACTTGCATAAAATACATTCTAGCAGCCGAGTAGAAATAACTTGGCCTAATATTTTCCAACAGAGATGTTATTTATCATAACCATGGAAACGTTACATATATGTATGAAAAAATAGATATTATTTTTTTTTTATTTTTTGGTCTTAGCTACGATGGCCATTAACCAGTATATCTTTTCAGGATACATTAATTTTTATAACAAATAATAACATCCATGCCATCACCGGGATTCGAACCCGAGCCCCCATAGTTAGCAGTCAAATGAGCTGACCACTACGCCATAGCGAACGGCAATCGATACTTACAAAAAAATTCGAAAAAATTTTCAAAAATATTTCATTTTATCAAAAAATATATCAAATAAAAGTTGTTAATTATTGCTTTAGCAGCAACTTTTGTTAAATACATTTTTTCGAAATATTTTTCTGTTGTTAAATATTCGCAAAAATCTTAAAATCGACACGAGTAAACTTCCACTTCTAGTCAACCGATTTTTACCAAAAGTTGACCAAATTGAGCCATTGATGTCAAAAGCTTAAATATGAAGTTACATAAAAATCCTTTTAGCCGAATTTGCTCTGCACGTGTACACAGATAGATGGACGGACATACAGATAGACAGACAGACAGACAGACAGACAGACAGACAGACGAACAGACAGACCGACAGAAATCATGCTAAAAACGTCAGAACGTTATGTAGGGACCGTAATTCGTGGAGATCCATCGAAATCTCGAAATGTAAAAATCGGTATGATCACAATACCTCCCTTATATATATTGGCGGTCGGTAAAATATCTTGTCAAATAAAAATTCGTTGCCAGATTTGATGTACAGCTTGTTTGGTAATTTTATATGAGTTCGTTGGTTTTTGACCTGCCATTAATTGTTTACATTGCAGATGCACAGAAGTAAACAAGCATCTAGATAGAACGCTCGGACAGAGGAATAAAGAAAACGGTCAGCTCAACAATCGCGTCCTGCAACTGCAGGCCCGCCAACAGGACACTCTCGCCGAAATATCAACAATCAACCAACAATACGATCAGATAATACAACAACTTAATAAAAAAGTAATGAGATTGAATTGCGCAATCATATTTTCAGTGAATCGATTCATTTTTACAGATTACTGAATTAAAACATGAGTTGGACTCGGAGAGAATAAAGAATGAGGCGGAATTGGCGATGAGAGAAGCTGATGTGAAGAGAAAATCCGAGGAAAGATTGAAAAACAGAGAGGCGGAATATGAGAAAAGAGTCGAAGAATTTAATGAAAAATTTAAGAGAAAATTAGAAGACGTTAGTTATTATTTAATTCGTATTTATTAATTATTTAATTGTATTATATAATGACCTAAGTCAGAGACTTGTAGGTTCATATGATAAACAAAAACATAATACAGTACAATAAAATTAACAAAATTATACTCATTAATAACATAAGTTATAAAGAAATAAGGAGATGACACATTTACAGCCGCTACAAAATAGCTCTACTTATTTCATTAGTTAGATAAAGAGTACATTTCCGTACTACTAAATAAATTTTTAAAATAATACTTTTTTTTAATAAATTGGTTTTCGAAATATTAAAAATATATACTGTTTTCTCAATTTTGTCTTTAAATTAATTTTATATGAATTGTCAAAAATATATTATTTCGTAGTTTTTTAAACGGTCGAAGAAAAAGTACTGTATGCAGCACGTAAAGACAATTGATAATTATGTTACTTGTTGCTCAAATAGTTATTATTATGATACGCAGCTCATTTTAAAATAAGTAATATTTGCAGATTGAAAAATTAAAAGAAAATATCCAAGAAGTAGTAAATGAAAATCAGTCATTAAGAAACGAGAACCGGGAAAAGTTGTCAGAAAGTTCTTTCAAACTGTCCGTGCTAGAATCTGAGGTGAATAATCATCGTCATCAGAGAAATAAAATGGTTGATGATTTACAAAAAAGAAACAATGAGATTGACTGTCTCAATAATAATTTAAAATTACTACAAGAAGAGGCGCATAAATTGAAAACAGAATTAACCGGGATAAAGAAATCTTCTGAAAGACGCGAGCTAGAATTAAAAGATATGTCTGAAGAAAGAGATGAATTAAAACAACAAACAACACTTCTTCAGAGTGAGTTAATCAGGATTGTTGGGGAGTCCGAGAAATTTCAATTAGAAAATGAACAACTCGCTCAGCAGATACAACAAATCAAGTCGAATCTCTGTGCAGTGCCTGAACATAAAAAAATTGATATGTTAGTTAGACAAAATTCTGTACTTCAAGAAGTCATCAAAAATATGAAAAAGGAAAGAGAAGCACTGGAAAACCAAAATCCAGAAATAGAAAATAAGTTGACAAGTGTAGAAAATATGGTTAGTCTCCTGAAAAAGAACATGATGTCAGAAATAATCTGAAATAAGTTATTTATTAGTTTAAATATGCCGCTCTTTTCTTCTTGTTGGTTGCACTGCGTAAAAGTGGTGCCAATATCATAAAATACAATTGACAAATTATATACAGTTGGCTACATTGCAGAATGTAGTGTTCCCAACCGTGTATAAACAGCTGGAAACTACAGCAATGAAACGTCAATATATCTGACAAAGGACTATTATTATAACATTCCTTATTGTCTTCACAATATTGTTTAACAGTTAATAAATATTTGCACGAAGATACTGCATTTTAAAGTTTTTTTCCTGACAAATCGATATGTATTGTATGACATTCCGTCATTGTCTTTATGTTGGTCCTTCTGATATCTCAGTAACCAAAATGTCTAGGAAGGCGTATGTCAAATCGGGATAAACATTTAATTATATTTAGGAATTATAATGTAATTGTTATGATATTATTTGTGAAAAATGGCACAAGGAGTACTGAGTTCCGATATCTCAAGACGAAATCCTCAGGATGAATACGAGCTGATTCAGAGGATCGGCAGTGGGACTTATGGGGACGTTTACAAAGTAAGTGATGGAATGTGGCCTCTGGCGAGTTGTGGGCCCTCTCAAATTTAACCACTGCCTCACTTGTTGCAGGCCAAAAGACTGTCAACCAACGATCTAGCCGCTATCAAAGTTATCAAGCTGGAACCAGGTGTGTAAATGGAGCATGCATTTTTCATTTAATCACTCTATAACCACACAATCAAATCTCGTAAATAACTTAAACCCTCCTCAAACTAACTCTATAAACCTATAAAATATTATGATCTAGCCCTGCGACTTACCATTGTGCAATACTTTCTTACGACTTGATTCAGAGTGTATGTTTCGACATCCATTAACTTAAAACTGATCGGAAGACATGTAATGTTAGATTGATGTACGTGTGCATTGTAGGAGATGACTTCCAGATCATCCAGCAAGAGATCTTGATGATGAAGGACTGCCGGCACACCAATATCATAGCGTACTACGGCAGCTACCTGCGTAGAGACAAACTATGGATTTGCATGGAGTACTGCGGTGGTGGATCATTACAAGACATATATCATAGTGAGTCACTATTTTCATTATATTTTTCATAGATTTGAGTTTCTGTAAGGTTATTTTTCGTGTTATTTTTCCATTTTAAAACCATGTGTGGGACAAAATAGTAACGGTCAAATGATAATCATAAATTTCATAATGAGTGAATATTATTACAAAACAAAATTATTAATAAATATATAAAAGAAAAAGTGAAATTGTAATTGTAATATTGTAATGCAATTGATGTTGAAATAAGCAGTGGGCAGTCAATTAACATGAGTGAAGCAACTGGCCGCGTTATTAATGACGATTCACGTTTGACCTGTTATTAAACTGACCAAATTACTTCTTTCCGAAGTCATTTGTTCATTGCAGATACCTGTATCTTATTTTTTTCAACTTCCACTTTATTTCAGTTCCTGCGATGTGCTCCTATGCTCTAGAAATTTGTCTTTTGGCACAGATGTTTATTTCATACAGTCAAAAATGAATTTTTTACGTTTTTATGTAAAGAGTAGATAAAAAATATAAAGAATGTAAAAAATGCAAACAATGCCTAAAGTTTGTAAATAATTCAAAAAATTAAGTTAGTTTTTTGATGAAGCCATTTTTTTTTTACGTGAATAGTTAGTCTATTTTATTGCTGAGAAATTGTTTGGATCAAAATGACTTGCACCTGGAGCACTTTATGGAGAAGATTAACCACTCTTTCTTGTTATGGTCAGAAGGAAACTAAACAATCTGATTTTTGACGAATTTGGGTTCAATGTTGACCAAATATGTTGATAAAAATAATAACTGATAAATAAATAATTTTAAAATTAATATTATTTACGTTTTTTACTCTTTATACATTTTTAATCGCAAATAGCTTATGTAAAGTACATGTTTTATACGCGTAGATTAGTGAAAAGTGACATTACCGATGGCTGCGCGATTCTCCAAGGAAATTTTTTGAAATATTGTTATTTTTCTGTCTTTTTTTCTGATATTATTCAAAAACGGTAAACCGTAGCTTGTAATAGAGATTATTTTTGAGATCTGCGACTCAAAATACATAAGTAAACATATTTTGAAATAAATCGAAAACGATTTTTTCGATTTTTGACTATTTTAAATGGTTTTGTTTGACGATTCGTATTTATGGTAAAAATTGGGTTATTAGGGCCCCAATTTTTTTTCTAGACTAAACAATATACGAAGATTTCAAAAATTCAATCCGCACTTCTCTATATTTTATTGTTCTTAAGTTAGGATTTTTTTAAATTTCAAATAAAAAAATTTGACATATTAAAAATTTCGCAATTTTTTTTTTTTTTATTTGTTTCAAAATGTTTTCAGGCCCTTTAAAATCTCAGGATAACAAAAATTTCAAGCACAAGTCTGTATCTCATGTAGATTTTGAAATATGGTCTTTCAAAAATGAAATATTTACAAATTTTCAAAACTGCATGAATCAAAAAGGCGTTAACTAAGAAGGGCCCTATTTTTTTTTATCTAGTTAGAGAAAAGTCTGTCGATTTTAAAAATTCAAACCTCAGGTCCCTATATTTTATAGTTCTTAAGTTAGAATTTTTTTAAATTCAAAAATAAAAATTTTACAAATAAAGTTTTTGTTTGGGGGTTGTTTTATAATATGTTCTTACATAAATATATACAAAGACCATATAATTGTTGATTCGTTAGTGTTTATAAACTTTTTGTTTGTTAATACAGTTATTTAATTTCGTAATCGTGCAGAATCTTCTTAAAATAAATATTCAGGTGTTATAGGGTTAAAAATGGATCAAATTATTACAGAATAAATGTTTTTTGCAGTAACTGGTCCACTATCAGAACAACAGATAGCATACATGTGTCGGGAGACCCTCATGGGTCTGTCCTACCTGCATTCCATGGGGAAAATGCACCGGGACATCAAAGGCGCTAATATCCTTCTGACGGACACGGGGGACGTGAAATTAGCAGACTTTGGTGTCTCTGCTCAAATAACTGCCACGATCAACAAGCGCAAATCGTTCATCGGCACACCGTACTGGATGGCCCCAGAGGTCGCCGCCGTAGAAAGGAAGGGCGGCTACAATCAACTGTGCGACATCTGGGCCACCGGAATAACGGCCATTGAACTGGCCGAACTGCAACCGCCCATGTTCGATCTACATCCCATGCGCGCACTCTTCCTCATGTCTAAAAGCGGGTTCAAACCACCGACGCTTAAAGAGAAGGACAAATGGAGCGCTACGTTTCATAATTTTGTTAAGGTTGCCCTGACTAAAAACCCAAAGAAGAGACCCACTGCGGATAAATTACTAGGCCATGCATTTTTTCATACGTTCGAGATGAGTAAGAGACTTTCTATCGAGTTGTTGCAGAAAGTATCGAATCCTCAGCACATGTTTGCTGATTTAGAGGCCGACGATGAAGGGCAGTTGCCGAATGTGCCGCAGAGGATAGCGAGCAGGCTGACTGCGAGGGCGGCTGGGAACAGAGGCAGAGCACCGGTTCATGTCAGTTCTAGTGATACGGTTTCTTGTGCTGCGGCTGTTGTCGATGAGAGTAATAATTTAAGGCCGCCGGGTAATCGGCCCAATAGTACAGGGGAGACTAACGTACGTGCTGCCGCCAATAGTAGAGATGGTGAACCCTGGGATATTATGGATATTATGAATAATGTTTCGAGTGTTCATAGCTGTGCGGAACATCATAATCAACAGTGCGGACTGGGTACGGCATTCGACAGCCTGCATCGGGACAAGTACGTATCATATAAACACACAATACACGAAACGCAATGCATAAGCCTACGTTATGAGAGTCAATTGAAAAGTTTGCAATCTGATGTATTTTTCTTCAAATTATTTTTATTACTTTAATTTTTTATTCTCCAGTATCATTATCCCATCACTATACCTGCCTAATGGTTACTATTAAATATAAACCAACATACTTCAACGATATTTATAAAGTGGCTTATAAACAAGCTTTTATCTGTCACTTCAACTTAAGTTAGCAGTGACAAGTAACGAAAGACAGAAGGTGTTGAATGACTATTTTTGTCTCTTTTTACTTCAGAAGGTAATTTTAAAAGTTTGTAACTAATGAGAAGTACTATAATGTAAAACAGGATTAAGACTGCTTTTGATGACCATTAAAATATGTATTTTTTTAAAATTTATTGAATAAATTATTAGAGTAGTTAAATATATTTTTATTGATTAATTTGATGTAATAATCGTCGTAAGAGGTTGGGGGGGGGCGAAAAAGTAGTAAACATTTGAGTACAGTGACTGTATAAAGACAGTGTGGCCATATGAACTATAGTCGCCATTTTTATTCCAGATTTGTATTGGGTTATATGGAATAAATGTTAATACATCCTAATATATTATAATATTTCTTAAATTTTTAATAATTTTTATGTTTATATATATGTGAATATCAATTTATTGCTAAGAAAAAAAAATGTATATGATTCAACATTTATTTAGATAAATATTAAAATTACCTACCGATGAAGGTATTTTTTTGAAATGTTTGCAAGATAAAAAGACAACATATGAAAAATATTCTTAAAAAAGGATATGAAAGGAAATAAAAAAGATCTGTTTTTATTATTTTATAATTTTTTTAGAGGACCTATATAAACGAACACATTTTTTTTTTTATAAAAACACGGGTTACAGTCGTAAATTAAAAATATACTTATTTATTTTAATTTGAATGTTTTAGATATAAGAAAACAAGTTCAAACTGGACATTAGAATTTGAATAAAAAGATAGGAAAAAATAATGATAAGGTTCTATAAAAAGTATTCACAATTCAACACAATAATATTCACTATTAAACGTCTAAAATGGCTAAATATACGTATATTATTGGAAAATATCACTTAAATCTACTGAAACACATTTAAACCATATGTAATCTGTAACAAAGTTGGAAGAAAAATGGCGGACTTCAGCTCGACCAATAGAAAATGAGACCATCGTATGGCCACACTGTCTTTATACACTCACTGTACATTTGAGATATTAGTAGCGACATCTGTACGTCAGATTGCGAACTTTCCATGAGACCCTTGTATTATTTTGTTGGAGTACAATTAGTGATATTGTTAGGGAGACGTCTAGTTGCTCGCGATCGGAAGTGTTTGTTCCGAGAAGAAAGCGTCGTGTCCGTAAAAGCGGCACAGACATATTTCGAATGACTCTCAGGTTAGAAACGTGTGCCAGAAATCGAGTGCCTCACCAAATTAAAAAAAAAAAAACAAAAACAATTCATTCATTTCGCTTGCGCTATTAAATTATTAAACGTTAATATTAGAAAGATTGATTGCATGCTTCTACATTTAGCTCAAATGCAGAAATTACGTATATATAATTTACAGTATCACACTAATTATTTTTGGGGCTTCGTAGGTATAACCCAGGAACCCTTATACTGATCTTGAAAAACGACTGGTTTCAAAAAATTATTTCTTCTGTAAGCAGATGTCCCACAAGATCTCCTATATTAAAGAAAATAATAGAGTTCCATTTCGCTGTTAAACCCTGTATTTTTCGTTTAATGTAGTGTGTTAATTGAAAGCTCTTAATTTAGTTTAACGGTTGAAAATGTTTTTGAAGCGAATAAGTCAAAAATTTAGCATCAACCTATTTCGTTTACTGGATACCTACGAAACCCTGAAATGTGTTTAAATTTACACTTCATATCAATTTTTTTCTTATTTTTATGATGGTACAATTGATTTATTTTATTAATTTTTATCTTAGTGTTTAAGTTATTTTATTTAACAAAAATTCTTGAAAATAATAGTAGAAATATAGTTAACTTCGATAGTGATTTAATTTGATAAATCTCATTTGGTGTTTGCATGCTTTTTTTGTTGTTAACTTTTAATTTTGATTGTTTGTATTATTTTCGTTTACGCTTTTGTTTTTGGTTGTATTTTAGGAGCCTCTTGCAGTACATAGACGAAGAACTAATGATGAGGTAATTGTTTGCGTTTGCGCACTCATCCATGACTGCTCTAACAGTACACTAACAGTGGATGGGTGACGGTCGCCGGTTGACTGACTCGGGCGGCGGCCGTCACCCATCCAGTAACTAGCCGCTATGCACTCACACACCCTCTCCCCCCGAACACACTAACGCTCGTGTTGTTTGTTTGTAACGTGTTTTGTTTTGCTCTAATCTTTCAGGGGAACCATCAAATTCCAAGGATCTGATGTTTATTCGACACAGTAAGTGTCACGTTTATTTACACGTTTTTTTGGTGATGAATTTATCTCACCAGAAGAACGTAACACACTACATTCCTTTTTTTTTGCTGTAGTGTAAACGTGATATGTTTCCTGATGTGTTTTCACTTTTTGCACTTTTTTTAAATTCGTAACTGTAATTAATAATTAATTTTTGATACAGGCTGTTTAAAAAGATTGAACTTACCATTTTGTTTGCTTTTTTAGCCGCAAGTATAGCGTAAAATAACAGTATCTAAGGCCGAAATATAAAAAATATATCATTTTTTTTAACTCTAGTTCATTTCAATTAAGAAGGCAGTGTTTAAAGATAAAGAAGGTTTTTGATTTTGCTTCTGATTGGTTTACTGCACAGTCAAGTTTACATGCAGTTACATATTTTTTTAGGATATTTCTGTGACATTTAAATATATTAAATACTTTTTGTCAGTAAATTTGTTATAATATAGCTTAAAGAGAACTTGGAGCTTGCTCTGCTGTTGTTATAAAGAATACTCAAGGGAAGCATGTTAAATATGTTTTTAATTCAAATTTCCTACAATACTGTAAATAGTTTCGAATCACAGTATGACCTACTGCATTTTTATTTTAAATTGATTTAATATACATAATTATAATTTCCGCTCTTTGCCCAAAGTTAAATAACAGATAATATAATTTTTTTTTCCAAAATTATATATTTGTTTTTATAAAATTTCATAAATAAATGGTAAATGGAACTTTAAAAAATTTAAATATTGGTAAAAAGGAACATAACCTGAAACAGGAGTGAATCGTATTTATAAAGTTGTGTGTACCGGTAAAATGAAAACAACGACCTACACACCCACTCAGGGTTTTTTAACTTAGACAGACTATAATTCAAAATAAAATAATGAACTAAGGTCCAGTCTTTCCACCTTGAGATACACCTCTAGGTACATATCTGACAGATAAGGTTATATGATACTTTCTGTGCTGAATAAATGTCATCCCGTCTTTCAATATAAATTTATCTATCGAGTAGTTATTTAACGGATAATGAGACTGATGTATTGAATTCACTGATTGGTATTGACATTTATTCAGCAGATGAAGTTCCAGATTACCTTATTTGTCAGACAGTTACCTAGAGGTTTACCTGAACGTGGAAAGACCGAGCATAAAACAATTAATATATATATTCATTAAATAATAATAGAAGAAAGTTTGCGACACGAAAATCAATTTTGATAGAATAAGGACATTGCTTAGTCATGAGACGTTCAATCTTTTTGATATGCCCAGTACGAAGTGCTTTTTTATTTTTATTACTTGGCAATTTGCAAACATTGTACGTACGTAGCGTAGAAACGTGAATATATCGTTTCACGTGCGTTACCGTTACAAGTTATGATGTTTTCGCAAATTGACTGTCATTATTAATATTTTTATTTTATTTATTTTTTTTTTTGTTGTACATATTTACGCATGCCTATCACGCTTATTCTGCAACTGCAAAGATGGACTGGTTGATATTTTGAAATGATGTGGTTATATTAGTCCATCTTTGAGCCTGTGTACAGATGAAGGAAGCGGGAGATGTGGTAGATGAGATGATGGAGTGACGGGTGTTGGACGTGTTGTTGTAGGGCGACGCTGCCCCTGGTGGACAGTGAGACGAGCCGGTGCGAGCTGCACTGCGGCGAGGAGGGCCCGGAGGTGGTCGGGGGCGGGTCCACGGGGAGCAGCCCCCGCCGCCACAGCTCCGTGGACGAGATATTCGGGCTGATGTCTGCTGTCAGCATGAACGGCGGTGGACGACAACGCTCGCTCAGCGATAGCGGAGGCAGAAAAGAAACGGTCAACGGTATGTACTGTCAGGGTATCTTAAGCTGGCCGGTCGGACACCGTACTGCGCACAGCACATATCCGAATCCATATCCGCTTATTTTGTTGCGGATATACTGTTGTTTTTATTAACAATAATGTATTTAGAATAAAAATGTTATAGTTTACAAAATAAATGCGCCTCTTTTCATATTAAAGTTAATTCAAATAATTTTTAAGCTGTTTTGGGAAAAGTATTAAGGTTTAAATAAGGGTAAATAGGTATACAATTATTTTTTTTCATTTTCAAAAATATGCTAGTCGAGTAACCAAACGAAGACGAAGTTTCAAAATGATTATTTTTAAAATATAATCTCCCTTTACTTATAACTTAAATATGATTAAATTTTTGTAATGATGGTTATTGCCATATAAAATTTATTAAGAATATACAATCTATGATTTATTTTAATTTATATTTCTATAAATATAATGAATTTCTAATAATATTGCGCCAATGATTGTAAAAATTAATTTCTAATAAAAATAGTTGTAAACATTGTTTGTGCCGACCGGCGTAGCGTAGTGGTAAGACATGTGTTCTGCGTTGCGAAGGTCTCGGGTTCGAATCCCGTTCAGGCATCAAATAAATATTGTCCTGCCTAATTGCCACAGCAGCAAAGGCCATTAAATTAAAAAAGAAAACATTGTATTTATGTAATAAAATTTTGTAAATTTTTAATTTTTAACCTTAAGTTAAACTTAAAGTTTTTCCCAGAACAACTTAAAATTTATTTAAATTAAGTTTAATATGAAAAAATTCGTATTTATTTTGTAAATTATGATTTTAAAACAAATTTTATTAATAATGAACATTTTCATCCATATTCGTATCGAATGATATGCATTTTTTATGATTCGGCATATTCGATGACGTTAATCAGCTATTGAGAACTGACAATAACTGAAGTGACGCCTAGCGGAATATTTTGGAACTTAACGGAATAGGATTTTGTTGGATGTTGCTCATTTAATTGCATTGTTTCTATGTGTTAACGTGAATAAAATGTCTTTAAAATTGCAACAGAAAATTAACTGCAATGTGAATTCTTGTGTATCAAATGGCAAATGTCAAAAAAACCTATTCCAATCGCCATTTTGTAAGCGAAAACAGCGCCTCTATTGGCATCTGACACTACCGATAGAGGCGCTACTGCATTCACATCATGGCTGACTTTGGTAGGATATTTTTGACAGGTTCAATGGTATCTTCATGTGATATTTATTGAAACACACGGGAACACACTCTAAAATGGTCTTTAACTGTCTTTCCACTTCTAAGAACATATTCCCATGCTTGTCACAAACTCGACTATCCTACAACCGTCAGTTTCTCAAAATCTCACTAGAGGCGCTTCAGTTATTGTCAGTTGACAATAGGTAATGTCACTTCTCAATAATGAGATTGGTGTTGTTGTTGTAGGTACGACGGTAGCGGCACCCGCCGCCGAGGACAACAAGGGCGAGGGAGGCAGCACGCCTGACCTCTGCCCCCCGGTGCCGCCGAGGAAACACCGCAGACGGCACACGCCGCCGCGGCCGCCGAGCAACGGGCTGCCGCCCACGCCCAAGGTGCACATGGGCGCCTGCTTCTCCAAGGTGTTCAACGGCTGCCCCCTCCGCATCCACTGCACCGCCTCCTGGATACACCCGGACACCAGGGATCAGCATATCCTGATCGGCGCCGAGGAGGGCGTTTACAATTTAAATCTCAACGAGTTGCATGATGCTGCTATAGATCAGTTGTTCCCGAGACGCACGCAGTGGATGTATGTCATTAAGGATGTCCTCATGACTTTATCCGGGAAAACACCGCAACTCTATAGGTAAGGAAGTCGAGTTCGTTATTATACGTCTTTCAATACTTTCCAACTCTGACGTCATTTCAAATTTTGATGCTACAGAATATATTTGGGGGGAAAATAAGAGACAGCCATACCTTCCATCTTTTATTACTTTGTGATACTCTTCACTGCCAACTTCTAGGTTCAGGTGACAGACAACAGTTTGGTTGTAGAACCAATTCTAGTAATCAATTTATAAATATAGTCGGATTGCTGATAGGTGACTGTTCGTTGCTACAAGTATCGATATACAATACTATATGCTTTCTCTGTCTATATCATTATAATTATTTGCATTCCCATAGTAACGTACAGTGACGCAAGTTGACAACCAACCTTCCAAATTATTTTAATAAAAAACAAAGCATTAGAAAGAAACAGAATTATTCGTAGATATCTTTGCTAATTGGAGCACGAAAATAAATTCACAGCAGTACTCAAACAAACAGAATTATTAATTTTAAGGTAATAATTATGAATAAGGAAAAACTTATACGTAAATTTTGGATTATAATATGTTGTTTATTTAAATTAAATTTTTATGTTTCTCCTAAGTACAAAGTAATAAAATATTAAGTAAAAATATATTTATTCATATAATATATTGCTACAAGTTGTATTTAAATGTTTATTTTTATTTTAAAACAATTAGTCACTGTAATGCATGATATCGTCGTCATCTGAACTATCGCTGTCATTTCTTGTATTTATTATTATTGGATTAACATCATCAACAATCCTTTCCCTTTCCCACCATTCATTTATTAAATTTTCGATTTTTTTAACAGATTTAGCCCAAGTTTAACAACTAATTTGATCACTACACTGCTAAATTTTCAAAACTTCGTTATCACTATATCCGTTTTGACCAATATGTCCTATCATAATAATTTTTTGTTATACCACAAATTAGTTCAATGGGGTTAAACTGGCAGGGATAAGGAGGTAATCTTAGTACTTCATGACCATACGTTTATACCAATGTATCAATAAAATAAACTCAGTACTACGCAAAAAATCTGTAGTGCTACGCAAAAATATTATAATGTAAAACGGACTTAAACTAGTATTAAATTTCAGGCATGACCTTCTGGCGTTACACAGTAAACAGTCGCACCGTTTTTCCCTTCACGTCAATAGGATACCAGAAAAATTAGTTCCACGAAAATTCGCGTTGACGACCAAAGTCCCGGATACTAAAGGGTGTACGCGCTGTTGTGTGGGCAGAAACCCTTACAACGGGTACAAGTACCTGTGCGGGGCGACCCCTCAGGGGGTGTTCCTCATGCAGTGGTACGACCCGCTCAACAAGTTCATGCTACTGAAACATTGCGAGTGCACGTTACCGAACCCGCTCAACGTGTTCGAGATGATCATCACCCCCGAACTGGAGTTCCCTATGTTGTGTGTGTCTGTGAAGCAGTCCTACCAACCTAACAGGTACAAGATGGAGCTGATCAATGTGAACAGTGGTGCCAGCTGGTTCCACAGTGACGAGCTGCAGGATGTGGATGGTACCGCGACCGTTGTACCGCGAAGGGAGAATTTGAATATTGTCAGCGTTCAGCAGTTGGACAAAGATGCTATCGTCATTGCGCATGATAATGTTGTAAGGGTGGTGACGCAACAGGGGAAACTTAGAGACACAAAGAAACAGATTTCGGACTTTAGGTTCGATTTTAAAATTGAAAGCTTAGGTAAGATGACCATCGAAGTGTTAGAGATGTTGTTTAATAATAGTTCTGTTGCAGTTTGTTTGCATGATAGCATCCTGGCGTTCCACAAGCATGGGGTTCAAGGAAGATCTTTTAAGAACGGGGATATTACGCAGGAGATCACGGATGACTCCCGGACGTACACGCTGCTTGGTTCTGATAAGTAAGTGTCTTTTGAAAATATGTTATACAGTTAAACCTCGATATAACGGACCTCTATTTAACGGACTTCGGATATAACGGACAAAAAATCCGGTCAAATGTAAAAAAATTAAAAACGTCCTGTTAATATTACACATAATTAATATAGTTAACAATATATGAACAGTTAATTCAAATTAATACAAATAACTAGTCAGAAGTGATTGCAAGTAACATTTTTGACAAATAAAAGTAATTATGTTGATAAAAACTCACAGATTATGTCCGTTTTCTATAGAACAAGATGTAAAATATATGTAAAAAACTAAAACGCAAAAATTAAGAGTTGATAATTGCAAGATTCAAAGCAGGATTACCGAAAGCAAGTGCGTCGATATCAAACAGCAACGTCACTTCACGACGAATGTCCGAAGACAATTAAATAGAATTTTGTTTGTGCTTTGTATTTTTTATTAATATCAAAATACAGTGTACATATTTTCAAAAAAAAGTTTTTTGATTTATTTTAAACCTATTTTTATATAACGGACTTTCGGCTTTAACGGACACCCCGTCCCCCCAATTAGTCCGTTATATCGAGGTTTTACTGTACTTTGATTTATTTGACTTGATCCTTCAAGGTTAACACCGCATCGCTTCAGTAAAAATCAGCTGTGGCCACCATAGGACCGACCGCCATCACAAAGTACTTGTATAAAATACATTCTAGCAGCAGAGTAGAAATAACTTGGCCTAATATTTTCTAACAGATATTATTTATTATGACCAAAGAAATGTTACATATAAGTTTGAAAAAATAGATACTTTTTTCCCACAGATAAATATTTATTTTTTTGCGGATATTTTTTTATAACCGTCTGAAACGTGTAGAAACCAAATATGAGGTCGAAAAAATGAAAAAACAATTATAGCTTTCAATTTTATTAATATGATTGCAGCCAGTTTTACATGTACGATATGCGGGTTGCATCCACGAAGTAATAAGGGGCAAAAAAATTTCAAAGATTTGTCTCTGTCCGTTCGTCTATCTGTGTACACGTGTAGAGCAAATTCGGCTAAAAGGATTTTTATGAAACTTCATAATTAAGCTTTTGACATCAATGGCACGAGTTGATCAACTTTTGGTAAAAATCAGTCGACTAGAAAAAGTGTACTCTTGTCGATTTTAAGATTTTTTCCAATATTTAAAAACAGAAAAATATTACAAAAAAATTTATTTAACAAAAGTTGCTATAAAATCAATAACTAACAACTTTTATTTGAGACATTTTTTTACAAAACGAAAAATTTTTGAAAAATTTTTTGAAATTTTTACGTACAAATTTTTGAAAAAAATTTCGAAAGTATCTATTTTTTCATATTTATATGTAACGTTTCCATGGTTATGATACATAATATCTATGTTAGAAAATATTAGGCCATGTTATTTCTACTCTGCTGCTAGAATGCATTTTATACAAGTACTTTGTGATGGCGGTCGGTCCTGTGGTGGCCACAGCTGATTTTTTTTTTGTCTAAAATTATAAAAATGTATTATATATTTTATTTTTTATATTACTCATTTTCTTTTTCGCTATTTGATTTTTTTCTGCCAACATAAAACATGAAATAGATTTTATCTAACATGCATATAAATAAAATATAAATAACAAAAATTAATGACCAAATAACAAATTTCAGTTTTGATTTTTTTTTTTTTGTGTTAGGTAATTGTAAGATATTAAGAATACAATAATTTCTTGAACCTGTTAAGAATATTTTGACATAGTTGTGTGGAGTAGAGAGTGATGAATGTTTTTTGTTTTTAGGGTGGTAGTGTTGGAGAGTCACCTGCTGAAGGCGGCCACGTTGATGAACGACGAGGGAGGTCATGACTTGTACATCCTGGCGGGGCACGAGGCCAGCTACTGAACGCACCCGTCTGCTGCTGCCCGACACACGGCGGAACAAAAGACATCCCCCCCCCCCCCCAACCCCCCAAACCCCGACCACTATCTTAGCTTGCGCTTAGTTGTTCTTTCGCTCACATTCACATTGACAGCGACTCAAAAACATACCGTAAAAACGAAGAATTTTACAGCCAGGCCGAACAATGCAGTTAGGTTATTTTAAACGTCACAATTCTAACCTCAAAGTTGTAAAATTAATGAACACAAATTAAATATAAAGATGTAAGACAAATTATCGGTAAGTTTTATTTATTTTATTTTATTTCATTTTATACTAGAGTATAAACAGACTTATCTGTCAAAATACTAGTAGTGAGTGAGGTCATATAAAATTAGTACTTACTCGGGTCTATTCTGTATCTTAAAAAGTTATAAATTAACCTCAAGGTCGAAGTTAAAAAAATTTAACCATGCTTTACAATATTTTGTTATTTTGTAACTCTATGGCGTTAAAGTTTTAACTTCGGTGTGGTTAATTCAGTAGGTTATATTTGGAATATTAACTCCAGCCAAATACATGGTGTTAACTTTTAACCAGCTGTAATTCTAACCTCTATACGCCAGATACCCAGAAAAAAATTTTAGAATTAATTATGGCAAGTCTGTTTATTTTAAAACAATTATTACTACAACAAATTGAAGATGAAGTTAATAAGCGAAAAATTAATACAGGTGAATAAAAATTATATACTAATGCTTTTGAGGAGATCAGTTCGAATTAAACAAAAGTAACTGAGTAATATGTGTGATCCCTTAAATTTATCTGAATAAACATTATAAAATACTTTCATTTGTCTAAAACTTCTACGGAATATTTCGTTTTACAATTTTTTTTTTTTTTTTTTTGATAATCCGGAAAAAAAGCAAAAGATTTCCCGATATATTGCAAGTAAATATTTAAAACTTTAAAATTATGTTACACTTTGATTTCTCTGTTTGTTTAAAAATAAAAATAAGGTAAATATAACCTGAAAATAAAAGTATCTTAATATAGAAGAAAGAAAAGACAGAAAAAATATTGATACATTTGCATGTTATGGTAATATTATATTATTTTCTTTCTGCACCCATAACTATTTATATATAAATATTGTACGTAACATAGATTTATTATACTTAAACGTTGTCCATTCACGATTCAACCATAACACTTGTTTACATTAAATCCACACTTACACCAGCAAAATATGCTCCCTTGTAGATAATTTCACAACGTACTTTTAACCATAAGGTTAAAAAGTTAGAACTTCACACTTGGGTTATAACCTGAGATACAGAATAAGAAACAAGGTTCAAATTTTAATGCCTAGTTAAAATGTTACTTAACCATCATTTTTAACTACAAAAGATACAGAATATACCCGAAGTATTATTTGTTTTATTTATAATTTTATTACGGGATTCAAAAAAACAATTTAGCTATTTTTCTCAAGTTTATCATTAAAATTATGACGTAATATGACGAATTGCATTGATTACGTGGTCTAACTATGAGATTCTTCATCTGCATTTATGACGTAATTATTTCCGGAAGTTACTGTTAATGTGAACGTGTTCTGTAAACCCCCCCCCCCCCGTCCCACTCTAATATAAGTACCCCGTTTTAACTTATTTTACGATATAAGTAACAAGTTTTAAAAAGGCAGAAATCATGAAATTTTAATTGTATTCGGTGCCGTTGTTGGCAGAGTTGTTTTTTTTTTTTTTTGTTACGAGGCTGCGCCCGCCGCATATAGTTGGAGCCGCCTCCGGCCCGGGGGCGGTATATTACAGTGTGACCTGATAAAACAATTGTATAGTGTGTATATGATATAGAAATTATTTTTTGAAAAAAATGTGACGGCACATTACAGATTATTTTTTAAAATGAGATATTTTTGCAACTTTGCGGGCGCACCTTGGACAATTATAGAGGGACGGATGAGTCGCTCCTTGAGGTGATTGTGTGATGAGCCGCACCCCCCCCCCATGAGGTGATTTTGTGATTTCTGCAGTACCGAGCTCTGTACCATAGTCAGGCGCGGGGCTGCGCCCCCCCCCCCGGCGCGCTGTAAATAGTGTATATTGAACGTAAATGTCATAACTACTGTACCAAATTTACATTTTTTTTTTTTTTTTGTGGATAGGTTCCTTTGTTTATTATTATTTAGATTGTCACATTTAAGTTAAAAGCAGGGAAAATAACGCAGATCACAAATTTCTTATACAAAACTAACAATATGAAATAAAATTAGTAACTATCTATCACTCAATAAGTTATTTTTTTATTAAATATTTATGGGTTTCAAATAATTTTTATATTTAGTTATGTGTAGAAATAGTTAAATAATACTTCATTTTTAAGGCTTTAAAAACCCTAATAAACTGGAATTTTGATTTCTAGTTCAATTTATATTTGTACCATGTTCAAATGCTATCAGAACACCCTTACTAACGAGTCGTGACACACTAAGATGTTGCGGTACACCGGTTGGAAAGCACTGGTTTACAAGATGGTGTCCATAATTGATTTTTTCCATATATATTTTTTACAATAATTAAATATATCCTATTAGATTAAATTTGATGTATAGATTGCCATTTTATTTCAGATTATTAGTTTTATATGAAATTTATGGGAAGTGCTGTTTACCCTGCTCGTAAAGTGATTTTTTTATATTAATTAATATTTGTAATTAAGTAATGTTCGATTGTTATTTGTGTGGAATTTATTTATTGTATTAATATTTTAACTTGTCTGTGACATCACTCTGCCCTTTCAGGGCAGATAATTATTATAATTTTTTTTTAATTCTGTATCTTTTATGTACAGACTTTACAGAAAAAAAATTAAAAGTTACATAACAGTCTGTTATTTAAGAAGAGATAATTTTATTTACACAATCCCTTTCACTGGATAACATCCAAAATTCCCGAGTAGTGTATTGTGAGAGATTGTTGGATATTCTTCGGTACGGAGCGGGTCGACCGCTTCAAGTGAGTTACTGAAGCACGAGAGGTAAGTTATCGACAGCGATCGATTGATCTGAGGTTGACGGGTCACAATGCACCTGTAGATAATAGGCACATTTCTAAAATTAATCATCGGACGCTTCCTCTAAAAATAGTAAATACTGAGAGAGCGGTTAAAAATAGCAGTCGGACGTCTGGGCCCATGCGCTGCTAACGGAAGCCGCTAAATCTAGTTGCGTTCGCCTACAAAACAGTGAATTTAATAACGTTTTATCGTGTTCCAGTTGTTTTAAACAATATCGCGCCCTTATTTAACAAGTGCGGTTCAACCCCGTAACGCTAGGGTGTTTTTGTTTAATCCATAGTGTGTTTCTTTCAACAGTTGAATCGATTTTCTAACGGGAGAGAAAGAGACAGAACAACTGCAACGTGCTTTAAACGTCAAAGTCCTTAACGAACGACATGAATTTACCTCATAAATTCGCTGATACTTATTAGTTTAGTATTTTTTACGAGCGAGTGTTTACACGCTGAAGTATGGCGGAGGCCGAAGGAGGCTCCGAACAAGATGACGTTTCATTCTTGCGGACGGTAAGACGCATTGTTGCCCCGAGATATTGTTGCTACTCGACCGTTCCATGTTACAGGAAGACATGGTGTGCCTTTCGTGCACGGCCACCGGGGAAAGAGTATGCCTCGCCGCGGAAGGATTCGGTAATCGACATTGCTTCCTGGAGAACATAGCGGACAAGGTACAAGATCAACAGTGTGGTGTCCCCAGACCTGTTGCATTATTTATCCGTGTTACAATTCAAGTGTTTTTATCTGTGAACAGAATATCCCGCCGGATCTGTCGCAATGCGTGTTCGTGATCGAGCAGGCCCTGTCCGTGCGGGCCCTCCAGGAGCTGGTAACCGCCGCCGGCTCCGAGACAGTAAGTACCAAAGCCTCCAGCCCCCAGACAACACAGACACTTGTTATGAGGTCATAGTTTGAGTCATTCATGTCATTTCTCCCTTAAATGTTGTAAATAATCATTTGTCCTGTTTTTTTAAAACCTTTCCATCATTGTTTTAGGAAGGGGATCGCCTTGTAAGTAATCTTCACGGATCTCTCTTTAAAAGCTTCGCGTGTAAACTTGAAAAAGTTCACAACTTGAACCATTGACACTCTGATAATTGAAATTTCTAATATTTTTGTTGGACAATGGCATCATCAACAAGAGTTAGTGAAGTGACCATGGTTCAAGGGGTGACAGTTAACAGAACTGGGTATGCCTCTTGGAGTGCCACTCACAAACACAATGTTTCAATTAAATATTCAGTTTAATAACCAGAAGGTAACACAAGGATGTGCTCATAATAAATTCTATTAATTTAAAATGATGTGTTAACTAAAGAAGGAATAAATAATCATCTAATAAATACAGTATAAACGGTGGGGTAAAGAGGAGGAATGTTGTCCTGGCTGGCACTTCAGCATACCGCGCCGCTTCAGTAAATTAACAATTAGATATTGTCGAATAAATGTTTAATAGTGAAATGGTGATATAGTTAGATATTCCAATCAATCCACTGTGCCGTCTGCCCCCTTAACTAACTCTGTGTCTTGTGTTTATAATCCTCTCAATTCATATTGTTGCTAACAATGTATAGTAGTGTTTCTCAAACTGTTTTCACTGCAGCCCCCAAAGTCATAGTTTGTTCCAAACGTTTAAGTAAAACTGAACTGAATTTTTATTTTTTATAGTTGTCACCAGCTCATTTTTTAACGATTGAATGAAGATTTTGTTAAACAAAACGGTCAAAAGCCTTGTTCAATCATTAAAATTTACCAGATTTAAAAATCTAGTTCCGCTTAAACCGAAGAAACGGGCTTATATGCTTTATAAAATTCAGCAGCTCAATATTTTTCTATATATGGTAATATAACAAACTTTCTCGCAGCCAACTAAAAAAACCAGACAATAGGGGAAGTATTTTAAGATCGCAGCGCTATTGTAGCATACTTGGAACTTTCAATATAGACATTCGTTACATATAAACAACGTGAATTTTAATGTTTACTGGTGGTTTTTGTAATTTTGCTAAAATATTAATACTTGTTTTTATGCAATTATATTTTTATGCAAACATTTTTTATAAAAAAAAAAGCGCGATAGAATGTCTATTTCTGTAGTTCCTAAAATCCCACCAGATATCATATCGCTTAGCAATTTTTCCCTATCCACTGGTGAGTAGCGGACAAGATTTGAGAAACACTGGTCTAAAGGTCTGCACTGGCGTAATTTTAAAATTTCTCTCAGCCCGTTATTGTATAATCTGTCTCAATTTGTAATACGAAACTAGATCTGGTTACTTTGGTGACTGTTGTGGTGTAAACATACTTTGGCGTATCCGTGTGAACCAATACTATGATAATAAAATAAATGTATTGTCAATATACAACATAAAAAAATGAACTTTACCTGTTAGTTACGTATTACAAAATGAGACAGATAATACCGACCGTTTTTACTTGCTAAGTCAAACACGTCAGGAAACAAAATAATAAAATGATGAAACATTTTCTTTACAAATCATTATTATTAAAGTACATAAAATTATTATTTATTTTTTTTTTTTTTTACTCAATCCAAGGATAAAGGATTTTGAGTGACCGGACTAATATATGCAATGACCAATTAAAAATTTAATTATGCAGTATCCTTGAGCGTAATTTTTAAAATAAAAAGAATAATGCATGTTCAGGCCTTTGACAGTGGTTGTAGGGCAACATCCCGCAGCCCAAATTCCCCGCAAAGCATCAATGCATTCCCTTACCTCAGCACATGGCTATGGCCTACGGTAGATTAACCGATTTTGTAAACGCAATAATCCAATAATACATTGTTGACCGTTGTTGACTGCCTGCAGTAGAGTAGCGTAGTTAACTTTGTAGCTATGCGTTAACCTAGACAGGCGTTATTAGCCCCGCCTGTCTGTTACAATATTCTAAATTGCCGATGAAATTGTTGATCGGAGTTCAATCAGGGGAGCAAACATTCGCCACGGTTACTGTACAGTCAGACAACAGGTAATTTATATTCATATATCCGTACGTTGCTGCCGCCCTTCCCAGTGTTCACTTGGGGGTGGTGAGGTGACGTGTTACTGCCACTGATGAATTGTTTGTTTCTGTGTAGGGCAAGGGCACTGGATCAGGACATCGCACCCTGCTCTACGGCAATGCCATCTTGCTCAGGCATCACAACAGTGACATGGTAAGTATCCGGCTCCCGCTTCCAAACAGAACCAAAACGATATACCTAGCTATTTATGCAACAAGTAAGAAAGTTAGAAACGAAACAGAATATCAGTGTTTTGGCATTTAATTAACAAAGTTCAGAAACAACTGAATCGTTTATTTCGGAAACTACATTTCAACCAAAATCAGCAAAACTGACTTTAATCTAGATTCATATTATTTCTAGATATACGAATCATTTAGTGCAGCAAGCCATGCTTAAGCCTTCACTACACTCCTATTTCTCTGCATTCGTACAGTTGGCAGGCATGTGCTGTTAATAATTATTGAGTTAAGCTGCATTCAGAGCTCAGTAAATTAACACGCTGTGCGTTATGGATAGTTAGTAAACGAGTGCAATTGGTATGATCGGACAAGCTCGTACTATATCGCTCAACAGTAATATAGCAACGACAAAGCACGAGCATGTCCGATCCAAATGACCTCATTTACTAACTATCCATAACGCACAGTGTGTAATTTACTGAGCTCTGAATGCAGCTTTACTGATAAAGAATTTAATTTAAATGGAACCAAAGATGATATTAAGTTTTTAAATTTCATACAATTTTATTTTCACTTGAATTATTTGTAGAATTGCTATTATTTTCCAGTTATATCCTTAAAAATGGTAAATGTTAATATCTTTAGTAACAAATATGAAAAAAGTAATAAGCCAAAACAGTTTATTGTAATTACCTATGCACAAGTAGATTTTTGGGTAGGGTGACCATTTTCTTAAGAAGGCAATGTGGGCCGGAGCAAAAAAAAGGTCCTCATCTCCCAAATCCAAGTGAAAAGCAAAAGAAAAAAAAAAAGGTCCTCATCTCCCAAAATCCAAGTGAAGAGCCAAAAAAAATGGTCTTCACCTCCCAAATCCAAGTGAAGAGCAAAAAAAGGTCCTCAATCCAAAATGTTAAAATGCGGGACTTTGGTGGGACGCATCTTAATGCGGGACAAAATGTTAAAATGCGGGACGAATGGTCACCCTATTTTTGGGTCAGTAAAGGCATAATGGCTTTGACAACACCAAATAAATTAATGATTTATTTTTATCGTCTAAAAAATAGGCAGAAGTTTATTTTTTGATTTTTTCAAAATGTTGTAAACTGGAGATGGGTGGTTTCTGAAATAAACGGTTCAGATGAGATTCTGACGTTTACAAAAGAAAAAAATTTAATTTATAATATATTTTTATGAAAATTTTACTAATTGATAGGTTTTGATTATATTTTAAATTTCAATTATATACCAGTAAATAAATAATATAAATTATAAACACAGTTTCATTATCTAACTGTTAATAATATTATGTAAAAAAATGGTTTTTTACTTTAGTTAAAACCATTTTCAAAGGAATATAATGGGTAAAATCTTAAAGAACTGAAAAGATATTTTTCGTTTTCTTTCGGAACGGAATCGATTTTTTGTTTTAGACCCTGATTTTCGGTGCACTTGGCGACTGTTCCTTCCGCATTTATATTTGTCATCTGTCTCAATGAAACGCAGTTTGCGACCCACACATATTTCTTCTAAAAACCGAATTGCGTTTCTTCAAAAAAACTTATTAAAAAACGTACAAGTTTTTTAAGAATGTTACATTTTATTTTTGCTTTTCGAGTCAGTAGCGATAAAATGTTAACAATAAGAATTATAAATAAATAAAATTCGCCGGCTACTTTGGCAAGGAATTCACAAGGAAACTTATTTTCTAATGAGTCTGGTGATCTATATTTAGTTGAAATATTGTTATGTCGACTCGCACGGATCTGGCAACGTTTCCCGCATCTAACATCAAAAAAACATGTCATAATTGAATTGTTATTGCGCCCATTGAATTATTTTCCGTGAATGGGTGCAATATCAATTTAATTATGACGAGGAATATACCAATCGTGTATTCTTTCATTCATTTTAAATAAAAAATGTTCGACAATAAGTACGATTCGAACAAATCACAGTTATGATCTTTTTGTGGTTTATTAAGTCGCGGGGGTATTTGCTTGTATTGAGGATGGGAGATAAATGCTGTTGATTTTGCAGTACCTGGCGTGCTTGTCATCCAGTTCATGTAACGACAAATTGGCGTTCGATGTGGGTCTGCAAGAGCACAGTCAAGGCGAGGCCTGTTGGTGGACAGTTCATCCCGCTTCCAAACAACGTTCGGAGGGCGAGAAAGTTCGAGTCGGTGACGACTTGATCTTAGTAAGCGTGGCCACAGAACGTTACCTGCACACAGCCAAAGAAAACGAACTTTCTGTAGTAAACGCCAGTTTCCACGTAACACACTGGTCCGTTCAACCGTACGGGACAGGTATCTCCCGCATGAAGTACGTAGGCTTCGTGTTTGGTGGAGATGTCTTGCGTTTTTTTCACGGTGGCGATGAATGTCTCACAATACCGAGCACCTGGAGCGAAGAACCGGGGCACAACATGGTTATTTACGAGGGAGGCAGTGTGTTAACTCAGGCGCGTTCGCTGTGGAGGCTCGAATTGGCACGCACCAAATGGGCGGGTGGTTTTATCAATTGCTCCCATCCCATGCGAATCAGACAGATAACAACCGGCAGATACCTGGCTGTGAACGAACAGAACGAACTGTACTTGGTGTCCCGGGAGGAGGCCACGACCTCGTGCTCCGCCTTCTGCCTGAGGCACGAGAAGGACGACCAGAAGATCGTCCTCGAGGACAAAGACCTGGAGGTGATCGGGGCTCCCATCATCAAGTACGGAGACAGTACTGTGATTGTGCAACACCACGAGACCGGCCTCTGGCTCTCTTACAAGAGTTATGAGACGAAGAAAAAGGGAGTGGGGAAGGTTGAGGAGAAACAAGCTGTGCTTCACGAAGAAGGGAAAATGGACGATGGACTGGACTTTAGTCGCAGTCAAGAAGAAGAGTCTCGCACAGCGCGTGTTATCAGAAAGTGCAGTTCGCTTTTCACTCAGTTCATCAAGTAAGCAGGAGATTTGTCGCGTCTCTCAATTAAATCACTGATCGCTTGTTTCGTTCCAGTGGCCTTGAAACGCTCCAGATGAACCGGAGACAGTCTTTATTTTTCCAGAATGTTAATTTGAATGAAATGGTTATGTGTCTAGAAGATTTAATTAATTATTTTTGTCAGCCCGAAGAAGATATGGGTAAGGAATAATTATCGTTGTTCCGACAAAAGCGCCTCAATTAAATGTTGTGCCGTATGTCGCTACTGTGATAAATAGAGCCACTGTAGTTGCACACGCTTTCGTCGGAGCTTTCATCGCGAGTTGTTTGCGTGAGTCGACATTGCAATGTGTGTTGTGTTCACAGAGCATGAAGAGAAACAGAATAAATTACGTGCCTTACGCAACCGGCAGGACCTCTTCCAAGAAGAGGGTATACTGAACCTGATCCTGGAGGCCATCGACAAGATAAACGTCATCACCTCGCAGGGCTTCCTGGTGTCCTTCGGGGATGAAAGCGGCTCGAGCTGGGAGATGATCAGCGGATACCTCTACCAACTGCTGGCGGCCATCATCAAAGGGAACCACACGAACTGCGCGCAGTTCGCTAACGCTAATCGCCTCAACTGGCTGTTCAGCAGGCTCGGGTCACAGGCGAGCGGCGAGGGCACCGGCATGCTTGACGTGCTGCACTGCGTGCTCATCGACTCGCCCGAGGCCCTCAACATGATGAGAGACGAACACATCAAGGTCATCATCTCCCTGCTCGAGAAGCACGGCCGCGACCCCAAAGTTCTCGATGTCCTGTGTTCCCTGTGTGTCGGTAATGGGGTCGCTGTGCGCTCCTCTCAGAACAACATCTGTGACTTTCTTCTGCCCGGCAAGAATCTGCTTTTGCAATCGCAGCTCGTCGACCATGTCGCCAGGTAAATGCTAATACGCTACCTGGACAAAATCTCGCTCTAATATTGCAAGATAACGTAACGTTTGTGTTATTATGGTTTTGTCGGTATGACCAAAATTCCTTTACATTGTCTTTCATGTGTCTGTTCGGTGGAAATTTTAATCTGATAATTATTTCGAAAGTTAATAATTAAATTAATAATACAATAAGTCGTATTACAATATTTATCTAACTTACTGGAGAACTGGGAAGCTTGAGTCATGATGCGAGCGCATTTCAAACACGCTTGTTAGTCTTTAGATGGAAGCACGATTTTTAATAAGTACCCACAAAAGGTGGAAATATGTGAAAATTTAATTGGAAAAGCGGTACAAGCTTATTTAACGGTTTTTGCAATAAGCTCATTAATCGTAAAGCATTCTGGTACTATTTTTGTTTTGTTTTTAGTAATACACCATCGTATGTTATAATATTTGATTTGATTACAGTGTCCGTCCAAATATATTTGTGGGTCGTGTGGAAGGGAGCGCAATCTACCAGAAGTGGTATTTCGAGGTGACAGTGGACCACATCGAGCAAACCACTCACATGATGCCGCACCTGCGAATAGGCTGGGCGAACACAGTTGGCTACGTCCCATACCCTGGCGGCGGTGAGAAATGGGGTGGGAACGGTGTCGGCGACGATCTATATTCGTTCGGTTTCGACGGCGGTTACCTTTGGTGCGGCGGGAGGTCAACACAAGTCGTTCAGGATCCACAAGAACCCTTCATACGGAAAGGAGACGTAGTCGGGTGTGCGCTCGATCTAACAGTACCTGAAATCAGTTTTACCTTCAATGGAATTAAGATACAAGGGAGCTTCCGCGAGTTTAATTTGGATGGAATGTTCTTTCCAGTGATCAGTTGTTCTTCCAAGCAGAGCTGTCGCTTCCTTTTGGGCGGAGATCACGGTCGCCTCAAGTACGCGCCGCCAGAAGAATTCTCTCCACTTGTTGAAAGCCTTCTACCCCAACAGATCCTCAGTTTGGATCCATGTTTTTATTTTGGTAACATGAGTAAGGTGGTAATTGCCGGGCCTCTTCATGTGGAAGACGACACAGCTTTTGTCCCGACTCCTGTAGATACCACGATGGTTACTTTGCCCAGCTATATAGAGTCGATCCGCGATAAATTGGCCGAGAATATCCACGAGATGTGGGCGATGAATAAGATTGAAGCTGGCTGGCAGTACGGGGAACGCAGGGACGATCTTCATAAAATACATCCGTGTATTATACAGTTCGAAAGGCTCCCGCCTGCTGAGAAGAGATACGACTCTCAACTTGCTGTGCAGACACTCAAGTAACGTACAAGTATTGCAAAATAACAAGATACCCCACGTAGCCTGCGTCAAGAACGCGCTTTCTTTGGGACCTGGTGCATTTGAGAAAATATCTTGCCTATGCATCGTTTTACATTCATTTTATTAGATAATATGTGTTTTTTAAACGTTTTACTGATTGTCACTTGAGCAATACACGTTGCTTAATATTCACGAGCGGAAACTCATTCGCGAATAGGGGGTATCTTCTTATTTTGCGTCAGTTATACCCCTGTTACATCGTTCAATCTTTTCTAGGATTTTGTAGGTACGATTAAGAAACTTTTTTATCGTCACACATGTGTCTGTCTGTTTGTCTGTGCGATAGTAATGGTGGCTAAAAGGTTGGACCTAGAGTAGGGTGACCATTTTCTTAAGAAGGCAATGCGGGACGGAGCAAAAAAAAGGTCTTCATCTCCCAGATCCAAGTGAAGAGCAAAAAAAAAGGTCCTCATCTCCCAAATCCAAGTGAAGAGCAAAAAAAAGGTCCTCATCTCCCAAAATCCAAGTGAAGAGAAAAATAAAAGTCTTCACCTCCCAAATCCAAGTGAAGAGCAAAAAAAAGGTCCTCATCTCCCAAAATCCAAGTGAAGAGCAAAAAAAAAGTCTTCACCTCCCAAATCCAAGTGAAGAGCAAAAAAAAGGTCCTCATCTCCCAAAATCCAAGTGAAGAGAAAAATAAAAGTCTTCACCTCCCAAATCCAAGTGAAGAGCAAAAAAAAGGTCCTCATCTCCCAAAATCCAAGTGAAGAGCAAAAAAAAAGTCTTCACCTCCCAAATCCAAGTGAAGAGCAAAAAAAAGGTCCTCACCTCCCAAATCCAAATGCGGGACGAATGGTTACCCTAACCTAGAGATTTGAAATTGTAAATGCAGATACAGCGCATTAGAAAAAAAAAAATGTGACTTCTAGAGTCTTATATATATAATCAAATACGTTTTTAATAAAAAAAAAAAAAAAATTTTTTTTCAAGTTTGATTAAGATTCGCGATTAACGTAAAAAAGATGTCAAAAAGCTTTTATTCTCCACTCTATTTCCCAGAGGACTCCGAATAATACCCACTGATAAAGTGGCGTAATTTTATATTTTGAGCCCGCCCGCATTTTCTTTGGGCCGTCTAGTAGGTAAAAAATAAACATCATTGACAGGTTCGATAGGCGTACTTGGATACCTGTGAAATTCTGAATTGTTTAAAAATTCGCACTTGACATAATTTTAATTAGTATTCATTTAATATTCGTAATGGTCCAGTCCCCTTTCAGTCGTTGTTCTGTTTGCAGGACAATTATAGCCTTGGGCTACCACATAAGCATGGACAAACCACCGAGCCGTATAAAAACAGTCCGCCTGCCGCACGAGCCTTTCTTGCAATCGAACGGTTACAAGCCAGCGCCATTAGATCTAAGCGCTATTACTTTGACGCCGAAAATGGAGGAGCTTGTGGATCAACTGGCCGAAAACACGCACAACCTGTGGGCCAAGGAGCGTATCCAGCAGCACTGGACCTACGGACTGAACGAGGACCCAGATATGAGGCGGTCGCCGCATCTGGTGCCATACGCCAAGGTGGATGATGCTATCAAGAAGGCCAACCGCGACACGGCTAGCGAGACGGTGCGCACTCTTCTGGTTTATGGCTACAACTTGGATCCACCTACCGGAGAACAGCACGAAGCACTGTTGGCTGAAGCGGGCAAACTTAGACACGTCGCTTTTCGAACATACAGGTCAGTGCTAGGCTTGTACTTACGTACTCCGAAAATACATACGCCTTCGACATAAATACGAGTATGAGTCATTAATTACCCGGCATAAGCTTGTCATAGTGTATTACTGTGCAGCTAGCGCGGCATGCCACCCACATATTCCCTGCCTGTTACTCTCTGAAAATATGTGAACTAATATGAAAAATTTTAGGCGTATTTCGGCCAGAAGAATGCAGTGCCCAACTAGTATACAGTATTTCAAATATTTCCTTAATATTTCAAATGTTTCCCTAGTATTACAAATATTTCCCTAGTATTTCAAATATATCCCTATTATATCAAATGTCTCAAATATTTCACTAGTATTTCAAATACTTTCCTATTATTTCGAAAATTTCCCTATTATTTAAAATATTTCCCTAATACATATTTGAAATATTTTCTAGTATTTCAATTGTTTCCCTAGTATTTTAAATACTTTCCTATTATTTCGAAAATTTCCCTTTTATTTCAAATATTTCCAGTGTATATTTTTCTAATATTTCCTAGTATTTCAAATATATCCCTATTATATCAAATGTCTCAAATATTTCACTAGTATTTCAAATACTTTCCTATTATTTCGAAAATTTCCCTATTATTTCAAATATTTCCCTAATACATATTTGAAATATTTTCTAGTATTTCAATTGTTTCCCTAGTATTTTAAATACTTTCCTATTATTTCGAAAATTTCCCTTTTATTTCAAATATTTCCAGTGTATATTTTTCTAATATTTCCTAGTATTTCAATTGTTTCTCTAGTATTTTAAATACTTTCTTATTATTTCGAAAATTTCCCTAGTATTTCCAATATTTTCCTAGATTACATTATACATTAAGTATTTGATATTTCAAATACATTTTATCCGTAATGACTAATAGTATTTGTTATTTGAAATACTTTGACGAGTATTTGGCACAGGTCTGGTTGCATACATGCTCTGGTTCACTACTGAATTAAACTGAGTTTATTCAGAAGGCATACCGGAGAAGCATATACCGGATTATTAATGGCTCGCCTCGTATTTAGTAAAAAGATTTAACGCAGTATTTCTGAAACAGTAAGTCGTGGAGAATTTTCAGGTGAGATTATTTCGGAGGGCGCTGTAGTGAAACGCCTAGAGAGTAGCCTTAGTAGCGATTGCTGGAAGAGTTGTTAAAAAGGTTGCGGCTTGTCGTGGATGTTGAAACTCGGCCTGGGCATTTACCTGTATCGCTGTGTTTTTCAGAGCGGAGAAGAACTACGCGGTGAGCAGCGGTAAATGGTACTTCGAATTCGAGATCCTGACAGCTGGGCCGATGCGTGTCGGCTGGGCGCACGCGGATTGCGCGCCGGGCCAGATGCTCGGCTGTGACGAGAACTCCTGGGCCTTCGACGGTTACAATGTAAGTATGCAGCTCGGATGCGGCGCGCCCACGAGCGACGTCCATTGCGATGGGAGATACAGCAGTATGTTAAGTGTTCTGTTATGGTAGGCGGTGAAAATTCATGGCGGCTGCTCCGATATATTCGGACACAGATATAAGGTGGGCGACGTGGTCGGATGCTTTCTCGATGTAATCGACAGAAACATCAGTGAGTTTAGCGCACGGGAACGTTCTTTTGCGAACTTTGAATTGATAAATGTGGCGAGTTGTAGGCGGGTGCGGGGGTGGTGCTCTGCACGGCCTCTCGCAGCCGCCGCTGACTTGTCGATTTCTGTAACCTCTGTCTGTGTTTGAGGAGCTGCTCTCTGTGTTCTCTGAACTCAACAGATTCAAAGACATTGATTGTATGTACGTGATGACACACGCTGTGCGCTCTATATATGGCAACTCATCCGTCACTCCGTCTGCTCACATCTCGCGGATGCCCCGGCGGGGGGCGCAGGTCCGTAGTCCCGCCGCACACTTGTAAATATGTATGTGCACATCAGTTACTGTTACTAATCCCGTGTCGACTAATCGCCCGGCGTGGGGGGATCGAGGACCTGCGCATCCCCGCGGTGTCCGCCGCAGCCCTCTAACTCATGTTGTGCTGTTCGTTCCCAGGAAGAGAAAGTATATTGCGGTACGGCCGAGTCGTTCGGTAAACAGTGGCAGGTCGGAGACGTGGTCGGCGTCTTTCTAGATCTCATTGATCACACTATCAGTAAGACCACAATTCTCCATTCTCTCAGTTATCGTTCGCCTCAATGCTTCAATTCCGCCCTTCCAGCCCGCTAGCATACATGCACACTTACACACACACACACACGTCCCCAAGGTAATAACTGTGGACCAACACGCACACACACACACACAGGTGGCCCATCGATAACGAACAATCCAACATTTTGCCCTTTTATTTCACTTTTATAAAAAACAAACGCTCGGACAGCTCTTTTTTTATTTATAATTTCACTATCATCTATCCTTTCTAATATATCGTATTCTATGGATAAAATACTTAAATTATTTAATTTGGATTGTCCTAACGATGATCGTAGATAATTTTTAATCCGTTTCAACAGTGGCGGATCTACATACAGGCTAATAGGGCTTAAGCCCTGAGCCCCAGATCCGCAAGGGGCCCCCAACCTCTCGGACAGATATCTATTATATTCTATTACTTTGGATTTTTTATTCTATTACTTTTGAACTTTTTTTTTTGCTTTTCACTTATAAAAAATATTCAACATAAGTGAAGAGCATGGCATTAAGTGAAAAGGCCCCTTGGCATTTTTAAGCCCTGAGCCCCCAAAAAGCTAGATCCGCCACTGCGTTTCAAAGTAGCAAATAATTTTCCCCAGTACATTTTTCGGCGGGCCACCCTGTGTACAGTTAGCAGTAAATGTAGGCATTAACAGTGATAAGTAGAACTGAAACGAATAATGAAGGCAGTAGACTGCCGTGTAGCTCTTCCCACGTAGCTCCCGAGGCAGGCGCTTGTGCATTGCTTGGGCCGGCCAGGCCCCACATCCACCCCGCTGGGACGGCGCTGGACTCAAACACTTGTCGAGCTTGCACTGCTGTGCACGTTGTTCTCATTGTTGATTGGTTTGGCTTTGTCTTGCGTACAATACCACTAACAGGAATGGCCTAGAGCAGTTTATCAGCCAGTTGTTTTAACTTAGAACCGGTGCTGGACATTAGAGAATATCCCTCTGCAGTTGACTGTGCTCTTCTGTCCAGTACTTACTTACTAACTCACTTGTTTTCATTCTCCGTAAATCCTCCGGCAACGTATCGTTGTAAGCGTTGTAAGCGAGGTGACTAGATGTCCCTTTATGGCCTGCCCACTCTTTTTAATTATTTATCCCAAAAAGATACCGGCTGAATTATTTAAGGAGCAACATACATGTTTCACATATAATGTTAATGAAGTGAGTTATTTCATTCGACATAATAAAGTTCCTAGACGGCTAAAAAATAGTAAATTAGAAACAATAAATAATTTTTTATTAGTTTGTTTATATTTACATACAAACAAAAATAATAATATACTTAATAGCTAAGTCCAAAAAATATTTAAAAAAATAATATTTTGTCTTTCCTATGGATGCGATAAGCATTTGTTTTATGGCTATGTTGCTTTTGAAATAACTCACTTCATTAACATTATATGTGAAACATGTATGTTGCTCCTTAAATAATTCACCCGGTATATTACAAGTCCTTATGAACGATTCTGTTCACTAATTTTAATCGTTAAAGGCGGTGGATCCACCTCTGTCTTTCGTCCGTCGTGGAATATTAAGATTATTTTTTAAACTGATGAGCAAAAAAATCGTAATTTTTTTTAACTATAAGTAAAAAAATGCGCTTCTATTACTTAGGGGGGGGAGCCAAGAATCCCCCCTGGCCTTGGTATGATTATTACAAATTAAGGAATAAATTGTTCTTCTAAATTATAGTAGAAAATAAATTTCTAATACAAATAAAGGCATTTACAAATTTATCACTCGGAACTGAACCGAAAACCGAAAAAAACCGTTATTTTTGCCGGAACGAAAACCGGAACCGAACTGATATATATATATTTTTTTAATTGAACCGTAACGAAAACCGAAACGAAAAAAAAATACCGGTTCGAAGTCCTGTATCTTACCATTATTTTGTTTGTTTTATATTATGTCCAGCGGCCCTTTAGGACCTCGGGGTTTAAAAAATTTCAACGGCAGGTCCCTACATCATGTAGTTTTTGAGATACGGTCTTTCGAAAATTGAATATTTACAAGCCCGTTACCCGAATACATTTGCCCCGTTTTGACATGTCTTACATCTGGTCACCTTATACACGTATAAGAGTTGCCGGTGGATTTAGCTGGTGAGTGAAGGTTGGCCACCCTGACAATGACGGTGTGCGTGTGTGTCGCGAAGGTTTCTCTCTTAACGGAGAGCTTCTGATGGACGCACTCGGTGGTGAGACCACGTTCGCGGATGTCCAAGGCGACAACTTCGTGCCGGCCTTCACGCTCGGCGTCGGCCAGAAGGCGCGGCTCATCTTCGGGCAGGACGTCACCACGCTCAAATACTTCACGACCTGCGGCCTCCAGGAGGGATACGAGCCATTCTGCGTCAACATGAATCGCGCGGTCACTTACTGGTACACCAAAGATCAGCCCATCTTCGAAAACACTGATGATATGCCCGACACCAAAATTGATGTTACCAGAATACTAGGTGAGTCGAACGTGACTACAGGTGAACAAACATATCACACCAATTACGTCACAAACAAATGAAATATTTAAATATCAAACATTGTCATTGAATTAATACACGAATTTGTAGGATTCTGTTAAGTTTATTCATTTATTTCTCGAGTGTTTTAATTATTATTAATTAAAAAAATCATGATTTTGCTGCTATTGGCAGTATTGTGATATTAACTGTTTACATGCCAAATCAGTCATATTTGATTATATGTGTCCGATTGACTTGATATAATTCATTTCTTAGCTTCGTGCAGAAGTGATTTTTTTACTATTTTAAATTGTCACGAGCTCACTTTTTAACGATGTAAGTGGGCTTTTGAACCAAAACGATTACATAAAATGATCAAAAGTTTAATTCAATTGTTAAAAGTTATTAGATTTTAAAATCTACTTGCGCTAGCTTCGTGTTGAAGCAACCAAACTATTAATACAGTATGTGGAAGTTAAATACATACTTAATATGGTAATAATATTAAGTAGGTGTCAGTGTGCTGTATTTATAAAAAATAAACTTTCACATGTTCTTGAAAGTGATTAATGACGTAAATCCTGTGATATTGTGAATCACCTATGTGTGTAATGCGGTCGTTTCTGTTGACAGCTGGTTCCGATACACCTCCGTGCTTAAAAATCAGTCACAACACGTTCGAGACAATGGAGAAGGCCAACTGGGAATTCCTGCGGCTCAGTTTACCGGTCATATGTCATTCCGCCCTTATCGAGTAAGTACCGGCTCCCGGCTCCTACCGTGCTTCTCAGTGCGCTTTCAAACTACTCACGTCATTCATTCAAACTTCACCCTTGGTGGACTCCCCCCAGAACTTAAAATTGTGGTAATTTAACAGGGAGACCGAAAAAACACGCCGTTGGCAAGAGATCAAAATTCGTCAGCATCGCTTGAAGATCGAAGCGGATCAACAAGCGACACAACCGAATCCGAACATAGAACACATGATCAAGAGCGGCTTTTCCATGAGCGACATCAAGGGCCTGCATAGAAACTACTCGGAGGACGCGGTCGAAGCGGACGAACTGATGAAGGCGGAGGGACAGGCCAGCCCCAAGTTAGGAACGAAACGCATCCCGAACAGGCCGCCCCGGAAAGGGTCGCTACCCAGGAACGCCTCGCACTACGACATGGAACATCCCACTTCCATGAGCCTCGAGGTCAACATGAAGGGCATGCAGAGGTCGACTAGCGACCTTGACATGCACAGGTACCAGGACGCTGGGATGGTCAACAACGTAGACAATGGAGATAAGAAGAAACGCGGACGATCTCCGTTCAGGTAATTCTACAATCGGTCATAGATATCAAAGCCACGTGGTCCGGCACAATTATCCCTGTATAAACAGATGTCAGATCATTTTAAGTATTAAATACAGTTAAATTGTTAACTATTTAATCATACAAATGAGCACAATTTTTATATGCATTTTGTTATTTTTTTTTTCCACGGTGAATTTCAAATGATTTGTTTGCAGATTTTTCTCTCGAAAACGCACGGACGAAACTAGCGGAGAACGCGGTAAATCACCTCGCAAAGGCAAAACACCGGAACCACATAGTCCGGAACGCGCCAGGACAATAGGTGGACTTAGTCCTGGAGCGCGCAACCTCGGGGTATCCAACACAATGCTATCTCGCACCAATCCCACCATCCGGGTCTCCCAGAGCAACTTGACTGTCCAAGCGCCCTCAGTTCCGGAGCGTTCCGGGCAGCAGAAACAACTATCCGTGCTGAGTTCCAGTTCCGTGGAGGCCATTGGCAACGAGATATTCGACGCGGAATGTCTCAAACTCATTAACGAGTACTTTTATGGGATACGTATTTTCCCTGGGCAGGATCCTACGCACGTGTATGTTGGATGGGTGACCACCCAGTATCATCTGCACAGCAAGGACTTCAACCAGAGCCGCGTACGGAAGGCCTCTGTCGTCCTGTTGGACGAATATGATCGCGTAGCGGCAGAGTGAGTCCATCGTTTGCTGACGGGGATCTTGTGGAACATATTAAGTTAATTGATTTGTGTTGCAGGGTGCAGAGGCAGTCCTGTTACATGGTGCGAGCGGACGAACTGTACAACGAGGTGACGCAAGACGCGAGCGGCAAAGGCGCCAGTCAAGGAATGTTCATCGGCTGTTTCGCAGACGCGGCCACCGGCATGGTCTCATTCACATGCGAAGGCAAAGAGACTTCGCACAAATTCAAAATGGAACCAGAGACGAAACTGTTTCCAGCGATCTTTGTGGAGGCGACAAGCAGAGAAATCCTCCAGATAGAACTGGGCAGGACGAACACGACTTTACCTTTGAGCGCAGCCGTTTTACAAAACAGCGAAAGGCATGTTATTCCACAGTTCCCGCCACGTCTCAAGGTGCAATGCTTGAAGCCACATCAGTGGGCCCGCGTTCCCAACCAGAGTTTACAAGTGCACGCGCTTAAACTCAGCGACATCCGCGGCTGGTCGATGCTATGTGAAGATCCGATATCGATGCTAGCTCTACACATCCCAGAGGAGGACCGTTGTATCGATATCCTAGAGCTAATCGAAATGGACAAGTTGCTATCGTTTCACGCCCACACCCTCACGCTTTACGCGGCGCTCTGTTATCAAAGTAACTACCGAGCAGCGCACGCGCTTTGCCGCCATGTCGACCAGAAGCAACTCCTTTATGCTATCCGTTCCGAGTATATGTCTGGACCGCTGCGTCAAGGCTTTTACGATTTGCTGATCGCGCTTCACATCGAATCTCACGCCAATACCATGGAGGTGTGCCAGAACGAGTTCGTCATCCCACTCGGACAAGAGTTGCTCGAACTTTACCAAGAACCAGAGATGGGACATAGTCTACGTTCTTTGCAGACCGAGAGCGTGCGGCCACAGATGAAGATGACCGACCACGCGGACACGATAGACGACATCAAAACACTTTATTCGCCTTTCTTCCCGCTCGATGTGGTTCGCGATTACATCATGCAGGCAATAAGCGAGGCCGTCGAAACGAACCAGGTACACAACCGCGATCCGATCGGTGGATCTAACGAAAACCTATTCTTGCCGCTGTTGAAACTCGTGGACCGATTGCTCCTCGTGGGCATGCTGCGCGATGACGACATTGAGAAGCTGCTGATCATGATTCACCCAGAAACTTGGGACCGAACCTTCGAAAAAGACGGAAAAGATGAACATCGCAAAGGGTTGCTGCATATGAAAATGGCTGAAGGAGCCAAGTTGCAGATGTGTTACCTACTGCACCACTTGTGCGACATACAGCTCAGGCATAGAGTCGAAGCTATCATCTGCTTCAGTCACGACTTCGTCGGTGATTTACAGTCTGATCAACTTCGTCGCTATATCGAAATCAAGCAGTCGGATCTACCGTCTGCTGTGGCCGCAAAGAAAACCAAAGAGTTCCGATGCCCCCCTCGCGAACAGATGAACGCCATCCTCGGCTTTAAGAACCTTGAAGAGGAGGACAAAGAGAATTGTCCGTGTGGAGATGATCTTCGCGAAAGGCTCAACGGTTTCCACGAGTGTCTTATGTCCAAAGTTTCGCTGAACGCTCTGCAGGAAGGTGGGGGAGATGAGAACGCGGAAGAAGACAGTGTCAAACCAAGTCCGATCAAACGCCTTTACAACTTCATCAACGCCGTGAAAGAGTTAGAGGAGGAACCTAAAGTACCCGAAGAACCAGAACAAAAAACCCCGGAGGAGATCTTCCGAAAGGTCCTGATTTCAACTATCGTGAGTTGGGCGGAGGAATCACAGATAGAAATGCCGAAACTGGTACGCGAGATGTTCAGCTTGCTCGTCAGGCAATACGATACGGTCGGCGAGTTGATACGTGCCCTTAAGAAGACCTATGTGATCAACGCAAAGACGAAAAACGATGTGGCGGGAATGTGGGTCGGGCTCAGCCAGATCAGAGCTTTGCTGCCCGTGCAGATGTCGCAGGAAGAAGCCGATTTGATGCGCGAGAGACTTTGGAAACTCGTCAATAACCATACGTTCTTCCAGCATCCAGACCTAATCCGCATCTTGCGTATTCACGAGAACGTGATGGCCGTGATGATGAACACGTTGGGTAGACGTGCTCAGGCGCAGAGTGACTCGAGCACGCAGGCGCAGGGCGGCGAGGAAGGTGTCGTGGCCAAGGAGAAAGACACCTCTCACGAGATGGTCGTCGCCTGCTGCCGCTTCCTGTGTTACTTCTGCCGTACCGGAAGGCAAAACCAGAAGGCAATGTTCGATCACTTCGACTTCTTGCTCGACAACAGTAACATCCTTTTGGCTAGGCCAAGCTTGCGCGGTTCCACACCTCTGGACGTAGCTTATTCCAGCTTGATGGAAAACACTGAGTTAGCCTTGGCTCTCAGAGAGCACTATCTCGAAAAGATCGCCATTTATCTCAGTCGATGCGGTCTGCAGTCGAACTCGGAACTGGTGGAGAAAGGTTATCCAGATCTCGGTTGGGATCCGGTCGAGGGTGAAAGGTACCTCGACTTCCTACGCTTCTGCGTCTGGGTGAACGGCGAGAGCGTGGAGGAAAACGCAAACTTAGTAATCCGATTGCTTATCCGGCGACCCGAATGTCTCGGTCCCGCATTGCGTGGTGAAGGTGAGGGTCTGTTACGGGCCATCATCGACGCCAACAAGATGTCCGAACGCATAGCCGACAGACGCAAAATGATGGACGAAGCAGAAGGAACAGTTAACATGTCCGGTTTCACACACCCTCTACCGGAAAGCGATGAAGATGAGGACTATATCGATACAGGAGCGGCTATTTTGTGCTTCTACTGCACTCTGGTGGATCTGTTGGGACGGTGCGCACCAGACGCGACCGTTATCGCTCAGGGCAAGAATGAATCGTTGAGGGCTCGAGCTATCTTACGCTCTTTGGTACCGTTAGAGGACCTGCAGGGTGTATTATCCCTGCGTTTCACCCTTCAGAATCCGGCCGCTGGCGAAGAGAGACCCAAATCAGATATGCCAAGCGGTCTCATCCCTGGTCACAAGCAATCCGTGGTGCTTTTCCTCGAGAGGGTATACGGCATCGAGACCCAGGAGCTGTTCTTCAAGCTACTCGAAGAAGCGTTCTTGCCCGACTTGAGGTCAGCGACCATGCTTGATAGAAACGACGGTTCTGAGAGCGATATGGCGCTCAGTATGAACAGGTATATCGGCAATTCCATCCTTCCGTTGCTCATAAAACACAATCACTTCTACAACGAAGCGGAGAACTACGCCAGTTTGCTAGACGCGACGCTGCATACTGTCTATCGGCTTTCTAAGAATCGTATGCTCACCAAAGGTCAGAGAGAGGCCGTATCAGATTTCTTGGTGACGTTGACGGGCTCCATGCAACCGTCTATGTTGATGAAACTGCTTCGCAAGTTGACCGTGGACGTGTCCAAACTGACCGAATACACAACGGTCGCTCTCAGGTTGCTTACGATGCATTTCGACCGTTGCGCCAAGTACTATGGGTCTACATCTGGGCAGGGGCTATACGGCACCGCTTCAGACGAAGAGAAACGCCTGACCATGATGCTTTTCTCCAATATATTCGATTCGCTTGCGAAGATGGAGTACGATCCAGAGTTATTCGGGAAGGCCTTGCCCTGTTTGACTGCAATCGGTTGTGCCTTGCCTCCGGATTATACGCTCTCGAAGAACTACGACGATGAGTGGTACGGAAACAGGGCGGCGGCCACCGGCCCGGACGGCCCGTACGACCCGCAGCCTATCAACACGTCCCAGGTTCAACTCAACAACGACCTGCAGCAAATCGTGCAGAAGTTCTCCGAACACTACCACGACGCTTGGGCATCGCGTAAGCTTGAGAACGGCTGGACGTACGGCGAGGGCTGGTCCGATGCGAATAAGAGTCACCCTCGTCTCAAACCCTACAGCATGCTCAACGATTACGAGAAGGAGCGCTACAAAGAACCGGTACGCGAGTCTTTAAAAGCGCTACTCGCTATTGGATGGTCCGTCGAGCACTCTGAGGTGGACGTTCCCTCTTCCAACCGTAATTCCACAAGGAGGACGTCCAAACAACCAGGAGAGGCACTGACGCCATTCGATTACAATCCCCATCCGGTGGACATGACCAATTTGACACTGTCCAGAGAAATGCAGAACATGGCCGAAAGGATGGCGGAAAACGCGCACGACATCTGGGCCAAGAAGAAGAAGGAGGAGCTGACTACTTGCGGCGGTGGTATACATCCTCAGCTCGTGCCCTATGACCTGCTGACCGATAAGGAGAAACGCAAGGACCGCGAGCGCTCGCAAGAGTTCCTCAAGTACTTGCAGTACCAGGGCTACAAGCTGCATAGACCGTCACGCGGCACCCAGAGCGAAACGGAGCAGGCAGCACCCGGCGCCAACGTCGAGCTTCGCTTCGCCTACAGCCTGCTCGAGAAACTAATCCAATACCTGGACCGAGCGACCATCAATATGAAACTCCTCAAACCATCCGGCAATTTCAGCAGGCGAAACTCTTTCAAGAAATCGACCAGGGACATCAAGTTCTTTTCTAAAGTCGTCCTCCCACTCATGGAGAAATACTTTTCGACGCACAAGAATTATTTCATAGCTGTGGCAACCGCAACTAACAACGTAGGAGCCGCTAGTCTCAAAGAGAAAGAAATGGTGGCGGCCTTGTTTTGCAAATTGGCAAGCCTGCTCCGATCCAGGCTAGCGGCTTTCGGTGCGGATGTGCGTATTACCGTTCGTTGCCTGCAAGTGCTCGTCAAAGGTATCGACGCCAAGTCGCTCGTCAAGAACTGTCCGGAATTCGTGCGCACTTCTATGCTCACCTTTTTCAATAACACCGCCGATGACCTTGGGCACACTATCCTAAACCTACAAGAGGGCAAGTATAGTCATTTAAGAGGCACCCACCTGAAAACATCCACGTCCTTGTTCTATATAAACGGCGTGGTATTGCCTGTGCTTACGTCGATGTTCGACCACTTGGCTAGCTGTGAGTACGGCAGCGATTTGCTTCTGGACGAGATACAGGTTGCCGCGTACAAGATCCTGTCGGCCCTGTACACACTCGGCACGGACCCCACACTCACGCACGACCGCAAGTATCTCAAGACGGAAATAGAACGGCACAAACCGGCGCTAGGCTCCTGCCTCGGCGCTTTCAGTTCCACGTTCCCTGTCGCCTTCCTAGAGCCGC
Organism: Liopterus haemorrhoidalis; assembly: GCA_963971575.1. NCBI lineage: Eukaryota > Metazoa > Arthropoda > Insecta > Coleoptera > Dytiscidae > Liopterus > Liopterus haemorrhoidalis. Next base: position 127,772 of record OZ020620.1, on the reverse strand, counting down.
ACCTCAACAAGCACAACCAGTTCTCGCTATTGAACCGCATCGCGGACCACTCATTAGAGGCGCAGGATATCATGTCCAAGATGGAAAGCTCGATGCCAAACCTCGAAGCGATTCTGCAAGAAGTGGACCAATTCGTGGACAGCGACAAGACGTACTCAGATGCTTTTCACGTGATAGACGTCATCCTGCCGATGCTTTGTTCGTACCTGCCGTTCTGGTGGTCCCAAGGGCCCGACAACGTCTCCCCGACGGGCGGGAATCACGTCACCATGGTCACGGCCGAGCACATGAACCAACTGCTCAAGAACGTGCTCAAGCTCATCAAGAAGAACATCGGCAACGAGAGTGCGCCTTGGATGACGCGCATCGCTACCTACACGCAACAGATCATCATCAACAGCAGTGAGGAGTTGCTCAAAGACCCGTTCTTGCCTCTCGCAGAACGTGTTAAGAAACGTACCGAGTCCATGTTTCACAAGGAGGAAAGTTTGCGTGGTTTCATCAAAAGTTCCTCAGAGGACACTTCTCAGATCGAGGCGCAGATCCAGGAAGATTGGCAACTACTCGTCAGGGATATTTACTCGTTCTACCCACTCCTCATTAAGTACGTTGACTTACAGAGGAACCACTGGCTGAAGCAGAACGACCCGGATGCCGAAGATCTGTATAACAACGTCGCCGAGATCTTCAACATCTGGAGCAAATCGCAGTACTTCTTGCGCGAGGAACAGAACTTCATCTCCGCCAACGAGATAGACAACATGGTGCTGATAATGCCGACAGCTACGCGTCGTACAGTTGTTTCCGATGGTGCTGCACCCCAGGTCGGAAAGGTAAGTGTGTTATTAAAGACCCGCTCAGTTATTCACTAAATATGTTGCTTTTTCGAACCGCTGCAGTCGAGTCAGTGGAAACCGAAGGTATTATTTCCTTCTGATGCTAAATATTGCGACCGTCCAAGGCGCAGTTTATAATATCGGACGCGCGTTGTGTTTCAGAAAAAGAAGAAACACCGCGACAAGAAGCGAGACAAAGATAAGGAGATCCAGGCGAGCCTGATGGTCGCCTGTTTGAAGAGGTTGTTGCCCGTCGGTCTGAACCTGTTCGCCGGCAGGGAGCAAGAACTTGTGCAGCACTGCAAGGACCGTTTCCTGAAGAAGATGCCCGAGTACGACATAATGGACTTCGCGAAGGTGCAACTAACTCTTCCGGACAAGATCGACCCTGCGGACGAGATGAGTTGGCAACATTACCTCTACAGTCAGCTCGGTAGTAAGAAGAGCGTGACTATAGTGCCGACTAACGAGCAGGGTGGGAAGAACACTCAGCTAGAGGAGACTGTCGAACGAATCGTCGCCATGAGTAAGGTGCTCTACGGGTTGCACATGGTACGTCTACATATTCGCTCAAATAAACACACACACGCACACGTCCGTCACGCGTACACGGGCTACTGTTCACAGCTTCGTTAATTCCTTATTTCTCGTTATGTTTTTATGTTGATTTTATGTTGCGTTGCATAGATCGATCATCCGCAGCAGCAGCAGAAAGGCGTGTACAGGTCTGTCGTTTCCACTCAGCGTAAGCGCGCAGTCCTCTCGTGTTTCCGACAGGCCTCTTTGCACTCGCTGCCCAGGTTCGTTCACAAGTGTGTCTGTGTGCTCCGTGTGTCGTGTTCGGTTGATAATGTTTTTGGTTTGATGTTTTGTTTGCGTTGCGAGGTACTCCACCTCCACACCCCGCCCCCCCTCCCCAAACTAACACATAAAATGCTAGTGTTGTGTGTCTCTGTACTAACTGGTATTGCAGCACGCCAACAAGCCGCGAAGTAGTCGCGACGGCTGGAAGAGATTGCTGTGCGCCGCAAGAAAGCGCGCCGCCGTTGCCTGCCTCCGGAGCAGACCTCTGTATAAGATCAGCAGGTAACGATCCCCCTCATTAACTCGGCGTCACGTCCAATGCCAGCCGGCTGCCTTTACAGCCGGGCTTTTACAGCCGGGACGTGCGAACGCCTCTCCCGACAACGACCACTGATTTATGTATCCGGCGGCACTGTTTCAGGCATCGTGCCATCAACATCTTTGCGCGAACGTACCACGAGCTTTGGCTGCAGGACGAGAACGTGGGTCAAGAGGTGATGATCGAAGACCTGACGCAGTCGTTCGAAGATGCCGAGCTGAAGAAGAGCGAGGCGGAGGAAGAAGAAGGCAAGCCCGATCCTCTGACGCAGCTCGTAACCACGTTCTGTCGCGGTGCGATGACAGAGCGCAGCGGCGCCTTGCAGGAGGACCCGCTCTACATGAGCTACGCGGAGATCATCGCCAAGTCTTGCGGCGAGGAGGAGGAGGAGGGCGAAGACGAAGGCGGGGACGAGGGCGAGGAGGGAGGCGCATCCATCCATGTAAGTAGTGCGATCACCGTCACGCGCATAACGTAACTCCTGACAGAGATGTGTCTTCTTCTGTTAATGCTAACACCAGAGAACTATGGACAAACTAATGGTAGGCCACGATGTACATATATTTTACATAGAGATGTTTTTCTCTTTTAGAGCCAGGCAAGAAGCGCACTCTAGTGTGTACGAGCGGAGCGCATAGTTTGTATACGGTCGTGTTGTCACTATTTAGCAGTTGCAGTGGTCGCGCAGAGCCTTCAGTTGGCTTAACAATGCACAGTAGAGCACTCGGCGAGCCGGGGAAAACAAGAAACGTCCGGTTCATCCGCGTCTCGGTCAGCCCGAGGCATCCACTTAGATTCCTTTCATAACTTGTCTCCGACGTTCCTTGTTTTCCCTTTAACTGTTGCCAGTAGAACCGCTCAGTATTACACTAAACCCCTGATTTAACGGACCATTTATCGATTGTTAAAATTCTAACGATTATAATTCTTCCCTGGTGCATGAAGATATCCTTATACAATATTATTTATTTAAACTACTGCCCTTAAATACGCATTAAAATGAAATGTTTCATTTTGTGACTCGGGCCATGAATGTGCTCTGTCACTCCTCCCTCCTCTGTTAGTCCGTTAAATGAGGGTAAACTGTACTTCCTTCTGCATGTGTCCACCATCAGCAAACACTTAATTTTTTAAACAGCACCCCTAACAGAATAACCGTAACAGTGTTGTCGATTTGGCAGTAGGTAGAGGTGTATTTGAAACGTTGGCATCAGCATGTGTTGCAGTTGACGATTGAGGTGGTATAATAGAGCAGCTCGTTCACGATGATCTGACGCCGCAATTCACACCATTCACCAGACTTGCTACACTTTGTACAACACACACAGCTAGTTGTTTAACAGTTCACGGACCTGTCCAAAGCGGACACATTTCAGGACCACGGCTAAAATTGCTTCGGCTGTGAGTACCGGTTACCGGTTACCGGGACTGTTAGCATTATTGTTAAATTCGGAAGTCAATTACGAATTTGCAATAATTTTCTGCGAAAACATTCTAAAGAAGTTTTTAGGATATTTTTATCAGAATATCTAATTTGTATCATCACCTCACAACCATGAGATGTATTAAAACACGAGGACGTAATTTAGATTTGATATTTCTATTATCTAATTGTTTTAAATAAACTTCCAAAGAAAGAGCCCTGCGTGCAATAGGGTGTAATAACTCGGTGTGCCGTCTTTGGATAGGTCCGTGATGTACTTTGCGACTGGGTGACAATAGCAAGGACCGTTTAATAGCCAGATTAAACAGATGTACTTTTGTGTAGGAGCAAGAAATGGAGAAACAGAAATTGCTGTTCCACCAAGCGCGTCTGGCCGACAGAGGAGTCGCCGAGATGGTTCTACTCCATATATCGGCCTGCAAGGGCATCCCCAGCGACATGGTGATGAAGACCCTACAACTAGGTATCAGCGTTTTACGTGGAGGCAACGTAGACATCCAGATGGGAATGCTGAATCACTTAAAGGAGAAAAAGGACGTGGGTTTCTTCACGAGTATCGCGGGTCTTATGAATTCGTGCTCCGTGCTTGATCTGGACGCCTTTGAACGGAACACTAAAGCGGAGGGACTGGGCGTCGGGTCGGACGGTGCCGCCGGCGAGAAGAACATGCATGACGCCGAATTCACCTGTGCACTCTTTCGATTCATTCAGCTTACATGCGAGGGTCACAATCTTGGTGAGTGGACAAGGAATACACAATTCCTTGAAATACACACTTTCCTGTCCGAATGTACAGAGCTGGACTGAGCCATAAACATTTGATACGTGCTGCGTGTTATTAATAAATATCTACTTTTACAGATTGGCAGAACTATCTAAGAACACAAGCTGGCAACACAACCACCGTGAACGTGGTTATTTGCACAGTCGATTACCTGCTGAGACTCCAAGAGTCCATCATGGACTTCTACTGGCACTATTCGAGCAAAGCGTTGATCGACCCCGCCGGCAAAGCGAACTTCTTCAAGGCGATAGGCGTCGCTAGCCAGGTGTTCAACACCCTCACTGAGGTAATCCAGGGGCCCTGCACGCAGAACCAGCAAGCGCTGGCGCATTCGCGTCTCTGGGACGCTGTCGGCGGTTTCCTCTTCTTGTTCTCGCACATGCAGGACAAACTGAGCAAGCACTCCTCCCAGGTCGATCTGCTGAAGGAGCTGCTCAACCTGCAGAAGGACATGATCACCATGATGCTGTCCATGCTCGAAGGCAACGTCGTCAACGGCACCATCGGCAAACAGATGGTGGACACGCTGGTCGAGAGCGCGTCCAACGTCGAGCTCATCCTCAAGTACTTCGATATGTTCCTCAAACTCAAAGACCTGACCAGCTCGCCCGGTTTCCAGGAGATCGATGTCAACAATGACGGTTGGGTTTTCCCGAAGGAATTCCGAGAGAAAATGGAGCAGACAAAGAGTTACACTCCCGAAGAAATGGACTTTTTGCTTAGTTGCTGCGAGAGTAATCACGACGGCAAAGTGGACTACGTATCTTTCGTGGATCGATTCCACGAGCCAGCCAAAGAAATTGGTTTCAACTTGGCTGTTTTGTTGACCAATCTTTCTGAGCACATGCCCAACGAGCCCCGGCTGGCCAGATTCCTCGAGACTGCCGGCTCTGTGCTCAATTACTTCGAACCGTTCCTGGGCCGTATCGAGATTCTCGGTGGAAGCAAACGTATCGAAAGAGTCTATTTTGAAATTAAGGAGTCGAATATCGAGCAATGGGAGAAGCCACAGATTAAAGTAAGTACGCCCGCCAAACCCGCCAAACACATCAACTCTCTTGATAACTTATTATAAGTGAACCCACAAATCGGAATAAATCTTTCTAACAAACATATTTAAAACATTCATATGAAGCGGAAATATTCTGATGTGATTCATTAAATATTATATGTAGATCACTTACATAAAATTGTCAATATATTCATAATACAATTGGCCAAACAAGTAACTGTCTTCAAATGGGTCTACAAATCAAAGTAAAAAGTTTTACTAATGGCCGGTTGCTAAAGTAAGAGTTTTCTCTAACTCGAGTTAAAATCATTTGTTTTTGCATGTTGTAGCATACAGAAACAAATGATTTTAACTTGAGTTAGAGAAAACTCTTACGTTAGCAACCCGCCATAATTGATTGAACCTATGTAGATATACATTTTTATTGACACAAGTTAATTTATTTCATTTCAATATTTTAACCATTATCGTTGACGTAAAATGTAATTTTTTTTTTTAATCAATTGTAAAAATTAATGTAAAACTTAGTATCTTTTACATTTAAAAACTCATATTGCCCTAAGGATTTATTAAAAAGAATGATATTTTCTGTGCGTTCAAAAAAAATCAGGTGTGCCAAAAAAAAAAAAGAAATATCTCGTTTATTTCAATTTTCTTATTGTAGAGTAAAATACACCATCTTTAATAATTTAACTAATTTAACTTCCTTCGTATCTCTTATACTAAAAAAGTTAGCTATGCCTAAATAGTTCCCAAAAACACCCTGTATATCATTATTGTGCAAAATATTCGGAAGTTGTGCTATTTTGTTTCTTGCATTTTAGGGTACAGTTTCTCGAAATATCAGATTCGTGCAAAAATAAAAACGAGTTTATCAACACAGAATGTATTGAACATAAGTAAATTAAGCTAAAATAATAAATAGTTTGCCCGATATAAAATGAAAATATGAACTCAAACAAGTAACATTATGCATTTCCAATCATTGAAATTAAGTAGATGGTACGAGTTAAATTTTAACAAAAATATTTTCAATTATTGCTAAAAAATGATGCAGTAAGAGGTTAATTTTTGTTTCGACTGTGCAGGAATCGAAACGTGCCTTCTTCTATTCAATCGTAACTGAGGGTGGCGACAAGGAAAAACTCGAAGCATTCATAAACTTCTGCGAGGACGCGATTTTTGAAATGCAGCACGCGAGCGGTCTGATGGCCGTGGAGGAATCGGGCGGCGGAGGGAAAACACGCGAAGCCTCCTACAACTACCTGGCAGACGACGACGAAAAGGGCAAAGATCCGATCAGACGAGGCATCCAGGCTGTCAAAGACGGAATCGGGGCCGGGCTCTCGATGCTCAGTCCCGCCAACATCAAGCACAAGATCAGCGAGATGCAGAAGAAGTCCGTGCCGGAGCTGATAGTTGGTTTCTTCAAAATGATCTTCTATTCGTTTTACTACAGCGGCTACGGCGTCAGTGTCATATTGGGTTATTTCGTCAGGATGTTACTAGGCCTGATGAGAGGACCCGCTGTTGAAGAGGAGACTGAGGACGTAAAGGGAGAGGAGGAGAAGGCATTGCCGGCGAGGATGTTACCAGCATTGCCGGCCACGCCCGAAGAGCAGGACACCAAGCTGCAAGCGTTCGGCCTTGACATCACCAAGGAGGACAACGGACAGTTCAAGGTAGCGCCGCATGAATCGCCGAACTCAAGTGCGCAAACGTCCATGGAGGAGGGCGGAGAGAGTAGCCCGGATGAAGCCGCCGGGGAACATGCGGCCGCCGAAGGGGAGGCGGCGGTCACTTCCGATCAGCCGCCTCCGATCACCCTCCAGGATCTGTTAGGTGGCGAAGCTGCGAAACGTGCCGCACAGGAGAAAGCGGAAGCGCAGGTGGCCCAACGCGAAGCGATGCTCGCCGTCGAAAGCGAAAGCAAACAAGAAACGGTCACCGGAGAACCAAGCGCCGTCTCACAGATCGACTTCAACGCTTACACCCGACGAGCCGTTTCGTTCCTCGCGCGTAACTTCTACAACCTCAAATACGTGGCGCTCGTACTCGCGTTCTGTATCAATTTCATCCTGCTGTTTTATAAGGTGACGACTTTGGGCGAAGACGACGAAAGCGACGGCGGAAGTAAAGAAGAGCTGGCCGAATTGTTGGCTGGAAGCGGGAGCGGGGCAGGAAGTGGTTCGGGCAGTGGTTCCGGGTTACTTTCCGGCGACGGTGGTGATTCGGCGGGTATCGGCGGCGGCTCGGAGGAGGATGACGAAGAGCCGATAGAGCTGGTGCACGTGGACGAGGACTATTTCTACATGGCGCACCTGATGAGATTGATGGCGATCATGCATACGACAGTTTCGCTCGCCATGCTCATCGCCTACTACCACCTGAAGGTGCCCTTGGCTATTTTCAAGCGCGAGAAGGAGATAGCGCGTAGGCTCGAGTTCGATGGACTTTTTATCGCGGAGCAGCCCGAGGACGATGACATCAAGTCGCACTGGGACAAGTTGGTTATTTCTGCCAAGTCTTTCCCGGTTAACTATTGGGACAAGTTCGTGAAGAAGAAGGTCCGCCAGAAGTACAGTGAGACTTACGACTTTGATTCCATCAGTAACTTGCTGGGTATGGAGAAGACGTCGTTTGCAGCGCAGGAGTCTGAAGAAGGAAAAGGCCTCATCTATTTGTAAGTGTCATTGTCTGCGTAAAACCATTTGTACGGTGTACAGTAGGCGTGTAGTATCGGCGCGCGTTTTCTCTCGCGCACCTTCGCTAGTGCTCGTTACACGTTTGTCTTGCTTGTGTTGCAGTGTACTGAATATCGACTGGCGTTACCAGATCTGGAAAGCTGGTGTCACCATCACGGATAACGCGTTCCTCTATTCGCTCTGGTACTTTATTTTCTCCATCCTGGGCAACTTCAACAACTTCTTTTTCGCGGCCCACTTGTTGGACGTGGCCGTCGGCTTCAAGACGCTGAGGACCATCCTGCAGTCCGTAACGCATAACGGCAAACAGGTTAGTGTGCTTCCTGTGGCGGGCGTATTTACCACTCTAACGCACTTGTACGTATATGTGATGAACGTGTGCGTCTGCTTGTTTCAGCTGGTGCTGACGGTGATGCTGCTGACAATTATCGTGTACATCTACACGGTGATCGCGTTCAACTTCTTCCGCAAGTTCTACATCCAGGAGGAGGACGAGGACGTCGACAAGAAGTGCCACGACATGCTGACGTGCTTCGTGTTCCACCTGTACAAGGGGGTGCGCGCCGGCGGCGGCATAGGCGACGAGATAGAACCGCCGGACGGCGATGACTACGAGGTCTACCGTATCATGTTCGACATCACCTTCTTCTTCTTCGTCATCGTCATCCTGCTGGCCATCATCCAGGGTCTCATCATCGACGCGTTCGGCGAACTGCGTGATCAGCTCGAGTCCGTCAAGGAGGACATGGAGAGCAACTGCTTCATCTGCGGCATCGGCAAGGACTACTTCGACAAGGTGCCGCACGGGTTCGACACGCACGTGGCGCAGGAGCACAACCTGGCCAACTACATGTTCTTCCTGATGCACCTCATCAACAAGCCCGACACCGAGTACACGGGCCAGGAGACGTTCGTCTGGAACATGTACCAGCAGCGGTGCTGGGACTTCTTCCCCGTGGGCGACTGCTTCAGGAAGCAGTACGAGGACGAACTGGGCGGCGGAGGGTAGGATGTAGGCACTCCCTACCCCCACATTTAACGTTTGCACAATCGTTGCGACATTTCAAATTCTCAACTTAGTGTTAAGTAATTTTTAAAAAAATAACATTCGTTCATTGTTTAACATATCATTGGAGATTTTTGGTGGTGATTGCGGTGATGGGGCGGGGAACCAGAGAAGAGAGATTGATGGTCTCCGGCACTGCAGCGGTTCGCCTCGCGCCTCCTCGCCCGTCCTTCGCTTTCATATTTGTGTTCTCTACATGTCACGTCCCGCCTGTTGAGAGGTCGCAGGTTCCTGACCCAGCCTGGACCATCGGACTGGGCCATCCTTCGTCTTGCAGTGAATTCTATCATACTCGATTATTCTTTCTGTGGCGATTTCACAAGGCCTAATGTTACATTTTTAAAACAGATTCTATGCAAGAGAAATTTTTAAAATTGTAAAAATATGTATAAAGTTATTGACTGTAATAAATTTTTAATCTACGAATATAAATGATGCTTTATTTGCTTGTACGGTACAACAGTGGGGTGTAAACTAGGATATAGCACTGATAGCCAACTTGGCTTCCACCCATATCAAAATCCTCCTGATATTTACAATTTATCTGCCCACAATTGTAAGAAATGTTCAAGGTAAATGTCAATTACAGTATTTATATTTCATTTTGTAATGTTACTAAGTATATACGTATGTAGATCTGGTCACTTGAACCATGTTAACCTGCAAATCTGACTTCATTATATTACGGTATATTCATTCAAAAATAACAAATGTCAGATTCCAAAATAACATGTCAATATTTTAAAAGGTCAATGGATAGGTGTCATTTCAGAACTACCACCCTACGATCACATTATAAATATACAACATAAAAAATTAAATTTCTCTCTTAGTTAAAATATTGCTTTCAATTTTATAAGGACAAAACGGATCTGGTTATTCCAAACGTTTAAGCGAAAATTATCAAAAGCCACATTTAAACGTTAAAAGTTACTTGTTTTAAAAATCTAGTTCCGCTTAAAACAAAGACACAGACTGTAGGTTACTTTTATATTGCATTGTTGACTTTTACACGTCATTTAAAAATCTTCACTTTATATAGAACTTATAAATTTTTGTTAGGATTATTATATATATTTTTTTTTATAAATCCCTGAATTTAATACAACGCATAATTACAAAATTGCATAAAAAGACAATTTAATTTATCATGTATCAATATTTTATCATTAAATTTAACAAAAGCCCAAATCAATCGTTAAAAAGTGAACTTGTGACAACTTAAGAATTCCATTTATATATATGTAATAATTTCATGTGTTATAAAATGAAATATATAGTCCTTCATATTAATTATATACCAGTTTTAATTAATATACACAAGATTTGTCTGATATTAAAAAAAAACACACAAAATTAATATATTTTTTATTTTTTAATAATTATTAAATACAAAAACTAAACTTAAATCGCCTGCACAGAAAAAATCTTTTATAGAAGCACTTTTATTACTTTTACAACATGTGAAAATGTGAAACAAGAATTGCTAGAGAAAAACAATAATAATAATAATAACAAATAACCTTCAAAATTGAAAATTTCAGTACATGTTATAAACTGGAGCCTTTCAGACAGACAGCTCTGCAATTATTATTCAATATGTGATATCGTTAATTTACTTGTAAATTTAGGTAATATCCATAGACAAATCTTGTGTGTGTGTGTGTGTGTGTGTATTTGCTTTGTCATTATTATTATTATTATTTGTATTTTTTATAAATTCTTTTTGATTTGTCGTTATATTTAAAATCATTCAAAAATGAAGTTAGAGTTCGGAATTAATTTATCAAAATGGGGAAAAGATTCCTCGATTAAAACAAGACGCGGGCAGCTGTCTGGGCGAGGGTGTGGGACGTAGTTGGGTGGGGGGGGGGGGGCTACGAGGACTGGGACGGTGTAGAGCAGACAATGAATTAGCAATCAGTTTTAAAAACATAATATGTTCTTCATGAGATTGTTGTAACTTACATAACAGGCACAAAGTAATTAATTTAATTAATGCATTTCTAAAATGTTCAGTCGGCAACGTTCAACGGTCGGTCGGGCCCCCGCTATGTCCGGCGGGGCCCCCCTCAGGCGCGCGGCACGGCACGGCACGGCACAGCATTCTATACCCGCGATATCACAGCACTGTCCGTACGGACTCGAACCAATACATACATCGCAAACATACGAAAACAAACTATGTACACACAAGTCCCTTAGAGTAGAGAGTAAGAGTCACGAGAGTAACGTAACGTAACCTAACACGAGTATCGGTCTCGCCCGAGGGAGGGGGGGGGCGCACGACCACTTACCTCTCCTCCCTTCCCGCACTCCTCTACAGATCCCTGCATATTTTGGAAGCATATCGAACAGCCTGAATTTTGGTACATTTTGAAAATATTGCTTACGGTATATTAGTGTAATAAAATAGATGGGGGAGGGAGGGTAACATATATTTGTATGTATGTATATATATGTACGGGCTGATTTTAAAAGGTTGGTACATCAAAAAAACTGTTTTAGCGCGTTTAATTTGATCGGCACACAAAAGTAGCCATGTTCATCTGCCAGTATCATGCGCACAGTGGAACACAACCGAACACCGCGGTACGTTCAGTCTGGGCCCGGCTTCAGCGCGTTGTTCATCTGTTCCAGGTGCGAGGCAATAAATAAATAAAATAAACCTAAAAAAATACGTAATATTATCAGCGGAGCGCGTAAAAAATCGGATATCTTGTCGGTCCACGCCACGGTAAGTCTTGGACTGAAAAGGGCTTATACTATTACAGAGCGATTCTAAAAGAAACATACACCGAGTCCCCGTGCATACCGCTATAAAATATAGCGGTATGCACTGCGAAACACCACCACCTCTCATTCTGGACTGTTTATAAAGATGATGATAGGGTCTGATCTTTTAAAATTGCCTGAATTGCGTAATTATCATCGTGTAACAAGCATTCTTAATGATTTTGTAAAATATAAATGTGAAATATGTTTGGACATTTCTTTTAGTTGAATGTTTATGCGTTTAGATGACTAGTAACTGGTTTTGCCTCGTGTCATTCGTATCACAACTTGAACAAGCAAGCACACAATTTCAAGTCGTTTCCTATTACATAAATATCTTCCTTTTAAAATCGCCCTGTATAATTTTAGCCTGGCACGAACAAGCGATACCTGTTTAATTAATAACCACCTTTTAAAATGGGCCTGCGCGCGTGTGTGTGTGTGTCTGTGGCGTGTTGGGGGCGGACGTGTCGCCGGGCCGCGCGTGGCTCCCACGCACGGCTGCGGCTCAGTACAGTGCAGTCTGGTTTGATATGTGTATCGGCCGGGGCTGAGCGGCCGCCCCCTCCCCGCCTCACAGCTCGCCGCCCGCCGGCTCGCCCAGGCTGTCCGAGGCGCACTCGAACATCTCCTCGTCGTCCGTCTCCTCCTGCTTGCTGTCGGGCGAGCTGAGCGCGGGCAGGGGCGGCAGGGGCGGCGGAGGCGGCGGCTGCTGCTGCGGCTGCTGCTGCTGCTGCCCCCCCGCTGCCTCCTCCTTGTCCTGCGCGTCCCCCGTGCCGCTCGTCTCGGCGCTCAGGTTGCCGAAGTCCGCCCAGCCGCCGTCCTCGCTGCTGTCTATGTTGGAGGCGTCTGCATTCGACCACGGGTTCGCCGAACACTCGCTCAAAGACATCTTGCTCTTGTTGCCCTCCAGCGAGAACCATGCTGCCGGAACATACACAAAACATCAACCACCGCCGCTCTTTCACATCACACCTGCCTCCTAACCTACCACTACGGCGGATACTAGCTATCCACGGAACAAAATATCATGTCAAACACTTGTCAGTACGTACTTCCCTAAAACTTTCAATGCTATCCGCACCCAACACAAATTTTAAAACTATTTCCAGCCAGAGTTTGTTTGAGGTATCCTTACTTTTACGCTTATTTTTATTCTGTCCGGTTTTACTTTTGACATTTTTAATAATCCTGAGTGAGATCTGGTCTTGTAAACACAAGCAATACTGGTTAATGGTTGCTATAATTAAAAACAAATCAGCATAATTGAAGGAATTGAATTCATAAATCTGTCAGTATAATACAAGCAAACTGTTATAAGTGACATGAAATTGCTGTGTTGGTAAAAGTATAATGTAGCAGAGAGGAATACTCACGATCGGCGTCCTGGTCGAGCGAGTCCCTCTTGTCCGGGAGTTCGTCATCGTCGCTGGTGTTGGCGCCCCTCGGGTCCCAGGTGTCCTGGTCGCCGGCGGTGGGCGGCGGCGGCGCGCCCGTGTGCGAGCCGCTCACCGTCTCCTCGAAACAGCTGTCGTCCCCGTCGTCGAACGTGCTGATGTACTCGCTGCACACCTTCCTGAATATCTCCGCCTGCCGCTCGCGCTCCCTCAGCTCGCCGCCCTCCACGTTCAGCGTGATGTTCGCGCACCTGTAAAACGCACCACTGACATTACACGTAGCTTCCTTAGATCCGTCCGTCCGTCCGTCTCACACGCCTCTCTACACGCTCTCTATACCGGTAAGGCCGGTCTACTTGCCATCAGCCATCAGCACCTTCCAACTTGTCAATACACTCTTATGGTTGCTTTATATACGGAACAAGAATAACGAATAGGAAATAACAATAGTACACCTGCCTGCGCCGTATATCGGTTTATGTACAAATGAAATTTAACTTAAACACAAGAATACTTGGTAACATTTAACATTTTATTCCTATTCCAAGAATAAGAGACTATAGGCATGCGCACAATGGTCAAAATGTCGGCCGTAATAAAATGTGTTCAACAGATGTTTTCCAGCTGTGATCAGAAGGTTGGAAACAATATAATGTGTGAAAAACAAGCAAATAAAGGTTTGCATACCTGTCGAGCGTGGAATGCAACTGCTCGTTGTCCGTGTCGTCCCGGAAGTCTCCGTCCCGGAAGCTGTAGCTGTCGATGAGCTCGGGCGCGTTCATCTGCTGCATCTGCAGGTCGTACTGTATCTGCTGCTGGAAGATGGTCGCCTGCATGTTGTAGTCGTCGTTGGTCGCGTCCTCGCTGTTGAGCGCGCTCGGGTGGACGCCGCCGAGGACGACCTGCTGCTGCCGGTTCGCCTCCGCGAGCGGGCCCTTCGCGAACTTGTCCCAGGCGAGGCGCGTGTCCGCCGACACCGCGCTCGCCACCAGCGCGCCCAGCTCGCCCGACTGCTCGCACTCGCGCACCACGTTGTTCGCGATGTTGATCAGGTGGCCCATGTAACCCTGCCGCACTCCCTTCGGCTTCGTCCTGACAACACACAAGCACACATCTCCATCCGAATATCTCAGCAGCCCGCTAAACAACTCATAATTCCATATGAGTCAAGCCCTGCCCTATGAGTCGTCCCGAATGGTACACATTATGTACTATGTACCACCTATATTTCATAACATCGGAAAGCCAAGTTAAACTTTTCAGCATTTGCATTAGGGTTGCTCAGTAAACTTACACTGATTCCAAAGATATACAAGGATACGTTCCAAAACTTAAGTCTTGGAGTTCGAATTTACTCAAAGATAATGTGGTCATGTGATCAGGTTTTGGAACGGCGATGTTAAGGTTAGGAGTGCTTATATGAAAATTCCCGCTAAAAATATCAACACGACATATTATTTTAAATAATTATTAATATCTTTAAATAGTGATGGATAAAAAGATGAGGGAAGTATGTATTATTGCTGCTGATTTGAGTCAACAACTGTTCAACAACGTATATCTATTACAGTCTGTTTCAAACGGTTAGGCGGAACTAGATTTTGCAATCTAGTTACTTTCATCGTTTAAATCGTGCTTTTCGACCGTTTTGTTTAAGCTTTGTAAATCATACTTATATAAACATTTTTTGGTTAAGGTTAATATCATTTTAAATTGTCATTTACTTTATATTTTGATTTTTTGTGTCATTCTTAATACAAATTTACCATTTATTAATTTTTTTGTCATTAAAATATATAAAAAAATAATAATTTAATTTTGACATGTCATTCGTTTCCATGGTTTCATTGTTGGAATTTTAAATTGTGACATTCCAACATGAAAAATGAAATAACCCAAGCAAGATCCCTTCTCGTGACAACCTAAAAGAATGAAATTCCCATTTAGTTCCGCCTAACCGTTTGGAACAGACTGTAACAGTAATTTTAATAAATATTTACAAACTATTGTGTTATAAATACCTATTTATAATTAAGTAAAAGATTTCCTTTTTATTTCAGAATCATGAATTTGTTATTATTTTATTTTTTTTCCAAAATTCCTGTTTTCCATAATTAACATCTGTTAATTTCGATATGTCAAAACTTACATTACATGACTCACCTCGCAAGCAGAGTTAAAAGAGTAAACCCTAGGGTTAACTCAAACCGGAAACTCGAATGTTTTGGAACGATCTTGCTAAACTTAGAGTCAAGTTTAGAGTAAACTCCATAGGTTCTGGAACGTACCCCAATGTAATGATATCTGTGCGCGCGACTAATACAAAATCAATCTTATCGGTTATACACAAAATCGATTAGAATAAAGAATATCACAGGTCAATCCGACACGTATCACCAAATATAGCTAAATGTGAACATTCAACATGTCAATACTGCCAATAGCAGCAACATAAAAAATCTTAATTTTTACTCCATAATAGTCAAAACCCTTGATAAATAAAATTATAATTGTTGTTTTCATTAATATATATGTTCATCAGACCCAATATTAACAAAAATATACAAATTTGTGTATTGATTCAATGAAAATGTTTGATGTTTAGAAATATTTAATTTTAAAAGTTTTTTACTAAGTTTGCATGGAAATCCGTCTGATATCGTGGATTACCTACACGCGCATTACATTGCATACTGGCTGTCAGGCCTGTCGCAGACGCAAGGGACTTACTGTTTCTGTTCGTTGTCGTCCCAGGCTTCGAGGATCCTCCCGAGCAGTCGGCACTCGATGATCAGCTGCGGACAGATCAAACGGTAGTCACTCGATAAGCACTCAATCATCAAAAAAAATCAACCATCCAAAAAATAAATACACTTGCTGTTTACGCCATCCTTAAGCATACCTTTGGAAAAAAACACTACTTTTCGTTCTTTAATTTTTTATCTTAGGACTTTCTTTGGATACTACATAATAAATTTTAAAATAATATATTTTATAGGATATATATAGGTACATTGGATACATATGAAGTCTTGTTTTTGAACTCTCAATACTTCCTATACTTGGATCAAAGGGTTGTACAAGCGTTTCAAAATTCAACTTTCTAGGTCCAGCCATTTCGGCACAATTTTTACCGTCCAGACATCAAGGTCCAGTGACGTTAAAAGGGTTTTTATCACCATTAAAAGAGCTCGTAGCAACGAGACAATTAAAATCTCGTTTAGTTCCCCTTTAATGTTCAGAATAGAATATAATTTGTTTTCACTCAAATAAATACTAATAATAATAAATGATAATAAAAAAACATTAAATTCTTTATAAAAAGATACGAATCAGTGTTGAGATGGAAGGGAGACGGAGGAGAAAAATTCAAAAACAGGTCGATTTGAAACCACACACTGTTGTGGCATATGTTTGAAATGGCTGGCTTGCGGACTTTCGATAGGTAGTGAAAGCTGTCACAAACAGTGCGTCCCGTGGCGGCGCTATGAAATAAACAAGTGCAAGTACTCACGTGCGGGTACATCGCGTTTCCCTCGTTGCCCTCCTCCTGGGTGCAGTGGGCCCTGAACGCGGCCGCCAAACACTGCTCGACCTGCGCGTGCAGGAAATTGTTCCAGACGTACCTGAAGAAGAGGTCGAGCAGCAGCTCGATCGTCCCCAGCGAGATGAGGTCGCGTAGCAGCTCCGGTATGTCGGTGGCGATGAGCGCGGCTATCAGGCGCACGACCTGCAGCCGAGTGTTGCCGAGCGGCGGCTCGAGCACGCCGACGGACGTGCGGACGGCGGCGGCGCGCGGCGGCTCGAGCAGCACGCCGTGCAGCTCGCCCAGCCGGCCCTGGATGACGCGCGCGGTCGACTCCGCCACGCGCTGCTTCCTCTCCGACTCGCCGTCCTCGAAGGCGGCGGCGGCGGCGGCTGAGGCGGGCGCGCCGGGCCCGCCCTCGTTGAACATGTTGCGCTGGCCGAGCAGGGCGAGCAGCACCTGCACGCAGCCGACGATCGCCGTGTCGGAGCGCTCGCCGCCGGGGCCGACGCGCAACGCGTGCCCCAGCAACAGCTCCACGGTCTCCGGCGACTCGAGGCGCGTCAGTATCGGGTCCGAGTCCGTCCGCTCGCGGTGGTCGGCCAGCGCGTCCCGCGACACGCGCAGGATGTCGCACAGCAGCTGAGACACGTTGTAGTGGCGCTCGGGGTCCACCTGCGGCTCGAGCAGCGCGATCAGCGACTCGACCAACTTCTGCCCGTCCAGCCACTGAAACCAAACAGGCGACAGACACTGTAAAACACGCCGACCACTCGACAGAGGGACCACTCACGTTCAGCAGGTTGTGCCTGTGTTCCACGTCTCCGACCTCCGTCACTAGTTTCAGCGTCAAGTCCATGATGGCCGACGTGCCTAAATGCTTCAGCAGTAGACTAATAAAATTTTCTTTATCCTTCAAAAATCCCATTGCCTGCAAGCACGTGAACTGATAGGATATCCAATGCTGTGGTCGCGTTATGTGGGGAGCACACAAGGAAAATAAATACATTACATTTAAAGTGAGTGCATCTGACCGACATGGGGCCAACACCAACACATACCTGATCGATGCGCTTCACGATGAGCACTCCGAGCGTGCGCCCCAGAAACGAAGCGAGCAGCGGGTTGAGCGGCGGCTCACGCTCGATGAACGCGTAAAGTTTGTCCAGTAATGCTGGGTCCTGGCTCAGGCTCTCGTTCAAAGTCGGCACATCACACGTAAGCAACTCGCAAGCGATGTTGGCGTACTTGAAGCGAACGCGTTCATCCAACTCACAGGACGGTTCCTCTGTTATCAGAGTGACCAGCTCCTCGAGCACTTGCCTACGACACAGGCTGCAACGTAACAACACATTATTTACCTGCACTGTTCACACTACCAGCGACTGTTGCTCACAACTCGACCAGCTTCTTGTTCTGCAGCTTGCACTCCTGGATCACGTCCTCCTGGTCCATCAGCTCCTGCAGCGTAATGCCCTGTAACACAAGCGCACATACCGCGCCTCGTTATCAACAGCCGCACTCACGCACACACCAACACCTACCTCCTTCTGCAGCACCGCCTCGAACTGCGGCGAGGACGTGTTGTTGTACGTCCAAAACATACTGGTCAAATCTGAAAATAATCACTCTAACTTACTGCAATATTCATTAAGTCACACAAAATATATTTAAAATAAGCTGATCTCCGCAAATTTAAATATCATCGTGTTACGCTACTATCAGACAGTGAACACAAATCAGATAAAAATGAAATAAAAAAAAAAAAAAAAACATAATTATGATACCTCGGTAGAAAGAATTTTTGTTTGTAGGTTAACTTCGTATCAACATATATATTTAGACGTATATTAAAACACTTTTTAAAAACACTTATATGAATGAAAACATAATAAAATACATTTAAAATCGTAACAATGATGTAAAGAAATATAATATTTTTATATAATGGCGTTTCTTTCACAATTCATCTCGACGAAATTTTCGACATTTTGTTAGACTGAATGGAACTATACGCCTGCGCCCAGGGTGAACAACTAACGACATTCAAATGTCAAACCGCCAAAAGAATCATCCATAGTAATGTATATAATTACATTCTTCGTAAACCATTACGGAATCCTCGAGCTAGAAATAAGTGCGGTTAATGATGACACTCCAACGATTAACAATTGTTTACAGGAATGATCCGAATCGTGCGGTTAGCAACCTACTTGCTCCAATTTTGATTAATTACAGCTGTGAATAAATGATCTAATATTATTTAATAATTTTTCTATTTACACACATTCATTCTTCACTTGATAAAAACACAAGAAAAACAGAAGTTGCGTTCGAGCTGTCACGACTTACATTACCTCAATAGAAGTTCTTGTAAAATAAACTTCTACCAGAGCTAATAACACATTTAAATAAATACTAAAAATTTATTCCATCATCACATTTCACAATACACAACGACTAAGAGCAAAGGGCAAAGGGCAAAGGGCAAAGGGTAGGGCAGGGCAGGGCGAGGATATCAGTCTGTTGGTGTGGGCGGTTCAATACTTGAACTTGAGCATCTTGTCCTTGGTGGGCATTGCGCGGCCGTCCAGCACGACCTGCGGCCCCGTGTAGTAGCGGATGAGCAGGCTGGAGCCGCGCCTCAGCTGGTTGCGCTCCGTCAGGTTGGCCCAGCAGTCGAGCCAGCTCGAGTAGAGGGGCATGTAGGGGGGCTTGGCCGCCGCCAGACCGCTCCCGCTCACCGCCATGCAGTTCGACACCACCTGGAACGGGTACGTGAGCGCGCTCGCAACGAACTGCAACAAACAGAACATCAACATCAACTGGCTCCGGCACGAGCTGCAACGCCGCCGCCAACGCCGCTCACCGATATCGTCGCCGTCGAGTACATCTTCATGTCGGCTTCCTCCACGAGGTACGTGTTGACAGCGTAGGCGAGCGTGTTGGCCAGCACTATGGAGAGGATGTCGCCCAGGATGCGCGGCAGCAGCCCGCTGAAGAAGCCGAGCAGGCCCTCCTGCCGGTACACCTCGGCAACGGAGCCGAACAGCCCGCTGTACCTCGTTTCCCCGCCCACGAACTGGGCCATCATGCGGATCGTTATCACATGGAACGGCTGCGACACCACGATGGCAGTCAGGCGCGACACCACGTCCTTCTTCATCGACCTCACAAACAGCTCACTACAACCGAATTACACACAACGTTCAGTGTCACTGTTTCCACCTCCCTCCCCCCACGCGGCTCTACTTACTACTCCGAGTATTTGGGCTCCTCACTTGGGCTGCCATCTTCATTGGTGCTGTCATCAGGAGTGTCCAGCTGCAGCCGCTCCAGAACTGCCTGGCATGCAAGCACGCTTGCCACATTACCGCATAGCTTGGGCACCAGTCCTCTATAGCAGCCCGTTATCCCGTCCACCGACTTGATGTGCTTGACTGTAACACACACACACCCTTCATACCAGTCCGATGCACACTTTACAACACACCTCCTTCACTTACTGTATGTAAAAACATTGGGCAGCTTTAATGCAGGCTTCCCGAACAACGTCGTCGACGGCTGCGGCGCGATCGGCTCATGACCTATCTGCAAAACACTTTTGTTACAATATACCCGTAATAACTATCGATATAGCAGCTCAAGATCTCCTCAAATTTAACCTGTAACTGAAAAATTCACAGATAAGAAGCGATCGACAGATCCTAACCTGTATTAGAATTTTAGCGTATTCCACCGGGTGAGACACTGTGTTCAGTGCGATCCTTAGTGCGTAATTTTTTAAAACATTTTCTTTCTTCTTTTCTGACATTTCTGGAATATTTGACAATTTACTTTTGTTTAAAACCTGCAAATAAATCAACACACCACATCAACATAACAAATATCTCCAAAACTGACAGATACCAACATGAACCTTCAATATCAACACATCGCTGATTGGACTCCAGTGTGATACGCTTCGATGTATATTTTTCGTTAATCCTCACAATAATATAATTATAAAACACGAAATATATTTAAAGTAACATGTGTTGCAAAACTTAATTTATTTAAATGCCGTTGTTAAGTGATGACTATTATTCTTTAGCCACAATTCATTTAAATGCAAGTTATTGTTAGTCTCGTTTAATGGGTTTTCATCGCTTAAAAAAAAAGAACTATTCAAGGAACTCCTGGAGGTGCGGCAAAAATCATACTAGTATGGTAAATGTCACTTAGATACTCAACAGTGTATAATTTCAAAAACCGGATAAAGAGTTGCGATCATTAGGGATGTCAGGACATGTAATTCAAAACAGAACTGCGCAGTTTATACAAAGTTGTCTTTTCTACATACAATTCAAAATTAATTAAAATCCTGCCCAATGTCCCATGTTGTTATAAGTAAGAAATTGAGAAGAAAAATAAACGATTTGTATAAAATGAATATTTTATAATGGCAATGTTGATTATTTTAATGCACAAAATGTACCTATTAATACCTATTATGTACAGAGTTATTTGAAATATTACATAGAATAAACGAGAGATGGTATTATCTTTTCTTATAGAGGCACGGCTTCAGTGTAATCTGGGGTAGTTTACTTCTTTTGCGAATGTTCCTCTCCTTAGTGAAGTCCAGGAAGTAGAAGAGGTTGTGCGATAAATCTGTCCTGGTATTCTGGAAACCGAAGCATTTCATCTGCAGCACAAAGTCATGAACCGCACCAAAGCGGCTGGCGACTTCGGCCAGCAGCAACAGCCCGCCTGGCCGCAGTACTCGGTTCGCCTCGAGGAGGTAGTCGCGTAGGTTGGTTCCCATGAGCGAGAGGCAGAAGACGGCCACGTCCACGGAGCCGTCACGCAGCGGCACGTGCGACATGTCGCACACGTGCACGAGCCCGGCCGCCTCCGGCAGCGAGCTGCCCGCCAGGTCGAAGGAGTGCACGCGCTGGCTCACGGAGCGCGCCAGCCCGGCGTCCCCGCACCCGAAGTCCGCGACCACGTGCGACTGCGGCAGCCGCGAGACAGCGGCCGCCACCGCGTCCAGGGGGTTGAGCGGCCAACGCGACACCTGCGCGCGGTAGCCACGGTGGTAGGCCTCGTGCGCAGCCGGGTCCCTCTTAAACAGACGCAGTGCAGCTGCCCCGTCGCTTTCGTACAGAGACTGATTCAGGTAGCGGAACCTAGCAGCACCTAGCCGTTCCAGCATGCGTGTCCGAAGGTCGCAGCTTGACTTTATTTCACTCACCTCGCTCGATTTCTCTATCATTGTCATTTCAACAATCTAAAAAAACACACTAGTTACAACATTGTACTTGTGGTGGGTGTTCTTCCTTCTTAACTCTTACTATTCTCAACTAACCTTGTTTACTTTCCTTTTGTGCTTTCTCTCATTTGTTAACAAAGTATCTCTTGTCTTCTTTTTTAAACGACAAATTCGTTTAGCTTTTTTATTTGCCCCTCTTAGTAAATGCTCAGTTGCTGTTGACATATTGGTAGTATGCTTGGAATTATTTGCAGTGCATTTCAAGGAAGCTATACTATCTCGAACTCTTGAATTTTCCTAAAACAATATGGATAATACATTAATGTAGAGCTATTAAATATTTTATTAGGAATAAAAGAGTTTACCAATTCAATGAAAGAGGAATGTATTGTGTCACCTGTCAAATCCATATCCCAGGCAGCATTTACAAAATTCATCTTAACTTAGACACAGGCGCTTTCCAGGTTGATGTAAAGAGTAACTCTCTTTGAGTAACTCGGAGTTGCTCCGAATAGTTCGCTAGTTGTTCCAAGCCATAGACCTTGGCACAAAAACACCAAATCATAGAGATAGAAGACCACAGAACAATCTCGAAACAATTGGTGCAAATGATCGAACAAACTTTTTAGTACCTAATAATGTCAGTAGAGGCGCATAGTTTGTTCGACTGACTGTATCATTTTGTCACAGCTTACCCGAGTTTTACCGATGTTACCCGAGCAATAAATTTCTCGAACAAACCAAAATTTAGTTCAACGTTACGCTGAGAGATAGCGCCATTAATAAAGTTTGTTCGACTGAATGAACAATTTTGTCACAGCTCACCCGAGCTTTACCGATGTTGCCCGAGCAATAAATTTTTCGAACAAACCAATATTTAGTTCAACATTGTGTTAAGAGATGGCGGCATAAATAAGATTTGTTCGACTGAATATACCATTTTGTCTCAGCTTACCGATGTTACCCGAGCAATTACTATCTCGAACAAACCCGCCGTTTGTTCAGCGTTATGCTAAGAGATGGCGCAATTAATACTATTTGTTCGACTGATTGCAAAAAATGTATCTATATCCTTGAAGTTTCCCGAGCAATAACGGGTTCGAACAACTCGTCTCTTTATTGTAATTTTTTTAATTATTTTAAATAACCATAGTTATAAATATATCTGTTATAATTGAGCTATTAATTTAGTAACTATATAGTAAAATTCTCCACGTCCTAAGTTATGTTCGAAAAGAATAAACTTTCAAAAAAATTTAAAATCACATCAAGGCGTCCGGCTTCATGAATTTCGCCACTGGTAGCAAAATTTTAGCGGTGACCGACGACTCACTTGCCCCTAAAAATTGAAAAGTCTCCGTGTTAGAAATTTCTTGTTTAATTATGTAAATTTTTTGTTTAATTTTATTTTTAAATAAGTTTACAAGTCATTACTGACCCAGGGATTTTAAAAATTCCAATCGCAGGTCTCTTTTTTTAGTTTTTAAGGTTTGGTCTTTTGACAATATTTATTTTTAAAACGCTCCCAAGTTAAATGGCCTTTAGGATAATGTTAATGTTTCACAATGCATACGAGACAATAAAAATCTAAAAATTTAAATCACAAGGCCATATCTCGAACCGTTTTTGAGTTGCCTATAGAAATTTTGAAAAATTTTAATCTTATTTAAAATGCTTTTATGTCTAAACAGCTTTAGAGATATTAACGTAATTATTTTAATAATGCAAACAAGACACGAGAAATCCAAAATTTCAAACTTCAGGCCTATATCTCTAACTAATATATAATCAATATTTTTAAAGGTTAATTTATGAACTATATGTACTCACTTAAACAATATAATTTGATTTAGTGTTATATTTTCGTTAACAAATTCGAGATGATTAAAAGACAACAGGTATCCATCTATCGGTCTGCTACTACTCGAGTATTTCCAAAAAATAAAACTGTATGTATATGAATTTCGTTAGACCAAGGCCCTGCGCAGAACAGTATGCGTATTAAAAACAGATAAAAGTTACCATTACCATTATTAATGAATTTAATACAATACAGAGCTACACTGTGCAGGTGGACGACTGGTGAACTACGATCAAGTGTGGCGCTGTGCAGGTGAGCGATGGGTGAACTACGATCAAGTGTGGCGCTGTGCAGGTGAGCGACGGGTGAACTACGATCAAGTGTGGCGCTGTGCAGGTGAACTACGATCAAGTGCAGCGCCATGCAGGTGAGCGACGGTTGTACTACGATCAAGTGCAGCGCCATGCAGGTGAGCGACGGGTGAACTACGATCAAGTGCAGCGCTATGCAGGTGAGCGACGGTTGTACTACGATCAAGTGCAGCGCCATGCAGGTGAGCGACGGGTGAACTACGATCAAGTGCGGTGATGCGTTATATTTTCTATATACAAAAAGGGAATGTAATTTTTGTAATTGTGTCCCTGGAAACGAAACGAACGCATACACACGACTGACACATTTTTCTACACGTCATTGTTTACACACTTGTCAAAAATGCCTCACTTACCTTAAGATAAATAATTAATTACGTAATTAAACATTTTTCTCGTGTGACTTGCATGCAACGATAAGTTCGCCTGAACGATCCATACTTATCCACTGCACATGTGATAAAAATGTCAAAGTTTCAAGTAGGTTAGTTTAAAATGTCAGAAATTAGTAAATTATCTCTGATCTTAATATACCTCGAACTCATACTTATTAACTGTTTGTAGGAAAAGAACTGACAAAAAACACACAATTTCAAAACAAACAAAACACATTTCAGGGTTTTGTAGATATTTAATAAGTGTAAGAAGCAGTGGCGCAGCCAGGATTTTTTTGGAGGGGGCCCAGAAGCCAAAATTATTTAAATTATGAATAATGTTCTCACTTTTGAATTACCAGTGACGACCTAAAAAAAAGGTTCTTATCTCTATTTTTAAATATAAAACAAAGCATTTATTTACATAAAAGATTTTCCTCTTTCTTTGGGGGGGGGGGGCTCCCGCCTCTTTTTGGCTGCGCCACTGGTAAGAAGTCAACAGAAAGCTGGATGTCTAAGGCAATTTTTTTTCTATAATCAACAGATTTTTGATAATCATTTTTATTCGATATTTGAGTACTCACTAAGAGCTTCCATTTAATTTGTTTAAAATAAATTTAAATAATTTGCCAATATTACGTCATTAGAAAATATAAATTAAAAAATCCTAGCGAGTTTTTTCTGCACGCCTAATGATCGAATTTATGAGTGCAAGCTCCTTAAGAAGGAGATTCGTTCTCATCTGTTAATAATTTTTTATTATATTTTTAATATGAAAAAAGACATACACTACCTTAGTCATAAATACAAAAAATCCAAAATTTTTTAGCCATAATTTAGCCATGAATTAAATAAATAATTTTGTCATCAAAACAAAAACTGCAATATTTTCCAAAACCGAAATACAGAAAGGTTATCATCAATCAATTAAAACCAGAGGTCCCTATCTTTTACCGTAATTGAGATATAATTTTTTGAAAAATTAAATTTTATTACAAAATCTTATTTTGTTTAGGTGGTCACCACGCTACGAGTGGTGAGGTGAGGGACCTGTGGTATCGCAGAACCCAGAACACTCCGAAACCCAGAGAACCGGGCCAGATAAGCTTGCCAGGTCACCCGCACAGGTAGTGTGAAGAACCGGGGAATGCTGCAACAAAGGAATGCTTCCGGCCCAACTGGAAGGGCTGATAGGTAGGTCATGAGGACGACCGTTTCCTCTGGTCATATAAAGAGGCTGGTGACTATGTCGGAGTGTAGAGGGTTCTGCGATACCACAGGTCCCTCACCTCACCACTCGTAGAGTGGTGACCACCTAAACAAAAAACATTTTGTAATAAAATTTAATTTTTCAAAAAATTATATCTAAATAACGTTTCCAATACAGTAACTCATGCAGAGGATGTCTACGACACGCAGTTCACTCTCCACAAAACACTTCACGAACTCCTGACTGGCCGACAACTCCCAGTTCGAGTAGAGGTTAGCCAGTTCTTCCCTCGTGTACGGCTCCACTGTTAACACTAGTGTTACTGTACTGGTCTCACCGGCCGGCAGAGCCGGATAAACAACGGCAGGCACATATTCCTCTAACAATGGAGCGGAGGGAGCCAGCTCCTTCACTTTTACCACTACAACATCCTGTACGACTTGTGTTTCATCTGCCTTTTGTAGCTCATCACCCCGCTTGTTGCTGCTTCGCATATAACTTCACTAGTACTGGCTGAAACGCTGCCTTTCTGCTCAACACTCTCTTTTGCTGACTCATCCGATTCTTTAATTTCATTTTTATATAATTTAATTGGTGATCTACTTGAAGGCACGAATTGAATATAAGAAAATAAATTATCTAGAAAATTTATTTTGCACTCTGTCGCCGTCTATCAATATCTACATCGCTATCTACATTCAAAATCACATTTGGCAACGATGTACCTGTTTCGTCAGAACAAATGAACACATTTGGCGCATGCGTAGTAGAAAATAGCTAAAGTGCACTTTTACCCAGAATTATGTTAAATGAGTTAGTCAAAAAAAATAAATACCTGGTAAACATAAAGTTGGAAAACTTCCTTTCAGCAATCTAGTATTCCTCCCGATATCGTTCTCGCTGAAATGGCTAATACAGACCCGGAAATTTGTGTATATCCGTTTTTGGGCAACCTGAAATAAATCTGTCCGACCACAAAGTCTCAACCATTTTACGAACAAGTCTGGATATTTCTCTGGTTGTGGAAATCTGAAGGCAGTCCCATATCTCACAAGGCAACCTTCCACTGCACAGCCTTTTCCACTCATTATGCTAGAATAAAATAATAACAATTGCAAATGCAAATTAGTCAAAAAACAAAATATAATACAGTAAATAACTACAGAAAATTATATTCTGTAAATATATAAAGATAACTTTATACAAATATCGCCAGTCGTTTAAAAAACTACTTTAAATAATTTTATACAAATATTCAAGTGGTTCAGAAAACTACTTTAATAACTTTATACAAATATCACACGTGGTTTAGAAAACTAAATAATTTTATACAAATATTAGACGTTGTTATCTGAGCACGTGCAAAATGTAAAAGAAAGCTAAACTGATATTTACTAAACAGAACAATTTTAAACAAAGAAAGGTATATGAGTCATATATATCTTTCTTTGTCTAACAACAACAGCAGCGCCACTATGTTATTTGTCCCGGAACTAAAAGCGAATGTAATATTTCTCCATAAGAGTGCCCAGGGTATGCACATGAATATTTACACATTTATCAAATGATTGCTCAACTAAATATTTATCTAGTTACTTTTCTGTCATTATCAGATGTCACAGCCCAACATTATACACACAAAAACACCAAATCATAGAGATAGAAGACCACAGAACAATCTCGAAACAATTGGTGCAAATGATCGTACAAACTTCTTAGTACCTAATAACGTCACTAGCAGCGCTGTCGTACAGCTTGTTCGACTGAGTGTATCAATTTGTCACAGCTTACCCGAGATTTAACGATATTGCCCGAGCAATAAATTTCTCGAACAAACCAATTTTTAGTTCAATATTTTGTTAAGAGATGGCGCCATCAATAAGATTTGTTCGACTGAATATACCATTTTGTCTCAGCTTACCGATGTTACCCGAGCAATTACTATCTCGAACAAACCCGCAGTTTGTTCAGCGTGATGCTAAGAGATGGCGCAATTAATACGATTTGTTCGAGCGATTGCAAAAAATGTATCTATATCCTTGAAGTTTCCCGAGCAATAACGGGTTCGAACAACTCGTCTCTTTATTGTAATTTTTTAAATTATTTTAAATAACCATAGTTATAAATATATCTGTTATATTTGAGTTATTGATTTAGTAACTATATAGTAAAATTCTCCACGTCCTAAGTTATGTTCGAAAAGAATAAACTTTCAAAAAAATTTAAAATCACATCAAGGCGTCCGGCTTCATGAATTTCGCCACTGGTAGCAAAATTTTAGCGGTGACCGACGACTCACTTGCCCCTAAAAATTGAAAAGTCTCCGTGTTAGAAATTTCTTGGTTAATTATGTAAATTTTTTGTTTAATTTTATTTTTAAATAAGTTTACAAGTCATTACTGACCCAGGGATTTCAAAAATTCCAATCGCAGGTCTCTTTTTTTAGTTTACACGGTTTTTAGTTTTTTATCTGGTACACGGTTTGGCTCACGACATTGTCGTTCTATGTATTCTTCCACTTAAATACGTAGTTTACCGAGCCGTTTAGTAGTATAAATTAATTTTTAATTTTAAAATAGGGCTGAATTAACAAAAAATTATAATTCAAAAACAATTTCATCAATTTCAAAACATTTTACATCCAAAACTATGAGGAAGAAATCTACGGTTTGAATTTTTGGAATGCCTGTATCTTGTTTAGTGGAAATTTAAAATTTAAAACAGGGCCAGAATTACGATAAATTATAAAAACTAAAATAATAAAATGTTTCTATTTTCAAAGGGGTACAGATTTTGGGGCCTTAACGTTTCAATTCGGAATATATTTAAGAGTAGGCAAACAAAACCCTTGAAAATGACGAACTGAAAAAGTTCTAAAATATTTTTTTTAGCTGTTCTTAAACAGTCAATCGAAATTGTTGGTCTTACTCGCCATCATGTTGTTCTAAGTGTCAGGTCTTTGGTCCCCCAGATACCTGGAAAGACCCGATATACTTATAACAAAAACTGAAAGTGATACAGAACTGGGGTATATATTTTTTTAAATACACAGGTCTTCTTCAGTAAATAAAAATAAATAAATACATATTTAAAACAGGAAATAAAAGATGTTCAAAAAGTCTAAAATTCAAAAATTCATGCTTCAAAAATGAAAAGGGATAAAGGCATGCGGTTTCAATTTTTGGATTCCTAATGCCGCATTTCTACCAATAATTTGTCTCGAAATTTAGAACAGGGCCGGATGTATAAGCTATCAAAACATTTCAAAAATTCATGTCTTAAAAATGTGAAAATGAAAAAATGTGAAAATGAAAAAATTTGAAAAGAGACTGTATTTCTTATGCTGCATTTAGTCTATAAAAAAAATGGAGTTTCAAAAATTAAAACGAGGCCGTATTTATAAGCTATCAAATAGTGAAAATTTCAAAAATTCGTCTCTCAAAAATGGGAAGAAATAGAGCCATGCAGTTTAAATGTTTGTATTCCTTATCCCGCATTTAGTCAAATATTTGGAGTCTCTCTCTCCTCCATTTCTCCTCCGTCTCTTCTCCACCTATCCTCCATCTCTCCTCCAACTCTCCTCCATCTCTCTTCCATCTCTCCTCTTTAAATCTTGTTCAATATAAAAAAAATAACATTTCGGTCTTCCAGTATCGACCAAAATGTTTATTTTCCTTCGTAGATATTTACAATGATATCCACATTTGTGTTAATGTATCATATGCACTGTAATAGTCTTCCTCTTTGAAAACAGAATCCTGAAATCCTTGTAAACTAGATTTTCAATCAGAGTATTTGTGCGATTCGCAATATTGCAGCAATTGTTGCCGTGTTCTTAGGGCCGCACTATTTTATGATAATTATTCCTGAAAAAAAATAATAAGTCCCAACTCCTGTAAAGGCATCTTGGGAAAGAGAAGGTAAATTTTCAGTTTCTAGACCGCCGGCCATAGATATGAAAGTCACGTGGTCAATGTGACGTCTGAACCGGTACTAGTATCCCTGTATAAACCGGTTATCATTTTAAAATGAAGACCTGTACCCTATCATTTTCATAATTATTATTATTTTTAAAAAATTGCCATAAGTGTTTTCCACAGCACTCGGTGAGTGCTGGGAATACCCACCCCTGAAGGGAGTTGGGGGCAGTTGGGATGATCCGAGAACCATCCATGTCCCTAGGGGTATATTGTCTGTCCACTCCTCTTTCACTCCCTTTCCTCTCCACCAATTCTTCTGCATCTCTCCACTCTCTTTCTTACAACTCACTTTCATTTTTCCTACTCTCCCTTTAACTTTTTTATCTCTTCTTAATTTCTCTTACATCTCTCCTTGATTTCTCCTCAATTCCTATTATATTTCTGGGGCGCAGTTGGCATGATCCGAGAACAAACGTTCTTAGGGGCGGCGCTAATTTATTATTATTATTTAAAAAAAATTGCCATAAGTGTCTTCCACAGCACTCAGTGAGTGCTGGGAATACCCACCCCTGAAGGGAGTTGGGCGCAGTTGAGGACGACCCGAAAACAAACCATGTTCTCAAGGGCCGCACTAATTTATTATTATTAAAAATGTTTTTATTTCCGCCGGTACCGTCCATGTTTGCCCGAAACGTGTTCCACGCAGACGAGACGTTCACCTGTAACCTTCTCAGAGAAGGTCAAGGGAGCTTTATACCCAGAAATCGGCCGCATCCAAAACTCTGGCGATATGCGAAGAAATCCCGTTGGTCGAAATTTGTTAAAATAATTTATTTGAAAAACATTTTCTAAAAGAGGCAAAAAGGGTTAAAAATTAACAAATAATAATTAGCGCCGAGAAATAAGAAAAAGAAAAAATATTTTTTAGACCAAAAAATAAAACTAAGAAAATTATTCTTTATTTTTTTTTTTAATTTTAATTAAATGGCCTTTGCCTCTGTGGCAATTAGCCAGGACAATTTTTTTTTTATTTGTGAAAAATTCCATGCCTGAACCGGATTCGAACCAGAGACCTTCGCAATGCAGACCACATGTGTTACCACTACGCTACGCCCGTCGGCTATCTTTAATTTAATTTTGAGTAAAAACGTTTTGAAATGTCAGTTTGTCTATATATAAAAATAATATTAATTTTATTAATCGTTCAACCCAAAATGTAATGAAATCAGGAGCAATCAGTTTAAATATCAATTTGTTCCCGTAATATTTGCGAAATAGGCCATATTTCATGTAGAACCCATTACTTCACTTACTAACTCCGAACATAGGGCCTTAATCAAAATTAATAAGCGACCAAATTACCCTATTTGTCACGAACCGCCCCAGAGGGCTGTTAGCTTTACCTACATATATATATACGTATATATCGAGACCTCAAAAAAATACCAATTGTGAAATTGTACACACCTTAGGATTTCGCAGATATTTAGTAAGTGAAAAAGTTCAGCAAACGGCTAGAACTTCCTTTTGATAACCCACTTATATATACACTAGCTGGAATGATAAGTGAGGTAGCCCCCCAAAGCTCCCCAAATATATACATTATAAAAATAAGGGAGATATATATATATAAAATGAAAAAAGCGATATAGCCTCCTATTTTATTAGTTATTAAAATATTTGTATCAGAAAGATTTTGGAAAAAATGTGCGAAAAGAATGAATTTAAAAATTGAACTTGTTCCTTAATCGACGCCTCAAGACCTTTTATTTTCACTATTCAAAATGTTTTTTCGAAAATTACAAGTATGTATTTTTCAGTAATTATGTGGATAATAAAATGCATGCCAAATTTCAACTCGGTAGGACAAACAGTTTACAACAACAATTTCTATTGTACAAACAGACAGACATATGAGTGACTGTATAAGGGTTTTTTGTTCACAATATTTCAATATAGTTTTTAAATAAATTATTTAAAAAATAAACTGTAATTTTTTTTTTTGAAAAAACAAAAATATCAAAAATGAGATTTCTGAAATTATACAAATTCTTTTTGTAAATAATAACTGATATAACTACATTAAGATTTGAAAAAACCGGGCCCTTGATTTTTTCAATTTCTTAATATAATTTCAAAAACACTTAAAATCATCATAGGACTGATTATCCAACAAGTCAAACATAGAAAAAAAACATCTCATTTTTAATAAATTGAGAAAACCCCTCTAAACGGAAAACAGACAGACCGTATAAGGTTTTCTTAGTAAAACCCTGGAAACTTGGTAATATTCGAAAAAATAATCTAATAAAAAAAAAATTCCGAGCATATCCCTGTTATGTGCATTATTCTGAATTTTTCAGACTTTTAAGCCAACACCTAAAAACTCACTAACAGAAAGACAGTATAAGGTTTTCTTAATAAAACCCTGGAAACTTGGTAATTTTCGAAAAAATAATCTAATAAAAAAAATTCCGAGCATATCCCTGTTATGTGAATTATTCTGAATTTTTCAGACTTTTAAGCCAACCCCTAAAAACTCACTAACAGACAGACAGTATAAGGTTTTATTAGTCATACCATGAAAATTTGATAATTTTCGAAAAAATAATCTAATAAAACATTCCCAGCATATAACAGTTATGTACATTATTCCAAATTTTATACCAACCCTTCAGGAAGACATATAAATTTTAATTCTCTAGGTCCAGTCGTTTGGCCACAATTTCTACCAAATAGGACACTTGATTGACAGTACAAGAGTATTTTAACATACCTACGAAACCTGATGGGTGCAGTTGAAAATTAATCTACTCTTAACTATTCCAGAAAAAATAGTTTCGAGTGATCCTAATGTGGGCGTAAATGCCTCTAAAGACAAGACGCAGTAATTTTTAAAATCCGGGAGTATTTATTCATACCTACGAAACCCTATACGTGCAGTTAAAAATGAATCTACCCTTAACTATTCCAGAAAAAATATTTTCGAGTGACCCTAATGCGGACGTCAATGCTTCTAAAGTAATTTTCAAAATACGTGGCAGTGCGAACAACAATAAATAAAAGGTCTACAGGGGGCTCTGATCTTTAAATATGCCCTAAAATAAGTAACACAAAAGGTTAATTATGGGGTATAAAAAAAAGACAAATTACTTGGAGAGTTCGAAATACCTTTCAATATTTCAATCTGCACAGACAGACAAAAATTATAAAAATGGTCAAAATGGTCTAAGCTACCAAAGTAAAAATACTAAAAAAATAATAATGTACAAACGGAGCCTCCGAATTTATATATATAGATTTATAGTATTAATTGCTCAAATTATAGTGCTGATGTCAAGAACTAAAACCCCTAGAGACGCACGAGACGCAAAAGGCACCTATCTGGGCAAAAATACAGCTATTATCTTCAATATAATAATACAGAATTTAGAATTTTCTGTAATTTTTTAAAATTTGCATTAATACATATATTATTGATGAACGATATTTAAATTCATCCCTAAAGATATAGTGCAGAGGTCAAGAACTAGTGGTCCCAGAGCAGACAAACGGACAGATAGACCGACAGACATCATGCTAAAAATAGTGAAAACGTTATGTAGGGACCTAAATTCGTGAAGATCCATCGAAATCTCGGAATGTCAAAATCGGTATGATCACAATACTTCCCTTATATGTTGGCGGTCGGTAATAATTGATTTATTGTATGCACACACAAAACAACCGTGCATACAATACTTTTTCTAATCTTATCTGTAGAAATGGTGTCTGTAAATAATGAAAAATTATAAAATTTATTTCTTTTTGAAAATTTTCCAAAGATCAGGATAACTTGTAAAAGTTGCTGCAAATTTTTCTTTAGAGGGTTTATTTGGAATGGCTCTTTGTTTCCGAAAGATTCCCACCCCTGCTATAGCGGCTCCATAATTATACTGACACCTTTTTGAAAAAAATGTTTCCCAAAATTAAATAAAAAAATTGTAATCAGATACTAACGACTTATAGAATCCATTCAAGATGTTTCCTCATCTCAATAGGCCATGTTGGGGGGGGGGGCATTTTAGTTGGTAACCACGAAATACAACTAGACATGTGAAAATAAAATAACTATAGTTTCTGTGGTTTAAGCGGAAGATTTTGAATTCTAGTAATTTTTACAAATTAAGTGAAGTTTTTGGTAATTTTGTTTAGCAAAAGCCCACTTCAAACCTTAAAAAGAGAGCTCATGACAACTCAGGAAAATTAAAAGTCCATTAAGTTCCGCTTAAACGTTTGAAATAGCCTATAAAATTTTAATTACAAAATATTCATGTGACATTCTATAACAAATATTTATTCAATATATTTAATAACAAACTTAAAAAAATACCATGGCCTAGTCAGATGAGAAAACATTGTTAATGGATTATACATAGCTAAAGTATCCATAAAAATTATCAAATAAAAAATAAATGAGATTTTTAAAATTAAACTCATTTATTTTTTGACATTACGAATTTGAAAAACCGGTCCCATAATTTTCCAAACTCATAATATAGGTTCCCAACACCTAAGTGGTGCGTTAGGCAATATATCTTGACCCACTTCGTTATAAAATCTGTCTTTCAACCCTATTATCCCTAAAAAAATCTAATTTTAATTAATCGAAGCCAAGTCAACTTTTGATTTAAATATAAAAGTTAATCACTAGCCATCGGGTTTCGAACCCGCTTTACTGCGTAAGTAACAGTTTTACCCTGGTGCCACTGTAGCGCAAAACAAGACGAAGTAAAGTATAATTAAAATTTGATCCATAAATGACAAAAAAAAGCCCTGAGATGCGAAATTTACCAGAAACCATTTCTTGAAAAAAAAAAAATCGTGTCAAAGCAGCCGCAATCTTTGGAAATGTACTTATATGTTTTCCCCGAATATCAAAGATCGTAAAGGACATTTTAAGCTTCTAACAAGGGCTTATTTCCAAAAATAACATCACAAAGGATCAAACAAACTAAACACATTCTGAATTTTATTATATAATTATTAAATAGAAATTAAACTCTTAAGTGACACATAAGGTTGTAAAAATGTACGTGCTTGACCTCCAGCACTATATGAAAACCGCAAATATTTATTGATAATTTATTTTATTATTAATTATAATTTAATTTAGAAATAACAGAACTTTTAAGAGGTGCATAGGGTTATGATATATTCTGTTCTTGACTTCCAGCACTACATGAAAATAATTTCAACTAAAAATGATAAGTACTTGACGAAAAAAATATTTTTTCGGAATATAGAACGTCTTTGGTAGCTATATTTTAAAACGCCTCTAAACCAAACCAAAACTGTCACCAAGTGGGGCATAGGGCAGAAAAATGACCTTTCTCTTGATTTCAAATTGAACTCCAGCACTATATGAAAATAATATCTACTAAAAATAATTACTTGTCTGGGATAAAAATAAAATTTTTCGGAATAGAAAACGTTTTTGAAATACATATTTTAAGAGACTAAACCAAATCAAAAAAAATTCCAAGTGGGGCAGAGAACAGAAAGAGCTTTCTCTTGAAGTTAGACAAATTTAAAAACTACAAAAAAAAAAAATAATAATAATTAAAAATTCCTGTCGTATTTTCCTAAAGATCGAATTTCTAATATTTGCCAGGTAAAATTTCCTGTGGAATTCTGGAAATTATCCTTATTACTTAATCCTCTTTAATACGTCCTACTCTCCTCCCCTCTTGACTTCACACGTAGATTCGTGAGAAACTTAATACGCAAGGAAAACAAAGCGAGTAACAAAATAACCAAACAAACACATCTCGTCTAATATAAAACATAAACAATAAAAAAAAAAACAAAAAAAAAATTTAATCAAAAACTGACTGAATTTAGGGTTCGCAGGTATCAATAAAATACTTTTTAGATTTTTGGATCAATTCTTTTAAGAAACAGGGTGTGCGACAAAAAATTATATCTATACTAATTAGTTCGTTTGTACACAACGGGCATTCCAGCTAGTATATAATGAAAATTGCGTTAAAATAAAAAAATGGTATAAAGTGTGAATTTTATTGCCCCTGTATAAACAGGTAAATTAAATAATTTTTTCGATAAATCAAAAAATTCAATAAAGCTTTGAATTCTTAAAATTAAGTTGTTTCTAGACCTCTAGTATACTAAATAAAATCCACGGTACCGTGACGTTTCCACCACTCCTATTACCCCTGTATAAACAGGTAGATAAAATAATTTTTTCGATAAATCAAAAAATTCAATAAATCTTTGAATTCTTAAAATTAAGTTGTTTCTAGACCTCTAGAATACTAAATAAAATCCATGGTATCGTGACGTTTCCACCTTTGCTATTACCTCTATATAAACAGGCCAGTTAAGTAATTTTTTCGACAAATCAAAAAATTCAATAAATCTTTGAATTATTGAAATCAAGTTGATTCTAGACCTCTAGAATAAATAAAATCCACAGTATCGTGACGTTTCCACGTTTCTACGTCTCCTATTACCCCTGTATAAACAGCTCAATAAAATAATTTTTTCGATAAATCAAAAAATTCAATAAATCTTTGAATTATTGAAATCAAGTTGATTCTAGACCTCTAGAATAAATAAAATCCACAGTATCGTGACGTTTCCACGTTTCTACGTCTCCTATTACCCCTGTATAAACAGCTCAATAAAATAATTTTTTCGATAAATCAAAAAATTCAATAAATCTTTGAATTATTGAAATCAAGTTGATTCTAGACCTCTAGAATAAATAAAATCCACAGTATCGTGACGTTTCCACGTTTCTACGTCTCCTATTACCCCTGTATAAACAGCTCAATAAAATAATTTTTCCGATAAATCAAAAAATTCAATAAACCTTTGAATTCCTGAAATCAAGTTGTTTCTAGACCTCTAGACTAAATAAAATCCACAGTATCGTGACGTTTCCACGTTTTTACGTCTCCTATTACCCCTGTATAAACAGCTCAATAAATTAATTTTTTCGATAAATCAAAAAATTCAATAAATCTTTGAATTCTTAAAATTAAGTTGTTTCTAGACTTCTAGTATACTAAATAAAATCCATGGTATCGTGCCGTTTCTACGGCTCCTATTACCCCTGTATAAACAGGTCAATTAAATAATTTTTTCAATAAATTTTCCAATTCTTAAAATCATTTAAAGTTGTTTCTAGACCTCTTGTACTATACTCCATTCGGATTGACTCACATTAGTCCTCCATCTTGATCTGTTTGTCATGTCTTTCCATGTGTCTTGTAAACCAGTACTTGTTAAATTTTCGGTTAGCTGGTTTCTCAATCTCTGGCGAGGTCTTCCCACTGATTGACGAATATTCAATCTAACAGTCCTTCTGAATGACTAGATCACATTTTTTTTGCAGGCATCTTTTAACTTTAAAACTGTTTACAACAATTTTATTTTTTTAACCATCAGGATTCGCTGCTCCAATTCTCCACTATCAATTTAAATTATTTAAAAATCAATGTGTTGGTTTTCTTTGCAATTAGATGTCACCTATGCGTTGGAAACATTATTATTATTTTTTTGAAAATTGCCATAAGTGTTTTCCACAGCACCTAGTGAGTGCTGGGAATACCCACCCCTGAATGGAGTTGGGCGCAGATGGGATGATCCGAGAACCATCCATATCCTTAGGGGTATATTGTCTGTCCACTCCTCTTTCACTCCTGTTCCTCTCCTCCAATTCTCCTGCATCTCTCTACTATCTTTCGTACAACCCACTTCCATTTCTCGTTCTCTCCCTTTATCTCCCTTATCTCTCCTTCATTTCTTCTTCATATCTGCTTCATCGCCCCTTTATCTCTCCTCAATCTCTCCTACATTTCTCTTCTATCTTCCTACATTTCTCTACTATCTTTCCTACATTTCCCCACTATCTGCTCCATTTCTTCACTATCTCTGCTCCATTTCTACTTCATTTTCTCACAATCTCTCCACCAAAATCATAACTCAAAAACGATTTAAGGTAGAGACCACCGATTGGAATTTTTGAAATTCCCACATTTTGATTTCCGTATAAAAATGAGAATTAGAAAATTTAAAACTGGGCCGGATTTACGGTAAAAAAAATCTTATTTCACAAATTAATATTTCAAAAAAAAGATAGAGACCTCCGGTTTGAATTTTTGGAATCCCTATATATTGATTAGTGTATAAAATATTTAGAATTTTAAATTTTAAAATAGGGCTGAATTAACAAAAAATTATAATTCAAAAATTATCGAATTTCAAAACATTTTACATCCAAAACTATGAGGAAGAAATCTACGGTTTGAATTTTTGGAATGCTTGTATCTCGTTTAGTGGAAATTTAAAATTTAAAACGGGGCCAGAATTACGATAAATTATAAAAACCAAAATAATAAAATGTTTCTAATTTCAAAGGGGTAAAAAGTTTGGGGCCATAACGTTTCAATTCGGAATATCTTTAAGAGTGGGCAAACAAAACCCTTGAAAATGACAAACTGAAAAAGTTCTAAAATATTTTTTTTAACTGTTGTTAAACAGTCAGTTGAAATTGTTGGTCTTACTCGCCACCATGTTGTTCTAAGTGTCAGGTCTTTGGTCCCCCAGATACCTGGAAAGACCCGATATACTTATAACAAGATGGGGGTGATGCCAAAATTCAACTGGCACCGTCTAAAAAAGTAACTAACTTTAAAAAATTGTATAATAAAAACTGAAAGTGATACAGAACTGGGGTTTAATTTTTTTTAATACACAGGTCTTCTTCAGTAAATAAAAAAAAAAAAATATTTAAAACAGGAAATACAAGATGTTCAAAAAGTCTAAAATTCAAAAATTCATGCCTCAAAAATGAAAAGGGATAAAGGCATGCGGTTTCAATTTTTGGATTCCTAATGCCGCATTTCTACTAATAATTTGTCTCAAAATTTAGAACAGGTCCGGATGTACAAACTATCAAAACATTTCAAAAATTCATGTCTTAAAAATGTGAAAATGAAAAATTTTTAAAAGAGACTATTTTTTATGCTGCATTTAGTCTATAAAAAAAATTGAGTTTCAAAAATTAAAACGAGGCCGTATTTATAAGCTATCAAATAGTGAAAATTTCAAAAATTCGTCTCTCAAAAATGGGAAGAAATAGAGCCATGCAGTTTAAATGTTTGTATTCCTTATCCCGCATTTAGTCAAATATTTGGAGTCTCTCTCTCCTCCATTTCTCCTCCTTCTCTTCTCCACCTATCCTCCATCTCTCCTCCAACTCTCCTCCATCTCTCTTCCATCTCTCCTTTTTAAATCTTGTTCAATATAAAAAAAATAACATTTCAGTCTTCCAGTATCGACCAAAATGTTTATTTTCCTTCGTAGATATTTACAATAATATCCACATTTGTGTTAACGTATCATATGCACTGTAATAGTCTTCCTCTTTGAAAACAGAATCCTGAAATCCTTGTAAACTAGATTTTCAATCGAATCAAATACTAGAGTATTTGTGCGATTCGCAATATTGCAGCAATTGTTGCCGTGTTCTTAGGGCCGCACTATTTTATGATAATTATTCCTGAAAAAAAATAATAAGTCCCAACTCCTGTAAAGGCATCTTGGGACAGAGAAGGTAAATTTTCAGTTTCTAGACCGCCGGCCATAGATGTGAAAGTCACGTGGTCAATGTGACGTATGAACCGGTACTAGTATCCCTGTATAAACCGGTTATCATTTTAAAATGAAGACCTGTACCCTATTATTATTATTACTTTTTTTTAAATAATTGCCATAAGTGTCTTCCACAGCACTCAATGAGTGCTGGGAATACCCACCCCTGAAGGGAGTTGGGCGCAGTTGGGACGAACCGAGAACCATCCATGTCCTTAGGGGTATATTATCTCCAGTATCAATTTAAATTATTTAAAAATCAATGTGTTGGTTATATTTGCAATTAGATGTCACCTAAGTTGACTCTTCCGATAGCCAAACTCTCCATTTCTTGCGAGGTCTTCCTACTGGGCGATTTAATCTTCCGTCTAGGGCTTCTCATTTACCGCAATTTTCAAATTCCAGGATTCCGGGTGTCAATGGAGCTATCACCTAATGATGACCGAATTTCTGTGACGAAAAGACCTGCCGCAGAAAAGGCTCTTTCAGATTCAATCGATGTCTGTGGAATGGTCATTAGTGCGTCATATAATTTATTGGTGCGTTTTCCCGTTGCTTCATAGATATTCATTTCTTTGGCGATGTTTTTGACGTCATATAGAAAACCTTCGGTATTCTCAGCTCGTGTCACATTCGAAATAGCAACATCCAACTTCTGATGAAGTGATAATTCAGACGTGATTTCTCGCTCTGCCATCAGTGAATTGTTAGCCTCATCACCACTATCTTAATCTTCCATACTACAAGTATCCGCATTTGCAACAAAAAGTTTAGCAAATAACTTTTTAGCTGTAGCAATACTGATTTATTGAATCTACTTCCGATTCGTAGTGTTATAATTTGATGAGTTGTTTAGGTATTTTAGTAAGACTACTAAATTATTATTCCTTCGCTCGACAATTCTGTTGGATTCCAGCATTTTAAACGAAAAACTATTATTGTTTTTGCGTAACTCATTCAAAATACAGCCTCTGCTTCAAGTAGTGTTGCTCCGCGTCGGCCAAGTCTCTCAATACCAATTTTTAATGGCTGTAATGCCGTTACCACGTCCTTAATTACTAAATATTCCTTCTCCGAAAAAAGAGGGATTCCCGGGTTGAAACCCCGGGATAACGGGATGTATTTTTTCATATGGGATCCCGGGAAAATGGAACCGTTTAAGAAGCCCTACTTCCGTTCCATGTCCTTTTAACCATGTTGTCCTCCCTCAACTTTTGTCCTATCCACTGTAATCGTCTACTTTTCAGCTCTCGTGTGAAATATTTTTTAACTTTTTTTTAAATGTTATATATTTGCATAAATTATTATATATAAAGATGTGTGCATCTATTAGAACGTTGTCCTAATATAAAATTATATTATTATTAGATTAAAAACTAAATTCTTTTAAAATAATCGAAAATTTATTTGTTGGGTTCTATGTCCCTAAACGCCGTATTGTGTTCATGCACAATTCCGTCTCATTATTTTCAGTTTTACTCAATTTAAAAAACAGAAAAAATATACCCCTTATACTATAAACTCTCCCGCAGAGCATTGCCGTACTGTGTGTTGCCTACCCTAAATACCTCAAGGAGTAATATTTTGCAATTTTCTAAAATTAATAACTCAAAACCTATAAACGATAGAGATCCACGGTTTCAATTTTTGGAATTATCAATATTCATATATACTATGAAAATTTGGAGATATTCCCAGTGAAAGCAGTTTTTCACAGAGAATTGTTTTAAAATATACCGAAATTGCAACTTTGCAAAGATGCAAATGAAAACAAAAAATACTCAACAAATGTTGAGGACTTACTCCGTGTAGCCCCAGAGGCTCTGGGCGCTACGCCCTTCTCAGAACTTACATGGGGTCCTCCAGCGATGGCTGTAACAATAAAACAACAATTAGCAACCAAATAATCTTAGAATATTTCAAAAATATTAATTAAAGGATGACATATTTTTTGTAAAATAAACCTTCTTATTTTAGTAAATTTCTAGGTTTAGGCGTTTGGCTACAATTTTTACCGAACAGACAGACAGACAGACAGACAGACAGACAGACAGACAGACAGACAGACAGACAGACAGACAGACAGACAGACAGACAGACAGACAGACAGACAGACAGACAGACAGACAGACAGACAGACAGACAGACAGACAGACAGACAGACAGACAGACAGACAGACAGACAGACAGACAGACAGACAGACAGACAGACAGACAGACAGACAGACAGACAGACAGACAGACAGACAGACAGACAGACAGACAGACAGACAGACAGACAGACAGACAGACAGACAGACAGACAGACAGACAGACAGACAGACAGACAGACAGACAGACAGACAGACAG
Organism: Liopterus haemorrhoidalis; assembly: GCA_963971575.1. Classification (NCBI taxonomy): domain Eukaryota; kingdom Metazoa; phylum Arthropoda; class Insecta; order Coleoptera; family Dytiscidae; genus Liopterus; species Liopterus haemorrhoidalis. Next base: position 86,164 of record OZ020620.1, on the reverse strand, counting down.
ACAGACAGACAGACAGACAGACAGACAGACAGACAGACAGACAGACAGACAGACAGACAGACAGACAGACAGACAGACAGACAGACAGACAGACAGACAGACAGACAGACAGACAGACAGACAGACAGACAGACAGACAGACAGACAGACAGACAGACAGACAGACAGACAGACAGACAGACAGACAGACAGACAGACAGACAGACAGACAGACAGACAGACAGACAGACAGACAGACAGACAGACAGACAGACAGACAGACAGACAGACAGACAGACAGACAGACAGACAGACAGACAGACAGACAGACAGACAGACAGACAGACAGACAGACAGACAGACAGACAGACAGACAGACAGACAGACAGACAGACAGACAGACAGACAGACAAAACCTTAAAAAGGCCTTTAACACAAAAATTATACATTTCAGACATATTTTTTTGCAAAATAACCATTCAAAGTTCCATAAGGGCGTTTAAGCATAAAAATTTTGAAAAATATAAATTAAAATATATATTTTTGTAAAGAAAACTTACCAAGTTCAGGAAAGCAATCTTGCCAAATCCTTCGCCGACAGCATCCCCCTTTACTTCTAGGGCACTAAGACCATCTAAGCCCATCACGAAGGGCTATTAACACCAGGTATCGGCACGACACCAAAAAAAAAAAATAAACTAGGAGGAAGCCGATTAAATTCGGAAATAATAAACGGTGCACAACACTAACTTCTTTAGTTTAAGGTCTTCTCGGACCAATGACGAACTATTAAAAAAAAAACCTGAAACAGCAAATAAAATATTAGTAACAGAATCACTATTTAAACATTGTTTTTATAAATAATAGCAAGTTATAAACAATTTTATTTACTAAATCACAACGTTTTGGCAACGAATTTAATCTACAAGTGAATCGCACGACGTTTTTTGTACAACTGTCACTGATAATTGGTATCTTATGATATATGAATTGCTAATTAATCCCTTATGTAATTTTTAAATTTTTAGTCTTATGCGATTTGACAATGCACGTAAATTCTAATTACAATATTTATTTTGCGTATAAAAATAATTAATTAAAAAATTGTTAATACCAATTTTAACACGCTATTTTTGGCTATTAGAAACCAAAGGGCCTACACCTTATTGTTTTATTAAACTAACAATGCATTTCAAAATATTTTTTGTAAACCAATTTCAACAATATTTGTTGTAAAAAATATTTACAAATTTTTTCTACCCACAAAATATAACATATTGTAAAATTATTTTTTGTTTATAAATCTAAGTCAGCGGTTCTAATTCTGCGGTCTGCGTTTACCAGGGTTCCGCGAAACAATTTTGACATTAACTTTACATCCCCCAACTTTTCGCTTTTATTCAAATAACTCTTTTAAAAAAAACCCTACATGGTCAAAACTTTTTGTATTTGTTGTTATATAACTAGTTATTGATCTAACTAAACAATAATTAGTAAAAATTATTTACAGAAAACATATTATAATAAGATCTATTTTGACCAATATTTGAACAAGAAATGTTTGTATGAGTTGTATTATGATTTGAACTTTTTAAATTCTTTTTACTACTATTTGTATTAATTTTATGTTTTTTATTCTATATGCTAATAAAAATGTTCATCTCTATAAATGCGCAAGACCATTTATTTAAATAACCAGCGATACATTTTTATCAATATTTATTATAACGTAGTGCCTATGAGATTATTGAGCCAAAAATTAAGTCTCAAGAACGACGTAAAATGCCTAGGCTTGGGAGGGGGTCCGCAAAAAAAAATGTTGTTCAAGAGGAGGTCCTCGGACCACATAAGTTTAAGGACCCCTGATCTAAGTCTCAAGGCCTTTAATTAAGCCCTACTCAAAGTTTTAAAAAATATATATTTTTTCGAGAAATATTTATTCCAACATAATTTCCTATGTAGACCAAAAAACTGTATATGCAAGCCAAAATTCAACTCTTTAGGTCCTGATATTTGACCACAAGTACTACCGTACAGACAGACAGATACACGAGTCATACCTTTGGCCTAATACCTTTAAACACGTGTAGTATGTAATGTTTTATATAAATTTATTTGGAAAGAAAAATTGAATAAATCAACTTTTATCGAAGAAATAAACAGACAGACGGGCACATGAATGATGGTTTAAGGTTTCTTGACCATACCTACGAAACCCCAATTACTTTAAAAAGTGTAGTATGTAACGTTTTATATGAATTTATTTAGGAAAAAAATTTAATACCTAGTTTCTACCCAACAGACGGACACAAAGAGTTTCTTGGTTATTCATACGAAACCCTAAAAACGCATTTAAAAACATGTAATATGAAATATTTAAAGAAGTGGGGGGGGGCATATCTCGAAAAGAAAATTGAACAACCTTCGCCAGAGGGAAGACCTCACAAAAAGTTGAGGTATTATATTAGTCAAAATCTAACAAGTATAAAGAAAAACCTGACAGTTAAGAGATCAAGACGGACTTTTAAGGGGTTAAGAGATCACGTTTTGAATGTTACTTTTTCAATTATGAACATATTATTTCTTTTTAAATTTCCTCAAAGCCAACTTGTGTGTAGGTACATATATTTCCAATATTGTAAGAAATTGTTCGTATGGGATTAATGTAATTGAAGAAATGCACCTTTATGCCCTTTGCACAATTGACCTTTACCCCTATATTTCAAGAGATCAACCAGGTCCCGGGTTCATTTCCCGCCGAGCGCCGGATCATCTTGTCCTATTCAATATACATTTAAACAATACAGCTAATGCCGCCGGTACGAACCCAAATAAAAGCAGTTTACAAATAAAAACACATATTACATGTTAAGAAAAAATGCGCTAAAGCCCGTAAATAACTGCCTCTGCCTGTCACAACTTTTTTAAAGATATTTACCTCTTTGTTACACTTTCTTCAAGCATGAAAATTTCACAGCTTGCGAACAAATCACACTTTTATCAAGACTTTTTAAGAAGACGACCATCAAAATATATATTTTTATACTTGACCACATTAAAACTTAAAATAAAAATCAGCTGTGTCCACCACAGGACCGACCGCCATTACAAAGTACTTGTATAAAATACATTCTAGCAGCAGATTAGAAATAACTTGGCCTAATATTTTCTAAAAGAGATATTATTTATCATGATCATGGAAACGTTACATGAAAAAATTGATACTAAGAAAAAATTTCGAAAATTTTTAATATTTTTTTTCGTTTTTCAAAAAATGTCTCAAATAAAAGTTGTTAATTATTGCTTTTATAACAAATTTTGTTAGATAAATTATTATTATGCAAAATCTTGAAAAAAAATAAAGAATTTATGTTTAGGAAATCAGATCGTACTGTGCTCTTTCGGCGTGTCTTAAAAATGTCATAACTGGACTAAATAAAAAAAGATTTTTTTTTATATTTTGGGCCTATGCCCCTAGTGACCGAAAAGTGCCCATCATAGACAAACATCACTTATTTAGTTTTAAAAAAAAATCCTCTAACCTTATATACTTTACCGCATAGCACGAACGTGTTGTGGGTTGCCTACCATATTAGCTTCCAGGGGAAAAAATTACAATTTTCAAAAATTCATAACTCAAAAACTAAAACAGATAGCGCCCTGCGGTTTGAATTTTTAAAATCACCAACACTTATATACGCAGCTAAAAATTTGGGGCCTTTTTCGTTAAAGACGTTTTTCGTTGAAAATGTTTCGAACATTGTCAATATTGTCAAAATTTTTAAGTTTGTAAGGCCGTATCTCCAAAACTAAAAAAGATATAGACCTGGGGATGCAATTTTTGAAATTCTTAGATCCGTAATATATTTAAGCAAATTTTGAGCAAAACATTTTTTTTTGAAAAATTTCGTTTACCTATATTTTTTTTTTCTCAATTTAAAAAAATCATAACTCAAAATTGATTAAGGATGGAGACCTGCGGTTTGAATATTTAAAATTTGCATGTATTACTTAATCTAGGAAAAAATTGGGGCCTTAATAACTCGGCTGGTTTTATTTTTCTAGTCCATCAAACAAAACCTTTAAAAATGGCTAAAATTTGAAAAAATCGTAAGGGGTATACCTTAAAAAAATGACAATTTTTAAGAAAAATCTTTTTGTCTTAGATTTGACTCAAAATTGGCCAATATACGTATTTTGGGCCGTAAATTACCAAAATAAGGTCAATTTCGCCTTTCAACTAACTGTTTTTGCATAAAACTAAAAAAAACTACCCCAAAAAAAGACGCAGGAAAGCTTTAAATATCCCCAGCCCCAAATAGATATTTTACCGTTCCGCGGTAAGTTTGGATTGAGAAGCATTAACTAAGTTATTAACTAAAACAGAGGTCTAGAAACTTAAACGGGATCTAAAAACTTAATCCGTGGTCTAGAAACTTAAACTAGAGTTATAAAACTTGAACTTGAAGCCGCAATAATGTATCATTATTATTTTTTTTAAATTGCCATAAGTGTCTTCCACAGCACCCAGAGAGTGCTGGGAATACCCACCCCTGAAGGGAGTTGGGCGCAGTTGGGATGATCCGAGAACCATCCATGTCCTTAGGGGTATATTATCTGTCCAACCCTCTTTCACTCCTGTTCCTCTCCACCGATTCTCCATGTTGCTCCAAGTGTCCGGTCTTTCCAGATATCTGGGGGACCAAAAACCTGACACTTAGAGCAATAAGATGCTGATGCCAAAACTGGGCTGGCACAGTAAAAAACTAAATTTTTTTAGTTATAAAAATTGGAATTTAAAAAATCATAATTCAAAAACGGGCAGCTATAGGGCCTTGCGGTTAAAATTTTTGAAATCAACATGGACTTTTTACTCTAAAAAAAATTTGGGACCTCAAAAAACGACAAAAAAAATTGATAAATTAAAGTATGAACTGACAAAGAAAATATTTTAAAATGACAAAAAATAATTATTTTTTGGCAATAGAGGGTCAATTATTTAGCCAATGCAAAGACAGCAAAACACGAAGAAATCTGCAGATAAGGGACCAAAATCAAATGGAAGCGTCCAATAAACAGCAAAACTTAAAAATCAATTTTAAAAGTTTCCTAGATAATTATTTTTTAGATATTGGACATTCTTGGCCTTACTCACCACTATATTGCTCTGCATCAGGTCTTTCCATATATCTGGGGGACCAAAGACCTGACACTTAAGGCAAAATGATGGTGATGCCAAAACTGAACTGGCACAGTAAAAAAATAAGTTTAATTTGCAAATTTGAATTTAAAAACATGATAGCTCAAAAACGGCCAGAGATAAAGACCTGAGGTTGAAATTTTTGAAATCTACATGTATTGTTTATTCAAAAACAAATTTGGGACCTTAAAAAACGACTAAAAAATTTTGATACATTAAAGTATGAGCCGACAAAGAAAATATTTTAAAATGACAAAAAATAATTATTTTTAGGCAATAGAGGGTCAATTATTTAGCCAATTCAAAGGCAGCAAAAGACGAAAAAAAAGATTAGGGACCAAAATCAAATGGAAGCATCCAATAAACAGCAAAACTTAAAAATCAATTTTGAAAGATATCTAGATAATTATTTTTTGGTTATTGGACATTTTTGGTCTTACTCACCACCATGTTGCTCTGCATCAGGTCTTTCCAGGTATCTGGGGGACCAAAGACCTGACACTTAAGGTAAGATGATGGTGATGCCAAAACTGAACTGGCACAATAAGAGAATAAATTTTATTAGTTATGAAAATTGGAATTTAAAAAATTATAACTCAAAAACGGCCAGCAATAGGGACTTGCGGTTAAAATTTTTGAAATCTACATGGACTTTTTAATTTAAAAAAAGTTTGGGGTTTCAAAAAACCACTAAAAAATTTGATAAATTAAAATATGACAAGGAAAATATTTTAAAATGACAAAAAATAATTACTTTTTGGCAATAGACGGTCAATTATTTAGCCAATGCAAAGACAGCTAAAGACGAAGAAATCGGCAGATTAGGGACAAAACACAAATGGCAGCATCCAATAAAAAGCAAAAATTAAAAATCAATTTTGAAAGATTTCTAGATAATTACTTTTTGGATATTGGACATTTTTGGCCTTACTCACCACCATGTTGCTCTCACTGGTCAGGTCTTTCCAGGTATCTGGGGGACCAAAGACCTGACACTTAGAGCAAGAAGATGCTGATGCCAAAACTGGACTGGCACAGTAAAAAAAAATAATTTTAATAGTTGTAATTTAAAAAAATCATAACTCAAAAACGACCAATAATAGAGACTTGCGGTTGAAATTTTTGAAATTAACATGGACTTTTTACTCTAAATAAAATTTGGGGCTTCAAAAACCGACTAAAAAATTTTGATAAATCAAATTATGAACTGACAAAGAAAATATTTTAAAATGATAAAAAAATAATTATTTTTTGGCAATAGAGGGTTAATTATTTAGCCAATGCAAAGACAGCAAAAGACGAAGAAATCAGCAGATTAGGGACAAAAATCAAATGGAAACATCCAATAAACAGCAAAAATTAAAAATCAATTTTGAAAGAATTCTAGATAATTACTTTTTGGATATTGGACATTTTTGGCCTTACACACTATTATGTTGCTCTCACTGGTCAGGTCTTTCCAGGTATCTGGGGGACCAAAGACCTGACACTTAAGGCAAGATGATGGCGATGCCAAATCTGAACTGGCACAGTAAAAGAATAAATTTTATTAGTTATGAAAATTGGAATTAAAAAAAAACATAATTCAAAAACGGCCAGCAATAGGGACTTGCGGTTAAAATTTTTGAAATCTGCATGGACTTTTTAATCCAAAAAAAAAATTGAGGCTTCAAAAACCACTAAAAAATTGTGATAAATCAAATTATGAACTGACAAAGAAAATATGTTAAAATAATTATTTTTTGGCAATAGAGGGTCAATTATTTAGCCAATGCAAAGACAGCAAAAGACGAAGAAATCATCTGATTAGGGACCAAAATCATATGGAAGCGTACAATAAACAGCAAATATTAAAAATCAATTTTGAAAGAATTCTAGATAATTACTTTTTGGTTATTGGACATTTTTGGCCTTACGCACCACCACCATATTGCTCTGCATCAGGTCTTTCCAAATATCTGGGGGACCAAAAACCTGACACTTAGAGCAAGATAATGCTGATGCCAAAACTGGACTGGCACAGTAAAAAAATAATTTTATTATTTATTCGAAAATTTGAATTTAAAAAAATTGTAGCTCAAAAATGGTTAGAGATAGACACTTGCGGTTAGAATTTTTTATATCTACATGAACACTTTATTCTATAAAAAATTGGGCCCCTAACAAAACAATTAGAAAATCTCCTCCGAACCGGCAGACAAAACATTCGAAAATTGCAACAAAAATCAGTCTGTCCAGATTTTTGGCCTTACTCATCACCATGTTGCTCTCACTGTAAGGTCTTTCCAGATATCTGGGGACCAAAGACCTGACATTTAGAGCAAGATGATGCTGATGCCAAAACTAAACTGGTACAGTAAAAAAATTAGTTTAGTTTGAAAATTTAAATTAAAAAAAAATGATAGCTCAAAAACGGCCAGAGATAGAGATCTGCGGTAGGAATTTTTGAAATCTGCATGTATTTTTTACTCTAAAATAAATTTGGGACCTTAAAAAATGAACTGGAAAATCTTGTTGGAGGTGAAAAACTAAACACTTTGACACGAAATTGACAAAAAATAATTATTTTTGAAAATAAAGGGTTAATTATTTAGCCAATGCGAAGGCAGCAAAAGAGGAAATCAACAAGAAGATCTAGCATTGGTATACAGGACACCTGGAAAGATATTTAACCAGGTTAGGGACAAAAATAGAATGGAATCATCCAATAAAACAGCAAAAATGAAAATTATTTTCAAAGATTTCTAGATAATTATTTTTTGGTTATTGGACATTTTTGGACTTACTCACCACCATATTTCTTTGCATCAGGTCTTTCCAGATATCCGGGGGACCAAAGACCTGACATTTAGAGCAAGATGATGGTGATGTCAAAACTGAACTGGCACAATTAAAAAAATAAGTTTAGTTTGAAAATTTGAATTTAAAAAAATGATAGCTCAAAAACCGCCAGAGATAGAGACCTACGGTAGAAATTTTTAAAATCTACATGTACTGATTACTTTAAAATAAATTTGGGACCTGAAAAAACTAACTGGAAAATCTTATACAATGTGAAAAAGAAAACACTTAAAATGTATGCCCGAGTGATTTCTGACTCTAGCCAGTTTATGACTAGCTGGAATGTGATTGGCGAGATGTACTGTTGTTTGAATAATCTGCGTGTAATTTGATTATTTGCTTCATTTTATAAAAATCTGTCTATCTATCAATAACTGAGCTGTGAAAGAGAAAAGCGACTTTATAGTGAAAAAAGCTACCCCTTCCCCCGTAACATTATCTTTGAACACCATTAATTTGTACAACATAGGGTAAAGCCTAAGGGCCTCCGCCATAGAAAATGATTTTAAAAAGGGCTCCGCAAGTCGAAAAGGTTGTAAACCACTGATTTAGCCTATACGAAGACAAAAAAAAGAGGGCGAAATCAACTAGAAGATCTAGCATTGGTATACAGGACACCTGGAGTGATATTTAGCCAGATAATGGATGCCTCCAAAAAACAGCAAAAATGAAAAAAAAATTCAAAGATTTCTAGATAACTATTTTTTGGTTATTGGACATTTTTGGACTTACTCACCACCATGTTGCTTTGCATCAGGTCTTTCCAGATATCTGGGGGACCAAAGACCTGACACTTAGAGCAAGATGATGGTGATGCCAAAACTGAACTGGCACAGTAAAAAAACAAGTTCAGTTTTCAAATTTGAATTTAAAAAAATGATAGCTCAAAAACGGCCAGAGATAGAGACCTGCGGTTGGAATTTTTGAAATCAACATGTATTGTTTACTCTAAAATAAATTTCGGACCTTAAAAAACGACTAAAAAATTTTGATAAATTAAAGTATGAACTGACAAGGAAAATATTTTAAAATGACAAAAAATAATTATTTTTTGGCAATAGCGGGTCAATTATTTAGCCAATGCAAAGACAGAAAAAGACGAAGAAATCAGCAGATTAGGGGCCAAAATCAAATGGATGCATGCAATAAACAGCAAACATTAAAAATCAATTTTGAAAGATTTCTAGTAAATTACTTTTTGGTTATTGGACATTTTTGGACTTACTCACCACCATATTGCTCTGCATCAGGTCTTTCCAGATATCTAGGGGACCAAAGACCTGACACTAAGAGCAAGATAATGCTGATGCCAGAACTGGACTGGCACAGTAAAAAAGTAATTTTATTATATATTCGAAAATTTGAATTTAAAAAAATCGTAGCTCAAAAACGGTTAGAGATAGAGACTTTCGGTTGGAATTTTTTAAATCTACATGAACAATTTACTCTATAAAAATTGGGCCCCTAACAAAACAATTATAAAATCTCCTCTGAACCGGCAGACAAAACATTCGAAAATTGCAACAAAAATTAAAAATCAGTCTGTCCAGATTTTTGGCCTTACTCACCACCATATTGCTCTTATTGGTAAGGTCTTTCCAGATATCTGGGGGACCAAAGACCTGGCACTTAGATCAAGATGATGGTGATGCCAAAACTGGACTGACAAAGCAAACAAAAATAATTTTATATTTAAAAAAAATTGAAAAAAAGGCTCATATACGGTTGGAGATAGACTTGCGATTAGAATTTTTGAAAACTACATGTACTCTTTACTCTAAAAGAAATTTAGGGCTTTAAAAAGTTAGTTCGAAAATGTTATAGGAGCAGACAAACAAAATTCTTGAAATTGCCCAAAAATAATTATTTTGCCCATAAAGGGTTAATTGTTTAGCCAATGCCAAGACAGCAAAAGAGGGGGAAATCAACAAGAAGATCTATCATTGGTATACAGGACACCTGGAGAGATATTTAGCCAGATTAGGGACAAAAAACGAATGGATGAATCCAAAAAACAGCAAAAATGAAACAAAAAAAATCAAAGATTTCTAGATAATTATTTTTTGGTTATTGGACATTTTTGGACTTACTCACCACCATGTTGCTTTGCATCAGGTCTTTCCAGGTATCTGGGGGACCAAAGACCTGACACTTAGAGCAAGATGATGGTGATGCCAAAACTGAACTGGCACAGTAAAAAATAAATTTAGTTGGAAAATTTGAATTTAAACAAATGAGCTCAAAAACGGCCAGAAATAGAGACCTGCGGTAGGATTTTTTTAAATCTACATGTATTTTTTATTCTAAAATAAATTTGGAACCTTAAAAAACTAACTGGAAAGTCTTATACAAGGTGAAAAACAAATTACTTGATATTGACAAAAAATAATTATTTTTTGGAAATAGAGGGTTAATTATTTAGCCCATTGGTTCCCAACCTGTGCTCCGCGTGCACATCTCAAGGGCTCCGAAGCCGTTGCAAGAAATAAAATAAATAAAAATGGAACAAAATCAAAAGAATTAGGAATATAAAACAGAATCAAAATAATAAATCTGGAAATTACATTCTGAATGAAAATTTGAAGACAGAGATACTATCTCTGTTAGAATATATTAGGCCAAGTTATTTCTACTCTGCTGCTAGAATGTATTTTATACAAGTACTTTATGATGGCGGTCGGTCCTGTGGTAGCCACAGCTGATTTTTTTATCTTCCTACAGTAATTTTTTTCCAAGTAAAGTAAGTGTATCGCGTAGATAAAAAGGTTGAAAACCACCATAAAATTTGGTTAAAATTTTTCGCACACAACAATGATAGCTATCACTACGAAAGGTTGTGAACCACTGATTTAGCCTATACGAAGACAAAAAAAAGAGGGCGAAATCAACTAGAAGATCTAGCATTGGTATACAGGACACCTGGAGAGATATTTAGCCAGATAATGGATGCATCCAAAAACAGCAAAAATGAAAAAAAAAAATTCAAAGATTTCTAGATAACTATTTTTTGGTTATTGGACATTTTTGGACTTACTGACCACCATGTTGCTTTGCATCAGGTCTTTCCAGATATCTGGGGGACCAAAGACCTGACACTTAGAGCAAGATGATGGTGATGCCAAAACTGAACTGGCACAGTAAAAAAACAAGTTTAGTTTGCAAATTTGAATTTAAAAAAATGATAGCTCAAAAACGGCCAGAGATAGAGACCTGCGGTTGGAATTTTTGAAATCTACATGTATTGTTTACTCTAAAATAAATTTGGGATCTTAAAAAACGACTAAAAAATTTTGATAAATTAAAGTATGAACTGACAAGGAAAATATTTTAAAATGACAAAAAATAATTATTTTTTGGCAATAGGGGGTCAATTATTTAGCCAATGCAAAGACAGAAAAAGACGAAGAAATCAGCAGATTAGGGGCCAAAATCAAATGGATGCATCCAATAAACAGCAAACATTAAAAATCAATTTTGAAAGATTTCTAGATAATTACTTTTTGGTTATTGGACATTTTTGGATTTACTCACCACCATATTGCTCTGCATCAGGTCTTTTCCAGATATCTGGGGGACCAAAGACCTGACACTAAGAGCAAGATAATGCTGATGCCAGAACTGGACTGGCCCAGTAAAAAAAAATATTTTATTATTTATTCGAAAATTTGAATTTAAAAAAATCGTAGCTCAAAAACGGTTAGAGATAGAGACTTGCGGTTAGAATTTTTGAAATCTACATGAACAATTTACTCTATAAAAATTGGGCCCCTAACAAAACAATTATAAAATCTCCTCTGAACCGGCAGACAAAACATTCGAAAATTGCAACAAAAATTAAAAATCAGTCTGTCCAGATTTTTGGCCTTACTCACCACCATATTGCTCTTATTGGTAAGGTCTTTCCAGATATCTGGGGGACCAAAGACCTGGCACTTAGAGCAAGATGATGGTGATGCCAAAACTGGACTGACAAAGCAAAAAAAAATAATTTTATATTTAAAAAAAATTGAAAAAAAGGCTCATATACGGTTGGAGATAGACTTGCGATTAGAATTTTTGAAAACTACATGTACTCTTTACTCTAAAAGAAATTTAGGGCTATAAAAAGTTAATTCGAAAATGTTATAGGAACAGACAAACAAAATTCTTGAAATTGCCCAAAAATAATTATTTTGCCCATAAAGGGTTAATTGTTTAGCCAATGCGAAGACAGCAAAAGAGGGCGAAATCAACTAGAAGATCTAGCATTGGTATACAGGACACCTGGAGAGATATTTAGCCAGATAATGGATGCATCCAAAAACAGCAAAAATGAAAAAAAAAAATTCAAAGATTTCTAGATAACTATTTTTTGGTTATTGGACATTTTTGGACTTACTGACCACCATGTTGCTTTGCATCAGGTCTTTCCAGATATCTGGGGGACCAAAGACCTGACACTTAGACCAAGATGATGGTGATGCCAAAACTGAACTGGCAGAGTAAAAGAATAAATTTTATTAGTTATGAAAATTGGAATTAAAACAAAAACAAGTTTAGTTTGCAAATTTGAATTTAAAAAAATGATAGCTCAAAAACGGCCAGAGATAGAGACCTGCGATTGAAATTTTTGAAATCTACATGTATCGTTTACTCTAAAATAAATTTGGGACCTTAAAAAACGACTAAAAATTTTTGTTAAATTAAAGTATGAACTGACAAGAAAAATATTTTAAAATGACAAAAAACAATTATTTTTTGGCAATAGAGGGTCAATTATTTAGCCAATGCAAAGACAGAAAAAGACTAAGAAATCAGCAGATTAGGGACCAAAATCAAATGGAAGCATCCAATAAACAACAAACATTAAAAATCAATTTTGAAAGATTTCTAGGTAATTACTTTTTGGTTATTGGACGGAAGAATTTTTATAATTTTCGTTGAAAAAAATTTAAATTGGAGGGCGCAGTGTCCTTTAAAAATGCCTCCAAAAAGGAAAAGCTAAAATATAGATATTTAAAAATACCTAAAATATAAAACTTTTTAAATTATTTTGTACCAGGTTACCCCACCCCCCGAAAATTTCAGCCTTAAAACTAAAAATCCCAATAAAGACCTCACCATAATATGAAAGAAAGTTCGCGATGAATGAGAAAATATTCTGTTATTTATTTTAAAATATATATTCTTAAGTTCTGAACATTAAATAGGTTTTCCTTTTTTTTTCCTGTCATACAGACAGATGGATGACGGTATAAGAGTTGGTTTTTTTTTAAATTTTTTAATTTTAAATGGCCTTTGCTACTTCGGCAATTAGCCAGGCTAATTCTATTATTTTGGAAAATTCCATGCCTGAACATGATTCAAACCCGATACCTTAAGAACGTAGGGCACATCTGCTACCACTACGCTACTCCGGTCGGCAGTTTATAAATTAACCTACGGACCTTAAAATGTCCAAAATACTTTTTAAAACCATTAATTTATCTGTACCCGTATGTATTTTTTTTTCTTTTCTAATAATTTTTAGAAATTTTTTGTCCTTTCTGGACATCAGAATTGGAAATTATGGCCAGCAAAAATATAAAAAAAGACTTGAAAATATCGTCTGTTTCTATATAAATGCCCCAATATTTTTGGGTGTGACAAAATAAAAAATACTCAAAAATTATTGAGGGCTTACCCCCGTAGTCCCAGCGATCTGGGACTACGCCCTTCTCTGAACCTGCATGGGGCCCTCCAGCGATGGCTGTAACAACAAAACAACAATTAGCAACAAAATCAAAAACCCGAAAAAAATTCAAAATTTTCGTTTTATCAAAAAATGACTCTAATAAAAGTTGTTAGTTATTGATTTATAGCAACTTTTGTTAAATACATTTTTTCAAAATATTATTTTGTTAAACCGCAAAAATCTTAAAATCGACACGGGTAAACTCCCATTTCTAGTTAACCGATTTTTATCAAAAGTTTAAATATGAAGTTTCATAAAAATCCTTTTAGCCGAATTTGCTCTTCACGTGTACACAGACAGACGGACAGACAGACAGGCTGACGGACAGACGGACAGACAGACAGATTGACGGATTGACGGACAGACGGACAGACAGACAGACGAACAGACAGACGGACAGACAGACGGACAGACCGACAGACAGAAAGACGGACAGCCGGATAGACAGACCGACAGACATCATGTTAAAAATAATCAAAAAGTTATGCAGCGACCACAATTCGTGGAGATCCATCGAAATCTCGAAATGTCAAAATCGGTATGATCGCAATACCTCCCTTATATACGTTGGCGGTCGGTAAAAATAATGGACATACAGCTTTAGAAAATAAACTTACCAAGTTCAGGAGAGCTATTTTGCAAATTCCTTCGCCGACAGCATCCCCCTCTACATCTAGGGCCGATTAAATTCGGAAAAAATAAATGGAAACACTGATTCTTTAGTTTAAGGTCTTCTCGGACCATTCAAGATCAGCTGCAACAGCAAAAAATATTTAATAACAAGAATAAATAATTATATGTATATGGGCTTGTAGATTGTACCGACGAAACCCTAACAATGTCCAAAATATTTTTTAAAACCATTCATTTTTGTGTAAGTGTATGTGTGTGTGTGTGTGTGTGTGTGTGTGTATTTTTTTTCTTCTTAATTTTTCATATTTTTTTCGTATTTTTTTCATATTTTTTTTCAAAAATTGTATCATTTTGTTACTTCTAAACACAAAAATTCAATATTTTTTATAGCAGAAATATAAAAAAAGACGTTAAAAATCTGTTTTTATATCAATGCATAATTTTCTAGTGCAGTGTTTCTCAACAGGTGGTCCGCAGACCATCAGTGGTCCCCAGAAAAATTTAGTGGTCCGCGAAAGTTTTTATATATGTTTTTTGCAGTATTTTTGTTATTTTTTACGCAAATTTTTTATGTAAATAATTTATATTTTGTTTATTTTCTGTAAACTTTCTGTGATTTTCTACAAATAAAATAAAAGTATTTAGTAGCACATTAAATATATTTGTTTTCTTGCAAAAACTGAACCAACAATTATTATTAGTGGTCCGCGGTGCGTTTTTGGTTGAGAAACACTGTTCTAGTGTTTACGTGTGTTACTTTTTTCACATTTTTTTTTAAAATCAATTTTGGGGCACGTGTGTATAGGCTGTTTCAAACGTTAAGCGGAACTAAATGGCATTTTTATTTTTATTTTGAATTCCACATTTGCGAGGGCAAGAATATAAAAAAATTTCAGTAAAAATACTGTTTGTTTTTACATCAAAGCTGTGTTCAAAGTTTTTTCATACGTGTGTGTGTCTTATTGTTTTCTCATATTTTTTCAAAAATTAAATACATTTTGGTGTACGTGTGTAAGTGTGCGAATCTATTTTTTTTTTTTGTTCTTTCCAGATTTCACATTTCAAAGTTTTTTAAAGCAAAAATATAAAGAAAAACGTAAAAATGTAGTCTGTTTTTATATCAATACTCATTTTTCGTGTGTCTTATTGTTTTTTCATATTTTTTCAAAAATTAAATCAATTTTGGTGTACGTGTGTAAGTGTGCGAATTTAATTTTTTTTTGTTTGCAAAGTTAATTTAGTCTTTTATAAACATCAGAATTCAACATTTTTTATAGCAAAAATATAAAGACAGCTCAGTAAAAATACTGCCTGTTCTTATATTATCGCCACATTTTTTCTTATAGTTACAAAATAGAAAATACTCAACAAATTGTTGAGGCCTTACCACCGTAGGCCCAGAGATCTGGGTCTACGTCCACTCACAACTTGATTTTTTCCAAATTTCAGAATTTTTCCTTTTAAGTATAAAAAAATGTATATGCATGCCAAATTTCATCTCTCTTGGTCCAGTCATTTGACTATAATTTCTAGTTTCCAAATTTCAGAATTTTTCCTTTTCAGTATAAAAAATGTATATGTACGCCAAATTTCAGCTCTCTTAGTTCAATCATTTGACTAAAATTTCTAGCGTATAGGTACAGATGTCTAAGGTTTTCTCGATTTTACCTAAAAAAGAATAAAAAAAGTTACAAATTATAATACGTTAAACGCATAGAAAAATTTCTTGGTCAAATATTGGTCAAAATAGATCTTATTATAATATGTTTTCTGTAAATTATTTGCTGTTGAATAAAAATAATTAAATATTTAATAATTATTGTTTAGTTATGTCAATAACTAGTTAAATAACAACAAATAAAAAGACTTTACCATGTAGGATTTTTATTAAATGAGTTATTTGAATAAAAACGAAAAGTTGGGGGATGTAAAGTTAATGACAAAATTGTTTCGCGGACCCCTGGTGTTTTAAGAACCGCTGCCTTATCAGGTAAATAGTTCACAATTACAAATTTCTAATTCAATTGTTAAGAAAAATAATTAAAAATATATAAAAATGCAAAAAAAAACACACCAATTTTTCCAGTTTGTAACTGATGGATTTTTGATTTTTTTCTCTACAGCCTGAAACAATTAGAAAAAAATATTTAAATATTTTTCCCAATTATTTCTATTTTCAATTAAAAAAAAACAATCAAAAATAATAAATACTAATGAATATATAGAACTACATACCTTTTTTATTCCAATTTCTGAATTCCCAAACATTTTTGTATAACTTTTATTATAACTGCGTAACAAAATTTAACAAAAAAGACCATGACAAATTTTTCAAAGTCCAAAAAACAGTGTTAATTTTCGGATTTTTTAAATTTTTTTCACTTCAGTATTAATATCTTGATTATTACTATAGTTTAACACTACCACTGGCACTAATAGCCCAAGATGCTACCCCAAAATTCCCCAATTGCCCAACATAGATCTACCCTATGACACAGTATAATGCTAAATGACCGAAATGACCTTATGACTTGCAAAAACTCGCAGGTGTCCATAGAACATTCGTTCATTAATATTGTCTCTAATCTTGTTAATCCTTGATAAGAAAATTCCAATGCATTTTATGTAAGAAATTTGCGTCTAAATATTTAATGAGGAAGTTATATAATAAAAATTGTATTAAATTTAATAAATAATATTAAAATCAAATAATTTGAACTTTGATAAAAATAATTTAACATTTTAAAACGTTAAATTAAATGAGTCACTAATAGCCCAAAGTGCATTTTTCTGGTTAAAAATTAATTTAACAATTTAAATCTATAAATTAAATATTTAACATGAGGCACTAGTAGCCTAAAATGCATTTTTTAAACCACATGCGAAGTTTTATAGTGGATATTGGGCGCTAGTAGCCTTAGATGGAATATTATCAAATATTTCACTTGAGCATTCAAGCGCTAATAGTCTTAGATGCTGTTCAAATGTGTAAGTATCAAAAATTTCATTTTTTAAACCACATGTAGAATTTGTATTATGAATATTGGGCGCTAGTAGCCTTAAATGGAATATTATTACATATTTTATTTGAGCATTCAAGCGCTAATAGCCTTAGATGCTTCTGAAATGTGCTAGGATCGCAAAATCAATGTTTAAACCACATGGGGAGTTTGTATTGTATGACAGAAAGACGGACGGACAGATAGACAGACAGACAGACAGACCGACCGACAGACAGACAGACCGACAGATGGACAGACAGACAGTCAGACAGACAGACAGACAGACAGACATAATAACCAACCCAAAAAACGTGTAGAAAAACGTGTCAGTCGTGTGTATGCGTTCGTTTCATTTCCAGGGACACAATTACAAAAATTACATTCCCTTTTAATGTATCGAAAATATAACGCACATCACCGCATTTGATCGTAGTACAACCGTCGCTCACCTGCATGGCGCTGCACTTGATCGTAGTTCGCCCGTCGCCCACCTGCACAGCGCCACACTTGATCGTAGTTCACCCATCGCTCACTTAAAGTGCGGCGCTGTGCAGGTGAGCGACGGGTGAACTACGATCAAGTGTGGCGCTGTGCAGGTGGGTGACGGGCGAACTACGATCAAGTGCAGCGCCATGCAGGTGAGCGACAGTTGTACTACGATCAAGTACGGCGTTGTGCAGGTGGGCGGCAGGTGAACTACGATCAAGTGTAGCGCTGTGCTGGTGAGCGACGGGTGAACTACGATCAAATGTGTTATATTTTCGATATACAAAAAGGGAATGTAATTTTTGTAATTGTGTCCCTGGAAACGAAACGAATGCATACACACGACTGACACATTTTTCTACACGTCATTGTTTACACACTTGTCAAAAATTCCTCACTTACCTTAAGATAAATAATTAATTACGTAAATAAACATTTTTCTCGTGTGACTTGCATGCAGCGATAAGTTCGCCTGAACGATCCATACTTATGCACATGCGATAAAAATGTCAAAGTTTCAAGTAGGTTAGTTTAAAATGTCAGAAATTAGTAAATTATCTCTGATCTTAATATACCTCGAACTCATACTTATTAACTGTTTGTAGGAAAAGAACTGACAAAAAACAAACAATTTCAAAACAAACCAAACACATTTCAGGGTTTTTTTAGATATTTAATAAGTGTAAGAAGCAGTGGCGCAGCCAGGAATTTTTTTTGGAAGGGGCCCGGAAGGTAAAATGATTTAAATTATGAATAATGTTCTCACTTTTCAAACACCAGTGACGACCTAAAAAAAAAGGTCCTTATCTTTATTTTTAAATATAAAACACAGCATTTATTTACATAAAAGATTTTCCTCTTTCTTTAGGGGGGGGGGGGCTACCGCCTCTTCTTGGCTACGCCACTGGTAAGAAGTCAACAGAAAGCTGGATGTCTAAGGCAATTTTTTTTCTATAATCAACAGATTTTTGATAATCATTTTTATTCGATATTTGAGTACTCACTAAGAGCTTCCATTTAATTTGTTTAAAATAAATTTAAATAATTTGCCAATATTACGTCATTAGAAAATATAAATTAAAAAATCCTAGCGAGTTTTTTCTGCACGCCTAATGATCGAATTTATGAGTGCAAGCTCCTTAAGAAGGAGATTCGTTCTCATCTGTTAATAATTTTTTATTATATTTTTAATATGAAAAAAGATATACACTACCTTAGTCATAAATACAAAAAATCCATAATTTTATTAGCCATAATTTAGCCATGAATTAAATAAATAATTAATTTTGTCAAAAAAACAAAAACTGCAATATTTTCCAAAACCGAAATAGGATCAAAAATTCCTTCCGTACGTTTCCGGCTCAGATCAATGTACATTACTTATAATTTTTTCAGATTTTTAGTTTAACCCCCTTGGGTAAAAAGGGGCGGGACAAGAACATTTTTGTCATTTTATTGACTAAAATCGTGTTAGAAGAAACAAATTTAAAAAAACTTCTTTTCGTTCCTCAAAATACGTTTTAAGAGCTTTCTTTTGATACCACACAATAAATTTTTTTAAATAATTATTTTTTTCAACGCCACAAAAAAATCAAAATTTTTGAAAAACAAATCTCATCAAAAATTCCTGTTGAACTATTCCAGTTACCATCAATGGACATTTATTTCAGATTTTTAGATCAACCCATCTGGAAGGTAGGGACAAATCCCATAAAAAAAATTGGTTTTTCTAAAATAAAAATTTGCTTGCCTATCCCCGCATTAAGAGGTTTCATTTGATAACCCACTCACAATTAAAAAATATATATTTTATACATATTATTCATTTAATACATATTTGTTTATATTTACCTGGGGATGTCAAAGAGTTGTATAAGCATGCCAAATTTCAACATTCTATGTTAAGGCGTTTGGCTACAATTTCTACCGTACAGACAGACACACAAGTGACGTTATAAGGGTTTTTTGGTGGTCATACCTACAAAACCCTGAATGAAAATGCCTCAAATATATACAGTCAACCTTAGTAAATTAACGTCCGTTTCAAATAAAAATGCTCTGTTGAAATGTTTTTCGCGAACGAACTGCAAACTTCCTCTGGGTGAGGTGACGTACGTCAGTGTGTCCAATAAGCTGTAGGGCCCGGTCTTTCCACCTTCAGGTGAACCTCTAGCCGACCGTCTGACAGTTGAGGTTATGTGATACTTTCTATGCTGAACAGATGTCATCCCGTCTCTCATTACAAATTTATCTGACGGATAATGAGACTGACGTATTGAATTCACCAATTGTTTATGACATTTATGCAGTTCCAGATAACCTTATCTGTCAGACAGTTACCTAGAGGTTCACCTGAAGGTGGAGAGACTCGGCCTCAATAAATTATTATTTTGAAAGTATCTTACCGAAGACTGCTGGTCCATCCAGGTCAATCGTAGGTCTCCACAGCTCCAAATCAGTGTCGTGTAGCATTTTTGAGTACTAGTGCCTTCAGGAGATACCTAAAAAATAAAAATAAATTACAAAATTTTGTCAGCTTGAACTTACAATTTGATTTAAAAAATGTCGTATAAAAAAAGTATAAAAAATTGAATTGAAAATGTATACTAAAAATTTATCCAGTCAGCCTTAGTAAATTAACGTCCAGTTCAAATAAGAATGCAGTAGTAAACGCTGCAAAACGAAAACGACTTACAGCAAATACTATATATATAAAATGAATTCTTTGAAAATTTAAATAAATAAGACGGCAACAATTAGGTTATCGACACAAATTCCATACAAAGGAAATTTAGAGTTTGAAATATTAATTTTTAAGAATTATATAAAATATTTAAAAATGGTTTAAAAACCCAAACACAATCATTATTTCACCAAAATTAATGTCTGTAATAAATAATGTAACGATTATTTTGACAAGTATTGTTAAGTGTAATCTTGTCTGCGCGCTTAGCCAATCAAAATCAGGCTAAAATAGCTCATATGTCCTTAGACAATGCATTCTTAATTGAAATAGACTACAGAAACATTTCTACTTAACGATTTTACACGGCTGTTTTCGATCTCCGATGTCCTTTTGGATCTTGTCCCGTTTCGTCCTCGTCCTGGTTGATTCCTTATCCTGGTTGGCTCCTGTCCTAATTGGTTCCTTTATTCCAGTTGGTCCTTATCCAAGTCCTTTGGGATCTACAAATAATTAAAATTCATTAAAAATAAATAAATAAAAATAATAGGTTCCAAACGCCTAGTAGCGGCGTATAAGGGGCAGAGAAGGTAAGCTCTCAGTTTCTAGACCGTCGGCCATAGATATGAAAGTCAAATAAAAAAAATAATTGTAAAACTATAGCCAGTTTTTTTGGTTTAAACGGAACTAGATTATGAATTATAGTAACTTTTACCGTTTAAGTGAGGCTTTTAATCATTTTGTTTAGCAAAAGCCCTCTTTAAACATAAAAAGGAGAACTCATGACAACTTCAAAAATAAAAACTCCAGTTATTTCCGCTTAAACGTTTTGGAATAGCCTATATAATAAAAAAAAAATTGATGTGAATTTTCACAAATTGAAAATGCTCTGTTGAAATGTTTGTCGCGAACGAATTGCAAACTTCCTCTGGGTGAGGTGACGAACGTCAGTGTGTCCAATAAGCTGTAGGGCCCGGTCTTTCCACCTTCAGGTGAACCTCTAGCCGACCGTTTGACAGTTGAGGTTATGTGATACTTTCTGTGCTGAACAGATGTCATCCCGTCTCTCATTACAAATTTATCTGACGGATAATGAGACTGACGTATTGAATTCACCGATTGTTTATGACATTTATGCAGTAGATGAAGTTCCAGATAACCTTATCTGTCAGACAGTTACCTAGAGGTTTACCTGAAGGTGGAGAGACCGGGCCTCAATAAATTATTATTTTGAAAGTATCTTACCGAAGACTGCTGGTCCATCCAGGTCAATCGTAGGTCTCCACAGCTCCAAATCAGTGTCGTGTAGCATTTTTGAGTACTAGTGCCTTCAGAAGATACCTAAAAAATAAAAATAAATTACAAAATTTTGTCAGCTTGAACTTACAATTTGATTTAAAAAATATCGTATAAAAAATTGAATTGAAAATGCATACTAAAAATTTATCCAGTCAGCCTTAGTAAATTAACGTCCAGTTCAAATAAGAATGCAGTAGTTAACGCTGCAAAACGAAAACGACTTACAGCAAATACTATATACATATATAAAATGAATTCTTTGAAAATTTAAATAAATAAGACGGCAACAATTAGGTAATCGACACAAATTCCATACAAAGGATATTTTGAATTTGAAATATTAATTTTTAAAAATTACATAAAATATTTAAAAATGGTTTAAAAACCCAAACACAATCATTATTTCACCAGAATTAATGTCTGTATTAAATAATGTAACGATTATTTTGACAAGTATTGTTAATTGTAAATTTGTCTGCGCGCTAAGCCAATCAAAATCAGGCTAAAATAGCTCATATATCCAGGTCTAGTCTTAAAGTAACCAGGTCTTGTTTCGTATTACAAAATGAGACAGATTATATATTAATAAATAAAAAAAAAAAAACACGCACCATAAGCACAAAATCTCCTAGCAACCCAAATTCATTGTAAAACTATAGCCAGTTTTTTTGGTTTAAGCGGAACTAGATTATGAATTCTAGTAACTTTTACTTTTTTAGTTCAATCTAATCAATCTAATCTGGTTTTCTAACACTTACATACTAGTTAAATAACAGAGTTAGAAAATAAACAGTGTTAAAGTAGTGTTAATTTAACACTGAAAAAGTAATAATTCATAAAAATAACACTACCTGAATAAATAAAGATTTACACTGTAATTTGGTTAAAAATAGTAAACTTTTAACTTTTTTTAAATGAAAATTTTAATATAAAGTTTAACCAAACTGAGAATGAACTTTTACACTTAGGAATTTTTCGCTGTTTATTATAAGCTTCACTATTTCTGATTAATTAATTTATTTTTTCTTTTTTTTATACAGTTTAAAAAAAATTAACATTTCACAAGAATATAAAACGCCATCTAAGCCATTCATTTGGACGGCGTCCACACAAGCTTCGTCCGATTAGTGCGCTCTCTGCATGTCCCAGAGTGTAACTAACTCTCTATGCTGAGATGCATTGCGCGTCCTCAACGCAGTTACTCCTGGGTGATCTTCCGTTTAAGTTTACTAAAACTTTAAAAAAGTTTTAAAAAATATTTTTAAGTTAATTAAAGTGTTTAAACAACAAAATTTATAGTTTTAAAACAAAATTAAATTATTTTTTTATTAGTTTAAAAGAATATTATAACAAATCATAATTTTTTAAAATTTGTGAGGAAAAAAAAAACGTTTCACGACGTTTTAATATTTATAAAAAATGTTTTATGAAGTTTTTATTTAAAACAAAATAAAATTTAGTGCCTGGATGTTTGGAAAAAGCCAAATGAATGTTTGGAAGTTGCTGAAAGGATATTTAAAATTATCCTGCATCCTGTGGTTGCTACAAAAAAAATTGAGAAAGGTAGGAATTATATATTTTTTTAAAAAAATAGGCTTTCTAGGCATTTTTTTCAATTATTTTTACGTATATATTGTAAATTTTAATACGCAATATTAGTTATATAATATTAACCTTGAAGAAATTTATAAGGGATTAAAATATTTCCGATATTAATGAGTTCTTAATGAGTGCTATGTCTGATATTTTGATAAGACTTGACAATTTTTAACAAGTTCGAACTAAATAGGGATTTTTAATTAAATTTATTTAACTAATAAATTTAATACGGGATTGATATTGTTGCATAATATTTTATATTTTATCTGTATTTTTTGAATAATATATGTTGACCGGTAGATTGGAATTTTATCCGCTAGTGATCGGTCTGAAACCGGAAAATTTTTTAACAGTCTGGCTAGTGTTTGAATTTGTTAAAAAAATTATTGTTGATAGTGGTGTTAGGTCTAATGTCAGCAAATGAACGCTCGATTGCGGTTCAGATATATGTATGTGAGTCGGACTTTAATAGTATTTTTAAAATTTATATTTTTGTTAATAATTTTAGAAGCGCAATATTTCCGCAATTGATCGGTTTTTGTAAACAAAAAATTGAGTTTGGACTTTTGGATTTTTATTTTATTTATTTATTTTAGATTTAAGCTGTTTCGTTGATAAACTTCAACTTGTGTTCAATTTGAAAAATTAAGATTGGACTTCCAAGAAGTGGGTTGGTGGAGGGTTGCTAGGAGATTTTGTGCTTATGGTGAGTGTTTTTTTTTTATTTATTAATATATAATCTGTCTCATTTTGTAATACGAAACTAGACCTGGTTACTTTAAGACTAGACCTGGATATATGAGCTATTTTCGCCTAATTTTGATTGGCTTAGCGCGCAATAACAATACTTGTCAAAATAATGGTTAC
Organism: Liopterus haemorrhoidalis; assembly: GCA_963971575.1. Lineage (NCBI taxonomy): Eukaryota > Metazoa > Arthropoda > Insecta > Coleoptera > Dytiscidae > Liopterus > Liopterus haemorrhoidalis. Next base: position 61,862 of record OZ020620.1, on the reverse strand, counting down.
ATTATTTATTACAGACATTAATTCTGGTGAAATAATCATTGTGTTTGGGTTTTTAAACCATTTTTAAATATTTTATATAATTTTTAAAAATTAATATTTCAAATTCAAAATAACTATGTATGGCATTTGTGTCGATAATCTAATTGTTATCGCCTTATTTATTTAAATTTTCAAAGAATTCATTTTATATATATGTATAAAATTATATATATAGTATTTGCTGTAAGTCGTTTTCGTTTTGCAGCGTTAACTACCAACTGCATTCTTATTTGAACTGGACGTTAATTTACTAAGGCTGACTGGATAAATTTTTAGTATGCATTTTCAATTCAATTTTTAATACTTTTTTTTATACGACATTTTTTAATCAAATTGTAAGTTCAAGCTGATAATTTTGTAATTTATTTTTATTTTTTAGGTATCTCCTGAAGGCACTAGTACTCAAAAATGCTACACGACACTGATTGGGAGCTGTGGAGACCTACGATTGACCTGGATGGACCAGCAGTCTTCGGTAAGATACTTTCAAAATAATAATTTATTGAGGCCGAGTCTCTCCACCTTCAGGTAAACCTCTAGGTAACTGTCTGACAGATAAGGTTATCTGGAACTTCATCTGCTGCATAAATGTCATTAACAATCGGTGAATTCAATACGTCAGTCTCATTATCCGTCAGATAAATTTGTAATGAAACACGGGATGACATCTGCTCAGCACAAAAAGTATCACATAACCTCAACTGTCAGACGGTCGGCTAGAGGTTCACCTGAAGGTGGAAAGACCGGGCGCTACAGTTTATTGGACACACTGACGTACGTCACCTCACCCAGAGGAAGTTTGCAATTCGTTCGCGACAAACATTTCAACAGAGCATTACGTTACGCGGTACATTACAGGATCAGCTCGATAATTTGGACTCAACTTTCAATTTGTGAAAATTTACATCAATTTTTTTTATTATATAGGCTATTCCAAAACGTTTAAGCGGAACTAACTGGAATTTTTATTTTTTTAAGTTGTCATGAGTTCTTCTTTTTAGGTTTAAAGAGAGCTTTTGCTAAACAAAATGATCAAAAGCCTCACTTAAACGGTAAAAGTTACTAGAATTCATAATCTAGTTCCGCTTAAACCAAAAAAACTGGCTATAGTTTTACAATGAATTTTTACCGACCGCCAACATATATAAGGGAGGTATTGTGATCATACCAATTTTGACGTTTCGAGATTTCGATGGATCTCCACGAATTGAGGTCCCTACATAACGTTTTGACTATTTTTAGCATGATGTCTGTCGGTTTGTCTGTCTGTCCGTCCGTCTGTCTGTCCGTGTGTCAGTGTACACGTGCAGCGCAAAAACGGCTAAAAGGATTTTTATGAAACTTCATATTTAAGCTTTTGCCATCAATGGCACGAGTTGATCAACTTTTGGTAAAAATCGGTTGATTAAAAATGGGAGTTTACTCGTGTAGATTTTAAGATTTTTGTGAATATTTCACAACAGAAAAATATTTCGAAAAAATGTATTGACCAAAAGTGGCTATAAAAGCAATAATTAATTACTTTTATTTGAGACGTTTTTTGATAAAACGAAAAATTTCAAATAATTTCTGTAAAATTTTTCGAAATTTTTTCATACTTATATGTAACGTTTCTATGGTCATGATAAATAATATCTCTGTTAGAAAATATTAGGCCAAGTTATTTCTACTCTGCTGCTAGAATGTAATTTATATAAGTACTTTATGATGGCGGTCGGTCCTGTGGTGGCCACAGCTGATTTTTTTATTTGACTTTCATATCTATGGCCGACGGTCTAGAAATTGAGAGCTTACCTTCTCTGCCCCTTATACGCTGCTACTAAGCGTTTGGAACCTATTATTTTTATTTATTTATTTTTAATGAATTTTAATTATTTGTAGATCCCAAAGGACTTGGATAAGGACCAACTGGAATACGGAACCAATTAGGACAGGAGCCAAGCAGGATAAGGAACCAACCAGGATAAGGAACCAACCAGGACGAGGACGAAACGGGAAAAGAACCAAAAGGACATCGGAGAACTAAAACAGCCGTGTAAAACCGTTAAGTAGAAATGTTTCTGTAGTTTATTTCAATTAAGAATGCATCATCTCTTGCAATTAACAAATCTTGTTAAAATAATCGTTACATTATTTATTACAGACATTAATTCTGGTGAAATAATGATTCTGTTTGGGGTTTTAAACCATTTTTAAATATTTTATATAATTTTTAAAAATTAATATTTCAAATTCAAAATATCTTTTGTATGGAATTTGTGTCGATAACCTAATTGTTATCGTATTATTATTTAAATTTTCAAATAATTCATTTTATATATATAGTATTTGCTGTAAATCGTTTTCGTTTTGCAGCGTTTACTACTGCATTCTTATTTGAAATGGACGTTAATTTACTAAGGCTGACTGGATATATTTGAGGCATTTTCATGACACACTAAAAAGGCACACAGTAATTTTGCATGCTAAAATTAAGAAAGAAACAGATAAGGGACAATATTTTTTAATATTGTCGGCTCTAATTTGAGCAGTTTTTTATTTTCAGGTCATCACGTAAAATATTGACTTTATTAACCTAAAGCCAATATTTTAGAATCAGTTTTTTTACGAGAAAAAAAAATTTTTTTTTGGTACCTTTTATATATATATATGCATACACACACACACACATTTTTTAAATTGTTTTCTTATGTGTTAGGAAATTTTTAGTCAATTTAAATAGTTAAACTTTTAAGTCAATATTTTAGCATTCGTTTTTTAGACCGATTTTTGAGTACATTTTTTAGTCAATGTTTTGAGATAATTTTTTTGAGTAGTATCTTTAGCTTCAAATTTTTAGTCAAATTTTTAATTAGTCAAATTTAGTTAAATTTAGATTTCAATTTTTAGATTCTCCATTAGAACTTTTAGAGAATCTTTTATTCTCAAATTTATAGACACAATTTTAAGATAATTCATTTTTGTATATAATTTCTTTAGATCTTCGAATCCAATTATAATTTTTTAAATATTTTTGAATTTTTAAATTTGAATTTCGCTTTTCCTTGGGGTAGCCTGTATCGTGTCTTGGGTGGGAAGCTTAAAGCTACCGCTTAAAACACACCCCAACTAAAGCAAAATTAAATTCCCACACGCTTACTTCGGAGTGGTCTTTAATTGTCTTGGGGGGGAAGCTAGTGCTACCCCTTAGGGCATACTCTGAGTAACACACACTCGTACACACAGACAAATACACATACATATAAAAACAATGCATGTGCATGAAAATATTAAAAAATAAAATCACACACGCTTACCATTAGGACAGCCAATTTGTGCCCTGTTTGGTTAGCTAGTGCTGCCATCTAGGGCACGTCCCTGGTAACACAAACACAAACAGTACTTAGGTACAAGCACACGCGTACTTTGGGGGCGTATTTATTGTTTTGGGGGGCTAGCTAGTGCTGCCCCTTAAAACTACCCCTTTGTACCACACACAGGTCGCTTAGGACCAACAAATTTGCAAAACAACAGTGATTAAGAAAGAAATAAATGATTTTTTATTGATAAAATGCATGATTTTTGATTTTTTGATTGAATAAAGTAAAGTAATGCATGTTTAATAAAGAAAATTTAACACAAATTGAAAGAAATTTTAGTTTAGGTAGGATTCATTTATGTAAATAAATTTTAAATGTTGAAATATTTTTCCTTCGTGAGAAACGGGGGGAAAGTAATACTTTTATCAAATATCAAAAGCCTCTTATATCCAAGTTGATTCTGTCTGTACAGTCTGTAATCATTTTTAGGGTGAATTTGTTTCTTTGACACCTTAAAAAAGTTTATTAAATTGTACATCAGCCGAAGTAAAGGTATGTTAGAGATGGATAAATCAAACTAACCATCGTGTGTCTGTTTTGTATGCTGCAAGGTTTGCTTGTAGACCAATTAAATATCCTTCCACACATGGTACCTTTGTGTGAAAGTGTGTTTATTTCTTGTGGCACTCACAGATCATCTGCGTATGTTTCTGTTGGGTTTTGCAAAAAATAAACTATAGGTACTACACCCCCTTTGATGCGTCTGTTGTTATTAACTAGGGTCGATTTAGATTTGGACTTTTATCTAGAAAGATTCTAGTTGATTCTGACAGATAATTCAGAGGACTGGTGAGTTCTAACAACTGGTAACTTTTTGGTTATTCAGTTGGTAGTTAAATCTCACCAAAACACCCACAACACTAAATACACTGCGCTTTTCATGATACACATGGTTTATTTCTGTCTCAGGGATTGTAGGCGCCGGTTAACCAAGTCTCTTCCGAGTTTTTCCCTACCTTAACGGCCTAGCCGAGGGAGACGAGAGATACTAGTTGACTGAAGGTGACCGAAGATGTCACGAATGAGTTTTGTTCATTTGGTAGAGTCTTTTTACTGGTCGGGACGATCTGATGTTTCCCCCCAAGGCATAGCCAAGGGTAAGGGACGTTTGACACCGCCTGATCACGGGGCCAACTACCCAACGGATGGGTAGCGCTCATAAAACAATAAATTCAGTAAAAGTCAAAAACTTATGGAAGCCGGTCGTTAAAGAATCTTTCGATAGATAAACTGATCGACCGAGTGAAGGAACGAGCCTTCAAAAAATTTATCTCTTGAAGTTATAATAAACTTCACTATTTTTTCTTTTAGTGAGTTGCTTTAAACACTCACGCCATTTTTTGTTGTTTTAATATTAGATTAAAATTCCTGAGGTCAGAAGTAAACATTTCAGGTTACCTTGATACTTGTGCAAACTCGGATTCCCTTTAATGCGGGCACAAGTTTTTGTTCTGGGCAAGCATCCTCTTTCCTCTAGGTTGTTCGTTGCCCTCGCGATTCCTCCGGTGGAGCCCAAGCCCTTTCCATGTGCATCGGATCGGGCGGCGATGGCTTACAATGGAGCCCTCCACGGACTCTTCTATAGACGTGGAGGAACCAGCTCTGTTGTGTGAATACAATACGGTTGAACGTTATTTCTTTCCCTGTTTGGGTTTGTGGTGGGTGGGGGGTAACTCGCTTTTTCCTTGCGCCTTCCCCGGAAAGAATTACGTTCGCCGTTAGGAAAGATCACCTCCTCTTTCAGCTCGACCTACTAACACTCGCAGGAGAGGCAATTAGGTATGGTTGCGTCTTCTCGAGATTCAACAGAAGCAGTTTCCACCAAATCAAGACTTCCAGATTTTTAAATTAAAACAATTTTTCTTGGGTATTACAACCACATGTTATTTTACATATTGGTCGAATTTTATGTGGATGCTAATACCCGGTAATGCTCTCTGGAAGTGGGTATTTTTTTCGAGTGAACGAATTTTTTACTCATAACCAGATGTAGTGTTGCCAACCTTATAAATCCTACAAGATTTGTTCATATTATTGGGCTGCTTTTGGTCCGATAATGGGACATGTCTGTAGGTGCTTTAAATCCGACATGTTGAGGACCAGTTTTCTTTACTGGATTTATTTTTTTCAGGAATAATTGCTGCAATATTGCGAATCGCACAAATACTCCGATTGAAAATCTAGTTTACAAGGATTTCAGGATTCTGTTTTCAAAGAGGAAAACTATTACAGTGCATATGATACGTTAACACAAATGTGGATATCATTGTAAATGTCTACGAAGGAAAATAAACATTTTGGTCGATACTGGAAGACTGAAATGTTATTTTTTTTATATTGAACAAGATTTAAAGAGAAGTGATGGAAGAGAGATGGAGGAGAGTTGGAGGAGAGATGGAGGATAGGTGGAGAAGAGAAGGAGGAGAGAGAGACTCCAAATATATGACTAAATGCGGGATAAGGAATACAAAAATTTAAACTGTATTTCTGCTCTATTTCTTCCCATTTTTGAGAGATGAATTTTTGAAATTTTCACTATTTGATAGCTTATAAATACGGCCTCGTTTTAATTTTTGATACTCAATTTTTTTTTTATAGATTAATTCAGGATAAGAAATACAGTCTCTTTTAAAATTTTTTCATTTTCACATTTTTAAGACATGAATTTTTGAAATGTTTTGATAGCTTGTACATCCGGCCCTGTTCTAAATTTTGAGACAAATTGTTGGTAGAAATGCGGCATTAGGAATCCAAAAATTGAAACCGCATGCCTTTATCCCTTTTCATTTTTGAGGCATGAATTTTTGAATTTTAGACTTTTTGAACATTTTGTATTTCCTGTTTTAAATATTTAATTTTTTTTTTATTTACTAAAGAAGACCTGTGTATTTAAAAGAAATTAAACCCCAGTTCTGTATCACTTTCAGTTTTTGTTATACAATTTTTTAAAGTTAGTTAATTTTTTAGACGGTGCCAGTTGAATTTTGGCATCACCCCCAACTTGTTATAAGTATATCGGGTCTTTCCAGGTATCTGGGGGACCAAAGACCTGACACTTAGAACAACATGGTGGCGAGTAAGACCAACAATTTCGACTGACTGTTTAAGAACAGCTAAAAAAAATATTATAGAACTTTTTCAGTTTGTCATTTTTTTTTGTAATTTTCAAGGGTTTTGTTTGCCTACTCTTAAAGATATTCCGAACTGAAACGTTATGGCCCCAAAATTTTTACCCCTTTGAAATTAGAAATATTTTATTATTTTGGTTTTTATAATTTATCGTAATTCTGGCCCCGTTTTAAATTTTAAATTTCCACTAAACGAGATACAAGCATTCCAAAAATTCAAACATTTATTCCTCATAGTTTTGGATGTAAAATATTTTGAAATTCGATAATTTTTGAATTATAATTTTTTGTTAATTCAGCCCTATTTTAAAATTTAAAATTCTAAATTTTTTATACACTAATCAATATATAGGGATTCCAAAAATTCAAACCGGGGGTCTCTATCTCTTTTTTGAAATATTAATTTGTGAAATAAGATTTTTCTTACCGTAAATCCGGCCCAGTTTTAAATTTTCTAATTCTAATTTTTATACGGAAATCAAAATGTGGGAATTTCAAAAATTCCAATCGGTGGTCTCTACCTTAAATCGTTTTTGAGTTATGATTTTGGTGGAGAGATTGTGAGAAAATGAAGTAGAAATGGAGCAGAGATAGTGAAAACCAACACATTGATTTTTAAATAATTTAAATTGATAGTGGAGAATTGGAGCAGCGAATCCTGATGGTTAAAAAAATAAAATTGTTTTAAACAGTTTCAAAGTTAAAAGATGTCTACAAAAAAAATGTGATCTAGTCATTCAGAAGGACTGTTTGATTGAATATTCGTCAATCAGTGGGAAGACCTCGCCAGAGATTGAGAAACCAGCTAACCGAAAATTTCTGATTTACAAGACACATGGAAAGCCCTGACAAACAGATCAAGATGGAGGACTAATGTGAGTCAATCCGAATGGAGTATAGTACAAGAGGTCTAGAAACAACTTTAAATAATTTTAAGAATTCGAAAATTTATTGAAAAAATTATTTAATTGACCTGTTTATACAGGGGTAATAGGAGCCGTAGAAACTGCACGATACCATGGATTTTATTTAGTATACTAGAGGTCTAGAAACAACTTAATTTTAAGAATTCAAAGATTTATTGAATTTTTTGATTTATCGAAAAAATTATTTTATTGAGCTGTTTATACAGGGGTAATAGGAGACGTAGAAACGTGGAAACGTCACGATACTGTGGATTTTATTTAGTCTAGAGGTCTAGAAACAACTTCATTTCAAGAATTCAAAGATTTATTGAATTTTTTGATTTATCGAAAAAATTACTTAATTGGCCTGTTTATATAGAGGTAATAGGAGAGGTGGAAACGTCACGATACCGTGGATTTTATTTAGTATTCTAGAGGTCTAGAAACAACTTAATTTTAAGAATTGAAAGATTTATTGAAATTTTTGATTTATCGAAAAAATTATTTTATCTACCTATTTTTACAGGGGTAATAGGAGAAGTGGAAACGTCACGATACCGTGGATTTTATTTAGTAGACTAGAGGTCTAGAAACAACTTAATTTTAAGAATTTAAAGATTTATTGAAATTTTTGATTTATCGAAAAAATTATTTTATCTACCTGTTTTTACAGGGGTAATAGGAGAAGTGGAAACGTCACGATACCGTGGATTTTATTTAGTAGACTAGAGGTCTAGAAACAACTTAATTTTAAGAATTTAAAGATTTATTGAAATTTTTGATTTATCGAAAAAATTATTTTATCTACCTGTTTTTACAGGGGTAATAGGAGAGTGGAAACGTCACGGTACCGTGGATTTTATTTAGTATACTAGAGGTCTAGAAACAAGTTAATTTTAAGAATTCAAAGATTTATTGAATTTTTTGATTTATCGAAAAAATTATTTAATTTACCTGTTTATACAGGGGCAATAAAATTCACACTTTATACCATATTTTTATTTTAACGTCAAGTACTTATCATTTTTAGTTGAAATTATTTTCATGTAGTGCTGGAAGTCAAGAACAGAATATCTCATAACCCTATGCACCTCTTAAAAGTTCTATTATTTCTAAATTAAATTATAAAAAAATTTTAACGATTTTTTAGTTATAATAAATTTAAATTTGTCCCTTATCAATAAATAAATATTTGCGGTTTTCATACAGTGCTGGAGGTCAAGCACGTACATTTACTCAACCCTATGTGCCATTTAAGAGTTTAATTTCTATTTAATAATTATATAATAAAATTCAGAATGTGTTTAGTTTGTTTGATCCTTGTGATGTTATTTTTGGAAATAAGCCCTTGTTAGAAGCTTAAAATGTCTTTTACGATCTTTGATATTCGGGGAAAACATATAAGTATTTCCAAAGATTGCGGCTGCTTTGACACGATTTTTTTTTTTTTTTCAAGAAATGGTTTCTGGTAAAGTCATGAAAGTCATGAAAGACTAGAAAGGTGAATTAATTCTAAAACTGTGGTTTAGAGCCCTCTTGTTTTTTTTTTAGAATGAATATTATTTACATTCGTAAATGGTAGTCTATTTTCACTAATAAGCTCGGGTCCGATTTTCTTTATTGTGTTTTTTTGGTCTTTAACATATAGTTTTGGAACTATGTTTTAAAAATTTATTTCGCATCTCAGGGCTTTTTTTGTCATCTGTGGACCAGAGTTTAATTCTAGTTTACTTCGTCTTGCTTTAAGCTATAGTGACACCATGGTAAAACTGTTACCTAAGGAGTAAAGCGGGTTCGAAACTCGATGGCTAGTGATTAACTTTTATATGTAAATCAAATTTGACTTGGCTTCGATTAATTAAAATGAGATTTTTTTAGGGATAATAGGGTTGAAAGACAGATTTATAAAGAAGTGGGTTAAGATATATTACCCAACGCACCACTTAGGTGTTGGGAACCTATATTATGAGTTTGGAAAATTATGGGACCGGTTTTTCAAATTCGTAATGTCAAATAATAAAAGAGTTTTAGTTTTAAAAATCTCATTTATTTTTTATTTGATAATTTTTATGGATACTTTAGCTATGTATAATCCATTAACAATGTTTTCTCATCTGACTAGGCCATGGTATTTTTTAAGTTTGTTATTAAATATATTGAATAAATATTTGTTATAGAATGTCACATGAATATTTTGTAATTAAAATTTTATAGGCTACTTCAAACGTTTAAGCGGAACTTAATGGAATTTTCATTTTCCTGAGTTGTCATGAGCTCTCTTTTTAAGGTTTGAAGTGGGCTTTTGCTAAACAAAATTACCAAAAACTTCACTTAATTTTTAAAAATTACTAAAATTCAAAATCTTCCGCTTAAACCACAGAAACTATAGTTTTTTTATTTTCACATGTCTAGTTGTATTTCGTGGTTATTAACTAAAATGCCCCCCCTCCCAACATGGCCTATTGAGATGAAGAAACATCTTGAATGGATTCTATAAGTCGTTAGTATCTGGTTACAATTTTTTATTTAATTTTGAGAAAAATGTTTTTCAAAAAGGTGTCAGTATAATTATGGAGCCGCTATAGCAGGGGTGGGAATCTTTCGGAAACAAAGAGCCATTCCAAATAAACCCTCTAAAGAAAAATTTGCAGCAACTTTTACAAGTTATCTTGATCTTTGGAAAATTTTCAAAAAGAAATAAATTTTATAATTTTTCAATATTTACAGATACCATTTCTACAGATAAGATTAGAAAAAGTATTGTATGCACGGTTGTTTTGTGTGTGCATACAATAAATCAATTATTACCGACCGCCAACATATAAGGGAGGTATTGTGATCATACCGATTTTGACATTCCGAGATTTCGATGGATCTTCACGAATTTAGGTCCCCTACATAACGTTTTCACTATTTTTAGCATGATGTCTGTCGGTCTATCTGTCCGTTTGTCTGCTCTGGGACCACTAGTTCTTGACCTCTGCACTATATCTTTAGGGATGAATTTAAATATCGTTCATCAATAATATATGTATTAATGCAAATTTTAAAAAATTACAGAAAATTCTAAATTCTGTATTATTATATTGAAAATAATAGCTGTATTTTTGCCCAGATAGGTGCCTTTTGCGTCTCGTGCGTCTCTAGGGGTTCTAGTTCTTGACATCAGCACTATAATTTGAGCAATTAATACTATAAATCTATATATATAAATTCGGAGGCTCCGTTTGTACATTATTATTTTTTTAGTATTTTTACTTTGGTAGCTTAGACCATTTTGACCATTTTTATAATTTTTGTCTGTCTGTGCAGATTGAAATATTGAAAGGTATTTCGAACTCTCCAAGTAATTTGTCTTTTTTTTATACCCCATAATTAACCTTTTGTGTTACTTATTTTAGGGCATATTTAAAGATCAGAGCCCCCTGTAGACCTTTTATTTATTGTTGTTCGCACTGCCACGTATTTTGAAAATTACTTTAGAAGCATTGACGTCCGCATTAGGGTCACTCGAAAATATTTTTTCTGGAATAGTTAAGGGTAGATTCATTTTTAACTGCACGTATAGGGTTTCGTAGGTATGAATAAATACTCCCGGATTTTAAAAATTACTGCGTCTTGTCTTTACAGGCATTTACGTCCACATTAGGATCACTCGAAACTATTTTTTCTGGAATAGTCAAGAGTAGATTAATTTTCAACTGCACCTATCAGGTTTCGTAGGTATGTTAAAATACTCTTGTACCGTCAATCAAGTGTCCTATTTGGTAGAAATTGTGGCCAAACGACTGGACCTAGAGAATTAAAATTTATATGTCTTCCTGAGGGGTTGGTTTAAAATTTGGAATAATGGACATAACTGTTATATGCTGAAAATGTTTTATTAGATTATTTTTTGGAAAATTATCAAATTTTCATGGTATGACTAAGAAAACCTTATACTGTCTGTCTGTAAGTGAGTTTTTAGGGGTTGGCTTAAAAGTATGAAAAATTCAGAATAATTCACATAACAGGGATATGCTCGGAATTTTTTTTATTAGATTATTTTTTCGAAAATTACCAAGTTTCCAGGGTTTTACTAAGAAAACCTTATACTGTCTGTCTGTTAGTGAGTTTTTAGGTGTTGGCTTAAAAGTCTGAAAAATTCAGAATAATTCACATAACCGGGTTATGCTCGGAATTTTTTTTTATTAGATTATTTTTTCTAATATTACCAAGTTTCCAGGGTTTTACTAAGAAAACCTTATACTGTCTGTCTGTTTTCCGTTTAGAGGGGTTGCCTCAATTTATTAAAAATGAGATGTTTTTTTGCTACGTTTGACTTGTTGGATTATCAGTCCTATGATGATTTTAAGTGTTTTTGAAATTATATTAAGAAATTGAAAAAATCAAGGGCCCGGTTTTTTCAAATCTTAATGTAGTTATATCAGTTTTTATTTACAAAAAGAATTTGTATAATTTCAGAAATCTCATTTTTGATATTTTTGTTTTTTTAAATAATTTATTTAAAAACTATATTGAAAGATTGTGAACAAAAAACCCTTATACAGTCACTCATATGTCTGTCTGTTTGTACAATAGAAATTGTTGCTGTAAACTGTTTGACCTACCGAGTTGAAATTTGGCATGCATTTTATTATCCACATAATTACTGAAAAATACATACTTGTAATTTTCGAAAAAACATTTTGAATAGTGAAAATAAAAGGTCTTGAGGCGTCGATTAAGGAACAAGTTCAATTTTTAAATTCATTCTTTTGGCACATTTTTTCCAAAATCTTTTTCGGATACAAATATTTTAATAACTAATATTAATAATTTTATATATATATATATCCCTTATTTTAATAATGTATATATTTGGGGAGCTTTGGGGGGCTACCTCGCTTATCATTCCAGCTAGTGTATATCTAAAAGTGGGTCATCAAAAGGAAGTTCTAGCCATTTGCTGAACTTTTTTACTTACTAAATATCTGCGAAATCCTAACATGTGTACAATTTCACAATTGGTATTTTTTTGAGGTCTCGATATATACGTAAATATATATGTAGGTAAAGCTAACAGCCCTCTGGGGCGGTTCGTGACAAATAGGGTAATTTGGACGCTTATTAATTTTGATTAAGGCCCTATGTTCGGAGTTAGTAAGTGAAGTAATGGGTTTTACGTGAAATATGGCCCATTTCGCAAATATTACGGGAACAAATTGATATTTAGACTGATTGCTCCTGATTTCATTACATTTTGGGTTGAACGATTAATAAAATTAATATTATTTTTTTATTTAGACAAACTGACATTTCAAAACGTTTTTACTCAAAATTAAATTAAAGATAGCCGACCGGCGTAGCGTAGTGGTAACACATGTGGTCTGCATTGCGAAGGTCTCGGGTTCGAATCCGGTTCAGGCATGGAATTTTTCACAAATAATGTCCTGGCTAATTGCCACAGAGGCAAAGGCCATTTAATTAAAAATAAAAAAAAAATTAAAGAATAATTTTCTTAGATTTATTTTTTGGTCTAAAAAATATTTTTTATTTTTCTTATTTCTCGGCGCTAATTATAATTTGTTAATTTTTAACCCTTTTTGCCTCTTTTAGAAAATGTTTTTAAAATAAATTATTTTTACAAATTTCGACCAACGGGATTTCTTCGCATATCGCCAGAGTTTGGGAAGCGGCCGATTTCTGGGTATAAAGCTCCCTTGACCTTCTCTGAGAAGGTTACAGGTGAACGTCTCGTCTGCGTGGAACACGTTTCGGGCAAACATGGACGGTACTGGCGGAAATAAAAACATTTTTAATAATAATAAATTAGTGCGGCCCTTGAGAACATTGAGTTTGTTTTCGGGTCGTCATCAACTGCGCCCAACTCCCTTCAGGGGTGGGTATTCCCAGCACTCACTGAGTGCTGTGGAAGACACTTATGGCAATTTTTTTTAAATAATAATAATAAATTAGCGCTGCCCCTAAGAACGTTTGTTCTCGGATCATGGTAACTGCACCCCACAAATATAATAGGAATTGAGGAGAAATCAAGGGGAGATGTAGGAGAAATTAAGAAGAGATAAACAAGTTAAAGGAAGAGTAGGAAAAATGAAAGTGAGTTGTAAGAAAGATAGTGGAGAGATGCAGAAGAATTGCAGGAGAGGAACAGGAGTGAAAGAGGAGTGGACAGACAATATACCCCTAAGGATATGGATGGTTCACGGATCACCCCATCTGCGCCCAACTCCCTTCAGGGGTGGGTATTCCCAGCACTCACTGAGTGCTGTGGAAAACACTTATGGCAATTTTCAAAAAAATAATAATAATGTTTCCAACGCTTAGGTGACATCTAATTGCAAAGGCATGAATTTTTGAATTTTAGACTTTTTGAACATCTTGTATTTCCTGTTTTAAATTAATTTTTTTTTATTTACTGATCAAGACATGTATTTAAAAAAAATCAAACCGCAAATCTCTATCACTTTCAGTTTATGTTACACAAATTTTTAAATTTAGTTACTTTTTTAGACGGTGCCAGTTGAATTTTGGCATCACCCCCATCTTGTTCTAAGTGTATCGGGTCTTTCCAGGTATCTGGGGGACCAAAGACCTGACACTTAGAACAATATGGTGGTGAGTAAGACCAACAATTTCGACTGACTGTTTAAGAACAGCTAAAAAAAATATTTCAGATTTTTTTTTTGTCAGTTTGTCATTTTTTTTGTCATTTTCAAGGGTTTTCTTTGCCTACCCTTAAAGATATTCAAAATTGAAACGTTATAGCCCTAATTTTTTTTTGTGGAGACATGTCAATAGAACTCTGTTTTTTGTGTCACTTATCTTTACAAAAAAAATATTTTGGTGCATAAAATTTGAGCACCTCTGATTTAGAAATTACACAGGTATATAAGACTTTCAAAGGTCCATAAATTAGTAAAAATGCTACGGTTTTAGAGGGGTAAAACGTTATTAATTTTATTTGAAATATGCATTTTGTTCAGCAAAAATACTCTAATATATCGACCAGTGGGAAGACTTCGACAGATGGAGATATTAACTAACCGAAGATCTAACAAGTATTGGTACACAGGGCACACAGAAGGACCTGACAATGAACAGATCAAGATCAAGATTTGGCCTCACTCACATGAGCCCGCAAGTCAACCCGACCAACAATACCCAAAGAAGAAGAAGATAGTGAAGCGGTGTTCTATTGAAACCTGGTCTTTTGTTGGTTAAATCAATCACATGATATTCGACATTATTTTTCTGGAAACATGGAAACAAAAAGCATCTGCCAGCGAGATTAAAATTGAATATTTCAGAAATTTAATAATAAAAATTTTACATCAAAGTCCTAAATCACGTCCAAATTAAACAAAATTACAAGCAATAAAAAAATATGAATTCAACCGTGAAAATTAACAAAGTTATTTTATCTAAACGCGACAAATACCATATGAATTAATCTAACATGGATCGTGTTAAGGCCATGTTTATTTTTTTAGGAAAAAATTCTTAGAATTTTTTTAAAATTTTTTCGCCAATCGTTACAAAATACTTGAATGTGATTGGCAGGTTTTAAAACAAAAGATTCTTGTGAAAAAATGTTTATAGTAACTGTTTATATATTTAATCCTTGCCGTTCCAAAATAATTTTAAAACCTACCATCATATGTGACCCATGTTGCGCCAATTTCATATTTAAAATTTCTGTTGCGATAAATTTCAAATTTGTTTTTCTGCATTATTTAGATTAAACATTGAATAAGACAGTTTTGAATAATACTATATTATCCATTTCAAAAACTAAAATTCACACCTTATACCATTTTTTTATTTTAACGCAATTTTCATTATATACTAGCTGGAATGCCCGTTGTGTAAAAACGAACTAATTAGTATAGATATAATTTTTTGTCGCACACCCTGTTTCTTAAAAGAATTGATCCAAAAATCTAAAAAGTATTTTATTGATACCTGCGAAATCCTAAATTCAGTCAGTTTTTTATTATTTTTTTGGTTTTTTTTTATTGTTTCTATTTTATATTAGACGAGATGTGTTTGTTTGGTTTTGATATTGTCAATATTTTGTTACTCGCTTTGTTTTCCTTGCGTCTTAAGTTTCTCGCGAATCTACGTGTGAAGTCAAGAGGGGAGGAGAGTAGGACGTATTAAAGAGGATTAAGCAGCAAGAATAATTTCCAGAATTCCACAGGAAATTTTACCTGGCAAATATTACAAATTCGATCTTTACGAAAATTCGATAGGAATTTTATATTATTTTTTTTTGTGGTTTTTAAATTTGTCTAACTTGAAGAGAAAGCTTTTTCTGTCCTTTGCCCCACTTGGTAAAATTTTCGATTTGGTTTAGTTTTTTAAAATATGTATTTCAAAAACGTTTTCAACTCCGAAAAAAATAAAAAAAATTATCCCTGACAAGTAATTATTTTTTAGTAGATATTATTTTGATATAGTGCTGGAGGTCAATTTGAAATCAAGAGAAAGGTCATTTTTCTGCCCTATGCCCCACTTGGTGACAGTTTTGGTTTGGTTTAGAGGCGTTTTAAAATATGGCTACCAAAGACGTTCTATATTCCGAAAAAATATTTTTTCGTCAAGTACTTATCATTTTTAGTTGAAATTATTTTCATGTAGTGCTGGAAGTCAAGAACAGAATATCTCATAACCCTATGCACCTCTTAAAAGTTCTATTATTTCTAAATTAAATTATAAAAAAATTGTAACGATTTTTTAGTTATAATAAATTTAAATTTGTCCCTTATCAATAAATATTTGCGGTTTTCATACAGTGCTGGAGGTCAAGCACGTACATTTATTCAACCCTATGTGCCACTTAAGAGTTTAATTTCTATTTAATAATCATATAATAAAATTCAGAATGTGTTTAGTTTGTTTGATCCTTTGTGATGTTATTTTTGGAAATAAGCCCTTGTTAGAAGCTTAAAATGTCCTTTACGATCTTTGATATTCGGGGAAAACATATAAGTACATTTCCAAAGATTGCGGCTGCTTTGACACGATTTTTTTTTTTTTTCAAGAAATGGTTTCTGGTAAAGTCATGAAGTCATGAAAGACTAGAAAGGTGAATTAATTCTAAAACTGTGGTTTAGAGCCCTCTTGTTTTTTTTTAGAATGAATATTATTTACATTCGTAGATGGTAGTCTATTTCCACTAATAAGCTCGGGTCCGATTTTCTTTATTGTGTTTTTTTGGTCTTTAACATATAGTTTTGGAACTTTGTTTTAAAAATTTATTTCGCATCTCAGGGCTTTTTTTGTCATCTGTGGACCAGAGTTTAATTCTAGTTTACTTCGTCTTGCTTTAAGCTATAGTGACACCATGGTAAAACTGTTACCTAAGGAGTAAAGCGGGTTCGAAACCCGATGGCTAGTGATTAACTTTTATATGTAAATCAAATTTGACTTGGCTTCGATTAATTAAAATGAGATTTTTTTAGGGATAATAGGGTTGAAAGACAGATTTATAAAGAAGTGGGTTAAGATATATTACCCAACGCACCACTTAGGTGTTGGGAACCTATATTATGAGTTTGGAAAATTATGGGACCGGTTTTTCAAATTCGTAATGTCAAATAATAAAAGAGTTTTAGTTTTAAAAATCTCATTTATTTTTTATTTGATAATTTTTATGGATACTTTAGCTATGTATAATCCATTAACAATGTTTTCTCATCTGACTAGGCCATGGTATTTTTTAAGTTTGTTATTAAATATATTGAATAAATATTTGTTATAGAAAGTCACATGATAATTTTGTAATTAAAATTTTATAGGCTACTTCAAACGTTTAAGCGGAACTTAATGGAATTTTCATTTTCCTGAGTTGTCATGAGCTCTCTTTTTAAGGTTTGAAGTGGGCTTTTGCTAAACAAAACTTCACTTAATTTTTAAAAATTACTAAATTTAAATCTTCCGCTTAAACCACAGAAACTACAGTTTTTTTATTTTCACATGTCTAGTTGTATTTCGTGGTTACTAACTAAAATGCCCCCCCCCCCCAACATGGCCTATTGAGATGAGGAAACATCTTGAATGGATTCTATAAGTCGTTAGTATCTGGTTACAATTTTTTATTTAATTTTGAGAAACATGTTTTTCAAAAAGGTGTCTAATTATGGAGCCGCTATAGCAGGGGTGGGAATGTTTCGGAAACAAAGAGCCATTCCAAATAAACCCTCTAAAGAAAATTTTGCAGCAACTTTTACAAGTTATCTTGATCTTTGGAAAATTTTCAAAAAGAAATAAATTTTATAATTTTTCAATATTTACAGATACCATTTCTACAGATAAGATTAGAAAAAGTATTGTATGCACGGTTGTTTTGTGTGTGCATACAATAAATCAATTATTACCGACCGCCACCATATAATGGAGGTATTGTGATCATACCGATTTTGACATTCCGAGATTTCGATGGATCTTCACGAATTTAGGTCCCTACATAACGTTTTCACTATTTTTAGCATGATGTCTGTCGGTCTATCTGTCCGTTTGTCTGCTCTGGGACCACTAGTTCTTGACCTCTGCACTATATCTTTAGGGATGAATTTAAATATCGTTCATCAATAATATATGTATTAATGCAAATTTTAAAAAATTACAGAAAATTCTAAATTCTGTATTATTATATTGAAGATAATAGCTGTATTTTTGCCCAGATAGGTGCCTTTTGCGTCTCGTGCGTCTCTAGGGGTTCTAGTTCTTGACATCAGCACTATAATTTGAGCAATTAATACTATAAATCTATATATATAAATTCGGAGGCTCCGTTTGTACATTATTATTTTTTTAGTATTTTTACTTTGGTAGCTTAGACCATTTTGACCATTTTTATAATTTTTGTCTGTCTGTGCAGATTGAAATATTGAAAGGTATTTCGAACTCTCCAAGTAATTTGTCTTTTTTTTATACCCCATAATTAACCTTTTGTGTTACTTATTTTAGGGCATATTTAAAGATCAGAGCCCCCTGTAGACCTTTTATTTATTGTTGTTCGCACTGCCACGTATGTTGAAAATTACTTTAGAAGCATTGACGTCCGCATTAGGGTCACTCGAAAATATTTTTTCTGGAATAGTTAAGGGTAGATTCATTTTTAACTGCACCTATAGGGTTTCGTAGGTATGAATAAATACACCCGGATTTTAAAAATTACTGCGTCTTGTCTTTAGAGGCATTTACGCCCACATTAGGATCACTCGAAACTATTTTTTCTGGAATAGTTAAGAGTAGATTAATTTTCAACTGCACCCATCAGGTTTCGTAGGTATGTTAAAATACTCTTGTACCGTCAATCAAGTGTCCTATTTGGTAGAAATTGTGGCCAAACGACTGGACCTAGAGAATTAAAATTTATATGTCTTCCTGAGGGGTTGGTTTAAAATTTGGAATAATGTACATAACTGTTATATGCTGGGAATGTTTTATTAGATTATTTTTTCGAAAATTATCAAATTTTCATGGTATGACTAAGAAAACCTTATACTGTCTGTCTGTTAGTGAGTTTTTAGGGGTTGGCTTAAAAGTCTGAAAAATTCAGAATAATTCACATAACAGGGATATGCTCGGAATTTTTTTTATTAGATTATTTTTTCGAAAATTACCAAGTTTCCAGGGTTTTATTAAGAAAACCTTATACTGTCTGTCTGTTAGTGAGTTTTTAGGTGTTGGCTTAAAAGTCTGAAAAATTCAGAATAATTCACATAACCGGGTTATGCTCGGAATTTTTTTTTATTAGATTATTTTTTCTAATATTACCAAGTTTCCAGGGTTTTACTAAGAAAACCTTATACTGTCTGTCTGTTTTCCGTTTAGAGGGGTTGCCTCAATTTATTAAAAATGAGATGTTTTTTTGCTACGTTTGACTTGTTGGATTATCAGTCCTATGATGATTTTAAGTGTTTTTGAAATTATATTAAGAAATTGAAAAAATCAAGGGCCCGGTTTTTTCAAATCTTAATGTAGTTATATCAGTTTTTATTTACAAAAAGAATTTGTATAATTTCAGAAATCTCATTTTTGATATTTTTGTTTTTTTAAATAATTTATTTAAAAACTATATTGAAAGATTGTGAACAAAAAACCCTTATACAGTCACTCATATGTCTGTCTGTTTGTACAATAGAAATTGTTGCTGTAAACTGTTTGACCTACCGAGTTGAAATTTGGCATGCATTTTATTATCCACATAATTACTGAAAAATACATACTTGTAATTTTCGAAAAAACATTTTGAATAGTGAAAATAAAAGGTCTTGAGGCGTCGATTAAGGAACAAGTTCAATTTTTAAATTCATTCTTTTGGCACATTTTTTCCAAAATCTTTTTCGGATACAAATATTTTAATAACTAATATTAATAATTTTATATATATATATATCCCTTATTTTAATAATGTATATATTTGGGGAGCTTTGGGGGGCTACCTCGCTTATCATTCCAGCTAGTGTATATCTAAAAGTGGGTCATCAAAAGGAAGTTCTAGCCATTTGCTGAACTTTTTTACTTACTAAATATCTGCGAAATCCTAACATGTGTACAATTTCACAATTGGTATTTTTTTGAGGTCTCGATATATACGTAAATATATATGTAGGTAAAGCTAACAGCCCTCTGGGGCGGTTCGTGACAAATAGGGTAATTTGGACGCTTATTAATTTTGATTAAGGCCCTATGTTCGGAGTTAGTAAGTGAAGTAATGGGTTTTACGTGAAATATGGCCCATTTCGCAAATATTACGGGAACAAATTGATATTTAGACTGATTGCTCCTGATTTCATTACATTTTGGGTTGAACGATTAATAAAATTAATATTATTTTTTTATTTAGACAAACTGACATTTCAAAACGTTTTTACTCAAAATTAAATTAAAGATAGCCGACCGGCGTAGCGTAGTGGTAACACATGTGGTCTGCATTGCGAAGGTCTCGGGTTCGAATCCGGTTCAGGCATGGAATTTTTCACAAATAATGTCCTGGCTAATTGCCACAGAGGCAAAGGCCATTTAATTAAAAATAAAAAAAAAATTAAAGAATAATTTTCTTAGATTTATTTTTTGGTCTAAAAAATATTTTTTATTTTTCTTATTTCTCGGCGCTAATTATAATTTGTTAATTTTTAACCCTTTTTGCCTCTTTTAGAAAATGTTTTTAAAATAAATTATTTTTACAAATTTCGACCAACGGGATTTCTTCGCATATCGCCAGAGTTTGGGAAGCGGCCGATTTCTGGGTATAAAGCTCCCTTGACCTTCTCTGAGAAGGTTACAGGTGAACGTCTCGTCTGCGTGGAACACGTTTCGGGCAAACATGGACGGTACTGGCGGAAATAAAAACATTTTTAATAATAATAAATTAGTGCGGCCCTTGAGAACATTGAGTTTGTTTTCGGGTCGTCATCAACTGCGCCCAACTCCCTTCAGGGGTGGGTATTCCCAGCACTCACTGAGTGCTGTGGAAGACACTTATGGCAATTTTTTTTAAATAATAATAATAAATTAGCGCTGCCCCTAAGAACGTTTGTTCTCGGATCATGGTAACTGCACCCCACAAATATAATAGGAATTGAGGAGAAATCAAGGGGAGATGTAGGAGAAATTAAGAAGAGATAAACAAGTTAAAGGAAGAGTAGGAAAAATGAAAGTGAGTTGTAAGAAAGATAGTGGAGAGATGCAGAAGAATTGCAGGAGAGGAACAGGAGTGAAAGAGGAGTGGACAGACAATATACCCCTAAGGATATGGATGGTTCACGGATCACCCCATCTGCGCCCAACTCCCTTCAGGGGTGGGTATTCCCAGCACTCACTGAGTGCTGTGGAAAACACTTATGGCAATTTTCAAAAAAATAATAATAATGTTTCCAACGCTTAGGTGACATCTAATTGCAAAGGCATGAATTTTTGAATTTTAGACTTTTTGAACATCTTGTATTTCCTGTTTTAAATTAATTTTTTTTTATTTACTGATCAAGACATGTATTTAAAAAAAATCAAACCGCAAATCTCTATCACTTTCAGTTTATGTTACACAAATTTTTAAATTTAGTTACTTTTTTAGACGGTGCCAGTTGAATTTTGGCATCACCCCCATCTTGTTCTAAGTGTATCGGGTCTTTCCAGGTATCTGGGGGACCAAAGACCTGACACTTAGAACAATATGGTGGTGAGTAAGACCAACAATTTCGACTGACTGTTTAAGAACAGCTAAAAAAAATATTTCAGATTTTTTTTTTGTCAGTTTGTCATTTTTTTTGTCATTTTCAAGGGTTTTCTTTGCCTACCCTTAAAGATATTCAAAATTGAAACGTTATAGCCCTAATTTTTTTTTGTGGAGACATGTCAATAGAACTCTGTTTTTTGTGTCACTTATCTTTACAAAAAAAATATTTTGGTGCATAAAATTTGAGCACCTCTGATTTAGAAATTACACAGGTATATAAGACTTTCAAAGGTCCATAAATTAGTAAAAATGCTACGGTTTTAGAGGGGTAAAACGTTATTAATTTTATTTGAAATATGCATTTTGTTCAGCAAAAATACTCTAATATATCGACCAGTGGGAAGACTTCGACAGATGGAGATATTAACTAACCGAAGATCTAACAAGTATTGGTACACAGGGCACACAGAAGGACCTGACAATGAACAGATCAAGATCAAGATTTGGCCTCACTCACATGAGCCCGCAAGTCAACCCGACCAACAATACCCAAAGAAGAAGAAGATAGTGAAGCGGTGTTCTATTGAAACCTGGTCTTTTGTTGGTTAAATCAATCACATGATATTCGACATTATTTTTCTGGAAACATGGAAACAAAAAGCATCTGCCAGCGAGATTAAAATTGAATATTTCAGAAATTTAATAATAAAAATTTTACATCAAAGTCCTAAATCACGTCCAAATTAAACAAAATTACAAGCAATAAAAAAATATGAATTCAACCGTGAAAATTAACAAAGTTATTTTATCTAAACGCGACAAATACCATATGAATTAATCTAACATGGATCGTGTTAAGGCCATGTTTATTTTTTTAGGAAAAAATTCTTAGAATTTTTTTAAAATTTTTTCGCCAATCGTTACAAAATACTTGAATGTGATTGGCAGGTTTTAAAACAAAAGATTCTTGTGAAAAAATGTTTATAGTAACTGTTTATATATTTAATCCTTGCCGTTCCAAAATAATTTTAAAACCTACCATCATATGTGACCCATGTTGCGCCAATTTCATATTTAAAATTTCTGTTGCGATAAATTTCAAATTTGTTTTTCTGCATTATTTAGATTAAACATTGAATAAGACAGTTTTGAATAATACTATATTATCCATTTCAAAAACTAAAATTCACACCTTATACCATTTTTTTATTTTAACGCAATTTTCATTATATACTAGCTGGAATGCCCGTTGTGTAAAAACGAACTAATTAGTATAGATATAATTTTTTGTCGCACACCCTGTTTCTTAAAAGAATTGATCCAAAAATCTAAAAAGTATTTTATTGATACCTGCGAAATCCTAAATTCAGTCAGTTTTTTATTATTTTTTTGGTTTTTTTTTATTGTTTCTATTTTATATTAGACGAGATGTGTTTGTTTGGTTTTGATATTGTCAATATTTTGTTACTCGCTTTGTTTTCCTTGCGTCTTAAGTTTCTCGCGAATCTACGTGTGAAGTCAAGAGGGGAGGAGAGTAGGACGTATTAAAGAGGATTAAGCAGCAAGAATAATTTCCAGAATTCCACAGGAAATTTTACCTGGCAAATATTACAAATTCGATCTTTACGAAAATTCGATAGGAATTTTATATTATTTTTTTTTGTGGTTTTTAAATTTGTCTAACTTGAAGAGAAAGCTTTTTCTGTCCTTTGCCCCACTTGGTAAAATTTTCGATTTGGTTTAGTTTTTTAAAATATGTATTTCAAAAACGTTTTCAACTCCGAAAAAAATAAAAAAAATTATCCCTGACAAGTAATTATTTTTTAGTAGATATTATTTTGATATAGTGCTGGAGGTCAATTTGAAATCAAGAGAAAGGTCATTTTTCTGCCCTATGCCCCACTTGGTGACAGTTTTGGTTTGGTTTAGAGGCGTTTTAAAATATGGCTACCAAAGACGTTCTATATTCCGAAAAAATATTTTTTCGTCAAGTACTTATCATTTTTAGTTGAAATTATTTTCATGTAGTGCTGGAAGTCAAGAACAGAATATCTCATAACCCTATGCACCTCTTAAAAGTTCTATTATTTCTAAATTAAATTATAACAAAATTGTAACGATTTTTTAGTTATAATAAATTTAAATTTGTCCCTTATCAATAAATATTTGCGGTTTTCATACAGTGCTGGAGGTCAAGCACGTACATTTATTCAACCCTAT
This sequence comes from Liopterus haemorrhoidalis, assembly GCA_963971575.1. Taxonomy (NCBI): domain Eukaryota; kingdom Metazoa; phylum Arthropoda; class Insecta; order Coleoptera; family Dytiscidae; genus Liopterus; species Liopterus haemorrhoidalis. The sequence goes on along the minus strand of OZ020620.1, from coordinate 38,023 downwards.
GTGCCACTTAAGAGTTTAATTTCTATTTAATAATCATATAATAAAATTCAGAATGTGTTTAGTTTGTTTGATCCTTTGTGATGTTATTTTTGGAAATAAGCCCTTGTTAGAAGCTTAAAATGTCCTTTACGATCTTTGATATTCGGGGAAAACATATAAGTACATTTCCAAAGATTGCGGCTGCTTTGACACGATTTTTTTTTTTTTTCAAGAAATGGTTTCTGGTAAAGTCATGAAAGTCATGAAAGACTAGAAAGGTGAATTAATTCTAAAACTGTGGTTTAGAGCCCTCTTGTTTTTTTTTTTTAGAATGAATATTATTTACATTCGTAGATGGTAGTCTATTTCCACTAATAAGCTCGGGTCCGATTTTCTTTATTGTGTTTTTTTGGTCTTTAACATATAGTTTTGGAACTTTGTTTTAAAAATTTATTTCGCATCTCGGGGCTTTTTTTGTCATCTGTGGACCAGAGTTTAATTCTAGTTTACTTCGTCTTGCTTTAAGCTATAGTGACACCATGGTAAAACCGTTACCTAAGGAGTAAAGCGGGTTCGAAACCCGATGGCTAGTGATTAACTTTTATATGTAAATCAAATTTGACTTGGCTTCGATTAATTAAAATGAGATTTTTTTAGGGATAATAGGGTTGAAAGACAGATTTTATAAAGAAGTGGGTTAAGATATATTACCCAACGCACCACTTAGGTGTTGGGAACCTATATTATGAGTTTGGAAAATTATGGGACCGGTTTTTCAAATTCGTAATGTCAAATAATAAAAGAGTTTTAGTTTTAAAAATCTCATTTATTTTTATTTGATAATTTTTATGGATACTTTAGCTATGTATAATCCATTAACAATGTTTTCTCATCTGACTAGGCCATGGTATTTTTTAAGTTTGTTATTAAATATATTGAATAAATATTTGTTATAGAAAGTCACATGATAATTTTGTAATTAAAATTTTATAGGCTACTTCAAACGTTTAAGCGGAACTTAATGGAATTTTCATTTTCCTGAGTTGTCATGAGCTCTCTTTTTAAGGTTTGAAGTGGGCTTTTGCTAAACAAAACTTCACTTAACTTTTAAAAATTACTAAATTTAAATCTTCCGCTTAAACCACAGAAACTACAGTTTTTTTATTTTCACATGTCTAGTTGTATTTCGTGGTTACTAACTAAAATGCCCCCCCCCCAACATGGCCTATTGAGATGAGGAAACATCTTGAATGGATTCTATAAGTCGTTAGTATCTGGTTACAATTTTTTATTTAATTTTGAGAAACATGTTTTTCAAAAAGGTGTCTAATTATGGAGCCGCTATAGCAGGGGTGGGAATCTTTCGGAAACAAAGAGCCATTCCAAATAAACCCTCTAAAGAAAATTTTGCAGCAACTTTTACAAGTTATCTTGATCTTTGGAAAATTTTCAAAAAGAAATAAATTTTATAATTTTTCAATATTTACAGATACCATTTCTACAGATAAGATTAGAAAAAGTATTGTATGCACGGTTGTTTTGTGTGTGCATACAATAAATCAATTATTACCGACCGCCACCATATAAGGGAGGTATTGTGATCATACCGATTTTGACATTCCGAGATTTCGATGGATCTTCACGAATTTAGGTCCCTACATAACGTTTTCACTATTTTTAGCATGATGTCTGTCGGTCTATCTGTCCGTTTGTCTGCTCTGGGACCACTAGTTCTTGACCTCTGCACTATATCTTTAGGGATGAATTTAAATATCGTTCATCAATAATATATGTATTAATGCAAATTTTAAAAAATTACAGAAAATTCTAAATTCTGTATTATTATATTGAAGATAATAGCTGTATTTTTGCCCAGATAGGTGCCTTTTGCGTCTCGTGCGTCTCTAGGGGTTCTAGTTCTTGACATCAGCACTATAATTTGAGCAATTAATACTATAAATCTATATATATATAAATTCGGAGGCTCCGTTTGTACATTATTATTTTTTTAGTATTTTTACTTTGGTAGCTTAGACCATTTTGACCATTTTTATAATTTTTGTCTGTCTGTGCAGATTGAAATATTGAAAGGTATTTCGAACTCTCCAAGTAATTTGTCTTTTTTTTATACCCCATAATTAACCTTTTGTGTTACTTATTTTAGGGCATATTTAAAGATCAGAGCCCCCTGTAGACCTTTTATTTATTGTTGTTCGCACTGCCACGTATGTTGAAAATTACTTTAGAAGCATTGACGTCCGCATTAGGGTCACTCGAAAATATTTTTTCTGGAATAGTTAAGGGTAGATTCATTTTTAACTGCACCTATAGGGTTTCGTAGGTATGAATAAATACACCCGGATTTTAAAAATTACTGCGTCTTGTCTTTAGAGGCATTTACGCCCACATTAGGATCACTCGAAACTATTTTTTCTGGAATAGTTAAGAGTAGATTAATTTTCAACTGCACCCATCAGGTTTCGTAGGTATGTTAAAATACTCTTGTACCGTCAATCAAGTGTCCTATTTGGTAGAAATTGTGGCCAAACGACTGGACCTAGAGAATTAAAATTTATATGTCTTCCTGAGGGGTTGGTTTAAAATTTGGAATAATGTACATAACTGTTATATGCTGGGAATGTTTTATTAGATTATTTTTTCGAAAATTATCAAATTTTCATGGTATGACTAAGAAAACCTTATACTGTCTGTCTGTTAGTGAGTTTTTAGGGGTTGGCTTAAAAGTCTGAAAAATTCAGAATAATTCACATAACAGGGATATGCTCGGAATTTTTTTTATTAGATTATTTTTTCGAAAATTACCAAGTTTCCAGGGTTTTATTAAGAAAACCTTATACTGTCTGTCTGTTAGTGAGTTTTTAGGTGTTGGCTTAAAAGTCTGAAAAATTCAGAATAATTCACATAACCGGGTTATGCTCGGAATTTTTTTTTATTAGATTATTTTTTCTAATATTACCAAGTTTCCAGGGTTTTACTAAGAAAACCTTATACTGTCTGTCTGTTTTCCGTTTAGAGGGGTTGCCTCAATTTATTAAAAATGAGATGTTTTTTTGCTACGTTTGACTTGTTGGATTATCAGTCCTATGATGATTTTAAGTGTTTTTGAAATTATATTAAGAAATTGAAAAAATCAAGGGCCCGGTTTTTTCAAATCTTAATGTAGTTATATCAGTTTTTATTTACAAAAAGAATTTGTATAATTTCAGAAATCTCATTTTTGATATTTTTGTTTTTTTAAATAATTTATTTAAAAACTATATTGAAAGATTGTGAACAAAAAACCCTTATACAGTCACTCATATGTCTGTCTGTTTGTACAATAGAAATTGTTGCTGTAAACTGTTTGACCTACCGAGTTGAAATTTGGCATGCATTTTATTATCCACATAATTACTGAAAAATACATACTTGTAATTTTCGAAAAAACATTTTGAATAGTGAAAATAAAAGGTCTTGAGGCGTCGATTAAGGAACAAGTTCAATTTTTAAATTCATTCTTTTGGCACATTTTTTCCAAAATCTTTTTCGGATACAAATATTTTAATAACTAATATTAATAATTTTATATATATATATATCCCTTATTTTAATAATGTATATATTTGGGGAGCTTTGGGGGGCTACCTCGCTTATCATTCCAGCTAGTGTATATCTAAAAGTGGGTCATCAAAAGGAAGTTCTAGCCATTTGCTGAACTTTTTCACTTACTAAATATCTGCGAAATCCTAACATGTGTACAATTTCACAATTGGTATTTTTTTGAGGTCTCGATATATACGTAAATATATATGTAGGTAAAGCTAACAGCCCTCTGGGGCGGTTCGTGACAAATAGGGTAATTTGGACGCTTATTAATTTTGATTAAGGCCCTATGTTCGGAGTTAGTAAGTGAAGTAATGGGTTTTACGTGAAATATGGCCCATTTCGCAAATATTACGGGAACAAATTGATATTTAGACTGATTGCTCCTGATTTCATTACATTTTGGGTTGAACGATTAATAAAATTAATATTATTTTTTTATTTAGACAAACTGACATTTCAAAACGTTTTTACTCAAAATTAAATTAAAGATAGCCGACCGGCGTAGCGTAGTGGTAACACATGTGGTCTGCATTGCGAAGGTCTCGGGTTCGAATCCGGTTCAGGCATGGAATTTTTCACAAATAATGTCCTGGCTAATTGCCACAGAGGCAAAGGCCATTTAATTAAAAATAAAAAAAAAATTAAAGAATAATTTTCTTAGATTTATTTTTTGGTCTAAAAAATATTTTTTATTTTTCTTATTTCTCGGCGCTAATTATAATTTGTTAATTTTTAACCCTTTTTGCCTCTTTTAGAAAATGTTTTTAAAATAAATTATTTTTACAAATTTCGACCAACGGGATTTCTTCGCATATCGCCAGAGTTTGGGAAGCGGCCGATTTCTGGGTATAAAGCTCCCTTGACCTTCTCTGAGAAGGTTACAGGTGAACGTCTCGTCTGCGTGGAACACGTTTCGGGCAAACATGGACGGTACTGGCGGAAATAAAAACATTTTTAATAATAATAAATTAGTGCGGCCTTTGAGAACATTGAGTTTGTTTTCGGGTCGTCATCAACTGCGCCCAACTCCCTTCAGGGGTGGGTATTCCCAGCACTCACTGAGTGCTGTGGAAGACACTTATGGCAATTTTTTTTAAATAATAATAATAAATTAGCGCCGCCCCTAAGAACGTTTGTTCTCGGATCATGGTAACTGCACCCCAGAAATATAATAGGAATTGAGGAGAAATCAAGGGGAGATGTAGGAGAAATTAAGAAGAGATAAAAAAGTTAAAGGAAGAGTAGGAAAAATGAAAGTGAGTTGTAAGAAAGATAGTGGAGAGATGCAGAAGAATTGCAGGAGAGGAACAGGAGTGAAAGAGGAGTGGACAGACAATATACCCCTAAGGATATGGATGGTTCACGGATCATCCCATCTGCGCCCAACTCCCTTCAGGGGTGGGTATTCCCAGCACTCACTGAGTGCTGTGGAAAACACTTATGGCAATTTTCAAAAAAATAATAATAATGTTTCCAACGCTTAGGTGACATCTAATTGCAAAGGCATGAATTTTTGAATTTTAGACTTTTTGAACATCTTGTATTTCCTGTTTTAAATTAATTTTTTTTTAGTTACTGATCAAGACATATATTTAAAAAAAATCAAACCGCAAATCTCTATCACTTTCAGTTTATGTTACACAAATTTTTAAATTTAGTTACTTTTTTAGACGGTGCCAGTTGAATTTTGGCATCACCCCCATCTTGTTCTAAGTGTATCGGGTCTTTCCAGGTATCTGGGGGACCAAAGACCTGACACTTAGAACAACATGGTGGTGAGTAAGACCAACAATTTCGACTGACTGTTTAAGAACAGCTAAAAAAATATATTTCAGATTTTTTTTTTTGTCAGTTTGTCATTTTTTTTGTCATTTTCAAGGGTTTTCTTTGCCTACCCTTAAAGATATTTAAAATTGAAACGTTATAGCCCTAATTTTTTTTTGTGGAGACGTGTCAATAGAACTCTGTTTTTTGTGTCACTTATCTTTACAAAAAAAATATTTTGGTGCATAAAATTTGAGCACCTCTGATTTAGAAATTACACAGGTATATAAGAGTTTCAAAGGTCCATAAATTAGTAAAAATGCTACGGTTTTAGAGGGGTAAAACGTTATTAATTTTATTTGAAATAGACATTTTGTTCAGCAAAAATACTCTAATATATCGACCAGTGGGAAGACTTCGACAGATGGAGATATTAACTAACCGAAGATCTAACAAGTATTGGTACACAGGGCACACAGAAGGACCTGACAATGAACAGATCAAGATCAAGATTTGGCCTCACTCACATGAGCCCGCAAGTCAACCCGACCAACAATACCCAAAGAAGAAGAAGATAGTGAAGCGGTGTTCTATTGAAACCTGGTCTTTTGCTGGTTAAATCAATCACATGATATTCGACATTATTTTTCTGGAAACATGGAAACAAAAAGCATCTGCCAGCGAGATTAAAATTTTAAAGTACAATAAAGGTTCGCCTCATTTGCATTTAATTTAATTTTTACTATGAATATTTCAGAAATTTAATAATAAAAATTTTACATCAAAGTCCTAAATCACGTCCAAATTAAACAAAATTACAAGCAATAAAAAAATATGAATTCAACCGTGAAAATTAACAAAGTTATTTTATCTAAACGCGACAAATACCATATGAATTAATCTAACATGGATCGTGTTAAGGTGATAGAAAAAATATTTAAATACAAAAGTCATAGCCCTTGGAATTCTCTACATTTTTCCTGTACACGCCTACTCTCTAGGTTAATTACCTCTGGAGTTATTCAAGTAAAACCATTTTTTAAAACACTCTCGGCCGATTTGCGCCAAATCGGTTAAAGATAGAAAAAATATTTAAATACAAAAGTTGTAGTTCTTGGAATTCTCTACATTTTTCCTGTACACGCCTACTCTCTAGGTTAATTACCTCTGGAGTTATTCAAGTAAAACCACTTTTTAAAACACTCTCGGCCGATTTGCGCCAAATCGGTTAAAGATAGAAAAAATATTTAAACACAAAAGTTGTAGCCCTTGGAATTCTCTACATTTTTCCTGTACACGCCTACTCTCTAGGTTAATTACCTCTGGAGTTATTCAAGTAAAACCACTTTTAAAACACTCTCGGCCGATTTGCGCCAAATCGGTTAAAGATAGAAAAAATATTTAAATACAAAAGTCGTAGCCCTTGGAATTCTCTACATTTCTCCTGTACACGCCTACTCTCTAGGTTAATTACCTCTGGAGTTATTCAAGTAAAACCACTTTTTAAAACACTCTCGGCCGATTTGTGCCAAATCGGTTAAAGATAGAAAAAATATTTAAATACAAAAGTCGTAGCCCTTGGAATTCCCAACATTTTTCCTGTACACGCCTACTCTCTAGGTTAATTACCTCTGGAGTTATTCAAGTAAAACCACTTTTTAAAACACTCTCGGCCGATTTGCGCCAAATCGGTTAAAGATAGAAAAAATATTTAAATACAAAAGTCGTAGCCCTTGGAATTCTCTACATTTTTCCTGTACACGCCTACTCTCTAGGTTAATTACCTCTGGAGTTATTCAAGTAAAACCACTTTTTAAAACACTCTCGGCCGATTTGCGCCAAATCGGTTAAAGATAAAAAAAATATGTAAATACAAAAGTTGTAGCCCTTGGAATTCTCTACATTTTTCCTGTACACGCCTACTCTCTAGGTTAATTACCTCTGGAGTTATTCAAATAAAACCACTTTTTAAAACACTCTCGGCCGATTTGCGCCAAATCGGTTAAAGATAGAAAAAATATTTAAATACAAAAGTCGTAGCCCTTGGAATTCTCTACATTTTTCCTGTACACGCCTACTCTCTAGGTTAATTACCTCTGGAGTTATTCAAGTAAAACCACTTTTTAAAACACTCTCGGCCGATTTGCGCCAAATCGGTAAAAGATAGAAAAAATATGTAAATACAAAAGTTGTAGCCCTTGGAATTCTCTACATTTTTCCTGTACACGCCTACTCTCTAGGTTAATTACCTCTGGAGTTATTCAAGTAAAACCACTTTTTAAAACACTCTCGGCCGATTTGCGCCAAATCGGTTAAAGATAGAAAAAATATTTAAATACAAAAGTCGTAGCCCTTGGAATTCCCTACATTTTTCCTGTACACGCCTACTCTCTAGGTTAATTACCTCTGGAGTTATTCAAGTAAAACCACTTTTTAAAACACTCTCGGCCGATTTGCGCCAAATCGGTTAAAGATAGAAAAAATATGTAAATACAAAAGTTGTAGCCCTTGGAATTCTCTACATTTTTCCTGTACACGCCTACTCTCTAGGTTAATTACCTCTGGAGTTATTCAAGTAAAACCACTTTTTAAAACACTCTCGGCCGATTTGCGCCAAATCGGTTAAAGATAGAAAAAATATTTAAATACAAAAGTCGTAGCCCTTGGAATTCTCTACATTTTTCCTGTACACACCTACTCTCTAGGTTAATTACCTCTGGAGTTATTCAAGTAAAACCACTTTTTAAAACACTCTCGGCCGATTTGCGCCAAATCGGTTAAAGATAGAAAAAATATTTAAATACAAAAGTCGTAGCCCTTGGAATTCTCTACATTTTTCCTGTACACGCCTACTCTCTAGGTTAATTACCTCTGGAGTTATTCAAGTAAAACCACTTTTTAAAACACTCTCGGCCGATTTGCGCCAAATCGGTTAAAGATAGAAAAAATATGTAAATACAAAAGTTGTAGCCCTTGGAATTCTCTACATTTTTCCTGTACACGCCTACTCTCTAGGTTAATTACCTCTGGAGTTATTCAAGTAAAACCACTTTTTAAGACACTCTCGGCCGATTTGCGCCAAATCGGTTAAAGATAGAAAAAATATGTAAATACCAAAGTTGTAGCCCTTGGAATTCTCTACATTTTTCCTGTACACGCCTACTCTCTAGGTTAATTACCTCTGGAGTTATTCAAGTAAAACCACTTTTTAAAACACTCTCGGCCGATTTGCGCCAAATCGGTTAAAGATAGAAAAAATATTTAAATACAAAAGTCGTAGCCCTTGGAATTCTCTACATTTTTCCTGTACACGCCTACTCTCTAGGTTAATTACCTCTGGAGTTATTCAAGTAAAACCCCTTTTTAAAACACTCTCGGCCGATTTGCGCCAAATCGGTTAAAGATAGAAAAAATATGTAAATACAAAAGTTGTAGCCCTTGGAATTCTCTACATTTTTCCTGTACACGCCTACTCTCTAGGTTAATTACCTCTGGAGTTATTCAAGTAAAACCCCTTTTTGAAACACTCTCGGCCGATTTGCGCCAAATCGGTTAAAGATAGAAAAAATATGTAAATACAAAAGTTGTAGCCCTTGGAATTCTCTACATTTTTCCTGTACACGCCTACTCTCTAGGTTAATTACCTCTGGAGTTATTCAAGTAAAACCACTTTTTAAAACACTCTCGGCCGATTTGCGCAAAATCGGTTAAAGATAGAAAATATATTTAAATACAAAAGTCGTAGCCCTTGGAATTCTCTACATTTTTCCTGTACACGCCTACTCTCTAGGTTAATTACCTCTGGAGTTATTCAAGTAAAACCACTTTTTAAAACACTCTCGGCCGATTTGCGCCAAATCGGTTAAAGATAGAAAAAATATGTAAATACAAAAGTTGTAGCCCTTGGAATTCTCTACATTTTTCCTGTACACGCCTACTCTCTAGGTTAATTACCTCTGGAGTTATTCAAGTAAAACCACTTTTTAAAACACTCTCGGCCGATTTGCGCAAAATCGGTTAAAGATAGAAAATATATTTAAATACAAAAGTCGTAGCCCTTGGAATTCTCTACATTTTTCCTGTACACGCCTACTCTCTAGGTTAATTACCTCTGGAGTTATTCAAGTAAAACCACTTTTTAAAACACTCTCGGCCGATTTGCGCCAAATCGGTTAAAGATAGAAAAAATATGTAAATACCAAAGTTGTAGCCCTTGGAATTCTCTACATTTTTCCTGTACACGCCTACTCTCTAGGTTAATTACCTCTGGAGTTATTCAAGTAAAACCACTTTTTAAAACACTCTCGGCCGATTTGCGCCAAATCGGTTAAAGATAGAAAAAATATGTAAATACAAAAGTTGTAGCCCTTGGAATTCTCTACATTTTTCCTGTACACGCCTACTCTCTAAGTTAATTACCTCTGGAGTTATTCAAGTAAAACCCCTTTTTAAAACACTCTCGGCCGATTTGCGCCAAATCGGTTAAAGATAGAAAAAATATGTAAATACAAAAGTTGTAGCCCTTGGAATTCTCTACATTTTTCCTGTACACGCCTACTCTCTAGCTTAATTACCTCTGGAGTTATTCAAGTAAAACCCCTTTTTGAAACACTCTCGGCCGATTTGCGCCAAATCGGTTAAAGATAGAAAAAATATGTAAATACAAAAGTTGTAGCCCTTGGAATTCTCTACATTTTTCCTGTACACGCCTACTCTCTAGCTTAATTACCTCTGGAGTTATTCAAGTAAAACCACTTTTTGAAACACTCTCGGCCGATTTGCGCCAAATCGGTTAAAGATAGAAAAAATATGTAAATACAAAAGTTGTAGCCCTTGGAATTCTCTACATTTTTCCTGTACACGCCTACTCTCTAGGTTAATTACCTCTGGAGTTATTCAAGTAAAACCACTTTTTAAAACACCTTCGGCCGATTTGCGCAAAATCGGTTAAAGATAGAAAATATATTTAAATACAAAAGTCGTAGCCCTTGGAATTCTCTACATTTTTCCTGTACACGCCTACTCTCTAGGTTAATTACCTCTGGAGTTATTCAATTAAAACCACTTTTTAAAACACTCTCGGCCGATTTGCGCAAAATCGGTTAAAGATAGAAAATATATTTAAATACAAAAGTCGTAGCCCTTGGAATTCTCTACATTTTTCCTGTACACGCCTACTCTCTAGCTTAATTACCTCTGGAGTTATTCAAGTAAAACCCCTTTTTAAAACACTCTCGGCCGATTTGCGCCAAATCGGTTAAAGATAGAAAAAATATGTAAATACCAAAGTTGTAGCCCTTGGAATTCTCTACATTTTTCCTGTACACGCCTACTCTCTAGCTTAATTACCTCTGGAGTTATTCAAGTAAAACCCCTTTTTGAAACACTCTCGGCCGATTTGCGCCAAATCGGTTAAAGATAGAAAATATATTTAAATACAAAAGTCGTAGCCCTTGGAATTCTCTACATTTTTCCTGTACACGCCTACTCTCTAGCTTAATTACCTCTGGAGTTATTCAAGTAAAACCCCTTTTTAAAACACTCTCGGCCGATTTGCGCCAAATCGGTTAAAGATAGAAAAAATATGTAAATACCAAAGCTGTAGCCCTTGGAATTCTCTACATTTTTCCTGTACACGCCTACTCTCTAGCTTAATTACCTCTGGAGTTATTCAAGTAAAACCCCTTTTTGAAACACTCTCGGCCGATTTGCGCCAAATCGGTTAAAGATAGAAAAAATATGTAAATACAAAAGTTGTAGCCCTTTGAATTCTCTACATTTTTCCTGTACACGCCTACTCTCTAGCTTAATTACCTCTGGAGTTATTCAAGTAAAACCCCTTTTTGAAACACTCTCGGCCGATTTGCGCCAAATCGGTTAAAGATAGAAAAAATATGTAAATACAAAAGTTGTAGCCCTTAGAATTCTCTACATTTTTCCTGTACGCGCCTACTCTCTAGCTTAATTACCTCTGGAGTTATTCAAGTAAAACCACTTTTTTAAACACTCTCGGCCGATTTGCGCCAAATCGGTTAAAGATAGAAAAAATATGTAAATACAAAAGTTGTAGCCCTTGGAATTCTCTACATTTTTCCTGTACACGCCTACTCTCTAGGTTAATTACCTCTGGAGTTATTCAAGTAAAACCCCTTTTTGAAACACTCTCGGCCGATTTGCGCCAAATCGGTTAAAGATAGAAAAAATATGTAAATACAAAAGTTGTAGCCCTTGGAATTCTCTACATTTTTCCTGTACACGCCTACTCTCTAGGTTAATTACCTCTGGAGTTATTCAAGTAAAACCACTTTTTAAAACACTCTCGGCCGATTTGCGCAAAATCGGTTAAAGATAGAAAATATATTTAAATACAAAAGTCGTAGCCCTTGGAATTCTCTACATTTTTCCTGTACACGCCTACTCTCTAGGTTAATTACCTCTGGAGTTATTCAAGTAAAACCACTTTTTAAAACACTCTCGGCCGATTTGCGCCAAATCGGTTAAAGATAGAAAAAATATGTTAATACAAAAGTTGTAGCCCTTGGAATTCTCTACATTTTTCCTGTACACGCCTACTCTCTAGGTTAATTACCTCTGGAGTTATTCAAGTAAAACCACTTTTTAAAACACTCTCGGCCGATTTGCGCAAAATCGGTTAAAGATAGAAAATATATTTAAATACAAAAGTCGTAGCCCTTGGAATTCTCTACATTTTTCCTGTACACGCCTACTCTCTAGGTTAATTACCTCTGGAGTTATTCAAGTAAAACCACTTTTTAAAACACTCTCGGCCGATTTGCGCCAAATCGGTTAAAGATAGAAAAAATATGTAAATACCAAAGTTGTAGCCCTTGGAATTCTCTACATTTTTCCTGTACACGCCTACTCTCTAGGTTAATTACCTCTGGAGTTATTCAAGTAAAACCACTTTTTAAAACACTCTCGGCCGATTTGCGCCAAATCGGTTAAAGATAGAAAAAATATGTAAATACAAAAGTTGTAGCCCTTGGAATTCTCTACATTTTTCCTGTACACGCCTACTCTCTAGGTTAATTACCTCTGGAGTTATTCAAGTAAAACCCCTTTTTAAAACACTCTCGGCCGATTTGCGCCAAATCGGTTAAAGATAGAAAAAATATGTAAATACAAAAGTTGTAGCCCTTGGAATTCTCTACATTTTTCCTGTACACGCCTACTCTCTAGCTTAATTACCTCTGGAGTTATTCAAGTAAAACCACTTTTTAAAACACTCTCGGCCGATTTGCGCCAAATCGGTTAAAGATAGAAAAAATATGTAAATACAAAAGTTGTAGCCCTTGGAATTCTCTACATTTTTCCTGTACACGCCTACTCTCTAGCTTAATTACCTCTGGAGTTATTCAAGTAAAACCCCTTTTTAAAACACTCTCGGCCGATTTGCGCCAAATCGGTTAAAGATAGAAAAAATATGTAAATACAAAAGTTGTAGCCCTTGGAATTCTCTACATTTTTCCTGTACACGCCTACTCTCTAGCTTAATTACCTCTGGAGTTATTCAAGTAAAACCCCTTTTTGAAACACTCTCGGCCGATTTGCGCCAAATCGGTTAAAGATAGAAAAAATATGTAAATACAAAAGTTGTAGCCCTTAGAATTCTCTACATTTTTCCTGTACGCGCCTACTCTCTAGCTTAATTACCTCTGGAGTTATTCAAGTAAAACCACTTTTTTAAACACTCTCGGCCGATTTGCGCCAAATCGGTTAAAGATAGAAAAAATATGTAAATACAAAAGTTGTAGCCCTTGGAATTCTCTACATTTTTCCTGTACACGCCTACTCTCTAGGTTAATTACCTCTGGAGTTATTCAAGTAAAACCCCTTTTTGAAACACTCTCGGCCGATTTGCGCCAAATCGGTTAAAGATAGAAAAAATATGTAAATACAAAAGTTGTAGCCCTTGGAATTCTCTACATTTTTCCTGTACACGCCTACTCTCTAGGTTAATTACCTCTGGAGTTATTCAAGTAAAACCACTTTTTAAAACACTCTCGGCCGATTTGCGCAAAATCGGTTAAAGATAGAAAATATATTTAAATACAAAAGTCGTAGCCCTTGGAATTCTCTACATTTTTCCTGTACACGCCTACTCTCTAGGTTAATTACCTCTGGAGTTATTCAAGTAAAACCACTTTTTAAAACACTCTCGGCCGATTTGCGCCAAATCGGTTAAAGATAGAAAAAATATGTAAATACAAAAGTTGTAGCCCTTGGAATTCTCTACATTTTTCCTGTACACGCCTACTCTCTAGGTTAATTACCTCTGGAGTTATTCAAGTAAAACCACTTTTTAAAACACTCTCGGCCGATTTGCGCAAAATCGGTTAAAGATAGAAAATATATTTAAATACAAAAGTCGTAGCCCTTGGAATTCTCTACATTTTTCCTGTACACGCCTACTCTCTAGGTTAATTACCTCTGGAGTTATTCAAGTAAAACCACTTTTTAAAACACTCTCGGCCGATTTGCGCCAAATCGGTTAAAGATAGAAAAAATATGTAAATACCAAAGTTGTAGCCCTTGGAATTCTCTACATTTTTCCTGTACACGCCTACTCTCTAGGTTAATTACCTCTGGAGTTATTCAAGTAAAACCACTTTTTAAAACACTCTCGGCCGATTTGCGCCAAATCGGTTAAAGATAGAAAAAATATGTAAATACAAAAGTTGTAGCCCTTGGAATTCTCTACATTTTTCCTGTACACGCCTACTCTCTAGGTTAATTACCTCTGGAGTTATTCAAGTAAAACCCCTTTTTAAAACACTCTCGGCCGATTTGCGCCAAATCGGTTAAAGATAGAAAAAATATGTAAATACAAAAGTTGTAGCCCTTGGAATTCTCTACATTTTTCCTGTACACGCCTACTCTCTAGCTTAATTACCTCTGGAGTTATTCAAGTAAAACCCCTTTTTGAAACACTCTCGGCCGATTTGCGCCAAATCGGTTAAAGATAGAAAAAATATGTAAATACAAAAGTTGTAGCCCTTGGAATTCTCTACATTTTTCCTGTACACGCCTACTCTCTAGCTTAATTACCTCTGGAGTTATTCAAGTAAAACCACTTTTTGAAACACTCTCGGCCGATTTGCGCCAAATCGGTTAAAGATAGAAAAAATATGTAAATACAAAAGTTGTAGCCCTTGGAATTCTCTACATTTTTCCTGTACACGCCTACTCTCTAGGTTAATTACCTCTGGAGTTATTCAAGTAAAACCACTTTTTAAAACACCTTCGGCCGATTTGCGCAAAATCGGTTAAAGATAGAAAATATATTTAAATACAAAAGTCGTAGCCCTTGGAATTCTCTACATTTTTCCTGTACACGCCTACTCTCTAGGTTAATTACCTCTGGAGTTATTCAATTAAAACCACTTTTTAAAACACTCTCGGCCGATTTGCGCAAAATCGGTTAAAGATAGAAAATATATTTAAATACAAAAGTCGTAGCCCTTGGAATTCTCTACATTTTTCCTGTACACGCCTACTCTCTAGCTTAATTACCTCTGGAGTTATTCAAGTAAAACCCCTTTTTAAAACACTCTCGGCCGATTTGCGCCAAATCGGTTAAAGATAGAAAAAATATGTAAATACCAAAGTTGTAGCCCTTGGAATTCTCTACATTTTTCCTGTACACGCCTACTCTCTAGCTTAATTACCTCTGGAGTTATTCAAGTAAAACCCCTTTTTGAAACACTCTCGGCCGATTTGCGCCAAATCGGTTAAAGATAGAAAATATATTTAAATACAAAAGTCGTAGCCCTTGGAATTCTCTACATTTTTCCTGTACACGCCTACTCTCTAGCTTAATTACCTCTGGAGTTATTCAAGTAAAACCCCTTTTTAAAACACTCTCGGCCGATTTGCGCCAAATCGGTTAAAGATAGAAAAAATATGTAAATACCAAAGCTGTAGCCCTTGGAATTCTCTACATTTTTCCTGTACACGCCTACTCTCTAGCTTAATTACCTCTGGAGTTATTCAAGTAAAACCCCTTTTTGAAACACTCTCGGCCGATTTGCGCCAAATCGGTTAAAGATAGAAAAAATATGTAAATACAAAAGTTGTAGCCCTTTGAATTCTCTACATTTTTCCTGTACACGCCTACTCTCTAGCTTAATTACCTCTGGAGTTATTCAAGTAAAACCCCTTTTTGAAACACTCTCGGCCGATTTGCGCCAAATCGGTTAAAGATAGAAAAAATATGTAAATACAAAAGTTGTAGCCCTTAGAATTCTCTACATTTTTCCTGTACGCGCCTACTCTCTAGCTTAATTACCTCTGGAGTTATTCAAGTAAAACCACTTTTTTAAACACTCTCGGCCGATTTGCGCCAAATCGGTTAAAGATAGAAAAAATATGTAAATACAAAAGTTGTAGCCCTTGGAATTCTCTACATTTTTCCTGTACACGCCTACTCTCTAGGTTAATTACCTCTGGAGTTATTCAAGTAAAACCCCTTTTTGAAACACTCTCGGCCGATTTGCGCCAAATCGGTTAAAGATAGAAAAAATATGTAAATACAAAAGTTGTAGCCCTTGGAATTCTCTACATTTTTCCTGTACACGCCTACTCTCTAGGTTAATTACCTCTGGAGTTATTCAAGTAAAACCACTTTTTAAAACACTCTCGGCCGATTTGCGCAAAATCGGTTAAAGATAGAAAATATATTTAAATACAAAAGTCGTAGCCCTTGGAATTCTCTACATTTTTCCTGTACACGCCTACTCTCTAGGTTAATTACCTCTGGAGTTATTCAAGTAAAACCACTTTTTAAAACACTCTCGGCCGATTTGCGCCAAATCGGTTAAAGATAGAAAAAATATGTAAATACAAAAGTTGTAGCCCTTGGAATTCTCTACATTTTTCCTGTACACGCCTACTCTCTAGGTTAATTACCTCTGGAGTTATTCAAGTAAAACCACTTTTTAAAACACTCTCGGCCGATTTGCGCAAAATCGGTTAAAGATAGAAAATATATTTAAATACAAAAGTCGTAGCCCTTGGAATTCTCTACATTTTTCCTGTACACGCCTACTCTCTAGGTTAATTACCTCTGGAGTTATTCAAGTAAAACCACTTTTTAAAACACTCTCGGCCGATTTGCGCCAAATCGGTTAAAGATAGAAAAAATATGTAAATACCAAAGTTGTAGCCCTTGGAATTCTCTACATTTTTCCTGTACACGCCTACTCTCTAGGTTAATTACCTCTGGAGTTATTCAAGTAAAACCACTTTTTAAAACACTCTCGGCCGATTTGCGCCAAATCGGTTAAAGATAGAAAAAATATGTAAATACAAAAGTTGTAGCCCTTGGAATTCTCTACATTTTTCCTGTACACGCCTACTCTCTAGGTTAATTACCTCTGGAGTTATTCAAGTAAAACCCCTTTTTAAAACACTCTCGGCCGATTTGCGCCAAATCGGTTAAAGATAGAAAAAATATGTAAATACAAAAGTTGTAGCCCTTGGAATTCTCTACATTTTTCCTGTACACGCCTACTCTCTAGCTTAATTACCTCTGGAGTTATTCAAGTAAAACCCCTTTTTGAAACACTCTCGGCCGATTTGCGCCAAATCGGTTAAAGATAGAAAAAATATGTAAATACAAAAGTTGTAGCCCTTGGAATTCTCTACATTTTTCCTGTACACGCCTACTCTCTAGCTTAATTACCTCTGGAGTTATTCAAGTAAAACCACTTTTTGAAACACTCTCGGCCGATTTGCGCCAAATCGGTTAAAGATAGAAAAAATATGTAAATACAAAAGTTGTAGCCCTTGGAATTCTCTACATTTTTCCTGTACACGCCTACTCTCTAGGTTAATTACCTCTGGAGTTATTCAAGTAAAACCACTTTTTAAAACACCTTCGGCCGATTTGCGCAAAATCGGTTAAAGATATCAAAATATATTTAAATACAAAAGTCGTAGCCCTTGGAATTCTCTACATTTTTCCTGTACACGCCTACTCTCTAGGTTAATTACCTCTGGAGTTATTCAATTAAAACCACTTTTTAAAACACTCTCGGCCGATTTGCGCAAAATCGGTTAAAGATAGAAAATATATTTAAATACAAAAGTCGTAGCCCTTGGAATTCTCTACATTTTTCCTGTACACGCCTACTCTCTAGCTTAATTACCTCTGGAGTTATTCAAGTAAAACCCCTTTTTAAAACACTCTCGGCCGATTTGCGCCAAATCGGTTAAAGATAGAAAAAATATGTAAATACCAAAGTTGTAGCCCTTGGAATTCTCTACATTTTTCCTGTACACGCCTACTCTCTAGCTTAATTACCTCTGGAGTTATTCAAGTAAAACCCCTTTTTGAAACACTCTCGGCCGATTTGCGCCAAATCGGTTAAAGATAGAAAATATATTTAAATACAAAAGTCGTAGCCCTTGGAATTCTCTACATTTTTCCTGTACACGCCTACTCTCTAGCTTAATTACCTCTGGAGTTATTCAAGTAAAACCCCTTTTTAAAACACTCTCGGCCGATTTGCGCCAAATCGGTTAAAGATAGAAAAAATATGTAAATACCAAAGCTGTAGCCCTTGGAATTCTCTACATTTTTCCTGTACACGCCTACTCTCTAGCTTAATTACCTCTGGAGTTATTCAAGTAAAACCCCTTTTTGAAACACTCTCGGCCGATTTGCGCCAAATCGGTTAAAGATAGAAAAAATATGTAAATACAAAAGTTGTAGCCCTTTGAATTCTCTACATTTTTCCTGTACACGCCTACTCTCTAGGTTAATTACCTCTGGAGTTATTCAAGTAAAACCACTTTTTAAAACACTCTCGGCCGATTTGCGCAAAATCGGTTAAAGATAGAAAATATATTTAAATACAAAAGTCGTAGCCCTTGGAATTCTCTACATTTTTCCTGTACACGCCTACTCTCTAGGTTAATTACCTCTGGAGTTATTCAAGTAAAACCACTTTTTAAAACACTCTCGGCCGATTTGCGCCAAATCGGTTAAAGATAGAAAAAATATGTAAATACCAAAGTTGTAGCCCTTGGAATTCTCTACATTTTTCCTGTACACGCCTACTCTCTAGGTTAATTACCTCTGGAGTTATTCAAGTAAAACCACTTTTTAAAACACTCTCGGCCGATTTGCGCCAAATCGGTTAAAGATAGAAAAAATATGTAAATACAAAAGTTGTAGCCCTTGGAATTCTCTACATTTTTCCTGTACACGCCTACTCTCTAGGTTAATTACCTCTGGAGTTATTCAAGTAAAACCCCTTTTTAAAACACTCTCGGCCGATTTGCGCCAAATCGGTTAAAGATAGAAAAAATATGTAAATACAAAAGTTGTAGCCCTTGGAATTCTCTACATTTTTCCTGTACACGCCTACTCTCTAGCTTAATTACCTCTGGAGTTATTCAAGTAAAACCCCTTTTTGAAACACTCTCGGCCGATTTGCGCCAAATCGGTTAAAGATAGAAAAAATATGTAAATACAAAAGTTGTAGCCCTTGGAATTCTCTACATTTTTCCTGTACACGCCTACTCTCTAGCTTAATTACCTCTGGAGTTATTCAAGTAAAACCACTTTTTGAAACACTCTCGGCCGATTTGCGCCAAATCGGTTAAAGATAGAAAAAATATGTAAATACAAAAGTTGTAGCCCTTGGAATTCTCTACATTTTTCCTGTACACGCCTACTCTCTAGGTTAGTTACCTCTGGAGTTATTCAAGTAAAACCACTTTTTAAAACACCTTCGGCCGATTTGCGCAAAATCGGTTAAAGATAGAAAATATATTTAAATACAAAAGTCGTAGCCCTTGGAATTCTCTACATTTTTCCTGTACACGCCTACTCTCTAGGTTAATTACCTCTGGAGTTATTCAATTAAAACCACTTTTTAAAACACTCTCGGCCGATTTGCGCAAAATCGGTTAAAGATAGAAAATATATTTAAATACAAAAGTCGTAGCCCTTGGAATTCTCTACATTTTTCCTGTACACGCCTACTCTCTAGCTTAATTACCTCTGGAGTTATTCAAGTAAAACCCCTTTTTAAAACACTCTCGGCCGATTTGCGCCAAATCGGTTAAAGATAGAAAAAATATGTAAATACCAAAGTTGTAGCCCTTGGAATTCTCTACATTTTTCCTGTACACGCCTACTCTCTAGCTTAATTACCTCTGGAGTTATTCAAGTAAAACCCCTTTTTGAAACACTCTCGGCCGATTTGTGCCAAATCGGTTAAAGATAGAAAATATATTTAAATACAAAAGTCGTAGCCCTTGGAATTCTCTACATTTTTCCTGTACACGCCTACTCTCTAGCTTAATTACCTCTGGAGTTATTCAAGTAAAACCCCTTTTTAAAACACTCTCGGCCGATTTGCGCCAAATCGGTTAAAGATAGAAAAAATATGTAAATACCAAAGCTGTAGCCCTTGGAATTCTCTACATTTTTCCTGTACACGCCTACTCTCTAGCTTAATTACCTCTGGAGTTATTCAAGTAAAACCCCTTTTTGAAACACTCTCGGCCGATTTGCGCCAAATCGGTTAAAGATAGAAAAAATATGTAAATACAAAAGTTGTAGCCCTTTGAATTCTCTACATTTTTCCTGTACACGCCTACTCTCTAGCTTAATTACCTCTGGAGTTATTCAAGTAAAACCCCTTTTTGAAACACTCTCGGCCGATTTGCGCCAAATCGGTTAAAGATAGAAAAAATATGTAAATACAAAAGTTGTAGCCCTTAGAATTCTCTACATTTTTCCTGTACGCGCCTACTCTCTAGCTTAATTACCTCTGGAGTTATTCAAGTAAAACCACTTTTTTAAACACTCTCGGCCGATTTGCGCCAAATCGGTTAAAGATAGAAAAAAAATGTAAATACAAAAGTTGTAGCCCTTGGAATTCTCTACATTTTTCCTGTACACGCCTACTCTCTAGGTTAATTACCTCTGGAGTTATTCAAGTAAAACCCCTTTTTGAAACACTCTCGGCCGATTTGCGCCAAATCGGTTAAAGATAGAAAAAATATGTAAATACAAAAGTTGTAGCCCTTGGAATTCTCTACATTTTTCCTGTACACGCCTACTCTCTAGGTTAATTACCTCTGGAGTTATTCAAGTAAAACCACTTTTTAAAACACTCTCGGCCGATTTGCGCAAAATCGGTTAAAGATAGAAAATATATTTAAATACAAAAGTCGTAGCCCTTGGAATTCTCTACATTTTTCCTGTACACGCCTACTCTCTAGGTTAATTACCTCTGGAGTTATTCAAGTAAAACCACTTTTTAAAACACTCTCGGCCGATTTGCGCCAAATCGGTTAAAGATAGAAAAAATATGTAAATACAAAAGTTGTAGCCCTTGGAATTCTCTACATTTTTTCTGTACACGCCTACTCTCTAGGTTAATTAC
Source organism: Liopterus haemorrhoidalis (assembly GCA_963971575.1). Lineage (NCBI taxonomy): Eukaryota > Metazoa > Arthropoda > Insecta > Coleoptera > Dytiscidae > Liopterus > Liopterus haemorrhoidalis. The sequence continues at coordinate 17,249 of OZ020620.1, read as the reverse complement.
CTCTGGAGTTATTCAAGTAAAACCACTTTTTAAAACACTCTCGGCCGATTTGCGCAAAATCGGTTAAAGATAGAAAATATATTTAAATACAAAAGTCGTAGCCCTTGGAATTCTCTACATTTTTCCTGTACACGCCTACTCTCTAGGTTAATTACCTCTGGAGTTATTCAAGTAAAACCACTTTTTAAAACACTCTCGGCCGATTTGCGCCAAATCGGTTAAAGATAGAAAAAATATGTAAATACCAAAGTTGTAGCCCTTGGAATTCTCTACATTTTTCCTGTACACGCCTACTCTCTAGGTTAATTACCTCTGGAGTTATTCAAGTAAAACCACTTTTTAAAACACTCTCGGCCGATTTGCGCCAAATCGGTTAAAGATAGAAAAAATATGTAAATACAAAAGTTGTAGCCCTTGGAATTCTCTACATTTTTCCTGTACACGCCTACTCTCTAGGTTAATTACCTCTGGAGTTATTCAAGTAAAACCCCTTTTTAAAACACTCTCGGCCGATTTGCGCCAAATCGGTTAAAGATAGAAAAAATATGTAAATACAAAAGTTGTAGCCCTTGGAATTCTCTACATTTTTCCTGTACACGCCTACTCTCTAGCTTAATTACCTCTGGAGTTATTCAAGTAAAACCCCTTTTTGAAACACTCTCGGCCGATTTGCGCCAAATCGGTTAAAGATAGAAAAAATATGTAAATACAAAAGTTGTAGCCCTTGGAATTCTCTACATTTTTCCTGTACACGCCTACTCTCTAGCTTAATTACCTCTGGAGTTATTCAAGTAAAACCACTTTTTGAAACACTCTCGGCCGATTTGCGCCAAATCGGTTAAAGATAGAAAAAATATGTAAATACAAAAGTTGTAGCCCTTGGAATTCTCTACATTTTTCCTGTACACGCCTACTCTCTAGGTTAATTACCTCTGGAGTTATTCAAGTAAAACCACTTTTTAAAACACCTTCGGCCGATTTGCGCAAAATCGGTTAAAGATAGAAAATATATTTAAATACAAAAGTCGTAGCCCTTGGAATTCTCTACATTTTTCCTGTACACGCCTACTCTCTAGGTTAATTACCTCTGGAGTTATTCAATTAAAACCACTTTTTAAAACACTCTCGGCCGATTTGCGCAAAATCGGTTAAAGATAGAAAATATATTTAAATACAAAAGTCGTAGCCCTTGGAATTCTCTACATTTTTCCTGTACACGCCTACTCTCTAGCTTAATTACCTCTGGAGTTATTCAAGTAAAACCCCTTTTTAAAACACTCTCGGCCGATTTGCGCCAAATCGGTTAAAGATAGAAAAAATATGTAAATACCAAAGTTGTAGCCCTTGGAATTCTCTACATTTTTCCTGTACACGCCTACTCTCTAGCTTAATTACCTCTGGAGTTATTCAAGTAAAACCCCTTTTTGAAACACTCTCGGCCGATTTGCGCCAAATCGGTTAAAGATAGAAAATATATTTAAATACAAAAGTCGTAGCCCTTGGAATTCTCTACATTTTTCCTGTACACGCCTACTCTCTAGCTTAATTACCTCTGGAGTTATTCAAGTAAAACCCCTTTTTAAAACACTCTCGGCCGATTTGCGCCAAATCGGTTAAAGATAGAAAAAATATGTAAATACCAAAGCTGTAGCCCTTGGAATTCTCTACATTTTTCCTGTACACGCCTACTCTCTAGCTTAATTACCTCTGGAGTTATTCAAGTAAAACCCCTTTTTGAAACACTCTCGGCCGATTTGCGCCAAATCGGTTAAAGATAGAAAAAATATGTAAATACAAAAGTTGTAGCCCTTTGAATTCTCTACATTTTTCCTGTACACGCCTACTCTCTAGGTTAATTACCTCTGGAGTTATTCAAGTAAAACCACTTTTTAAAACACTCTCGGCCGATTTGCGCCAAATCGGTTAAAGATAGAAAAAATATGTAAATACCAAAGTTGTAGCCCTTGGAATTCTCTACATTTTTCCTGTACACGCCTACTCTCTAGGTTAATTACCTCTGGAGTTATTCAAGTAAAACCACTTTTTTAAACACTCTCGGCCGATTTGCGCCAAATCGGTTAAAGATAGAAAAAATATGTAAATACAAAAGTTGTAGCCCTTGGAATTCTCTACATTTTTCCTGTACACGCCTACTCTCTAGGTTAATTACCTCTGGAGTTATTCAAGTAAAACCACTTTTTAAAACACTCTCGGCCGATTTGCGCCAAATCGGTTAAAGATAGAAAAAATATGTAAATACAAAAGTTGTAGCCCTTGGAATTCTCTACATTTTTCCTGTACACGCCTACTCTCTAGGTTAATTACCTCTGGAGTTATTCAAGTAAAACCACTTTTTAAAACACTCTCGGCCGATTTGCGCCAAATCGGTTAAAGATAGAAAAAATATGTAAATACAAAAGTTGTAGCCCTTGGAATTCTCTACATTTTTCCTGTACACGCCTACTCTCTAGGTTAATTACCTCTGGAGTTATTCAAGTAAAACCACTTTTTAAAACACTCTCGGCCGATTTGCGCCAAATCGGTTAAAGATAGAAAAAATATGTAAATACAAAAGTTGTAGCCCTTGGAATTCTCTACATTTTTCCTGTACACGCCTACTCTCTAGCTTAATTACCTCTGGAGTTATTCAAGTAAAACCTCTTTTAAAACACTCTCGGCCGATTTGCGCCAAATCGGTTAAAGATAGAAAAAATATGTAAATACGAAAGTTGTAGCCCTTGGAATTCTCTACATTCTTCCTGTACACGCCTACTCTCTAGGTTAATTACCTCTGGAGTTATTCAAGTAAAACCCCTTTTTGAAACACTCTCGGCCGATTTGCGCCAAATCGGTTAAAGATAGAAAAAATATGTAAATACAAAAGTTGTAGCCCTTGGAATTCTCTACATTTTTCCTGTACACGCCTACTCTCTAGCTTAATTACCTCTGGAGTTATTCAAGTAAAACCACTTTTTGAAACACTCTCGGCCGATTTGCGCCAAATCGGTTAAAGATAGAAAAAATATGTAAATACAAAAGTTGTAGCCCTTGGAATTCTCTACATTTTTCCTGTACACGCCTACTCTCTAGGTTAATTACCTCTGGAGTTATTCAAGTAAAACCACTTTTTAAAACACCTTCGGCCGATTTGCGCAAAATCGGTTAAAGATAGAAAATATATTTAAATACAAAAGTCGTAGCCCTTGGAATTCTCTACATTTTTCCTGTACACGCCTACTCTCTAGGTTAATTACCTCTGGAGTTATTCAATTAAAGCCACTTTTTAAAACACTCTCGGCCGATTTGCGCAAAATCGGTTAAAGATAGAAAATATATTTAAATACAAAAGTCGTAGCCCTTGGAATTCTCTACATTTTTCCTGTACACGCCTACTCTCTAGCTTAATTACCTCTGGAGTTATTCAAGTAAAACCCCTTTTTAAAACACTCTCGGCCGATTTGCGCCAAATCGGTTAAAGATAGAAAAAATATGTAAATACCAAAGTTGTAGCCCTTGGAATTCTCTACATTTTTCCTGTACACGCCTACTCTCTAGCTTAATTACCTCTGGAGTTATTCAAGTAAAACCCCTTTTTGAAACACTCTCGGCCGATTTGCGCCAAATCGGTTCAAGATAGAAAATATATTTAAATACAAAAGTCGTAGCCCTTGGAATTCTCTACATTTTTCCTGTACACGCCTACTCTCTAGCTTAATTACCTCTGGAGTTATTCAAGTAAAACCCCTTTTTAAAACACTCTAGGCCGATTTGCGCCAAATCGGTTAAAGATAGAAAAAATATGTAAATACCAAAGCTGTAGCCCTTGGAATTCTCTACATTTTTCCTGTACACGCCTACTCTCTAGCTTAATTACCTCTGGAGTTATTCAAGTAAAACCCCTTTTTGAAACACTCTCGGCCGATTTGCGCCAAATCGGTTAAAGATAGAAAAAATATGTAAATACAAAAGTTGTAGCCCTTTGAATTCTCTACATTTTTCCTGTACACGCCTACTCTCTAGGTTAATTACCTCTGGAGTTATTCAAGTAAAACCCCTTTTTGAAACACTCTCGGCCGATTTGCGCCAAATCGGTTAAAGATAGAAAAAATATGTAAATACAAAAGTTGTAGCCCTTAGAATTCTCTACATTTTTCCTGTACGCGCCTACTCTCTAGCTTAATTACCTCTGGAGTTATTCAAGTAAAACCACTTTTTTAAACACTCTCGGCCGATTTGCGCCAAATCGGTTAAAGATAGAAAAAATATGTAAATACAAAAGTTGTAGCCCTTGGAATTCTCTACATTTTTCCTGTACACGCCTACTCTCTAGGTTAATTACCTCTGGAGTTATTCAAGTAAAACCCCTTTTTGAAACACTCTCGGCCGATTTGCGCCAAATCGGTTAAAGATAGAAAAAATATGTAAATACAAAAGTTGTAGCCCTTGGAATTCTCTACATTTTTCCTGTACACGCCTACTCTCTAGGTTAATTACCTCTGGAGTTATTCAAGTAAAACCACTTTTTAAAACACTCTCGGCCGATTTGCGCAAAATCGGTTAAAGATAGAAAATATATTTAAATACAAAAGTCGTAGCCCTTGGAATTCTCTACATTTTTCCTGTACACGCCTACTCTCTAGGTTAATTACCTCTGGAGTTATTCAAGTAAAACCACTTTTTAAAACACTCTCGGCCGATTTGCGCCAAATCGGTTAAAGATAGAAAAAATATGTAAATACAAAAGTTGTAGCCCTTGGAATTCTCTACATTTTTCCTGTACACGCCTACTCTCTAGGTTAATTACCTCTGGAGTTATTCAAGTAAAACCACTTTTTAAAACACTCTCGGCCGATTTGCGCAAAATCGGTTAAAGATAGAAAATATATTTAAATACAAAAGTCGTAGCCCTTGGAATTCTCTACATTTTTCCTGTACACGCCTACTCTCTAGGTTAATTACCTCTGGAGTTATTCAAGTAAAACCACTTTTTAAAACACTCTCGGCCGATTTGCGCCAAATCGGTTAAAGATAGAAAAAATATGTAAATACCAAAGTTGTAGCCCTTGGAATTCTCTACATTTTTCCTGTACACGCCTACTCTCTAGGTTAATTACCTCTGGAGTTATTCAAGTAAAACCCCTTTTTAAAACACTCTCGGCCGATTTGCGCCAAATCGGTTAAAGATAGAAAAAATATGTAAACACAAAAGTTGTAGCCCTTGGAATTCTCTACATTTTTCCTGTACACGCCTACTCTCTAGCTTAATTACCTCTGGAGTTATTCAAGTAAAACCCCTTTTTGAAACACTCTCGGCCGATTTGCGCCAAATCGGTTAAAGATAGAAAAAATATGTAAATACAAAAGTTGTAGCCCTTGGAATTCTCTACATTTTTCCTGTACACGCCTACTCTCTAGCTTAATTACCTCTGGAGTTATTCAAGTAAAACCACTTTTTGAAACACTCTCGACCGATTTGCGCCAAATCGGTTAAAGATAGAAAAAATATGTAAATACAAAAGTTGTAGCCCTTGGAATTCTCTACATTTTTCCTGTACACGCCTACTCTCTAGGTTAATTACCTCTGGAGTTATTCAAGTAAAACCACTTTTTAAAACACCTTCGGCCGATTTGCGCAAAATCGGTTAAAGATAGAAAATATATTTAAATACAAAAGTCGTAGCCCTTGGAATTCTCTACATTTTTCCTGTACACGCCTACTCTCTAGGTTAATTACCTCTGGAGTTATTCAATTAAAACCACTTTTTAAAACACTCTCGGCCGATTTGCGCAAAATCGGTTAAAGATAGAAAATATATTTAAATACAAAAGTCGTAGCCCTTGGAATTCTCTACATTTTTCCTGTACACGCCTACTCTCTAGCTTAATTACCTCTGGAGTTATTCAAGTAAAACCCCTTTTTAAAACACTCTCGGCCGATTTGCGCCAAATCGGTTAAAGATAGAAAAAATATGTAAATACCAAAGTTGTAGCCCTTGGAATTCTCTACATTTTTCCTGTACACGCCTACTCTCTAGCTTAATTACCTCTGGAGTTATTCAAGTAAAACCCCTTTTTGAAACACTCTCGGCCGATTTGCGCCAAATCGGTTAAAGATAGAAAATATATTTAAATACAAAAGTCGTAGCCCTTGGAATTCTCTACATTTTTCCTGTACACGCCTACTCTCTAGCTTAATTACCTCTGGAGTTATTCAAGTAAAACCCCTTTTTAAAACACTCTCGGCCGATTTGCGCCAAATCGGTTAAAGATAGAAAAAATATGTAAATACCAAAGCTGTAGCCCTTGGAATTCTCTACATTTTTCCTGTACACGCCTACTCTCTAGCTTAATTACCTCTGGAGTTATTCAAGTAAAACCCCTTTTTGAAACACTCTCGGCCGATTTGCGCCAAATCGGTTAAAGATAGAAAAAATATGTAAATACAAAAGTTGTAGCCCTTTGAATTCTCTACATTTTTCCTGTACACGCCTACTCTCTAGGTTAATTACCTCTGGAGTTATTCAAGTAAAACCACTTTTTAAAACACTCTCGGCCGATTTGCGCCAAATCGGTTAAAGATAGAAAAAATATGTAAATACCAAAGTTGTAGCCCTTGGAATTCTCTACATTTTTCCTGTACACGCCTACTCTCTAGGTTAATTACCTCTGGAGTTATTCAAGTAAAACCACTTTTTTAAACACTCTCGGCCGATTTGCGCCAAATCGGTTAAAGATAGAAAAAATATGTAAATACAAAAGTTGTAGCCCTTGGAATTCTCTACATTTTTCCTGTACACGCCTACTCTCTAGGTTAATTACCTCTGGAGTTATTCAAGTAAAACCACTTTTTAAAACACTCTCGGCCGATTTGCGCCAAATCGGTTAAAGATAGAAAAAATATGTAAATACAAAAGTTGTAGCCCTTGGAATTCTCTACATTTTTCCTGTACACGCCTACTCTCTAGGTTAATTACCTCTGGAGTTATTCAAGTAAAACCACTTTTTAAAACACTCTCGGCCGATTTGCGCCAAATCGGTTAAAGATAGAAAAAATATGTAAATACAAAAGTTGTAGCCCTTGGAATTCTCTACATTTTTCCTGTACACGCCTACTCTCTAGGTTAATTACCTCTGGAGTTATTCAAGTAAAACCACTTTTTAAAACACTCTCGGCCGATTTGCGCCAAATCGGTTAAAGATAGAAAAAATATGTAAATACAAAAGTTGTAGCCCTTGGAATTCTCTACATTTTTCCTGTACACGCCTACTCTCTAGGTTAATTACCTCTGGAGTTATTCAAGTAAAACCACTTTTTAAAACACTCTCGGCCGATTTGCGCCAAATCGGTTAAAGATAGAAAAAATATGTAAATACAAAAGTTGTAGCCCTTGGAATTCTCTACATTTTTCCTGTACACGCCTACTCTCTAGGTTAATTACCTCTGGAGTTATTCAAGTAAAACCACTTTTTAAAACACTCTCGGCCGATTTGCGCCAAATCGGTTAAAGATAGAAAAAATATGTAAATACAAAAGTTGTAGCCCTTGGAATTCACTACATTTTTCCTGTACACGCCTACTCTCTAGCTTAATTACCTCTGGAGTTATTCAAGTAAAACCTCTTTTAAAACACTCTCGGCCGATTTGCGCCAAATCGGTTAAAGATAGAAAAAATATGTAAATACAAAAGTTGTAGCCCTTGGAATTCTCTACATTTTTCCTGTACACGCCTACTCTCTAGGTTAATTACCTCTGGAGTTATTCAAGTAAAACCACTTTTTAAAACACTCTCGGCCGATTTGCGCAAAATCGGTTAAAGATAGAAAATATATTTAAATACAAAAGTCGTAGCCCTTGGAATTCTCTACATTTTTCCTGTACACGCCTACTCTCTAGGTTAATTACCTCTGGAGTTATTCAAGTAAAACCACTTTTTAAAACACTCTCGGCCGATTTGCGCCAAATCGGTTAAAGATAGAAAAAATACGTAAATACAAAAGTTGTAGCCCTTGGAATTCTCTACATTTTTCCTGTACACGCCTACTCTCTAGGTTAATTACCTCTGGAGTTATTCAAGTAAAACCACTTTTTAAAACACTCTCGGCCGATTTGCGCAAAATCGGTTAAAGATAGAAAATATATTTAAATACAAAAGTCGTAGCCCTTGGAATTCTCTACATTTTTCCTGTACACGCCTACTCTCTAGGTTAATTACCTCTGGAGTTATTCAAGTAAAACCACTTTTTAAAACACTCTCGGCCGATTTGCGCCAAATCGGTTAAAGATAGAAAAAATATGTAAATACAAAAGTTGTAGCCCTTGGAATTCTCTACATTTTTCCTGTACACGCCTACTCTCTAGGTTAATTACCTCTGGAGTTATTCAAGTAAAACCACTTTTTAAAACACTCTCGGCCGATTTGCGCCAAATCGGTTAAAGATAGAAAAAATATGTAAATACAAAAGTTGTAGCCCTTGGAATTCTCTACATTTTTCCTGTACACGCCTACTCTCTAGCTTAATTACCTCTGGAGTTATTCAAGTAAAACCCCTTTTTAAAACACTCTCGGCCGATTTGCGCCAAATCGGTTAAAGATAGAAAAAATATGTAAATACAAAAGTTGTAGCCCTTGGAATTCTCTACATTTTTCTTTTACACGCCTACTCTCTAGCTTAATTACCTCGGGAGTTATTCAAGTAAAACCCCTGTTTGAAACACTCTCGGCCGATTTGCGCCAAATCGGTTAAAGATAGAAAAAATATGTAAATACAAAAGTTGTAGCCCTTGGAATTCTCTACATTTTTCCTGTACACGCCTACTCTCTAGCTTAATTACCTCTGGAGTTATTCAAGTAAAACCACTTTTTGAAACACTCTCGGCCGATTTGCGCCAAATCGGTTAAAGATAGAAAAAATATGTAAATACCAAAGTTGTAGCCCTTGGAATTCTCTACATTTTTCCTGTACACGCCTACTCTCTAGGTTAATTACCTCTGGAGTTATTCAAGTAAAACCCCTTTTTGAAACACTCTCGGCCGATTTGCGCCAAATCGGTTAAAGATAGAAAAAATATGTAAATACAAAAGTTGTAGCCCTTGGAATTCTCTACATTTTTCTTTTACACGCCTACTCTCTAGCTTAATTACCTCTGGAGTTATTCAAGTAAAACCCCTGTTTGAAACACTCTCGGCCGATTTGCGCCAAATCGGTTAAAGATAGAAAAAATATGTAAATACAAAAGTTGTAGCCCTTGGAATTCTCTACATTTTTCCTGTACACGCCTACTCTCTAGGTTAATTACCTCTGGAGTTATTCAAGTAAAACCACTTTTTAAAACACTCTCGGCCGATTTGCGCCAAATCGGTTAAAGATAGAAAAAATATGTAAATACCAAAGTTGTAGCCCTTGGAATTCTCTACATTTTTCCTGTACACGCCTACTCTCTAGGTTAATTACCTCTGGAGTTATTCAAGTAAAACCACTTTTTAAAACACTCTCGGCCGATTTGCGCCAAATCGGTTAAAGATAGAAAAAATATTTAAATACAAAAGTCGTAGCCCTTGGAATTCTCTACATTTTTCCTGTACACACCTACTCTCTAGGTTAATTACCTCTGGAGTTATTCAAGTAAAACCACTTTTTAAAACACTCTCGGCCGATTTGCGCCAAATCGGTTAAAGATAGAAAAAATATTTAAATACAAAAGTCGTAGCCCTTGGAATTCTCTACATTTTTCCTGTACACGCCTACTCTCTAGGTTAATTACCTCTGGAGTTATTCAAGTAAAACCACTTTTTAAAACACTCTCGGCCGATTTGCGCAAAATCGGTTAAAGATAGAAAATATATTTAAATACAAAAGTCGTAGCCCTTGGAATTCTCTACATTTTTCCTGTACACGCCTACTCTCTAGGTTAATTACCTCTGGAGTTATTCAAGTAAAACCACTTTTTAAAACACTCTCGGCCGATTTGCGCCAAATCGGTTAAAGATAGAAAAAATATGTAAATACAAAAGTTGTAGCCCTTGGAATTCTCTACATTTTTCCTGTACACGCCTACTCTCTAGGTTAATTACCTCTGGAGTTATTCAAGTAAAACCACTTTTTAAAACACTCTCGGCCGATTTGCGCCAAATCGGTTAAAGATAGAAAAAATATGTAAATACAAAAGTTGTAGCCCTTGGAATTCTCTACATTTTTCCTGTACACGCCTACTCTCTAGCTTAATTACCTCTGGAGTTATTCAAGTAAAACCCCTTTTTAAAACACTCTCGGCCGATTTGCGCCAAATCGGTTAAAGATAGAAAAAATATGTAAATACAAAAGTTGTAGCCCTTGGAATTCTCTACATTTTTCTTTTATACGCCTACTCTCTAGCTTAATTACCTCTGGAGTTATTCAAGTAAAACCCCTGTTTGAAACACTCTCGGCCGATTTGCGCCAAATCGGTTAAAGATAGAAAAAATATATAAATACAAAAGTTGTAGCCCTTGGAATTCTCTACATTTTTCCTGTACACGCCTACTCTCTAGCTTAATTACCTCTGGAGTTATTCAAGTAAAACCACTTTTTGAAACACTCTCGGCCGATTTGCGCCAAATCGGTTAAAGATAGAAAAAATATGTAAATACCAAAGTTGTAGCCCTTGGAATTCTCTACATTTTTCCTGTACACGCCTACTCTCTAGGTTAATTACCTCTGGAGTTATTCAAGTAAAACCACTTTTTAAAACACTCTCGGCCGATTTGCGCCAAATCGGTTAAAGATAGAAAAAATATGTAAATACAAAAGTTGTAGCCCTTGGAATTCTCTACATTTTTCCTGTACACGCCTACTCTCTAGCTTAATTACCTCTGGAGTTATTCAAGTAAAACCCCTTTTTGAAACACTCTCGGCCGATTTGCGCCAAATCGGTTAAAGATAGAAAAAATATGTAAATACCAAAGTTGTAGCCCTTGGAATTCTCTACATTTTTCCTGTACACGCCTACTCTCTAGGTTAATTACCTCTGGAGTTATTCAAGTAAAACCACTTTTTAAAACACTCTCGGCCGATTTGCGCCAAATCGGTTAAAGATAGAAAAAATATGTAAATACAAAAGTTGTAGCCCTTGGAATTCTCTACATTTTTCCTGTACACGCCTACTCTCTAGGTTAATTACCTCTGGAGTTATTCAAGTAAAACCACTTTTTAAAACACTCTCGGCCGATTTGCGCCAAATCGGTTAAAGATAGAAAAAATATGTAAATACAAAAGTTGTAGCCCTTGGAATTCTCTACATTTTTCCTGTACACGCCTACTCTCTAGCTTAATTACCTCTGGAGTTATTCAAGTAAAACCCCTTTTTAAAACACTCTCGGCCGATTTGCGCCAAATCGGTTAAAGATAGAAAAAATATGTAAATACAAAAGTTGTAGCCCTTGGAATTCTCTACATTTTTCTTTTACACGCCTACTCTCTAGCTTAATTACCTCTGGAGTTATTCAAGTAAAACCCCTGTTTGAAACACTCTCGGCCGATTTGCGCCAAATCGGTTAAAGATAGAAAAAATATATAAATACAAAAGTTGTAGCCCTTGGAATTCTCTACATTTTTCCTGTACACGCCTACTCTCTAGCTTAATTACCTCTGGAGTTATTCAAGTAAAACCACTTTTTGAAACACTCTCGGCCGATTTGCGCCAAATCGGTTAAAGATAGAAAAAATATGTAAATACCAAAGTTGTAGCCCTTGGAATTCTCTACATTTTTCCTGTACACGCCTACTCTCTAGGTTAATTACCTCTGGAGTTATTCAAGTAAAACCACTTTTTAAAACACTCTCGGCCGATTTGCGCCAAATCGGTTAAAGATAGAAAAAATATGTAAATACAAAAGTTGTAGCCCTTGGAATTCTCTACATTTTTCCTGTACACGCCTACTCTCTAGCTTAATTACCTCTGGAGTTATTCAAGTAAAACCCCTTTTTGAAACACTCTCGGCCGATTTGCGCCAAATCGGTTAAAGATAGAAAAAATATGTAAATACCAAAGTTGTAGCCCTTGGAATTCTCTACATTTTTCCTGTACACGCCTACTCTCTAGGTTAATTACCTCTGGAGTTATTCAAGTAAAACCACTTTTTAAAACACTCTCGGCCGATTTGCGCAAAATCGGTTAAAGATAGAAAATATATTTAAATACAAAAGTCGTAGCCCTTGGAATTCTCTACATTTTTCCTGTACACGCCTACTCTCTAGGTTAATTACCTCTGGAGTTATTCAAGTAAAACCACTTTTTAAAACACTCTCGGCCGATTTGCGCCAAATCGGTTAAAGATAGAAAAAATATGTAAATACAAAAGTTGTAGCCCTTGGAATTCTCTACATTTTTCCTGTACACGCCTACTCTCTAGGTTAATTACCTCTGGAGTTATTCAAGTAAAACCACTTTTTAAAACACTCTCGGCCGATTTGCGCAAAATCGGTTAAAGATAGAAAATATATTTAAATACAAAAGTCGTAGCCCTTGGAATTCTCTACATTTTTCCTGTACACGCCTACTCTCTAGGTTAATTACCTCTGGAGTTATTCAAGTAAAACCACTTTTTAAAACACTCTCGGCCGATTTGCGCCAAATCGGTTAAAGATAGAAAAAATATGTAAATACAAAAGTTGTAGCCCTTGGAATTCTCTACATTTTTCCTGTACACGCCTACTCTCTAGGTTAATTACCTCTGGAGTTATTCAAGTAAAACCACTTTTTAAAACACTCTCGGCCGATTTGCGCCAAATCGGTTAAAGATAGAAAAAATATGTAAATACCAAAGTTGTAGCCCTTGGAATTCTCTACATTTTTCCTGTACACGCCTACTCTCTAGGTTAATTACCTCTGGAGTTATTCAAGTAAAACCACTTTTTAAAACACTCTCGGCCGATTTGCGCAAAATCGGTTGAAGATACAAAAAAAAAAATGGTGTATTTTGGTTCTGAGAGCCGCCCGGGAGTTGTGGATGGTGGATTTAACTTCCTGACGACGACCGCCCCGTAGCAACATGGTTTATTTCGTTAAAAAATGATGTATTTCGGTCCTGAGAGCCGCCCGGGAGTTTTGGATGGTGGGTTTAGCTTCCTGACGGCGACCGTTCCGTAGGAACAGGTTGTTTTTTGTTAAAAAATGGTAGATTTCGGTCCTGAGAGCCTCCCGGTAATTTTGTTTGGCGGATTTAGCTTCCTGACGGCGACCGTTCCGTAGGAACAGGTTGTTTTTTGTTAAAAAATGGTATATTTCGGTCCTGAGAGCCTCTCGGTAGTTTCGTTTGGCGGATTTAGCTTCCTGACGGCGACCGTTCCGTAGGAACAGGTTGTTTTTTGTTAAAAAATGGTATATTTCGGTCCTGAGAGCCTCTCGGTAGTTTCGTTTGGCGGATTTAGCTTCCTGGCGGCGACCGTTCCGTAGGAACACGGTCTTTTCGTCGAAAATTGGTCAAAAAGTGTGTAGGTTAGCCGAAAAAAGTGAATTTTGCCGAAAATCTTGCCGAAAAACGTGATGTTTTGTCGAAAAACGTAATTTTTGCCTTAAATCTTGCTGAAAAACGTGATTTTTTGCCGAAAAACGTAATTTTTGCCTCAAATCTTGCCGAAAAACGTGATTTTTTGCCGAAAAACGCAATTTTTGCCGAAAACCGAAAAACGTCATTTTTGCCTTAAATCTTGCTGAAAAACGTGATTTTTTGCCGAAAAACGTAATTTTTGCCTTAAATCTTGCCGAAAAACGTGATTTTTTGCCGAAAAACGCAATTTTTGCCGAAAACCGAAAAACGTCATTTTTGCCTTAAATCTTGCTGAAAAACGTGATTTTTTGCCGAAAAACGTAATTTTTGCCTTAAATCTTGCCGAAAAACGTGATTTTTTGCCGAAAAACGCAATTTTTGCCGAAAACCGAAAAACGTCATTTTTGCCGAAAATTTTGCTGAAAAAGTTAGGTTTGCCGAAAAAAATGTTAGGTTTGCCGAAAATTTTGATTAAAAAAGTTAGGTTTGCCGAAAAAAATGTTAGGTTTGCCGAAAATTTTGATTAAAAAGTTAGGTTTGCCGAAAAAAAAAGTTAGGTTTGCCGAAAAAAATGTTAGGTTTGCCGAAAATTTTGATTAAAAAGTTAGGTTTGCCGAAAAAAATGTTAGGTTTGCCGAAAATTTTGATTAAAAAAGTTAGGTTTGCCGAAAAAAAAGTTAGGTTTGCCGAAAATTTTGATTAAAAAAGTTAGGTTTGCCGAAAAAAAAAGTTAGGTTTGCCAAAAAAAGTTAGGTTTGCCGAAAATTTTGATGAGAAAAGTTAGGTTTGCCGAAAAAAGAGTTAGGTTTGCCGAAAAAAAAAGTTAGGTTTGCCGAAAATTTTGATTAAAAAGTTAGGTTTGCCGAAAAAAAAAGTTAGGTTTGCCAAAAAAAGTTAGGTTTGCCGAAAATTTTGATGAGAAAAGTTAGGTTTGCCGAAAAAAAAAGTTAGGTTTGCCGAAAAAAATGTTAGGTTTGCCGAAAATTTTGATTAAAAAGTTAGGTTTGCCGAAAAAAATGTTAGGTTTGCCGAAAATTTTGATTAAAAAAGTTAGGTTTGCCGAAAAAAAAGTTAGGTTTGCCGAAAATTTTGATTAAAAAAGTTAGGTTTGCCGAAAAAAAAGTTAGGTTTGCCGAAAATTTTGATTAAAAAAGTTAGGTTTGCCGAAAAAAAAAGTTAGGTTTGCCAAAAAAAGTTAGGTTTGCCGAAAATTTTGATGAGAA